>BMAU01002232.1:0-1257500 GCA_019973935.1 Trichonephila clavipes | reverse complement strand
TCATTACTTTTTGAAAAGTGAACAAATTCAAAAATAAGTCTTAAGCATGTTTTTCTGTTCATAACGCATGAATTCGCTCATAAAGCTTAATTTTATTTGAAAAAAATAGGAGGGATAAAATGTGCTTGGAAAGACAAAAATTTTGTTTTCGGTATTCTTCCATTTCTGTCCAAATACTCTTTTTTTCAGATTAAAAAGTGAAGCAAGATAAAAGCATATTTGCTCTGATGAATTTCAAAAAGAAATAGTCTGCGCAGTATTGCATACCATTCCTTCTAGCTCTTTGGATTATGACTCCGCAAAATTTTGAAATTCACAGATTTCATTCCTATTATAAAAGATTTACAGCAGAGTTTTGCTGATGTTATCTTCCTATATGAGCAAATTATCAAAAAAAAAAAAAATTAATACACTAGCTCTTTCTAAGTCAACGAACTGGACTGAATCTTTTCCATATGCATTTTCCAATATATCAGGTGGTTAAAATTAAACTTCCCTTATAAACGGCCTCCTACTGCGCAAACGTTTAACAGAATGCAATGAAATTTTGCATATGGGCTATACAAGAGATGCGCTCACGGAATTTTGAACCAAAAAATTAGTTCCAAAATGTCTACCAGAGGACGCTTTTTTCGGAAAAAACATGAAAGTTAACTCAATAAACGACCAAAACGGAAAATAGAAACAATATTAACAATCCAGAACAAGAAAGATGAGTGATCAAATGCAAAACCGTGAAAAGCTGTCAGTTGTTGGAGAAAAATGTCGAGATATGAATGCTGATGAAAAAGAGGAAGCATTGTGCAAAACAGGCTAGTTTTTGTTAGTTTGTACAGATTTCCTCAAAGAAGAATAGCCCAAGGATGTGTGTGTGTGTGAAACGTCACCGTGAAATCACACCAAACAGTGACATTTGGAGACTGCAGGGGAAATTCAGTGTGGATCTGCAAATTTTTCTTAGCCCAAATGCGGCAATTCTGCGTGTTGTCTGTCCCATTGAGGAAGAAATGAGCTTCGTCGCTCCACATGGCCCTTCCAAGGTCATGATAGGCCAAATGTCATTCTATTGAGAAAACTGACCTCGAATGAAAGACATTGTGGCTTGTCTCTAACAAGAAGCTCATGAATTTGGTGGATCAAGAATGGGAAGTAGAGCATTATGTTTTCTGAGTACTTTTTGGACAGTGTTGTAAGAAAAGCCTGTCAGTCGAGAAACCGCACACGCCCTACTGCGCCAAACTCTGATGTCTATGACTGCGCGTTAACAGCTGGCTTGACGCCATCAACAAGTTGTGATGCCCCCTGGATGACACCTTGAACACCAAGATTAATTTGAGGCAAAGAACCACCAAGAGCCTTTTTAAATAATAACATTATTTATTTGTTATAATTTCCTCAAAAATCTCTGATAACATATAATACAGTAATGTTACGTCGCTTAAAGGGATTTGCCTTTATATTAAATTAAATTACTAAGAATACAATTAATTAATAATCTAGCTCAAACTCAAGTAAGGTTTACCGAAATAGGAGATCAGAGAAACACACTTATTCGAATTCTTAACTGTCATTAACTTTAACTAAGTAGCTCAAACTGACGCTTACTTTAAGCGTACGTAAATTATATTTACCGCTGGCTTATATCAGCTTTCTGGTACGTCTAGCAGCACGACGTCTTCACGAATCTAATCTCTTTGAATCTTCTAGTTATGCGTTTAACGTTACTGGCTCAATAGCCTACCATCATCTCTCTTGCTATCTCGCAACTCTCGACTTAAATACTTTATCTAATTTAAATATCCCATACTTCTTTTTGGAGTTGATTGGAAATAAACGCGAATTTATATTCCTCAGAAAGACGCCTAAAAAGATTAGTGGAAAGATTCCGTACAGATTCGTCACAAAGTACCGGTGTGACACGTTTACGGCCTCTTCCAGGTTGAACTCTTAATTTGCCCGTCTCTTTCTAATCTCTAAATCATTCCCTGGATACCTTTAGTAGACATTGGTCCACGCAGTAGATTTCCACGACGAATTTCACGTAGCAGAAGCATTCCCTTGTTTTCATAAAACATCTTCACTAATAACGGACGTTCAACTAAATATACCGTCATTATTACAGCCGGAAACATCTAATTAAACATGTCTACAAACCTTTTTAAACAACTCTATATGCAAAACTAACCTGTTTTGCAAAATACTTCCTCTTCTTCCCAAGCAAGCAAATCTCAACATTTTTCTCCTACAACTGACAGCTTTTCCCAATTTTGCATTTTATTACTCATCATTGTTCGGGATTGTTAATATTCTTTCTGTATTCCGTTTTGGCTGTTTATTGAGTTAATTTAATGTTTTTTCCCGAAGCGGAGCCTTCTGGACATTTTGAAACTAATTTTTTTTTAAAATTCCGTGAGTGCATCTCGTGTGTAGCCCATATGCAAAATTTCATTGCATTCCGTTCACCCCTATGCGCTGAAGGAGGCGGCTAATTGGGGAAGTTAAATTATATAAATATATAACCACTGTGTATACATATATAATTATATTAATATTGAATTCTGTATAGTTTTGTAGAATGGAGTATAATTAGAAACATAAAATTTGAACACTATTAATTTAGGTGATAATTATTAATTTTTCAAAATGTTCTAAATGATATCTGAAAAAATAGATTTGATTATTCTTCATTATTAATTAAATATATTTCCCTACTTCAGTAATCTTTCACCTCTTTGTTTGTATAAAAACTTTTATTCCACTTCCCCACTCAATTTAATAACATATGTGTTAATTCCAACCTACTGTCAAAGTTTGATTCATGTGGAACAAAGAATTATCAAAGATATAGTTTTATTAAGGAAATGTAGTTTAGTACATTTTTAAGGATTAAAAACTTAGCTACAACTAGCTAAGATGCATAATTAATTTCAAAATGTTATTTGTCTTTAATTCTCTAGAAATAGGGTACTTAATCTTTCATGCTGCTGTTGTTTCTTATGCCACTTGATCCCGATTGCGTCAGATCCTGGCCTACGAAATTCATCAAGGAAAGAAGCTAAATGTCTTGGCCACAGTCTTGAGCACCATACAAGTGCTTTAGCTCGGTTCCACCTCAAGTTTGAGGGAGTACAACCTGGGGGGAGGATGCATCCTACCTCTCTTCCACTTTAAACCACCTCATGAGAGGACATGCGGCTTGACGGCTATTTAGAGTATCCCCATGCCGCAAAGGCACTATACATTTGAAAACATGCATGCCTTCTCCAAGATTCGAATCCAGGTCCTACGGCAAAACAGTCAGTGTCGCTAACCCTTATATCGGATGGGCGACTCAACCTTTCATTCATATGGTAGGTATTTCAAGCGGACCGTAACGTGAGGATAATAGAAAAAAAAACTCTGTTAGACCAAAGCAAAATTGATCAAAATATTAAAACTCTTATTTTCAGCTTTTATTTTACCACAATACTATTAATATCAAAAACACACACAAAATATTTATTATAATGCAATTTTTTTCTGAATTTAGGGGGTAGTTTCGATTTTCTTTCATCCATGACCAAACTTTCTGTTTATATTCTACTATCAAAAAACAAATTCATAGTAAAATTGATACTTTTGATTGCCTCATTGGTAGAGAGAGAGTTTCCTGCTACATTTTTCCTACATTCTTCTTAAATAATTGTAATTCGTAGCGCAATGGTAGATGACCTGGCTACTCAGAAAAGACCATGGGTCGTTGGTTGAGTATCATTGCTCTAGAGCAGGAGTGTCCAACCTTTTTTCCCACAGGGCCACATTCACATGATAAATATTGCAAGCGGGCCTCACACACATGATGGATATTTCACGCGGGCAGCAAACTTGAGGGTAATGGAAAAAACATGCTATAAGACCAAAGCAGCATTGGACAAAGCAAAATTGATTAAAATATTTAAACTCTTTTTTTTTGCTTTAATTTTAATTCTATATTATAATTTTTCTATCAAAATCACACAAAAAACATTAACTTTTATGTTTTTTTTACAAAGTTTCGGGATAGTTTCAATTTTTTTTATACATGTGACCAAGGCGTATTTTTTACATTCTACTATTAAAAAAAAGCATATTGTTAGATTTCATTGCTTATTGATAGAATTCCCGCTAAATGTTTAGTACATTGTTCTAGAATAATTGAATTTCTTAGTGCAATGGATCATTACCGGGCCACTCAGAAAAGGCCGGTGAGCCTCCTGCGACCCATTGAGTACCACTGTGCTCTAGAGTGTTACATTTTCGAAGTATACTCATTAATGGTCCAAAATGAAAATCATTTTTGCTTATTTTAATCGCATCAAATATTTATTGCTAATTCATATGGATCAAATATGAAATATTATTTTTTATTTATACACAAACTAAATTATAAGGTAATTTATAACAGCTTTCAAAACTGGGGATTAAATATTAAACACTTGGAAGTAAATTATCATTTCAAAATAATTAACAGCAATTGCTTATCACCTTAGACAAAAATAATTTTTCATAAAATTAACGTAATGGAAGTGTATTTGTCTAAAATCAATTTTACAATTGAACTACTCTCAGGTATTGCTATTGACATGACAATTTCATCTTACCTTGTCTGTAATAGACTAAACTATTCATCTTAAGCAAAAAAGGCACCTCTTATACACGCCGATAGGATCTTAGATTAAGATATAAATAAATCGCACTTTTAATATAAATGTGAATATGAGCAGTAACCGGCAAACTTGCAAGATGTGCAGGGGTTACAGAGACGACTCAGAATTACATTGAAATGCAGGGTCATAAATACCGTAGTTGCGAGCTATGGTGCAATAAATCTGGGGAAAAGAATAAAAACAGCAAGGGAGAGAAATTTTTTTTGAAAAGCTTTATTACAACAGGTGTTCGAAATTACGACCAGATGTCGTCTGGCATGTCTGAAACCGATGCTACGTAGAGTTCCTCACATTCTGGAAGATTCCTCCCTGCAGAGTTGTGGTAGATGGCGCTGATTGTAAGATTTCGTGAACACCAATCACGAATTTGCGATCCATTCGGTAGTAGTAGAATTAAATCGTATTCAAACGAAGAATTAATCGATATACTGATAGTGTGTGGAGATACAGATTGCAACGAACACGCCTATCAGCGGTTGTACCAAGAACGTTACCCGAACAGGCGTGCTCTACATCACATGTCCAGCGCAAATTTAAACCGAAGGTAACGTGAGGCTAGTTCATTTTTAGAGTACTTGACCTCCGTTCCTTCGGTTGAAGACCTTGTCGCTCCTATATTTGTAGCTGCCTGGAGGATACGTGACATGCGAGGAATCTTCAAGAACTTAAAACAGTTCCATGTCACCCTGCTGTCTTACGACTTCTGGTCGTAATTGGAAACACGTGTTGTGGTATAAACTTTCAATTAAATGCTTTCTGTCCCATCAATGTGTTCATGTTCTCTTTCTCAGCTTCTTTGTTCCGTAGCCTACAACTATGGCATTTGCGACCCTGCATTCCTATGCGATTCCGTGTACCTCTACATGTTGTATATATATATATATATACTGGTGTGCAAAAATTAAGGACGAGATGGTTTTTTCGATATAACTTTGTACAAAAGCTTTCCAAATCAACACATTTAATACCGTAAGATCCCCAATACGTAGGGACATGTGTAATGTAAGCAACACTTACTAAAAGAGAAATCAGAGGGATAAAAAGAAGCTTGATTGAAAAAGTAGCATGGAGCGCAATGCGACTAAAGGCCGAAACACCCCTGTGATGGGTGTCCAGCAAGAAACATCCGGTCTTTAGTAGGGGATATGATCTCCCCTGACTGCTAGGCAGGTTTCACAGCGTCTGCCCATGCTGAGAATGAGGGGGTGTCAATGAGTTGTTGAGGCATTGTTGCCCATTCGTCTTGCAGCGCCAATCGAAGCTCCCTAATCGTTACTGGTGGTAAGGTACGAGCTGCCAAGCGTCTGCCTAGAAACTCCCATACATGCTCGATGGGATTGAGATCCGAAGATCGTGCCGGCCAATCCATACGTTCAATATCCTCACTGTCTAAGAGCTGTTCGGCAGCTACTGTGCGATGACATGGTGCATTGTCGTCCATTAAAAGAAACTGCAGACCCATAGCGCCTCTAAAAAGACGCACATATGGAAGAAGAATCTCGTTACAATAACGGGTCCCGTTGACTGAACCTGCGTCGAAGATGTGAAGGTCTGTACGACTACCAAGCATGATGCCTCCCCAAACGAGAACACCGAGACATCCATACCTGTCCCTTTCAATGATGTTCGAGGGATGAGGGATCGCATACTCTCTCCAGATGAGTATGCGATGAGAATCGCTACTCAATCTGAATCTGCTCTCATATGTAAAGAGTACTCGTCCCCATTCATTGTCTCTCCAATTCCGGTGTTAACGGCACCACAGAGAACGCCTTCTCCGATGGGCAGGCGTTAAAGGTACACACCGTACAGGGCGTCGTGCAAACAGACCACCACCGTGCAGTCTTCTGGCCACGGTAAAACGCGATATCGGTCGTCCAGTCGCCTGTGTCGTGTGTCTAGCGATTTCTCCCGCTGTCTGCCGCCTGTTTCTTCTGGCCTGTAAGACAATGTACCGGTCATCTGCGGGTGTGGTTCCTCGTGAACGACCACTACTGAACCCCGGATAGCTGTTCCTGTAGTTTGAAATTGTATCCAAAGTCGTGAAACGATGCTGTGAACATTTCGAACCCTGCAGCCACACTTGTCACACTGCGGCCTTCCTCCAACTTCCCAATGATTCGACCTCGGGTAAAAAAGCATCCAGATGTCGTCTAACAGATTGATTATTCGCCATTTCTCGCTGATGCAGCAACACGTTGGGATTTTAACTGCTATACGGCGTGCAATCTCTTTGCCAGAAATATTGATCTTACACCGACAACATGCTTTATACTACTCAGACACTCCCCCAATACGTCTTCCTGCATATCTGCTGCGCATGTGCTACCGTACATCATCTTACTTAATCATCTCCTGATTGGTCTATAGGCGTTCTTTCCACAAACTTGTTTTAAGTGACACAAATGCGACTTTTGTAAAATTCGGTACTAATTTTCTTTAGAAAATGCATTTTTAAATTCATTCTTTCTTGAGACGATTTTTCCCCCCACAAATAGCAAATTTTTTTTTGTTTGACTTGCCATTATTAATCTATAAAATGAAACACAGTATTTCAAACTATTTTTTTTTTAAAGTGTATCAGATATTTCTGATTTTCATACAGCTATGCTACTGCAAAAGACGCTATTTTCAATGATTTTGTTGTCTTTTACAATAAATATATACGAAGCTACTCAATAAAAAAGTGTGGCATAATTTATTATTTGTTTTATTCCAGTTCTTTTTTTTTCAAGTGATACAAACTGGAAATGTAACTTTTATGAATTCAAGGTTAAATCAATTAACAATTTTCAAGGGCGTCTGTTTCATTACTTCCTACTCAGGCACAGATAACGGAATAAAAAATGATGTAATCTTTGTGATTGACACAGTTTTATAAGATATTATATAATACAAATATCTTTAATGTTTCTTTAATGTAAATGAGATAATTGTTGCCTCTCTTTAAAAACTGAAATCAAAGTGAAGTATGTACAAATTATCAAATGTTCTGTTTACAAAAAACCATGTTATAATTTATATCGTACATTCATTTTAATGACATTAATGATACAGTGATAGCAATTTGGATGTCACTGGATTAATTAAGTACTAGAATTAATTATATACCAGTGCTTCTCAAACTTTCAATACTGGCGCCCCACTTTTCAATCACAATTTTTATCGCACCCCCCTTGATGCCGTTGGTTGAGTTCGAATAATAGCCAGAGATGGAGATAGTACTTAAATTTATGTTACAAGAAAATAAATATTTACAGTTAAAGTTTACACTAAAAGGTGATAATGCGGTTAAATGAAAATTACACCTTTGAAGGTGCTGCGGATAGATGCGGACAAGACCTTGCGTCTTTCCGTTGCGTTTCAGTTTACAGAATGTCCCCGTACCGGTTCCAAAAGTTTCCGTTGGGGTTGGAAAGCGGGAAAATCTCGCGCACTCAGTTACAGTTAAGTGAGGAGTGGAAAGTCTGGCACTCAGTTGCAGTTAAGTGAGGAGTGTGGGAAACATATCCCACCCTATATCCGAACTAGTTCGGATATATGGGAAGTTTATGAATAGGTCGTTTAAACACTGAGTCTTGGGTTTTCACAGTTGCAACACGAACCAGTCCGTCGTTGCCTGGATGCACTTGAAGAACTCGAGCCATTGGCCATGTACCAGGAGGACCCTCCTCTTTGATCAATACGATGTCATCTTCCTTCAAGTTTGGTTGGGCGTCCTGCCATTTCTTGCGAGGTTGTAAGGAGGAGATAAATTCGAACTCCACTTCTTCCAAAAGCCCGTTTGATGTTCTGTAGCAACTCCCAACGATCTTTTGTGGTTGGAGGGTGAAGGAAGCTCCTCTGGAACTGAAAGAAGAACATCACCTGTAAGAAAATGTAAAGGTGTGAGTGTAGATATGCATTGTACGTCAGAGTCATTAACGTAGGAGAGAGGCCTGGAATTTAGTAATCTTTCGATTTGTGTGAGCAAGGTTGTTAACTCTTCAAAAGTTAATATGGTTTCTCCCAACACTCTCTTCAGATGAAATTTGACGGGTCGAATTCCTGATTCCCAAATACCTTCAAAATGTGCTGATGAGGGTGGAATAAAGTGCCAATCTATTGAAGATTTGGATAAGTAGTAGGAGAAGGCTTCATTAGTTGGTAAAGAAAGCCATAACTTTCGGATTTCCTCAAGTTTTCGACGAGCTCCAACAAAATTGGTTCCATTGTCACTATAAATGTGGTGGGGAGCACCACGACGAGCACCAAAATGACGAAGTGCAGCTATGAAGGAATCAGTTGTTAAGTCTCCGACTGCTTCAATATGAACAGCTTTAGTTGCTAAGCATACAAATAAAGCAACGTAACCCTTTGTAGATTTAGTCCCTCGACCTTTGTTGCATTTAATCAGTACAGGACCAGCATAATCAATACCGCAACTGAAGAAAGGTCTCTCCAGCGTGGCACGGTGTTTTGGTAAATTGCCCATCAGTTGTGGTGTTGTGGTGGATGTTTTGAATTTGTTACACTTTAAGCATTTTCTAATACATTTGTTAATTAATTTTCTACTTCCTACGATCCAATGGGACTGTCGAAGAACGTGAGCTAACAAAGTCGGCCCAGCATGTAAATGAGCAATGTGTTGTTCCTTGATAAGGAGTTCACTAATACTGTGCTGAGAAGGAAGTATGATAGGATGCTTGGAATTGAATTGAAGCTGAATTTTGCAATCTCCTCCCACCCGTACTAAACCATGTTCATCTATGAATGGATGGAGGAACGTAATGGACTTTTGGGTGGCAGAGAAATCTGTTTTTTAATGCTTCGTATTTCTTCCTGAAAGTAAAAACCTTGAACCCAACGAATGATGGTTTCTTCAGCGGTTTTGGTTTCCGAAAAGGTAAGTGAAGTAGTATTAATATGGGATGAACTGATCGATGATCCTTGAGATGCTATCTTTTACAGTTTTTAATAAATCTTTGGCAATAAGCAAAAATGCGAATTACTTTGGTGAGTGAAGAGTAATGTTCGAATAAACCACGAATTACATCATTTGATGTGTGAGTAAACAGATTGAAGATGGAGACTGATTTTTGTTCCGCTTTTACCTCATCCGAAGCCTCATCGCAACTGGATTCAGCCTTGGGCCAACTAGAAGTTTCTAGCCTTAGCCAGGGTGGTCCTTGCCACCATAACTTGCAATCAGGTAAGCATTTAGGATCAATACCTCGGGATGCAATATCTGCGGGATTTTCCTTAGAAGGCACATGTCTCCAATGCTTTGTAGGTAGAACTTCTATAATTTCAGATGTTCTATTTGCTACGAAAGTTTTCCATTGGCGAGGATGACCAGACAGCCAGGAGAGAACTATTTTAGAATCCGTCCAAGCGAATACATCAAAGGTATAATATTCTAATGTCCGTAAGACCGATTTAAATAGCTTGGATAGTAAATGTGCACCGCACAACTCCAATCGAGGAATGGAAACTTGTTTGACAGGGGCTACTTTAGTTTTTGATACAAGTAGTTGAACCTTTATTTTGCCGTTGTGTTTCTGCCGACAGTAGATTGCAGCAGCATAAGCTAATGAAGAAGCATCTGCAAAACCATGCAATTCTACTATGTTGTCTGCTGTAAGGATGACCCATCTGGGAACAGTGAGGTAGTTGATGGCATTAAAGGCCTTTTGAAACCTAAGCCAATCCTCTGTTAATTGTTGTGGAATGGGAGAATCCCAATCTGTTTTTGTAAGCCAAAGTTTTTGATAAAAATCTTCATGAATACTGTACAAGGTGAAAGAAGTCCTAAAGGATCGAAAATTTTGGAAGATTCAGATAAAATACGTCTCTTTGTGAGTGGTGGTGTAAGTTCAAGCGATGGTTGGAAACCAAAAGTGTCATTGGATGAATTCCAAAAATAAGCCTAATACTTTAGAACTTTCATTAGAATCTTTGGAAAATTCAACTCGTGCATCATGAGAACTATGTTCTGAAAATTGAGCGAGAAATTCGGTGGAATTAGAATTCCATTTTCTTAAATGAAATCCGCGAGTACTCAAAACATGAGCAATGTCCTTGCAAATGGAGATTGCGTTATTTGGCGTATCTGCTCCTGATAGTAAATCATCCATATAAATATCTTCCTGTAAAACTCGGGAGAGGTTGGGATTATCTTTATCATCGAGAGCGATTTGCTTAATACACCTAGTGGCCAAAAAGGAAGCTGAGGCTAAACCGTAGGTGACAGTTTTTAGCTTGTATGTGCGGTGTTTTCACTAGAGTTATTTCTCCACAGAATTTGTTGGTATCTCTGATCTTCATCAGCTACTAAAATTTGACGGTACATTTTTTCAATGTCCGCTGTAAATACAATTCTAGGAATTCTAAAATTAAGCAATATTTCAAAAATATCCCTTTGTAATTTGGGACCTACTCCTAGCAGAGAATTTAATGACGTACCATTTGTAGTTTTGCAAGATGCGTCAAAAACTACTCTTAACTTTGTTGTAAGGGCTGGATGGCTTGATAACGGCGTGATGCGGTAAAAAATTCTGATCTTTGGAAGTATGGGATCTGGAATTTACTAAGCTCATGTGACCTAGCGATTCGTATTCGTTCATGAATTCTTTGTATTGTTTTTCAAAATCTGGGTTATTTTTAAATTTCCGCTCCATTGCTAATAAGCGAGAAATTGCTGCGGGTTTTGAGTCTCCCAATTCTGAATTTGATTTATAAAATGGAAGTTTTACAACAAAGCGTCCATCGGAATTACATACATAAGTATTTTGAAAATGTGTTTCCACAAATTGCTCTTCAGAAGTTAATAATTTATCCCTTTACGTTAGAATTTCTTCTAATTCCCAAATTTGCTTTAATTGATTGTCAATATTTGTACCATTAATGTGAAGATTTAGCATTGAATTTGAGTTTAAAGACTCAAGTTAATTTGCCTGAAATTAGGAAACCAAAAATGGAATTTTGAGCGATTAAATTACTTTGAGAGCAAGTAATTTGCCCAGGAAGCAAAATAGAAAAAAGTAGTCAGATCCGAGAATCATATCGATATTGTTTGAGATAAAAATTTCGGATCCGCTAAGCAGGCATTTTTAAATGAGAGAAATGTGTTTCGTTTATTTTTTCCGTTGGTAACGGAGCAGTTAGTTTTTCCAAAACATATGCTTTAACTGGTAGTTTGACCTTGGGGTCATGTAACTATACTAAATCTATTTCAACACATCCTCTAGTCATCGCGATTTTAGAATCTTGCAATCCTTTAATTTGAAATCTAGCGTTTTTTTTCTTTTCAGGCCTAGCAGTTTTAAACATTTTTCCGAAATGAATGTTGATTCACTTCCGCTATCCGCCATAACCTCGAACTTGACAGTTCTTCCCAAAAATATTTTTAATGTTAACGCTTTAAAGTTGGTAAAAAGAAAAACATGTTTGTATAGAGTTCACGGAAGCTGCAACTTCTTTGTTTTGATTAGTATCATTTCCTGTCTGGTTTTGACCTTCAGCACGATGAGATTTATTTGCTGACATTGCGAAATTTTTAAAATTATTATCATGTAATAGCGAATGATGCTTTTTCTTACAATAGTGGCAAGTAAAAGTTGAATTACAATGTGACTCAGTGTGCCTATCAGATAAACAGTTCATACATAATTTTTGTTTATTAACAAGTTGTATACGCTCTTTAACAGACATTTCTTTAAATTTAGAACATTTGAAAACAAGATGATTCATTTTACAACAAGAACATTTTAAACTATTGTTAAATTTCGATTTATTAATATAAGGTTGTTTTTCACGAGTAACGCTAACATTATAAAGTTCTAAGCATGTACATCTATTATTTAAAAATTCTATAAATGCTTCAAATGTGGGAAAATCAATATTATTTGAGAATTGCGCCCATTCTTGGCGCGTTTTAGGATCAACCTTTGTAACAAAATGTAAATCAACCATACATCTCTAGACTCTGCTTTAGTATCAATAGATTTAAGACCTCTAATTACTTCGTCGGAAGTGTCTGCTATGTTGCGTAAGTTGTGAGAGTTAGTATCGTTAAAAGAAGGTTGTTCCATGAAGGTTTTAATGAGTGAAAAAAAAATGATTTGCTTCTTTTTATCATAACGAGCTAATAATTTTTCCCAAGCCTCGTTATAAGCCGTTTCAGTAATGGGAATGTGCTTAATTATATTTGCTGGTTCTGACAGCAATAAACCTCTGAGATATTGAAACTTTTGTATATTCGATAAACACATATTATCATGCACTAATGATACATATAAATCCTTAAATGAAGGCCAATTTTTATAATCACCAGAAAAACGCTCAATATTAATTTTGGTAACTTAAAATTGCTAGATTTCATATTTGTGACATTTTCAAAGACATCAGAATTATCATTATATACATATGTTCTCACAGATAAATTTTCTAAGATATTTTGTAGCTTGGCTTTGGTTTCGTAATATTTTGTTTCGAATTCTTCCATTTCAGAGGATTCGATAGGTAAAGCAGCATCCGCTTTATCAAATTTCGTATAAGTTAATTCAAGTTTCTCTAACTTGTTGCGTATATCATTTTTGTCAAAAGTTTGATCATTTTTATCAATGAAATTTATAGCTCTTGTAAGTGCAGCTTTCGCTCTGCCGCGAAGCACTGTAGCCGTTTCGGCATCCATTGTTGATAAAACGAAATATGGATGGAATGTATCAGTAAGAGAAACCAAAGTCAAACGTTGAATGAAAATATAAAATAGTACTTATCTCTTGTTTCTCTGAATCGTTGACGAATGTCGTCGGTGCCTCCATATGATGCCGTTGGTTGAGTTCGAATAATAGCCAGAGATGGAGATAGTACTTAAATTTATATTACAAGAAAATAAATATTTACAGTTAAAGTTTACACTAAAAGGTGATAATGCGGTTAAATGAAAATTACACCTTTGAAGGTGCTGCGGATAGATGCGGACAAGACCTTGCGTCTTTCCGTTGCGTTTCAGTTTACAGAATGTCCCCGTACCGGTTCCAAAAAAGTTTCCGTTGGGGTTGGAAAGCGGGAAAATCTCGCGCACTCAGTTACAGTTAAGTGAGGAGTGGAAAGTCTGGCGCACTCAGTTGCAGTTAAGTGAGGAGTGTGGGAAACACCCCTTATACATTAATAATACATTAAATGCAATAATAATGCACTTTGACGCTAAAGCTATAATACGAGACCTCAATTATAAACCATACAAATTAATAACATAAGTATTAAATTTTGAGTACTACTTTCAAGAAAAAAATAAATTAATTAAGTAATAGGATAATTATTATGTTATTTTTCCTTTCTCTAATTTTTAAATTGAACATATTGCAAAATGTAGTGACTGCTTAGAAGACAAAAAATATGGATATCTGCTAATTATAGAAAAATAACTCAGAGGGGCCAATTTCTAATCATAAGCATTCTTATAAAAACTTTTGCTTTGCAAGACAAGCCCATGGAAGTCGTTAATACTTATTAAACTTGTTCTTAATTTAATATTAATTAATTAGTTATAAAATATTCTGTGCAGCACTGATACATTAAAAGTATACCGGCCGAAGTACCCGCTCTTTGCAGGAGTCCATTTTATAAGAAAATAAAACATTCTTGATATAATAGCTGTATTGTAAGGAGAGAGTAAAGCCAAGTGCGCGACAATGTTTACAAAAAACGTAAAATGTTTTTTTTTTAAATGATTGCTCAAATTATAATTAGTTTTAAGCGAATTGTAATTTTAAGCCTCACAGAATTAGCATTTATAATTGATGTTAAATAATGAACAATAATATAAAATTCCGATGAAGAGGGTTATTGAGTCACCCTAATCCTTTTTTTTTTATAATTATTTTATTGTACACGATACAAATCGTTATATTCCAGTGAATAATTTAATTAAGACAAAATTTACTTACCTACTTTCAAGGACTTTTCAATTTTTGTTTGGTAACAAATAAGCAGTTTTGCCAGAATTAACAATTTCGTGATCTGTGTATCCCGCGCGACCACTTCCGGGTAAAAAGTGTATTAATTATGATAATATTATGTGTTACTGCTAAAAACAATTGTTATGCTTTATATGTTTGAAAATACTCATCTTGGTCTAAGTCTTAGCCAAGTAATCCATCAAAGTGTGTGTGTGTGCTCTTCGTGGTTTTCTAAATATCATAAAACTGTTTTGCATGGAAAAAAGCGCAACAGAGAAATACATTACTTACAACTTCCTTAAATGAGAAATAAACACATAAGAGAGGGGTCATAACTAACTGTACCAATAACTTAGAAGGTCAAACAAATTACAACTATAATGTGCAGTATTTCAAAAATATTGACTGAGATGAATTTTTTATGTTCCTAAATTTTTTTCGATTCTAGATCTGGGATCTGTTTTTCTCTGAAAAGTAGAATGTTAGTTTTAAAAAAAGAAAAGTAATAAAACTGTCTCATCATGGGATTACAGCAAATTAAATAAAATATTTTTTATTTGGTTATAAGATCAAAGATAGCTAATTAAGTATTGAAGAAGTTTTTTTTTGATGACTTAATATCGCCTATAACTTATATCAGAGTAAAAGTGCATTTTTTATTATGTCTGAAAGTATTTTGTTTTAATTCATTCCAGTAAATTAATTATTTTTAAATCTTTTACTTTCGATATGCTCGCGCCCCTCGTGGTTATCACACCCCAGGGGCGCGCCCCACAGTTTGAGAAACACTGAAGTATACAGTAGTTGGGAAAGCATTTTTTAATTATATCGTAAATGAGATATTAGATATTAGAATTGGACATATTGTGTCATGTTACATTATTGATTCCTGTCACATTTTTGTACAGAATATCAAATATTGTTCGGCTATATTTTTATAGAATATCATAAATTGATCGGGTTTAATTTGTTTTTTACAAGCTTTTATTTAGTTTCATCTATTCCGTTGTCTGTCGGTCTGTAATCAAAATCTTGCAAGTTAAATTTGATCCACTTCCCGGTTTCTGATAGAGCTGAAATTTTGTATACACGTTTAATTTGGATGACAATGCATGTTTTGATCATTTATATTCCGACATCGCAATTAGTTAAAAGATATTAATTAAAAACCCTTTTCCTCCTGTTAGCTTTTTATTCTTAAAGAAGTTCCGATTTTTCGAACTTTTTAAAAATCTATCTTATTCTTTCTATCAAACTGAGACAAAAATAATTACATAATCGGAAAGATCATTTATTTTGCCACGATTTGGTGTAATTCTTTACAAAAATTATGATATTTTCTATTTCTTACGACATTTTCTAAAATGAGTCAAAATCGATGCATTTTCATGAAAATGATTTCTAAATCGTTCCGTATGAATTTTTTTTTTTTCGTGTTAATGATCGATATTCTGCACTAAAAAAATTTCAGGCCTTTTCTTTTTAGAATCAGCCATTTAAAAATAAAAAACGAAAACTTTTTTTTTTAACGATTTTTCTAAAGAATACTCAAATTTTTAATAAAACATTTAAAAACGTCGTCATTTTTAAGATAATCGCACGAAACATTTTTTTTCGTTTGTAGAATAGTATTATCCAAATTCTGCACAAAGATTTTAAAAATTGGTTTTAAATTACGGATTTCAAAAATTTACGTTGGCAAACGACCTTGCAACAGTGATGCGTTAAATGAGATGAATAGACTGAAAACCTGTCCACACAGCGATAACTAAAAAGTTAAAAATAAATTAAAAAGTAAAAAAAACTTTTAAAAACAAGATTTTATTTAAATGCTCTAAAAAAGAATAAAATAAACTTTTCTTTTAAAACTTTTTTTGCTATCAACTTAAAAAGTTATTACACATTTTATGATATAAAAGCTTGTCGCGAGGTTTACCTGTGTAGATAAACAAGCAAATTAAATAATTTGATCTGATTGATTTTAATTTTTTAAAATTTCAAACTAAGTAAATACGAGTACTTAAATCTCGCGACAAGCTTTTATATCATAAATTGTGTAATGACTTTATAGTTGATAGCAAAAAGTTTTAAAAGAAAAGTTTATTTTATTCTTTTTTAGAGCATTTAAATAAAAGCTTATTTTTTAAAAAGTTTTTTTTACTTTAAATTTATTTTATCATTAATTGTTTATTTGTTTGTCCACTTGTATATTGTACTTAATTTCGATTCAGTGTTTATTATTATTCACAATTTTCTATTCGATATGATTTTTATATAAAATAATTACTTTTTGTCTGCCATTCACCCACGCTGTCGACTGTATTTATCTTTACATGATGGCAACGAGATGTTTGTTTTGAAAGTTGTTCGTGTAACAGAATATTTGTGGAATGTTCAGTCTCTTCCCTCGGAGAAGCTAGCAGCACTAAGCTGTTGGCCTTTGTTACAATTTTCTTTGCAAAATTAAACGGTTGAGTTTTAAAATCTAGTCTTTTACTCCTAAGGGACACACATAAATTAAGATTACAATGGAAACTATATTACTATATGTACAATATTTTATTACTAATTTGAATGATTTAAATTTTTGACAAACATAATGAGAATCTAATATCATATGTGGGTTTTTTTTTTCATGATTGTACACCAGACGATTTTTCTAGTTCTTAAAAACATATTAATAGAAAAAAGTGAAAAATTATAGAATTAAGCAATATAAAGTTTTATAAAATATTTGAAAAACATTGCAATTGTTGTAAAAAATAAATCAAATTCAAGCATACCTAAGATCTCCAAAAAATCTTACAAAAATTGAATAACTATGTTGTTTTTAGTAGCAGAAGTCGGTTCGATCCAGGACATCTGGATCTGGACATCGAAGGACATCTGGTATCGCAGCGCCCATTACATGTGCTAGCAATGGCATCACCCACCGACACCTCCATTTGGAATGATATCACTCACGACAAAATTGACCTGCAGCGAAATGAAACCATGTCATCTAGGGTTTCTTTCCGGGAACACGGATACAGGGTTTCCGGGAAATCATAAGATTTCTGTACTTTTTCTATTCCCGGAATTATACTTCGTTCCCGAATCGCACGGGGCTTCAATTATCTATGAGGTAGTTATTTTTGACTTGACTGTAGATTTCAACCTCGGACATCGTTGGCTGACCCTACTGTGACAATTTGCGATCATTCACCCCGAACTTCCTGAACGAAGGGATGTTCGTGGGGTAAGAGTGTAATATGAGAGAGAAAGATTAAAGCTTTCGTTGGATTGGTGAGAATTTTTCCAGCTAGAGCTGTGGGTAGGAGTCTTTCTGTCCGCTCTGCCTCTTCGTTCAGCTGATATGCTAATTTTTCGACTTAGTCCTTAATTTTTGCACACCAGTGTATTTATACATATATATATATATATATATATATATATATATATATATATATATATATATATATATATATATATATATATATATATGTATATACATATATATACATATATATATACATATATATATACCTATATATATACATATATATATATACATATATATATACATATATATATACCTATATATACATATATATATACCTATATATATATACATATATATATATATATATCAGAAAAATTTAGAAATTGAAAAGATTTGAAAGAAGAGAGAGAGAGAAAATGGAAAACTGTTTATTTAGTATAACTTTCTCTCTATCCTTCATTTTAGATTTTAATTTCAATTAAAAACGTAAAAATAACAAAATTTAACAATTGATATATTTAATTCATTTATTTTGAAGTTATTTGTATTTTTTATTGTGAACATTTTAGTTCTCTTATTTTTCTGTTGAAAACCGTTTAATGCTTTCATTCATCAAAATGTTAATCATATCATTAAATATGTACAAATGATGTGGAATGTATCTAATGCACACGGCATATATAAATTTCATTTTATATATCATTCCATTTATATATTATAAGCAGTTTAGCGAAATCCAATTATTTTGAAAAGTCATCCTTTAGAACTGAATAATGAATAAGCCATTTAAAATTTTTACATCCAAATTATTTTGCTGTAGGACAATAAAATGATAAACAGGTTCTTTTTCTTCTTTTACCTCTTTCTTTTTCTCCATATTTTGAAACTTGTTGCAATAAAACAACTATATACTGCAAGATACTAAAATTATATATACTGTTTTTTCCTCTCTTTTCTCTTTCTTTCACGCCGTTTTTTAAAATTTATTAAAATAAAGCAAGCATATATACAGTTAACATTCTCATTTTATAAGCTTTTCTCTTAAAAGAGCTGAAATATACTCATAATAAAAATATATGGTTTAGCATTTTGCAAGAGCAATTAATATGAATTTATACCACACAGTAATTTCTTTATGGGTACAGTTTAGTTGAACCTGACTCAAAATTAAATCTAATATTTCCCTAAAAAAATATACTTTCCAGAAATGTTTCACTTTTATTAAAATCTTCTAAAAATTGTACTTATTAAAAATCAGAAATATTAGTCGGTAAAATTTATTTTAAATCTTTTTATATAAAAATGAAATGTGAAATTTTTTTTGTCCAAATGTACAAGCGGATTGGGTCTTCAAGTTTTCTTCAAATGCATATAAAAATGCATACATTTTTTTTAAGTTCTACAAACACATGTATTAAAATTTATAAAAAGAAAGCATTTCGGAATTGTCATAAATTGTATTTGAATATTATGCTTCACATACAGTTAAATTTCCCGTTTTTGATAATATTTATATTAGATATATTTCGGATTCCTATATAGTACATATATTTTGTATTTTTGGAATAAATTTAAAGATGTGTATGTTTTCGATCAACAAACGTTTCTGCTCTAAGAAATTCATTTTCTGAGTGAAAAATAGCTGTGAAGAAGTGACTGATGTTTCGAATTTAAAATGTTCTTCCGAGATTGTGTCTAGGGTACCATTATGGAGTTTTTCTAAGCTCCACATGCCATTTTTTACTGAAAATGGAAAAATAAAGCACCAGATTCCATTTGAAGTGATGCTCTGTTAAGTAACATGCTTATTCACAAAGGTTTCCGTTTCTTTATTTTAAAATGTAAGAAAATCTCTATTTAAATTTCCATTTATATCAAATTGTGTAATTTCTATTTATGTTAGTTAAGGGGACTTGGCACCCTTTGAGCAAACTTCTTTATTTACGTATTTAAAAATTATATTTTAACATTTTATACAATGTTTCTATTCAAGAAAATGTTACCAGATGAAAATTTTCATATATTATTCACACAATTTGAAAAATTTAAATTTTTTTTGAAGAAAATTGGGAAAATTTTAAAATTTCTACCCTTTTGTAAAAATCAATTTTTTGACCTGAAATTTTTTTATAATATTCTTATGGATGTTCTTAACAACTCTTTAGGGATCGATTTTAGAATAACTTCATTCGTTTTCGAGAAAAAAATAAAATGTTGATATACAGGCTAAAAATCAACGAAAAAGACAACATGTCTTACATTTTATTTTTTTTTAAAAAAAAGTATTCAGTTTATAGCAAAACGGATCCCTAATTTTATTACATGCTTTATTTTTAACACGCAGGAAAAAAATGGAAGTGATTGGTAAATAATTGTCGAAGGAGTAGCATTTAGAATGCACTAAGGTTTCGAAAACACAAACTGAGAAAACCACTTTAAAGTTTATAATTCTGAAAAAAATAATTATTATAAGCTTAATTAAACTTAAAATACCACTGTAAGATATTACTTATACGTTTTTCTTTAAAATAATTGCATTTTCTTATGTTTTCAACCCACACATTTTTATAAATGATCAACTTTTAGAGAGTACTAATTGCACAAGAAAACTCAAGAAAAACTTTTAAAAAAATTTTTTTCTGTCACGACAGAAATTTTAGCTGGTTTTCTTCTTATAATATTAAAGTATTACATTTGTATGAAAAATATATCAGGAATAAGAACTGAAATTATAAAATTATTAATATAAAATGCCTTAATTTAAAAATTTTACATGCACACATTTCACAAGGAAGAAAAATTACATTATTGTATTGCCTCGGAAATATTCTGCTTTTAATACTACACACATTCTTTTTTATAGTTATTATTTCTATTTATAAAATAGATTTTTTTTATCATAACGCATTTTTTAGCTTTTCTTCTAAAAAGGGGGTGTGACTGAATTGCCTAATTTGTTTTCAAATGAAGTTTTATTCAACTTCTAACTTTCTGATATGCACAAGTGATATATCAATCGAAAGATAATAATGCAAAGAATAAGATTAAATGAAAATAAAAAAAAACGATAGGTTTGTGATTTTTAGGGTACCAAGTCACCTTAACACATTATTTAGGTCACTAATTATTTTGCTAAGAGGACAAAGGACAGCATTTATTTTGCTGATGAATTTATTGTTTGTTTAATTTCAATTCTTGTTTTCACGTAAACTTTAAAAGGAAGGAAGCAGTTTTTTTTCAGATAGTATATCTATTTAATTTTTTTTTTTTGCAGTCGTACTCTAAAGCAAGGTGAAAACTATTAGCAATGGATCTTATAATTTTTAGTCTCGGTTTAGCGACGAGGACGATAATTTAGCATCCTTCCTACTCTACAGACATCCATACCGCACCAACGTGAGGAAATTGAGTCCCTACAGGTTTAACTTTCTCATCATTCTGGTTCCAGGATTCGGACCTACAACTCGAAACTGCCGGTCACGAATTTGCGATCAAAGCCATTTAGCTATCCTGAGACATCGGGAAGTATTTCCATAATGTATGCCATAAACAACAACAATTTTCATCCCATTTTTGTAATTTTTAAATTTCTAAATGTTAAAAGTATGTATATACAAAAAATTACGTGGTATCTTCACATTCATTTTTCTAAATCTAACATAATTTTATTTGTAGAGTTGCAAATAAAATCAAAATTTTTCGACTTGTTTTTCAATGGAAATTACAGTAGCTGTTTAATTTTATTACTTTCCAATACATTTCAACTTCAAAAAATATATGAATTATATGGCATGTGGGATCATCTGATCTTTTCCCAATGTTTCACGTTGAGTTCTGATGAGAAGGTGCACTGACCGTTCATGGTTAACGCCGAAGGACAAACACAATTTGAATGCATTTGGCAAGCATTTTTTTCTCTGGAGGATATCTTCTAACAGCAAGAAATCATCGAGCACAGCTGGGTAGAAACTTTCATCAGGGCTAGGAGAGGGCCTATTTATTATTATTATTAGTAGTAGTATTTGCTTTTTCGCAGCAGTATTTACTAAGTAAAACATTTGTTTGCTATAATACTGTTAGTGTTTCATTTAGAATATATTTTTATTCACATCTAGTAAGGCCGTGGGTAGACTAGTGGTTAGAGCATCGGACTCCAGACCGGAAGGCCTGGGTTCGATGCCCCCAAATACCCTCCGAGTACACACGGAGTACGTGCTCGTTAAATCAGTGGGTTCGAAAGTCTGAAGCCACGGGTGCAGGGGGCTGGAAAATATTTCTCTCTCCTCCAGTTCCATGCCTAAATTGTGGAGGTGGAGATAGGTGATGTCGCCATCTATTATAAAGAAGTCCAACCTGTCTCACAGGCTCTGTCAACATTCATTCCTTCGTGAAGGACACGACAATAACAACATTCACATCTAGTATTTTCCATTGTATTCGGATAATTCCTACTTAGTGCAAAGTCTTTTGTAGTGTAATGAATGTTTAAAGTATTTTCACAAAAATTGAATCCAACTAATAACAAAGTATTTACATTTTAAAATCGAGAAATTAACTAATTAATTTTAAATGTATACAACCATATCCCGTATTTTAAAAATAGTTTTAAATACAATATAATGCTTAGTCAAATATGCGTTAGATAATTATGTTTTGTTTTATTTATAATGGTCTTAGAAATGATTTGGAAGACAAAATATTCTATTAAAAGATAAAGAGATTATTTTACATTAATTGCTACGTTAGTTGTCTCCCAGTTTGCTTACAAATAGACTTCTATTTGAGGGCTGTATAATTACTGGGTTTAATTTGAATAGACGAGATATATTTATTCAGTATTTTAATTGAATATCAAGCTCACTAACTTTAACTTTTGCTTATTAAACTAAATATTCTGAAAGTATTAATTTTTACAATGCTTCAAACAAAGAATTCTTAACGTCAAATATTCCAAGTAACTAAAGAGTGTTTTTTTTTCCAGGTATAGAAGTTTAAGTTGGCATTACTTTCCAAGATGGCGACCGATTTAACAGCTGTCAAGTGATTTATTCTTAGTTTGGTTTGGCAATTCATCAAAACGATCATCAAGCAAGGCGTAGATTCGTCGAATGGGCCAAAAACGAGATTGCCGTTGTTCCCGATTTTCAGAAGCGAATTTTGTTTAGCGATGAAGCGCACTTCTGGTTGAATGGCTACGTCAACAAACAAAATTGCTGCATTTGTTGTGAAGCTAATCCACAAGTGTATGTCGAAACACCGTTACATCCATAAAAACTGATTGTTTGGTGCGCTTTTTGGGCTGGTGGAATCCTTCTTCAAAAACGATGAAGGCCACAACGTTACAGTCAATGGTGACCGGTATAGAGCCATGATTACTGACTTTTTCCTTCCTGAATTGAACTATCATGATGTCCAGGAGCTGTGGTTCCAACAAGACGGCGCAACATGTCACACAGCTCATGCCACAATCGATTTATTGAAAGACACGTTTGGTGACCGCCTAATTTCACGTTTTGGACCTGTGAATTGGCCTCCAAGATCTTGTGATTTAAGACCGCTAGACTATTTGCTGTGGGGCTATGTAAAGTCTATGGTTGGTCTATGCGGATAAGCCACAAACGCTTGACCATTTGGAAGACAACATTCGCCGTGTTATTGCCGATATACGGCCAGAAATGTTAGAAAAGGTCATCGAAAATTGGACGTCCAGATTGGACTACATCCGAGCCAGCCGTGGCAGTCCTATGCCAGAAATCATATTTAAAATGTAATGCCACAAGATTATGTTTCGAATAAAAAGAAATTCATGTCAATCGAATAATACATCGTTGTTTTATTGCAATTTAAAGTTGTATACCTCTAAAAAAACACCCTTTATTTTCACTAATCTTACATAAAAAAGTATTTCATTCCTAGCTTCTTAATATTATATAATTAATTAAGTAAAAATGAACTATCATACACGCATAAGTGATTTAAATAGTAATAAAACATTTGCAGAGTAAGAATATGTAATGCTAATTGTTTGTTATTTTCTTATAGGTTAAATTCCAAAATACACAAATATAAAATCCAAATTGCGTGTATAGATTCTTATGTCTTTTTAATTGTTTAAAATTAAATTAGAAAAATCACTAATTTTATGAAATGTTTTTACCCAAAAATTCAACTGAAGTGCACTGAATCAAGGATACCTACTAGTAACGAGTTGGGTATCATCTGGCCTTGATAACGGCTTCAACACGACGAGGCATAGATTCAACTAGTTTCTGAAAATCTTCCACGGCCAAATATTGGCTAAAGCTGTCCATAATTAAGTACGGATCGTAGGTGCTGTGTGATGACCTTTTACACCTTGTTCCAAAACATCGCAAAGATGCTTAACAGGATTTAAGTCTAGTCTTCTAGTCAGAGGAATGCTCATCCAACCTGCCAGTAGCCAACTGGGATTTGTGAGAAGTACAGTTGTCTTGCTGGAAAATTCCATTACCGTGAGGATAAGAGAACAGCATAAACGAAAGGAGGTGATCACCCAGCAACTCTTCGTACCAAATTGCATTGAGGGATATTGGAACACGCACCCCATATCCCAAACAGTGCCCCGAACAAACACCCCATACTAGAATTGAACCACCATGTCCTACAGTTCCAACCTAGCAAGTGGGATCCATAACTTCATGAGCTTGATGCCATATTATCAGCGTTAAGTAGTCGGAATAGAGTGTCATCAATCCATACTACTCGTTTTCAGTCCTCTATACTCCAGTCTGTGTTCTCTTGCCCAGGCAAGACGTACATCCCGATGTCGAGCATTGGGAAATAGTGCTCTCGTAGGCCGACTGTTCCCGAAACCCATACGGTGAAGTGAGCTTTGCACAGTTCGTTTACTGACTGTACGACTGGCACCTTCATTCAACTGGAGGGTAATTTGAGCTAATGTTTGGCTTCGCTGGCTACATAAAATACGCCAGGACCGTCTCTCCCCACACACTGTCAAGGCTAATTGTCCTTTGCAGTTTACCTGATCGCTAGTTTTTTGTCCACCATCCATGTATTCTTGGTCTACTCTTGAGATTGTCGACCTTGAAAATCTGAGCTCTCTGACGATTTCAAAAATTGAATGACCCATGAGTCTAGCACCTACGATTTTCCCGCAATCGAAGTCGTCTAAATCAGACAATTTACCCATACTGGAAATTCTAAAAACAAATTTAGAACAACCATAGCACGCATTATACATGCAGTTACCACATCACCTTCACTTGCGTATAAATGATGCGCAGCCCTAAACAATTTGCGTAGCCCTTGCTATCCCTAACTCAGTGGCATTTCAATGTATTTACGCATGTTTATTTATCTCAGATTTTTACTTTATTTAAAAGAATAGATTATATAATCTAGAAAACAAAAATATTTTTAGACATACATCTGCTGGAAAAGTTTTTATAGCTTGTAAGATATAACAGATATTTAAACACATAAATATTATTTTTTAAATCTCTTCAACGCATTTATTTATAGTTTATAAGACATTTTTTTTGAAAAATTGGTCAAAGATAGAAGAAATAAATAAATTATATATAAATAAAGTATTTAAGTTAATCAGAGTAATAATCATTGGCATTTATTATATTAATATTAATTTAAAAAATAGTACAGATATAAAGCTAGTTTTTGCTGTTTTTAAGATATTTAATTTAAGGTATCCGACTACGTTCGGAACCGTGACTTTGCAAAAGCGTATAAATGGATAATTTTCATGATATTTAGTGCCACTTAGATTAATATATATACATAAAATTGTTTTAAGCGCATTTTGGCAAAAAAATAATTAAATACAATATTTTGGCAAAAAATTAATTCAGAATAATCTGTTTTCCAAATGTTCTCTTTTTGTGAAAAATGGATCTATTATAATAATGTTTTGCTTGTATATAGCTCAGACCTCTCTACAGAGGCTCAACTGGAAGTTATGAAAAATTCACATTATTTTCAGAGTTACCACCAATTGAATTAATTATTGGCGTTTTTTTCTTAAAATTACTCCCCTCTGTTTTCGTAAAATATGTATAAACCCACTTCTAAGTTATATATTTCAAAAATTCTAGTTGAGCCTCTGAACAGAGGTCTGAGCTATATACAGGCAAAATATTATTATAATAGAAGCATGTTTCACAAAAGGAGAAAATTTGGAAAAAAAGATTATTCTAAGTTACTTTTTTGCCAAAATATTGTATTTAAATAATTTTTTTGTCAAAATGTCCTTAAAACAACTTTAATCATACATCCTAATCTAAGTGACACTAAATATCATGAAAATTATCTATTTATGCGCTTTTTCAAAGTCACGGTTCCAAACGTAGTCGGACACTTTAATGATCAATTCAATTCTTTGAAAACTTTTTAATAGCAGACATAAAATACATACACACACAGAAATATATATGAGAATTACAGATTCTGATGATGATAAAGACATACGATTCCTCTGTATAAAAAAAAAGAATGTCAATGACAATTCTTCATCACAAATGTTATAAACATATGAGATTGATATGACTTTCTCTCAGAAGTTTTCATCCTGAGGGGAAATAGATCTCAAGCAAAAAAGATTTTTGCATTTACAACCAGCTACTAGTCATGTTTATAAATCAATGAATGCTCTCTATCACAAATATTTCCTCTATAAAAAAGAAGAAACACGGTGGGATTATAATTTTTATAAACTAAATACAAATGAGAGAGATAAATGTATTTTTGTTATTATACCTATTCTCTCTGTAGAGTATGCTACGATAAGTTTAAGCTAATAGAGTTATTGAGACTTCGTATCACCTTTCATTTTTAAGGAAAAGAAGGAATTTTTCAGGAAAATGTATTTTTTAAATATTTTTTTCATCCTGATTTTGAGATTTATTTCGAAAAATATAATTCTGAAAAAAAAATTATTTAAAGTGCCGCCAAAAGAGTACTGTTTTTATATATACTCTGGGTTCTATCATATTATTACCAATTGTAGAAAGACAGTAACATTTATAACCAATTGCAATCACACCTTTCTTTTCATTACCATTCGTTTTACACACTGATTGGACGTTCTCTGAATTCATGACATACTTTCGTTATAAGCCGTTCAATCCTTTTAAAAGAATCAGTATAGTCCAAGGCTTGCTTCGATTGTTGCGATCAAAGCAAATAGGCAAATGAAATTAATTAACTATTAAAATTTAATCTGCTGCAGAATGGATTGAAAATTAATCACAACTACCGAAATTTCATTAGACTTGTACAGCGCTGAACTTCTTGAAACATTTTTTTTACTTTGTTTAAACATGTATAAGAAAAAGGAAGTTATATAGGGATGTATATTTATATAGATACATAGATACACACACACCCATACACACAAACATATATATATATATATATAAATCACAACTTAATAATCAATTAAAAAGAACTGAAATTGTTTGAATATTATAATACTAAATCCCATTTCAAAATATCAATGGCGAATATAAAAGATAAAATTCCAACGTTTTCAAACAAAATTAAAAATTATAAAATATAAATTTATAAAATATGCAAATGCAACCTCGGACTTAGGACCAATAAGTGGGGTTAAATTAGTTTGATGGCGCCACCATTCCCCCTATTGAGACTTGGTAAGTTAATCAGAAAATATCCAATTCTCAAAAATTTAAAAATTAAAAAGTTAAAATTAAACCATTAAGCTTGAAAAATTAAACTATTCGTCATCGCATTCTGAAAGATATTATAAAATTAAAATATTAAAATTATAAAATAATTAAGTGCGTAATATAAGTGAACCATCGAATACCAAAGATGATACACCCACCATTAAAATAGTTGTATAGGAAGAAAATATATCTAAAATCCGAAAGTTCAAATTAAAAACTCAGTATGTTCACAAATGAATAGCGTAAATCATTAAAAACTCACCAATGAGTATCCTATCAATAATTCAATTCACAATTTTTGAACGATTTCTCTTATTTCCTACAACAATTACCACTCCTATATTTTGCTCATAACTCCCACTAATGCCATGTCAATCCAAAGGATTCATTATCTCACATTAGAGAGACTTTTCATTATCACAAGTAAAATGAGCTAATTATATATATATATATATATAATTACGGATATATATATATATATATATAATTAAGCATTCATTTGGCTGCTTTGCGCCTATCTATGTATAAATCTATTTTCTAATGAGTTTGTTCAGTTTTGTATGTAGTCAATATAGAGTATGTTTGCTTATAGCGAATTTTTTGAAATCGCCATTAGATTCAAAATCTTGTCTATGAATGTTTTTTTATTAAGTTTTATTTGGCTTTGTTCTTTTTCCTTGTGTGTTCTTCTTTGTTTATATAAAAATATTATGCCAACTTCTGATTTTGTGCCTATAAAGTAATTGTGGATATGTTATCTATGAGTGGATTAGATTTTTTTTATTATTTGCTCATTATTTCACTTTATATTAATGTGATTGTAAAACCTTTTTGCTAGTGATATTTTATTTGGGTCCTTTCATTATACCTTTAACTTTTAAAATAACTATGAATTTGAAAAATAACAGGTTTTAAGCGACTGGCAATTTGTTATACCAGGGTATGACATTGCTCGGTGGTACAGTATAATGGTATTCTGTACCATCGTCATCCATTTACATTTTATGAGACCTTATGTAGAAATTTTGTATATATTTTGGTATGGCTTTTTTGTTAGTTGTGGTGATGGGCACAAAGATTCTGAGTTGGCATATAAAAAAACTATAAATTTTTAAATAATACAAAAAAATGTGTGAATTGTTTTTGATAATCAGAATTTTTTTGCTTTCCCTTCTGTATCTAAACATTGTCGTTTTGGATTTTTTAAAACTCGAATTTTTGGAACTCTAAATATAAGAATTTATCTCGTACAACAAAACGAAATATTCATTTTCCGATAGTATAGATGAAAATCAAAGAGATAATGATTTTGGTAACATATTAGAAACTCGGTTTTTCAGAGATATTCATGCTTTAAAACTAAAATTTAGATCTTGCACTGATAAAAGATGCAAGGCGTGGGGCATGATGAGTGGGGAACAGTTGGATATGGATGCAGGTTATATATTTTGTAAGACTTTTAACTGTGTTTACAAAATGACATGCAACATATGTAAATTTGCTTACATAGGTCAGACCTCTCTAACACTATCAATATTAGATTGAACCAACATAGGTCTGATACAAGGAAATTTGATTGCAACAAAAACCAGGCTAAGATTGAGATAGGACACTTTCATATAAACATGGATTCAATAACATAACTGTACATATACTTAGAATAGTGCCAAATATTAAACAAAGATTATGGTTCGAAAATTTTTTATAGATTCATTTAGATCATATCCTTATGGTTTGAATGTTATATGGAAAGGTGAAAGTGTCTTATTAACTTTTAAACAAAAATCCGAGAATTCATTATATCTTCCGAATTTTAATAAATTTATTGATAATAGTAATAATATTCGTTTAGAGAGAATTTCAAAAGCTAAACGCAGAAAAAGAGTTACTAGAGACATGTCAACCCTCAAGAATTCTATGTTAGAATTAGCAGCTAAATTTGATGATAACTACAAACACAGGCTTAATTAAATCGTTTATGTTTGGCTTGAATAAAACTGAAATTAAAACTATGACAGATATTTTAAGCAGATATAAATTTCGAGATTCTCATGGTATGCATATGATTTCGAGACCTTAATAACTATTTAGTACAAAAAATGAATATTAAATTAGATGCAAGTGAAAAATTACTCTACAGAATATTGTACATTATTATTTATGAATAAATCCTTTAACAAAATTAATTTTTCAAGTATATTTCAAAAATATCAATCCTTTTTTCCTATTAAAAATATTATTATTAAAAAGGCTTTCAAATACAACAAGAAATTTGGTAGATTTATATTTAATTATAATCAAATCTCGGAACTCCTAAGTTCTGAATCATGTAGATGCAATCTATATCGAGACTATATTGATGATTATCATCAGCACGTTGTCACAGGAGACCTTAGCATCGTGAAAGATGATTTGTTAAGAAATTTTATGTAAAAGGGTACCGGTTTTAGACTTATGATCACAAAAATAAATCTAATGTTATGAAACAAATCATAAAAGATTTAGATAAATTTTACCTTAAAATGGCAATTAAATACGGAATGCCGATTGAAGCATTCAATCAATTTAGATCTTATGTGGCAACAGAAATTCGGGAATTAGATTTTACTGTTGAAAATGAAATTATGTATAAAGATCTTAAATCATCAATAGTAAATATCCAAAATGATTTCGTTATTACATATGTTGATAAAGTCTCTGCTAATTATGCCATAATTTGTAAATATTTTTACAGTAAAATATTAAGTAACCACATTTTAAATAATAATTCATTTCAAAAAAATCAATTCACAATAATAGAGAAGATGATAATCGTCTTTTTGGCTTTGAACAAAAGACTGAATATTCATCTAAATAATATTAAATATCCAAGTATTTTTAACACCAAAATTTCATAAAAGCCCTATAAAATTCCGTAGTATCACTAATGGATACAATACATATATCACGAAGTCTGGGAAGATCTTTGCAATCTCTTCTTCAAAGTCTAATTGATAATTTACAAAACACGGCAATTATTAAAAATAGCTTAGAGATTGCTAGAGTTACTAAGGATATGTTGATTTTTTCATGCATGGTTTTGATTTCGAGAACCTTTTTAATTCTTTAGATATTGACGATATGATTAAGGTTCTTCAGTTAATTTATGATAAATATGAATTATATACTTCAATGAAAAAAAAAATTTGATATTCTTGTTAACCTCATTTTAAAAGAAAATTTCATTATATTTGATCATAATCTTTATAAACAGATCAAAGGATTACCTCAGGGTGGTCCAGCTAGTAATTGTTTAGCGAACCTATATTTACATTTTTTTGAAATAGATCACGTTATAAATGATTCTTACTTAATTTATCGTTATATAGATGATATAATAATTTTTTGGTAAAAATAGTGAATACAAACCAAATATTACATTCTACCCTGATTATCTCAAGCTCCTTAAAACTAACTTCAACTCTAATAGGGTAGAATTCTTAGATTTAGACTTGCATCTTATTAACAATAATGTAGTCAGTAACATTTTTGACAAAAGAGATTCGTTTAAGTTCCATATAATTAAAATTCCTGTATGGAATAGTAATTTTCATATATCAATTTACAGAAATATCATTTTGAATTTTTTTATTTAGAAATGATAACTTAACTACCCACGAAATAGATAAATATAATAATTTAAAAAAATTTTTTTCAATGTTGTTTAGATCATGAATACCCTTTTAATTTCTTGAGATCTTATATTCATCACAAATACATTAACCGTCTTGCTACTTCGAATTCCAAATCCACCACACAACAATAGGTTTTCAAAGTCAGTATGTTAGTGGTCTTGCTGTGAAGATTATATCATAACACTCATATCACAGTTTACACTTTTTTCCACACACATCTTAAACATCTTACACATTTTTTGACAACCAACCAAATTAGAGCCTAGCAAATTTACATTTTTGACAATCAACCAATTCAAATTTTACCATATTTGATTGTCGTCATTCTATACTTGTCTTTGCTGGCTAGTTTAAAAGTCAGCTCAAAAGATGTGTTTATGTTTTTCGAATTTTTAACTTGGTGAATAATTGACTTTCATTAATGGCAAGATGCTTGTTTCTCTTCGTAAAAGCTTTGTGAGTAAAGAAATTTTGTTAAATTATTTTTTGAAAGATACTTTTCTTATGTAATTGTTCTAGTATTTTTCTACTTTTCTTACATAATTATTTTGTGATTTTTCTGCATTAAGAGTTTGGGAGAGTTTGTTACATAATAGTAGTGATTGGTTTTATCATGCTCTCTGAGTTATACTTTCTCTGAAGCTTTGTTTATTTTATTTGGTTTTCCTACCGAGTTGCAAAGGGGGAAGGTTGGCGCCTTCAAACTAGTTTAACCCCACTTATTCGGTCTTAAGTCCGAAATTGCTTTCTGACTCGCTAGGTTCTTCTTTTTTGTAGTTCTTTTATTTCTCTATAATTTTGTTCTTCATGTTCAGCTTTCATATTTTTATTACGTAATTTCTTGTTATGTTCTTTATCTATTATTTCTTGTTTTTGATAATTAATACATATTTCTTATATATATATATATATATATATATATATATATATATATATATATATATATATATATATATGTATAATTAGCTCATTTTACTTGTCTATTAGCATAACGTATCAATGCAAGTACAAATTTTAAGCTGAATAAATCTTTTTCAATTAAGGTTTCGGTTCTTTTCTTTTTTATTTTATATATATATATATATATATATATATATCTACGATGAAAATCATCATTAAGAACCTATAAAGCAAACTCATCTCTATTTCACTGACCTAAGTCAGTGATAACTTTAGAAAACATAATTTATTTCTATTTTAGTACACACATCGACTTTTTGTCTTCATAATAGGTATCCTATTCTTGGTTATAATATTAAGAATTTCATATTCTGGTTTAAAGGATATTAAGTACTATATACATATGTAAGCAATTTTTTTATCGAACATGAATTTCTTAAAAATGATTTTACTATATTGAAATCTAAGTAACTACAAAATAAAAGTGTACACGATTTTGCAACTACAAGACTATTTTAAAATTGATAGAAGAAATTATTTGCAAATGAAAACCTTAAAAAAATGCTTGCTAAATGACTCTAGATGACATTTCTTTTCTTGATCAATTGTTAGAGCATGTATTTTCAAATAAGATGTAGCCAAATCCAATCTCTAAGAAGCGAAATAAATATTAAGTACCATTAAAGTCAAACCGACTAGTGTGCTAAAACTAATTTTTTCAAAACTATAAAAAAACTATTTTTTTGTAAGGGCATTTGAAGTTTGTAACCATTAACAGAGTTCTAAATGAACAAACACTTCAGAAATGTCGAACCAAATTAAAATTATGAAAAAAATTGATTGAAGTAATTTTGTTCATTTTTAGTGTAATATTAAGTTGTAATTTACATCCTAGGACACAACATACATTTGAGAATAAATATGATTATTTAGTTAGAATTATTTAATACAGTTTAAAACGTAATTTTTGAACAAAAAGAAACCATTCTTAAATAATGCACGTGATATTTTATCCTTTCAAGACGAAGATTTATTCAATAAGGCCAATCCCAAAACTTGAGCGACACAAAACATAATTTTGTTTGAAAGTTAATCTAGTTTTAAGTGAGATTATTTAAACTTTTAATCTATTGCCTTATTAAGTTCTCTATATCTCTCATTCTTTTAAAGATTTAATTATAGAGGAACTGCGATTTAATTTCAATCATGCCTAAAGCTTTAAGGATGAAATTCTATATTCTATTTGCATGGCGAGAATTTAGAACCATATTAATTATCGCACAGAAGCGTGAACAATTGATTAACCCCAAGCACCTATAATACTTCGCTTCATCGCGAGGGCAAATTAAATTGGTTAAAATCGTCTACTGCATCGCTAAAGGATAACCGAATTTATAAGATCGGCTGCTGCGCTGACAGATTCTAGTTTGCTGTTAGGAGAATGACGAATTGCATAATCCTCCCCCCCACTACATTCACCCGAATCGTTTGATTAAGAATTCACTTAGAGCAGCATTGATATAATTCTGAAGGCGTGTATTAAGAGGGATTAATCAAAATTGCCAGCGCCATACAATAATATAATAATTAATCCGCCAGAGGGAGATGCGTGCTTCTCTCTCTTATTTCAGATGACGGTATATTATTCATCTAATTAGAATTTCATTAATTACAGGCAGAAAAAATTCAGATAAACTGGCTCAAGATGCTAGAAACATCTATATTGACAACATTGCCAATGTTACCTTATTGGATGCAAATGCTGTGGCTAATTTCAAATTGAGGGGGAAGTCAATCCCTGTAAAATATCAAGGCTGTATTATAAGTGGAGACCACCTTTTAACAAAGACCATTGCTAGGCGAAGGATAGGCCATTACAAAGGATTGAAAATTGATAGGGATGGTAGAACTTATAGGAATTGATATAACTGTTTAGTTACAGAACTAACACCAGCTTATACTTTTGACATCCCAGCTATTCTTGTTGCTCTACAAGAAATATAATAGAGATACTGTTTTCATCAACATACCTGTATGTGGATAATATTGAACAGATTTCCAGAACAGTCATTTGGACTCATGATAATATTTTACTTGGTCCCATCATAGACACGGCATTATCCTCATCAACATTTTATTAATTATCTTCACGCCTTTTGTCAAGCTTGAGAAGCCGCGGTAGCCTAGTGGTCACGAGCTCGTGAATCGAGGTCTCATGCTCAAGTCGTTGCACCTCTGAAGACTCTCCGTTGGTCCATGGTGAAGGGTACTATGCAGCTTCCCTTTAGGCAATGAACCACTTGAGTGGAAGACTGACTGAACCCCTCCTCTATCTTAAGCCATTCGGAAATTCATTCCCTCCAAAGAACTAAAAGGAATTTGACTTGACGAAGCCCTCCTACTCACCACTGGTACGCAGCTAAGAGTCATGGCCTATCTCTTCAGTGCAGGTGTTCCAGGGCTCATCAGACGGCCTTGGATGCGCTTTAGAAGTGGTTACCTGCGTAGTATGACTTTTGTGCTGGGGGTAAAGTCTTTCTTTACCTGTCCCTGCTCTCTCCCTGCTTCTCCTGCTCATCTTCTGGACTGCTGGGGCATTTCCCTGCGACAGTTGTATTAAGAGCAAGACCTGGTGTGTGACACTATTGCGCGGAAAGGTCAAATGGACTTGGTGTAGTAGGCGTTCTTGCTCCAAGGGGATTGGAAACAACAACAGACTCTCCGTGAAGATGGGATGATGCACGTAAATCTATAGAGATTTAAAGCCATCCCTTTGGGAAGGTGTCATAATTTAGAGGGAGGTGCCAGCTAAGGTGTCGCGCCCTCGTCACTTGACCCCACTTCATTAATTGCGAGGTCATTAGCCTTCCTGTTGCTCTACAAAGTGACGTAAATAAACACACTCTATAATTTGTTATGCTACCTTTTGTTTAACATCTCAAAATAAATGTTTATGAAATTTCTGAATTCAGATGTAATGCAAAGAAATAGGCACATCTTTTTCGTTCTTACATGTGAACTTTCTTTTATCGAAATTTAAAAACGTATGGAAATATTTGATACTGTATCCATGATAAATAGACAACAACGGCGATGAAATGTGGAAAAAACTCTAAAATCTTCAATGTATTTTTTCTACTTGAATGTAAGTATCGATGTTCCTGTTTTTACTCTGGAAATGAAAAATTGCATTCATAATTTTTGTTGTAAAGTAATTTAAACGTATTAACTTACTTGAAATTTTTTGAAAAAGTAGGTTGTCTTGTTATCTTTTTTACTTATAATCACATATTTTAAATTCTTTTTAATTACTTAATTTATAATATGAAAAAATGAGAGAATAATTAATTCAAAATAATACATACTTTTTTAATGAAATCACTTTTACAGTTGTTGATATGATTAGAAGTACTTAAAAAAGGATACATACGATTTTTAATTATCTAACATCTTCTATGTTTCGAGGAAATAAATTTAGGAAGTAAGCAAAAACGTTGAACAACTTTCGAATATTAGTTACTTGGACAAAGAATTTTAAACTTACGAAAAATAAGTTATTACTTCCTTAATTTCAAATATTTATAAACCACAAAGGGAGTGCTCAAATAAGAGTGTTACTACTATAGCAATGAATTACGTAATAAAAATAAGGTGTGAAGTATTGAGTGTCAAATATATCAAATTAGTTTTCGAAGAATGACGTATTTTTCTAGAGATTTTCTTCCTGTTTTATTGATGCTGACATTGTAAAATCTTTCGACCAATCTCATTTGACAGCATTTTAATAGTAATTCACACTTAGCAACTGGAAAATAATAAATAAATAATAATTGAATGAAAATGAAATAATTACAATTGTGATACGAGAAGTCGTACCTGCTGAACTGTAATGTTTTCCTGAAGCAGTCGACTGATAATCTAAAAACAATAATTTATGATTCAATCAATTCAGTTTTTGGTGCTACATTCTTGTGTTTGCCCCTTGTTTTAGTTGCCCTAAAATAAATCTTATAGTGATTCCCATCAGTCATTCACTTTAAAATATGTATATTAACACAGTAATAAAACATAAGTATATGTTTAATAAAAATAAAAATTCGTCTACAATTATTACTAACACCCTATATTTTCTATGATTTTTGGTGTAATAGCAAAGTTACTACCAAGGTAGAATAATTACCACTTAGAAAAAGTAAGATACTGTTAAAGTATTGATCCGACGCTAATGATAACTTATTTACTTTGTATGATGAAAACCCAGATTCTTAATTTTACATCGCATCATGACTTAAGTTAAAATTAAACACTAATATTCTATAGACAAATTACTGTACTCTAAATTAAAAGTCCGATCGTAAAGAGTTGACAATTAATTTTATTGAATAACATATTTAAATTTAAGTAACTGTGCATATACTGCATAACAAGATTGAAATTTAACTTAGCTTTGAGAGAGATAGGAGGTGGGATGGAGTGGGGACATGGTTGCCGCCCGGAGTCTAGATTCAAGGTCTGGATCTGATTAGTCAGTCTCTGTCTCTCCGTGTCCGAGTGTCTGTAAATCGGGGTGCATCCCCTTTTTGTTCGATGCCTTTTCACTACAATATTCTAGAGCGGACTATTTGCCTTGTCCACTTAATTGCCTCTGATTGGTCCAGAACCAGCGCAGAGTTACCGCACAAAGGTCGTTGCCTTGTTGAAGCGCGGGAAAATTCTAAGACGCACCCCAATATTTATGAGTGCAATGATCCTCCCGGGCAAGGGAATGTTATGCACCCTTTGGTGAGGAATTCACCCTTCAGTGATGGGGAAAGAAAACGCATTCCACCAAACTGAGTTCGCAATTTTGAAGTTCTGTTGAATATTCCTGAATGAATCCGCGCCTCTCATCAGTATTTATATCATCAAGGGAGCTGTAATTGATGGAATTTCTGTGTGATAAAAGCCCTTAAGATTGTTTCTATTTTTCCAGAGTCATTCAGAATATGTTTATTCTAAAGAAAAAAATTCATTAAATAGAGGTTTCAAATAAAATATTATTCTTGTCTTGTTATGTATATAAGGCATGTCAAATCTAAAAACACTTTTTTTAAGTAATACTTTCTATTGGTTCGTTTTGCTGGAGAGTGAGCTTGAATTCACGTCACCCTCGGGTTTGTAACGCTCCTTTGGCTTTTTTCGTCTCGAATCGGAGTGCTCGTACAAGGTCATCCGCGACATGCATACAGCTAAAATGAAAAGGAGGGACGTTCCCCTACCCTATCACTCTGAAACGCGGTGGCTTGTCCCCCTACCAATACACCGTAAAAGAAAAATTCCTAGCTTCAATCTAAGATGGGCTCCTCCTCCCGCCTCCACCTCTTTCTACGAAAATGTGAATGCGGGATTCTTTCTAATCCTAGTTGAAGCATGAAAATGAAACATGTACTATTTTTTAAAAGTACGCTTATGGAGTGCACAGTGAATTTAAGAGTAAAAATCTATTTTTGCAAGCGAATCAGAATAGCAATGAACAAATAGTTCTATTAATAACATTATTAAATATACTTTGAGTACAAAAAGAAAATTAAATCAACAAAATTAAGTATACAGGTGCTAAGAAAAAGTTACATTAAACAATTTAAATACCTGAAAACAAAATATAATTAAGAAGGCTTACCATGCAGCAGCACCAGATATATTTGTATAAAACTGCCAAAAGAGCTGTATAAGCTAAAGATTATGTGATATAAAAAATCTTCTGATTAAAAAACCTTTTTAAAGGTGTTGACCTAGATTCCTCTCTGCCCAATCAACAACCTGTCTTACTATCATTTTGCTTAAATTAATTCATGGATAACATTGAATATTGTTAAATTACAACCAAAATGCACAAAGCCGGATCGGGTCTTCTGAAAAAATTATCTATGATATTAATTGGGAATTTTAAAGTGGATTTATCAAAAGATAAATCAAAATCTTTAGTTGATTTTTTAAAATCGAAATTCAATTTAAGTATGTCAAATGATCCAAATGAAAGTACGAGAAAGTACGGAACAACGCTTGACGGAGTTTTTTTACAGATAATTAGATAAAATTTTGTAGCTAAAGATTTTATAATCTATTTCAGCTAACATAAACATTTTGTTTTCATTTTTTAAAATGAAAGTAATTCACAAATATGATCGCATATTTCGCACAAAGATATTACTTATTGAGTACAGACATATGAATAAATAATTTTATAGGACAATACAAATATCCCCTTATTTTTTATTCACCGAATTAATCCCTGAAATAACATCACAAAATTTGCAGTTATCACTTCTGTCGTGTAATCATAAGCGCACAAACTTTTTTTTTTAAAAAAAATTCTCGAGCATTGGTGAGAAAGGATTTTGAATAAATAACATCACGCACACACACAAAAAAAAAATATTCCCTTCAATTTTTTTTGTCCTTTTTTTTTTACTTTTTAAAATTATAATTAATTTTTGAAAATGATATATTACTTACATTTATTTATAGTATTTGCTATTGTTAAATGATTGACCTTAGAGACTCCAGATTGTCCTTCTTTGAATGTGTGTAAGTGTGTGTTTGTGTGTGTGAGAGAGAGAGGCATTTATTTTTTTTTATATCAATCAAATTTGTATTTGCTACAAAATATTTTTTAAAAATGTTTTCAGAAATCGTTGACACACTTAAGTACAGCTGCATAAGCAAAAATTTTATTAGATATTGTTTAAAAGTCTGTCTTGGAGTAAGAACCACTCAAGAGAAAATTTTTCCACACAGTACTATTAATCAGACCAGACAATACAATGATAGCAAGTCAATTTTTAGTGGCAGATTTTCTTTAGAATCTCGTTAGATATATTTATTCAAATAGAAAACGTTTACTAGCTAACTATTCTTAAACTTAGATAAAAGTATTACAGGATCAAATAAAAATTTCAAATATGTCCTTCAAGTCCAAAATTCCTTTTCTTATATATAAACGTTCTAAAATAAATTTTATTAAGGTATCCAACTACGTTCGGAACCAGGATTTTCAAAAGCATATAAATAGATAATTTTCGTGATATTTAGTGTCACTCAGATTAGAATATATGCATAAAGTTGTTTTAAGGACATTTTGACAAAAAAAATTTAACAAAATACAATATTTTGGTAAAAAATTAATTTAGAATAATCTTTTTTCCAAATGTTCTCCTTTTGTAAAAAATGCTTCTATTAGAATAATATTTTGCGTGTATATAGCTCAGATCTCTGTTCAGAGGCTCAAGTAGAATTTTTGGAATATATAACTTAGAAGTGGGTTTATTCATATTTTACGACAACAGAGGGGAGCAATTTTAAGAAAAAAACGTCAATAATTGTTTCAATTGGTGAAAATAATGTGAATTTTTCAAAAATTCTAGTTGAGCCTCGGTCTGAGCTATATACAGGCAAAATATTACTATAATAGAACCATTTTTCTCAAAAGGAGAACATTTGGCTTTAATTTTTTACCATTTAAAATTTTTTTTTTTGTCAAAATGTCCTTAAAACACTTTTATGCATGTATTCTAATCTGAGTGACACTAAATATCATGGAAATTATCCATTTATGCGCTTGTTTAAAATCACGGTTCCGAACGTAGTCGGATACCTTAAAAATCCAAATTAAAATTCTTTGATAAGTATCTTCAAGTAAATTTCTTTATTTAAATTAAAAAGGACCCAGTCCCTTCTTAAAATATATTTTTGAGTGAATATTTCTGAATTTGAGAGATAGGGAGAGAGAACTCTTTGTAATACGCAATTACATGTATTGCATAGTGCTTTTTTATACAAAAAGAAAATCATAAACTAATATAAATGAAAATACTAGAAGTGAAAGAAAAATAACGGTTATGTAAATATTTTAAGTAGATTTCACATCAAGATGCAATCACACAAGGGAAGCGAAATTAATTTGAGAGCTTTTAGAGAAATAAATCTTTCATGACGTCTTTTTGAAGTTTTACTTAATGCTCTGAAAACGTTGTAAAAAGAAGAAAAACACTTTTAGAAAAAAAAGTTCTTTAAAATATTTGGATTATTTCCTCTTTTTTAAAAAAATATTCAGTGTGAAGGGATTATAAGAATGAGCTGTTCAAACACGTTCAGTTCCAAAACTATTTCGCATTGTGCGAAAGAGAAAATCTTAATTACAATTCAAAGCTATCAATCGCTTTCACACGTAAAAAATTAATTTGATAAACTTAGAAAAAGATCGCGCCTGCTTTTGTTCTGAAGACACTGTGATTTTTCTAGGTAAATATCTTATTATTTTTTTAACGTGTGCTTTTTTTCAGGAGATAATTTGCAAATTCGATCTTTTAGTATTGCCAAACAAGAGCGGTTTTCATTAAACAAAACTTCTGAGCAGCATTTCAACCTGAAAACTGCTGGGATAAAAAAGAAAAATTAACAAATACGAGTTTCTTAAATATGTACAGTATGTCCACTGAAGTCCCTTGTACTTGTAACCCTCTTAACTTCGGTCCCCTCTGCTGCTGTAAATATAAAAGCGGTGTCTAGTTCTAGTTAAGCAGCCATGCACTACTGCATAAAACTACCTACTGCGCCATCTGTTGGAAAATCGCATAGTTAGCATTCCTATTTCGAAAACGAAACGAGATAGACGAAAAAAGTGATACATAAAATTGTAGAGCATCATGATTTAGTACGAAAATATACCTTGTCGACATTAATGAAAAGAAGTGAATGGTTAAGCCACGTATTTATTTTTTCGTGATTTCCTTCACTGTGACGGGAGAAAAATTATCCGAGAAAGAAAAAAACTAGTTATAACAATGTATCATTATTTGAGGAGATCAAAATTCCCACCGTCAGCTGCAATGCAGATTTGGATCATCGTTTGAGTGTCACGTTGCGCACGTTGGAGTACAAAACAGGGCACATTGGCTCAAACATCCATGAGTCCTTTAAGGTCCTGTCATGTTTGTAGACAGGTCGCATACACCTGCTGCTTCAGGTTTTCTCACAGGAAATACTTTAGCAGAGACACATAGGCAAACATGGAGATCGATTTCCGACACCACCGTTCCTAATTATTTGACCAACATGACAACGCGCATGCTCCCAAGACATCTTCAGTGAAGCAGTTCCACATCAAAGAATTTGGGAACTAAGCGGGCATTTGCGACTTTAGAGGGCCGTATTTATGGTCTCCAAGACTTTTTTAAATTAGAACATGGAAACGTATTTTTTCATCGTTTATTTATTCATTTGCTGCCCAGACAGTAGGAAGGATTTGACACTTGGCTTGTAATCGAGGGGGCTCGGGTTCGAATTCCGAATAAAGCAAGAATGTTTCTTCAGGAAAAGAAGTCGGACTTTCGTTTGAAATGGATTCCCGTCTCGAATAGAAAGCAGCGCATCCCTTTCTGTTCTATGCTGAGATCATCGTTTATTATAAAGTCTTGATTCTTCTGTGATTGTATGTATTGTATGGTATTATCTTTCGTATGTACCCAGGATGAAACACGCAACAACATTTACTCATTTTTTTTTCAAAAAAAATTACACAACAAGATCTAAGAAGATATTTAAAAAATTAGAACAATTTTTTCTCTCTTTAAAAACCCTTCGAGCTCAATGAATTTTTAAATATATATATATATATATATATATATATATATATATATATATATATATATATATATAAATGTAATCTTAATGAAATTCTTGCGTGAAATACTTTACATAGTAAAAAGTACAATCCTTTGAGAATGTATATAGGGTAGCTATATCCAAATGGTCATAGTTGAGAACTTAAGTAGTAATAGTTTCTATCGAATCGTGAGTTTGATCCTTGGCTCCATTGAAGACCTACAATATAGAGAGAATGATACACGTCAAATCCTAGGCTCCATTGAAGACCTACAATGTAGAGAGAATGATACACGTTAAATCTTTCGGCTCAAAGTTCTCACGTTGACGCGGTGTGCAATTTTAGAGTAGACATTTGTTCTTGGTTCATAGTTCCGAGACTAGTCGTCAATAACCTTAATGTAGCTTCATAGTCCGACGTTAATAAACAACCAATGAACCTCTTGAGAATATATTTTAGGAATTTCCGGCAACTATTACATAATTTCATTAAAAAAATACAACCCCATTTGATTCGGAGACTTTAAATTTTGGTCTGACCTTCCTTAATATATTGAAACTTCAATTCTACATAAAAGTTTTCTCAACGGGGCAGACGGATTTAACTTGGCAAAGAAATCTTGAAAAGATGCCAAAAAAGAGGATTATAGGGGATTTTAAAGTTTATGCCATAAAATTTTCGAAATCCTGATCTAATAGAGAGGATTCATCAAACGATAAGTATCATATATTTCACAAGTTAAAAGAGTTTAGTTCCGAAAATTGCTTTGAGATAAGGCTGAAAGGCTCTAAATGTTTGCCTTGAGACTATGCTAAGATTTATCATATTTTCTTTTTTATTGAATTATATATTGTTTTTATTAGTTGCTAAAAATTTCTTTGTAACAGACAATTCGAAGAATTGCAAAAGTCAAACGTGCTTAGTAAAATAATGTATTTTTTTTCCTCTGTGGATTTTTGAGCATTTTTTTGGCGTCTGCCTTTTTTATTTTTATGCAACGAATGATAATTTATTCGTCTGCTCGTGCATTTATATTTTTTGAGTAAGATAATGCAACTTAGATATAAATGTTCTAATTTATGATTACTTGTTTACCATACTGTTTTGGATGAGACTAAATATATGTCTGTATAATTCTCTCTTCTGGTGCCTTTTGCGACACCAAATGATTTCAAATTTATAGTTGTTTTATCTTTATCGCTTTATTTGTCATTGTAAATAGGGCAAAGAAGTATTAAGTAAGCATACACGAGCCACTATTCGTTCATTCTATACTGTTCGAATTAATTAGGACAAATGATAAAAAAAACCATTTTTTCAAGACTCTTAGTTTTTAATCGTTACGTACCTTAAATAGACTGAATTTTTTTTTATATTAGTACGAAGTATATGTCACCCTTTAGCAGAAATTACCTTTTAAAGACGTCTCGGCATTAATTCCTACAGTGTAGCGTTTATCTTCTTGATTTCATCATTGTAGAACCACACTTGTATAACACTTTTTATAATTTGTTTGCTCATCTTAGCTGAGTGATTCTAGAGACAACGCCATAAGTTTTCAATAGAATTTAGTTCTGGCGAATTACCAAGCCAAGAAAGCCTTTTTATTTTATTTTTTAGCCTAAAAGTCTGGAATAATTTTGAAGTGTGACAAGGGTCTATAAGTCTTGTTGAAATGTTCTACCAAATGTTTCCATGAGTGGAAGAATCTACTGGGTAACATTTTTGTGTATTTGACAGAATTAATTATGCTTTAAGACGAACTAAATTTTCAGTGCCATTTGTTGTGAAAAAATTCCAATACGTCTGTTTAGAAGGGTGTTTTACATTCCATTGGATATGTCTGGAGGCAGAGTTTGTCCACCACTTTTCCTCTAGATACACTTTATTTGTATCCCTGGACAAAAATTAATATGTTTCATGGCTGAAGATCCCCGTCTTCAGTCGTTAACAATACATGATCGGTATTGTTTGGCCCAAGCTAAACGTTTTTTCATCATTTTTTTAAAAATTGTTTCTTTCTTGGTTTTGTTGCCTTACGTCCCACTTTAATAAGCATTTTTTCATACAATCGAGGTAACTCATTTTAACACCATAACCCAATAAATCCCTTTGTTTGTCCCCTCTCATTGTCTTTCTTTGATCTGTTTTTCTACTTATTATGATTTGTTTAGTTCTTGGAGTAGTTTTCCGTTTGTGCCTACATTTTCACTTTTCTTTTCGGAGACGATGATATGGAATCCTGAAATATTCTTAAAATTCTTGAAAAACTTGATTTATCCACGCCGATGGCAGTAACTATATATTTCATAGTCATAGAAGTGTGTTCATTAAGAACGATCATTTTAGAACGTTTCCTCGTAGTAATATCTGTCTTTGAACAAGCAAAAGAACGGTCGACCATTCACACTAGTTTGAGACAAGTATAATTGTTTTGAGGCGGTTCGAGTCATCACTGGTAATCACATACCAACTTAAACAAGAAAAAATATGTTTGTCCCGATTAATTCGAACACTATAGTAAACTAAAAGTGAATTCGAAATAAGTTTCTATAATTGAAATCTCATGAATGCAGTTTCGGTAGCCGAGTGGTCATTGTAAAATTATGGCCGATGATGTATCGTGGGTTCGAGTCCCAATGCCACTGAAGACCTGCTGTGTTAATGAATTATAGTATAATAAATCTATCGAGGCTCAATATCCTTAAGTTGGCATGGAGTAGAAGTTTGAGGAGTAGGGGCCATTTCAGTTTTCGTCCTCGTCACTTGACCGAGGCTTTAAAATTGCGATGTTCATTGACAATAGTCTTCGTGATGCTTTAAGGAGCGCCATTAATGAAGATCAATTCATATCTCATGAAAGTTAAGGTGTAGCCAATTTCAAAACTATATACTGTGATTTCGTGTTTAAATCTGAAAAAAAAATAAATTTCGTTTTGTTCACAATTCCAATTCTACGCTTTCCATACGGTTTATGTACTAATTATTAATCTTCTTTATGTACTTATTATTAATCAAACGAGAAGCCTTCGCGAATACCTTAGAACAGCGTCTCTCAAACTGTGGGACGCTCTCCCCTTGGGGGCGTGAGAACTGTACGAGGGGGGCGCGAGCCAATTGAAAAGTCGAAAACAAAAGACTATTCAACAAATTATTAATTTACTGAAAGTAAACAAACAAAATTCTTTCTGATACAATAAAATATAAAATACACATTTACACGAATATAATACACTTTTATAAATGTATCAGTACTGTACAACGTATTTTTTTATTAATTTTACAATACTAAGTTAAAAACATCTCTGATAATTACTAGTGACCCCACGGGCTTGTAGTAACACTTATCTTGATAATTTGTACGGTTTATAATTTAATTCCTTAACTGCCGATTAAAAATTGCATGATTTGCTCCTGAATGCCACCGTTTACCACGTAGACGCACGTAATTGGATGTTTTTCTTTGGGGGGAGGAGAGAAGAGGAATAAATAAGCGCAAATCCTCTGAAATAAGTAAATCCTTCGCAAAAAGAACGTTGCATTCTAAAGCCTTCGGAATAATTGTATGAATAGCAGTACACAGAAAAGATCGTACTTCGGAAAGACGTATATATACGCCCAGAAAATTAATGCTTTGGCTGAGCGAGATGTTTTTAGACGTCGATGGCACATAAGAGATTAAATTCGTATTTTATAATTAGTGTCAAAGTATAGTGATATTGAATTCAATTCATTGTTACTGTATGGAGGGCTGAACGATGAAAACGATGATTGAATATTGGGTCGCGAATATTGAAAGTTTGAGAAGCACCGACTTAGAAAGACGCTGGAAATCCTCGGAGGTTCTCGAACCACAGTTTGAAAATCGCTGGTCTAGGGCACTCCTTGCGTATAAACATTTTGAAGGTGGAAATATTCCCCGATGTCTAAAATTCTACAACTTCTAATGTATTTTAAAAAGAAGGTTATTCATTATGTTGCAACATGTCTTAAATATGACAATAAGATCGATTACGGTTTTATAATGCATGTATTAAAGGTTTTTTAAACTCATTAAATATAATTGTTCTACTGTAATACCAGTAAAATATTTATTTAAATATTTGAGTAATAATAACGTCTAACGTATAATAATAACGTCTTTAAAAGAGCAACTATAACAATGATTGAATTTCAATGCATCAAGTAAATACATAATGCAAAAGAAGCTGAAAAAATCAAGAAAAGTATTTTAATGTATCATTATACATTTGGTTTAAATTTAGTTCTTCGCCATGGAAATAAACTATATATATATATATATATATATATATATATATATATATATATATATATGACTGTTTCATTAACGAATGTTTCTAACTAACTCGATTAAACGAAAAAGATATTTCCATGGTAAAAGCGAAAGAAACCAATAAATCAGAAAAATAGTTTGCTTGGTTGTAAAATTACTTCAAACATTTAAGAATAATTAATTCCTAGTTAAAAAAATAATTATCGTTTGTTCCCTTGTAATACGCGCACCTGTACTTTCAAACTCCATCTTTTAACCTTTACGCGTATTCGTTGCATAACACGCTCCTTTTTTTTTCAATTCCAACTATTAAGTCACACTCTGTATATTTTTATTTGTTTGTTTATCTTGGTGGAATTTTCAATCGTTAATAAAATACATTTTAAAGCGCTCAATTGAGCTGAAACTTTATATACATGATTATTTTGGATGACAATACAATAATTTAAATATAATTAATAAAAATTAATTGATTAAAACTAATTATTTAAAGAATCACAAATACAGCAACATTGACGACTTAGCGACCCTTTTAGCGACATGTGTCAAAACTTGAAACGTTTTTTTTTCTCACGGTTTAAAGCATTCAGTTGATCTGAAATTTTATAGACATGATTGTTTCGGATGACAATACGATACTTTTATGATAATTAATAAAAATTAATTACCCCTTACTGTTGTGATTCTGTCCTATGTATTATACATATTTTTATTAGTTGTAACTTTAATAAAAAGTAGCTAAAATAAAACTTTTCTTTGTTTATCTAATAGGAGTTGACTTATTTTTTTTATATTACTTGTTTATTAATTAACCTAAAATACACATAGGCAATTATCTTTTGACAAAAACAATTCGCATCAAAACAACAGGGTATGAAATATCTCATTTCACCACTGTGCACCTCTGCTTAGCAGATTGTGTACAACAAGAAAACCCATGAATATTTTCAAAGAAAACCGACGCCGAAATTTAATTTCCCAGTAGGTGATTCATTCATGTATGTACAAGAGAAGGATATATGGAGGAAAAAAGCGTAAAATTATAGATAGACAATGCTTGGAGAAAGCGTCTAGGTTAGGAATTCAGAAAATATTTTAGTGTCAGACACTTTCATATCCCATCTAAGGGATTATATTAAAAATTACTGACTAAGTGCAACCCAAACATGGAAATAATTCCAGGAAATAAACTCTTATTTCAGCCTTTAGATGTGTATATCAATAAATAATTCAAAACAACTTTTAAACGACATTGAAATAAAGGGTGTTTATTTAGAGAGATAGAACATTAAATTGCAATAAAACAACGATGACATGATTCGATTGACATGAATTTTTTTTAATTCAAAAGATAATTATGTGGCATTACATTTTAAATATGATTTCTGGCATAGGACTGCCACGGCTGGCTCGGACGTAGTCCAATCTGGACGTCCAATTTTCGATGACTTTTTCCAACATTTGTGGCCGTATATCGGCAATAACACGGCGAATGTTGTCTTCCAAATTGTCAAGCGTTTGTGGCTTATCCGCATAGACCAATGACTTTACATAGCCTCACAGAAAATAGTCTAGTGGTGTTAAATCAGAAGATCTTGGAGGCCAATTCACAGGTCCAAAACGTGAAATTAGGCGGTCACCAAACGAGTCTTTCAATTAATCGATTGTGGCATGAGCTGTGTGACATGTTGAGTCTTGTTGAAACCACAGCTCCTGCACATCATGATTGTTCAATTCAGGAAGGAAAAAGTTAGTAATCATGGCTCTTTCCCGATCACCATTGACTGTAACGTTGTGGACTTCATCGTTTCCGAAGAAGTGCGGACCAATGATTCCACCAGCCCATAAAGCGCACCAAACAGTCAGTTTTTCTGGATGTAACGGTGTTTCGACATACACTTGTGGATTAGCTTCACTCCAAATGCGGCAGTTTTGTTTGTTGACGTAGCCATTCAACCAGAAGTGCGCTTCATCGCTAAACAAAATCCGCTTATGAAAATCGGGAACAACGGCAATCTCGTTTTGGGCCCATTCGACGAATCTACGCCTTGCTTGATGACCGTTTTGATGAATTACCAAACCAAATTGAGAATAAATCACTTGACAGCTGTTAAATCGGTCGCCATCTTGGAAAGTAATGCCAACTTAAACTTCTATACCTGGAAAAAAAAACACTCTTTATGTGGATGCTAAAAGGTGAAAAACACTTACATTAAAGGCGAAAAGCAAAAAAGTTGTATCATGCATATACACAAATCTAATTTTTATATGCTCATCTTTTTTAAAATTTTTATTCTCTTGTTATTATACTTGGAAAGTAATGCGCACCCGTAAATTTCGATCTTATTTTTTTATGTTCAATGTGCGTGTTATAATCCGGAATATACGGTATATTTCAGCTTTGCAGTTGTTTTTTTATTAATGCCCAAGTTAAAAAATTTAACTGAAGCTTCTCTCTTTCATAAATACACCAGGTAATTTTTATTATTAGTACTTTTTTCCGTAAGAAAACATTTCAAACATTTTCAAGCATTTTTTTTTAGTTCCTTCTTTACAATGTTTGCTTAAAAAGGCTAGCAAGAAATTAAAAATTTAATCACGATAAGTCTCGAAACCCTATTGGTAGATATTGTTAGTGCCATTTATTTGAAGCTGCATCCAAAACAAGTGAAGCAAATTTAATTCGAGCTCCATGATAAGATCATCAAAGGTCTTCATGAGCGAAATTGAATTCCCGAGGTCTTAGTGAGGAACTTTTTTCTGTTCTCGATTGAATTCGTGAAAACTGTTTTTAAAGATGGTTTCTTTAGGATTTTTTTCTTGGGTTTTCTTCAGTAACAAAGGGTATAGAGATTGTAGATAAACTGTAAGAAAATTTTAAAAGAATAATCTTACCGAAAACTAGTATCTAATAACAAGTAATTTTTCCGTCAAGATATCCTATTACGTGAAAAAGAACTACTAAATTGAATTTTAGTACATTCAATTCTAAAACTGATCATTTTTTAAGTTTAGAATAATACAAGAAAAAAAACAATTGACATCTAAATTCGTAAAATTTAATTAATTTCACAAATATTTTGTTTTACTATTAATAATTACATTATTTTTTTTAAAATTATCTTTAATTTAAATTTACAAGAAATATTGCTGATAAAAATCGGATAATCCTTTTAGTGAAATATCACAAAAAAATTAAAATGGTATTTTTTTTCTAATCCTTTTAGAATGATCGCAACTTTAAATAGCTTCAAAACATGTATTTGATTGGCTGTGATGCCAGTAAAATTTCTGAGTTTCTAGAACACATACACATTATGCTTTAGAATGTTATGTGTAATTTACTTTTTCGGCAAGAAACCAATAGATTTCAACGGAAGTAAACTTTTCATTAAGCCTTTTCAGATGAAAAGTGTTTGGAATGATGAAAAGGCAATATTATCAATATATATATATTCATTCAACTTCAGTTTTATCATTTCATAATATTCAGCAAATCAACTAATTCGAAGAAATGGGTGGAAATATGTTCCATTCTTTACTAAAGTTTTTCTGGTAAAAAAAGGATAGAGATATTTACAAATATTTCCCGGTGAAACAATCAATATTATAGAAAAAGGATTTGAATTTTTCAATTAAAAATTCGTTATAAGTGTGTAGAAAACCAAAAATTAAAGTATTTCATATAGAACATTCACTTAGGATACTTGCTCTTCTGTGTGGCAATAGATATAATTTTTACTGAATAAGCAAACTATAAAATTATCTTAAGATATTGACATTACACAATATACTCACATGTAAAGAAGCTTTTCATTTCTTTTTTTGCTTGCTTCTTTCTGTAAATCTTCCAACATAACAGATACAAGTCTTTCTCAAAATTTGACTTTTAAGGTATCCGACTACTTGCGACAACTTTTTTTGAAAAAATGGATGTATGGGGATTTTTTTGCGATTTTTTTAGATTTATTTAGTATATTTTAAGGAAAAAATCCTATAACTAAAAGCACAATTTTTTATCATGATTAAAATGGGTAAAAACAGGTAAAAATGTACAAAAAATTACATAAACGAGGCTCTCTCTGTACAAAACTATCTGAGAAAAATCTCAATTTTTCTATTTTGTTGTGTTACTTTATTATTCATGTTTGAAAAGACCTTCAGAATTAGAGATATTTTAATTTTTACAAAAACTAGAGCACTGTAATGCTTATATGAAACTGCTTAAAAAGACAGTGATTATAATCACATAAAGGTCTGTAAATTTTGAAATAAAACAATGATTGATAAATCTGAAGGCTAAAACACTTCTACTATTATACAGATCATACACAAAAAGTTCAGCAAATTATTTTCAAAACTTTTTGAGCAATCGAACTTTACGCAAGAAACATATTTCGAGTAAAACACATTTTAAAGTTTGACACTTGTGTAAAGTTATGGCATCAGCTTTTACTAAAACACTTGTAATTTTTGTTCTGGTGGATGGAAAATAAAAATCTTGGTATTTTCAGTAAGCTAATATGATGGCCTATAAAATAAAATCATAAACAAAATTTGTCAATTTTTGAAAAAATTATGATTTTAGAGTAGTCAGATACGTTAAACACGAAAAAGAAATATAAAGATAATTTTCAAATGACATCTGTTAGGAGGTTCCAAAAGAGACTAAAAGAATTTGAAATCTATTTCAATGAATGGTTATAGACCTTCATAAGACCTAAAATCTACTACAAACCTGGTATTGTCCCTAAATATATTATTGAATCGTGTTGGAAAAAATAAATTATTGTTTGATGATGTCTCTTTCTAAAATCATCGCTTTCTAAGCACATGTTGAATTTTTACTTATTTCTTTTATAAGTTGCATTACATAACATATACGTTGCTGTTCCTAATGCCACCGGATCGACGATGTCAGATCGAGGCCAACGAAATTCTTCGTTACATGGGGCGAATTTTAAGTCTCTCATCAGCAGTAGCTTTGAGCACTCAACGGCAGTTTAGAGCGCATCTATGTCGCACACAAGCATTATATATTATCAAACATCCATAAGCTTCATCATGACGCTGACAGCACAGCTGTCATCGTCGCAGCATCTATACCAGATGGTCGGCCTAAAATGTATATAGAAAGAGAGAAAACACTAATATTTAGTACATTAAAGTAATATTTTAGTAATATTTTTGTGTGAAATATACAATCATATTTCTGAATTAATTGTATTTTAAGAAGGAAACAATAGGTTTATGGTAGATGAAATAGATTATAAATCCTTTCGATTCAAAATTTAGTTTAAATATCTATACAAAAAAAAATCCTTCAAGCGTTGTTCCGTACTTCCTCGTGCTTCTTTCGGATCATTTACCATAATTAAATTGAATTTTGATTTTAAAAAATATACTAAAGGCTTTGATTTGTCTTTTGAAATATCCAGTTTAAAATTCCCATTCAAAATCATATGTAATTTGTTCAGAATACCCGATCCGGCATAGTGAATTTTGGTTGTAATTTAACAATATTCAATTCTATCCATGAATCAATTTAAGCAAAGGGATAGTAAGACAGGCAGTTGGTTGGGAACAGAGGAATCTAGGTCAAAACCTTTAAAAAGGGATTTAATCAGATGATTTATATTACATAATATCTAGCTTATATGAGCTCTTCTGTCATTGTAGGCAGTTTTGTGTAAAAATATCCGGTGCTACTGCAAGGTAAGTCGTCTTAATTATATTTCGTATTCTTGTTTTTAAATTATTTAATGTAACTTTTTCTTATTCCTGTATTTTTTAATTTTAATCGTTTTATTTTTCTTTTTGACTCAAAGTATAATTAAAAAATACGATTAATAGAACAATTTACTCATTGCTATTCTGATTCGCTTACAAAAATAGATTTTTATTCTTAAATGCACTGCCATATTGTTAATGATATTTAAACTATTTACCTAGTTCTATAAAAATTTGTCCTTTTTCTACACTTTGTTTAATTTTAGTGTATGATTTCTTTCTCTCTCTCTCTCTCTCTCTAAGCCTATTTTTAAAAAATATTATATGCTTCATTTTCATGCTTTAACTAGGATTAGAAAGAATCCCGCATTCACTTTTGTAGAAAGAGATGGAGGGGGAGAGATGGACTTTACTTTTAGGGTGTATTGGTAGGGGCATAAACTACCGCGTCTCAGAGTGGTGGAGGTTTGAGGAAACGTCCCTCCCTTATTTTTTGCGGTGTGTATATCGTGGACGACTTTGTACGAGCAGGATTTCCGACTCGAAAGGAAAAAAGCCGAAGGAGCTTTACATACCTGAGCGTGACGTACATTCAAGTTCACTCTCTTGCAAAATGCGCCAATATAAGTTATAACTTCAAACATTTTTTTAATTTTTAGTGCATAAGAGATATTTTTATATAAAAAATGAAACATTCTCTCTCTCTCTCTCTCTTGCTCTTCCATAAAAAATTATTGAGCAGAAAGAAAAGCTTTTAAACCTTTCAAATGACACTAAATTTTTAAAGAAGATATTGGGAAAAGTTTTCATATTCAAAAAAGTCTAAAAGCATGTTGGAAAGTAAGGAAAAATAAGTGAAGCGATATGCAATAGAAAAATGTTAATACACATACATTCGAGCCTCTATATAACGAACCTCTATATTGCGAATTTTTCTATATAGCGAACTTTTTCCTGGAACCTTGAACAGTTCACGATTTTCTTCATAAAATATACCTCTCAATAGCGAAGTGCATTTTCTATGTAACGAACTTTTTTTCTGTTATGATTCAATTTTTGCTCTCCCTTTTTTTTTAAAGTTTTTTCTGAAAAAATTTCAAGTTATTCTCTCCTTAACGCATTTTATGGTGGTTATAAATGTTGAACTGGTTTTATTAGATCCTAACTCACCGAGAGAATTTCAGTTCTGGACATTTCATTCAAGAAGTGCAACGTTTAGCCTGCAGTGCCCTGTTCACTAGAAACATCTTCAAAATCCTCTTTCACCCTCAGTGGATTTGTCCCGTGTACCCATGTTCTAATTATAAAATAATGTATGTTTGATATTACTTGTATGCTTTAAATTATAAAATGTCCTTAAAATTCATTAATTTTAGCATAAAATTATTGTCTTAATATTGAAAGTACAGTAATACTTCGACATTTTCTTGCTGGTTTTCCTTGCAGTTTTTCTTTCTTTCTTTCTTTTTTGATGGGTAAGATATATAAAATAAAAATGTATTAATTAAAAAATGGTGTGGCTAATTACTTTTTTGATACATAGTGTTTATGAATTTAAAATTTATTTTATGTGATTTATAAAGTATATTAAAAGAGGAACCTCTATATAACGATTTTTTTTCTGGAGTTTAGCGACTTCGTTACATAGAGGTTTGACTGTAATTTGATTAAATGTATTCTCATTCTTTTTATTTAAATGCGTTACGTAGCAGATTATTAGAAAGTGATTCTGAACAGATATCTTTAAATCGAATTAGAAAGAGACACCAAATTATAAGACTCAGTAATAAAAGATACAATAACGAAACTTCAATTATTTAGAGGACTTCCATATTTCAGGAAAATGCAGTTAATACTCGTGATTCTTCGTCTCCCTAAGCATTCAAGCAAAATAAATCACCATAAAGATTTGTCTTTAATGTTACATCGTGGCATCATTCCTTTACTTTGCTTAATGAAACTGCCTAGCTGACTCAAATTAATTTCTTTTCGTATTCAAAAATAAGAAAAAAAAGAAGAACATATCTTACACACAATCCTGGAATAGAACATCATACATTATCATGCATAAAATAGCACATTAGTTACGGTATCCGAACACGTTTGGAGTGTACTTTTAGACAAAATAACATATTTAAACATATTATAAATGTTTTTTTAGGACTGGATAGCAATAATTACTAATATTTAACTAACTCTATTTAAAATAAAATGCCTAAATTTCACAAAAATTACAATTATTAGAGAAGTTTTACAAAAAAGTAAAGAACTTATATTAGTAAAAGTATTACCCAAACAAATTACATACATTTTAGAGCATGTACTAATATTTTAATATTTTATTAAAATTTGAAAATTTTAGAGCTGATTGAGTAAACATTATAAGAAAAGTCCCATTCTTCATGAGAATATTATTTAAATAAGAGGCCCTAACTCAAAAAGTATTCATACAATAAGACGTATTTTAGTACATTCTCTAGAAAATAGCATAAATATCAGGTTGAAAAAGTTTTATAGAAATACATTTGTAATATTTTGAGTTATCAGACTCGCCATGATAGAATTTGAACAATTTAAATTCCCACTTCTGGTAGATCAAAGGCCCACTTTCGGTTTTTCTAACTGTATAAAATTGATTGGAGCTAGGCCTCTATGTAGCGTAGAATCAAAACAATGTATGCTTTGTAAAGTCAAAAGATTGCTCCATTGAATAAAATAAAAAACAAAAATATCTGTCTTGACTGAATTTGGTCATTTTCAACGTGTTCGGATACCTTAAAATGTCTAACAAGGCGAGGGTACGACTAAGGAAATTAATTTGGGATCGAGACTTGGTGTAATAGTAGTACTCCATTAGGGTGTTCACCCCTCAATGTAATTCCACCGAATGCCCAGTCAATTCGGAGTAATCAGCCTTCGAAATTCATGCTTAGCTTTTATACAATTAAATTTTAATTTTCCGCAACGAGCTCGTTGCTCGATTGGTAAATCGTCTTCTTACTATGCACTAGGTCAGGGTTCGATTCCACGCGATCAACTTTTTTTCTTCAATTCATTTAATTATTTTTTTAAATAAATAAATTTATTTATGAAAGGTTTATTAAATATTAAATGATATTTTTGTAATTATTTTGTATTTTATAAAGTAAAAAATACTGTAATTTTATGAATAGTTATATTAAATTTTATAAATATATTTTATATTAATAAATAATTATAATAAAATATATAACAAATATTAAATTATATCTTACAATAAATTAGTTACCAATTGACGATTTGGTTAATTCAGTGTTTCTCAAACTGTGGGGCGCGCCCCCTTGGGGGGCACGATAACCTTACGAGGGGGGCGCGATAATATCGAAAATAAAAGATTTAAAAAATAATTAATTTACTGGAATGAATTAAAACAAAACACTTTCAGACATAATAAAAAATGCACTTTTACTCTGATATAAGTTATAGGCGATATTAAATCATCAAAAAGAAACTTCTTCAATACTTAATTAGCTATCTTGGATCCTATAACCAAATAAAAAATATTTTATTTTATTTGCTGTAATCCCATGATGAGAGAGTTTTTATTGCGTTTTCTTTTTTAAAACTAACATTCTACTCTTTCAGAGAAAAAACAGATCCCAGATCCAGAATCGAAAAAATTTAGGAACATAAAAAATTCATCACTGCCATTATTTTTGACATACTGCGCATTATAACTGTAATTTGTTTGACCTTCTAAGTTATTGGTACAGTTAGTTATGACCTCTCTCTTATGTGTTTTTTCTCATTTAAGGAAGTTGTAAGTAATGTATTTCTCTGTTGCGCTTTTTTCCCATGCAGAACGGTTTTGATATTTGGAAAACCACGGTGAGCACTTTGATGGATTACTTGGCCAAGACTTAGACTAAGATGAGTATTTTCAAGCATGTAAAGCATAACAATTGTTTTTAACAGTAACATGCATATTATCATAATGAATACAATTTTTACCCGGAAGTGGTCGCGTGGGACACACAGATCACGAAATTGTTAATTCTGGCAAAACTGTTTATTTGTTACCAAAGAAAAATTGAAAAGTCCTTGAAAGTAGATAAGTAAACTTTCTCTTAATTAAATTATTCACTGGAATAACGATTTGTATCGTGTACAATAAAATAATTATAAAAAAAATATTGGGGTGACTCAATAACCCCACTCGACTGTATCGAGTGCGCGCCTGCTCCCAGGTTAAAACATGAAGTCTTTTTGCTTTAAATATTAAAAATAATACAATTATTCTTCATCGGAATATTATATTATTGTTCATTATTTAACATCAATTATAAATGCTAATTCTGTGAGGCTTAAAATTAAAATTCGCTTAAAACTAATTATAATTTGAGCAATCATTTTTAAAAAAAACATTTTACATTTTTGCAAACATTGTCGCGTTCTTGGCTTTACTCTCCTTACAATACAGCAATTATATCAAGAATGTTTTATTTTCTTATAAATGAACTCCTGCAAAGAGCGAGTACTTCGGCCGGTATACTTTTAATGTATTAGTGCTGCACAGAGTATTTTATAACTAATCAATTGATGCTAAATTAAGAACAAGTTTAATAAGTATTAACGCCTTCCATGGGAATGCTTATGATTAGAAATTGACCCTCTGAGTTATTTTTCTATATTTAGCAGATATCCATATTTTGTCTTCTAAGCAGTCACCGCATTTTGCAATATGTTCAATTTAAAAATTAGAGAAAGGAAAAATAACATAACAATTATCCTATTACTTAATTAATTTATTTTTTTGCTTAAAAGTAGTATTCAAAATTTAATACTTTTGTTATTAATTTGTATGTTTTATAATTAAGATCTGGTATTGTAGCTTTTGCGTCAAAGTGCATTATTATTGCATTTAGTGCATTATTAATGTATAAGGGGGGCACGATAAAAATTGTGATTGAAAAGGGGGGCGTCAGTATTGAAAGTTTGAGAAGCACTGGGTTAATTATAAGAATTAAATTGGATTGCTTGGAATTCAGTGATCCGATTTATTAATTCTTCTTGTTTCGCGTCTACCTCGCTATTGCTTTCCATATTTAGTAATTTCTTAACTTGGGTTAATAGAAGTAATGTTGTTGCTGTGAATTTGATAATACACATAGAATTTGTTTTGTGTATGGTTAATCCTCCTTCCGAGTCGAAAGGAAGATTAACCATGTTCAAAACAAATTCCCAGACTAATGGACATCGCAGGGGGACAATTACAGACATATATTATGATATTCCCTAAACACTCGAGACTTTTAAACACTTTTGAATCTTATAATTTTTATCTGGTCTTATGTATTAACTATTACGCCCTTTCTCATTTATAAATGCAGTCCGTCTTGCAAAGATGCAATGAAAGATAATGGTTTTCTACACACTGTGTCATACAATGTCATGAATATGGATTACTTTCTACAACTCTTGCATGCATGATGTATTGAATGTAAAGCAGACATCCTAGTTGTAGAACTAATCCATATTTATTTAGGTGTTCCAATTTGCATTAGAATAAATGCATTTGAATAAGTTTAAAAAGCTTAGTGTTTTCCGCTTATTCAAATTTCAAATCTTTTATTCAAAATGAATCTCTAAATGGCGGAGTAGTGTTATATTTGATAAACAATTTAAGCCATGAAACTAAACATTGCTTTAAACATGAGGTTAAAAGATAGATGATTAAATTAAACTAAATTCACCTTAGTATATGTTCATCATGTAAACATATTTTGACAAACACAATCTGTATACAGTTTAATTTAGTACATATTTATCGCGTAAGCATGTTTTGACAAACAATTTAAATACAGTGTAATTTAATGTATGTTTACCAAGTAAATACATGTGGGAAGTAATTGTATTTTATTTTATAGATAACTATAGAGATACATACTGTAAAGGAAAATTCATTTAAAACTAGTAGTTTGGTTTGCGAAGTATTTTAACTCAATTATCGTACTTGTTAAGAATGAGAAGATATATTTGAATTTATTGTGCTGAAACTCTATTGAAACCAAAGATTGAAACAAGACAAAAATAGAAGTTGATTAAATAATTTATATGGAGTAATAATTCCCAAATTAGAGGTATCGGAATATAAAGAATATTTTTGTATAAAAATTTTACCATAATTTCTTCATGTATTTAAGGTGTCTGACTACGTTCGGAACTGTGATTTTGGCAAAGTGTATAAATTATTTTTTTTTATATTTAGTCATTTGAATTTGAATACGGATAATGAAATTCTTTCAAGGATATTTTTACAATTGCAAGAAGGTATATTTTCAAAACACATTATCCCTTTATTGAAAATTCTTCTACATTACTAACGATTTCCCCAGGGGCGTAGCTACCGCCGTATCTATGATATGGGGCCCCAACATGCGCAACTACAGTCCCACTAACAGCACTGTCATATATAAAAAAGGGCCCCAAAAGAATTTTCCTACAGGGCCCACACAGAATTAGCTACGTCAGTGGTTTTGCCTATGTACAGCTGAAACTTCTGTACAGAGTCTGAACTAGGATTTTTGAGTTTTATTATTTAGAAGTGAATTTATTCATATTTTAAAACATCAAAGTAGAGAAATTTTTTAAAAAAAAAACAATGGTTATTAGTTCAAATGATAATAGCATTGAATAAAATATGATTTTTTAAAATCCTTATTCAAGCTTATTAGAGAATTTTTTGCTATATATAGACAAAATATTATTATAGAAGTCTTTTCCTTAAAGGGAGGTTTTGAAAATATGTCACTCTTTCTTCATTTTTTGCCATAATTTGCATTAAAATATTTTTTATTGTAAGAATATTTTCAAAAATACTATTATTATTCGTATATTCTAATTCAAGTGACACTAGATACCAAACAAATGATTTATATATACCCTTTTGAAAAATCTTGGTTCCCCGAACGTAGACAGTATAACCTTAATTTTTTTCAACTGTTAATAGGAACTAGCCATAGAAATCTAAATTGATATATTTGATAAAATAGATATGACTTGGTTAATACTACTATACAAATAATGAAGATTTACTAAAAAAGTTTAGAAAAAAAACATTCCAATCGTCTAGAGGAAGTAGTGGATTTTTACTTGTTTTTCTTTTACGGTAGAGTCCAGTATCTAGGTCACATTAGAAACTGGAACACATGCATGATAAGAAAAATTTATTATACCAATAAAATGAATACAGAATTAGTTTTTGTGCAGGATGCTCTTGGAGGAATGCCAATTGAGAGCACATCCGAACAGCAATAATAAATGTCACTGCATTTGTAGTATCCATAAATCTGTCGCAGAAAGAAGACGGCTCTAAATCTGCGTAACCATTTAACAACTCAAATCTGTGTAACCATTTAGTTAGTTAAAATGCATAATTTAATTGATTTATCGTGTTTAGGAATGTATCACTAAATTTGTGAACAGTTCTGTAAAAGAATTAACTTGTATCATACAGAAATATACGTATAATTTTTTTTAAATGACACAGCAAGGGAATTTAACCCTTTAAGCCAGCGTTTCTCAAACTGTGGGGTGCGCCCCCTTGGGGGCGTCATAATTCTACAAAGGGGGGGAGGGGGTGAACATATTGAAAAGTCGAAAACAAAAGATTATTTTTAAAAAAATTACTAACTTACTGAAAGTAAACAAACAAAAAATACATTCTGACATAATAAAAAATAGGATACACATTTATACTGATATAATACACTTATAAAGGTATCAGTACTGCATAATGTATTTCATAATTAATTTAACAATACTAAGTTAAGAATAAGTAAATAATTACCACCATGGTTGTGTCTCCATATACAAAAATTAATCTTATCTTGATAATTTCTGCGGTTTATAATTAATCCCTTAACTGCAGATTAAAAGTTATGCGATTCTCTCCCCAATGCCACCGTTTTCCACGTAGGCATGCTTATATGATGTATTGGGAGGGGGGAAGGAAAAAATAAGCAAATCCTCTGAAATATGAGTACATCCTTCGCAAACACTGTCCTTTTATTGAATTCCAAAGCCTGCGGAATATTAGAATTACACGGAAAAGATCGTACTTTTGACAGACGTATATATACGTCCGGGGAAAAGAACGTTTTAGCTGAGCGAGACGTTTATATGCGTGGTCGGAACTTAAGAGATTTAAATCCTATTGTAGATTTAGCATCGAAGTATCGTATTATTGAATTCAATAAATTGTTATTGTATGGTGGGGGGCGTGATGAAAATTATGCTTGAATATTGGATTGCAAGTATTGAAAGTTTGAGAGCCACTGCTTTAAGAAGTCATTTATTTTTTTTGCTCAAAATGTTCCGAAAAATTCACATTTTCTTATTACACATAACTTAGCATAAAACTTGACAAAATGCGAAAATAGTAGAATTTTATTTAAAATTTTTCAATTTTAAAGTTTTTTTATATTATTTTTATTTTATTAACTTTGGAACACGCGAGAAACTCTAAATGTTTGCTTGTTATATGTACACTCTGCATTCTATGAAGAATGTTTCGTATATCTTCAAAGAGAATTTCTCTCATACTTACAAAAAAAGTTTCATGTCCGTGCCTCTTTTTCAAACAGTTGAGGATTGTGCATATATAGTCTAATTCTCTACAAGCAAGAGATAAACATTCATCAATCACATTCGAATAAAACACATAGACATATGTATATATATACACATAAATGCACAGACAATTTGAAGCATGGTGTAATAGTAAGTCTTAAAATGCTATGGGGACAGAGGTAATATCGACTTTTTATTATTATCCTTTGATTTCAAATTCTTCTAAAGCAAACAAATGCACATTAATTTACCAATTCCTGTTTTTAATCGAATATTTCCAAGAATCTAAATTCCTGCCTTCACTATAAAAAAAAATCCGGAAGAGAAGTATTCCAGTACCATGGACACACTGCATATCTTAAAAGAACACTAGCACTATAAGAATTAAAAATATGTGCAAATCAAAGATAGAAAGAAGAAAATATCAATGCTCCCACAGTGTACGGACAAACTAGTGAAGAGTTTATATATATGTAGGATTATTACTCAGTTCTAGGGGTATTCAAGGATTACACTCGTTTTTTTCTTCTTTGTAAAACTAATGTTTAATGTTAGACAATAGATACATCTCTACACACTAAGACAGACGTTTACACAGATAATTGGATTGACATTAAGATCAAACACTTCTGGCTCTTAACAGTCCTAGTACAATTGATAACACTTGACTTTCCCTATAGTCTTTGGAGTTTGGTTGATGAGAGTGACCTGCTCATCTCTCGTATGAACTACGGGTGGTGGGTCCCTACTAGGGTTTCTTTCCCGGGAACCCGGGAAATCATAAGATTTCTGTACTTTTTCTATTCCCGGGAATCGCACGGGGCTTCAATTATCTATGAGGTAGTTATTTTTGACTTGACTGTAGATTTCAACCTCGGACATCGTTAGCTGACCCTACTGTGACAATTTGCGATCATTCACCCCGAATTTCTTGAACGAAGGAATGTTCGTGGGGTAAGAGTGTAATATGAGAAAGAAAGATTAACGCTTTGGTTGGATTGGTGAAAATTTTTCCAGCTAGCTGTGGGTAGGAGTATCTGTCACAATCAATTTCTCTCTCTGTATCAAGCTTCGTTAACAAGAAGTATTTGGTTTTTAAAGTAATCACATTTCGTAGCAAATTAGCACTGTCTGATCGAAGTTCCAAGATCTTGATTTATGTGGATAACGTAAGTTCTAATACTTAAAACTATTATTTGTTTAATCTTTCTTCAAAAAATTTTTCGGATACTTGTCTTTATTATGAGCTATTTAATTGAATGAGCAGTTTGAAGAAGGGAATGAGCCCACAAACTGTTGGGGGGAGAATATTTTTATAACAATCTAGCGATATTTTTTATTTTTCTAAACCTAAATTTTGAGTGAGATTCTTAATATTTTTTTATATTTATGTAACTACAATATAACAATTCCATAAACAAGAAATCGGTTGTACAAATAAAATACCTTAAAATCAATAATTAAAATTTTTAACGCACATAATCGGCACTTCAGCAGCAAATGAGTTTTCACGTATTTATTAATATTTATCTCTTAGTAACAACCTTAATAATTAATAATTGATTCACCTTAGACTGGTTAATTTTCAAACGCCTATGAGTCAGTAAAGGAAGGTTAATTTTAGCAATTATTTTTCGAATGTGAATTTTTTTCCCCGAGATTTTTAATTTATAAAATCTTGAATTGTAACATTGTTTCCATGCCAACACAATTTTTTTTTCTTTAGTGCAAAAAAAAAAAAAAAAAAAAAAAAAAAAAAAAAAAAAAAAAAATTTAAAAAAAATTTTATTTGGGGAAAGATTTTTTCCTCTGTGTATATGATAAAGTTGAAAATGAAAAATCGAGACAGTAACAGCATCTGCACAATAAAGATAGTGTGACATTTATGTATTATAAACTAAGCAAATTCTTTTGTTTTCGAATTTTTAATAATTTATTTCTTCAGAATAATTATTTATTCCTTCGAAGTACTTTTTTCTGTAGATTTCGTTACAAACTGCTTTTTTAAATTATTTATCAAAACATCTAGGGAATTTCATTGAGTAAAAAAGCAGATTTTAAAATTTCTGTTTGCCTCACAAAATGATACTAATTTTGCGGGGAGCATGGATGAAAATATATTTGATACACTATTTACTTTCTAAACCTTTATCAGGTTTATTGATAGTTATATTACATGCACATTTTAATACAAATTCAAACGTTTAAAAATCTGAAAATTAATCAGTCGAGGCTGAATATATATATATAAAAGAAATATGTATTATATATCAAAAACAAGAATTAATAGATAAAGAACATAACAAGAAATAGTGTAATAAAAATATAAAAGCTGAACATGAAGAACAAAATTATAGAGAAATAAAAAAAAACTACAAAAAAGAAGAACCTAGCGAGTCAGAAAGCAATTTCGGACTTAGGACCGAATAAGTGGGGTTAAACTAGTTTGAAGGCGCCAACCTTCCCCCTTTGCAACTCGGTAGGAAAACCAAATAAAGTAAAATAAACAAAACTTCAGAGTATGGATAACTCAGAGAGCATGATAAAACCACTCACTACTATTATGTAACAAACTCTCCCAAGCTCTTAATGCAGAAAAATCACAAAATAATTACGTAAGAAAAGTAGAAAAAATGCTAAAACAATTACATAAGAAAAGTATCTTTCAAAAAATAATTTAACAAAATTTCTTTAATCACAAAGCTTTTACGAAGAGAATCAAGCGTCTTGCCATTAATGAAAATCAATTATTCACCAAGTTAAAAAATTTGAAAATACATAAGCACATCTTTTGAGCTGACTTTTAAACCAGCCAGCAAAGACAGGTATAAAATGACGACAATCAAATATGGTAAAATTTCAATTGGTTGATTGTCAAAAATGTAAATTTGCTAGGCTCTAATTTGGTTGGTTGTCAAAAATGTGTAAGATGTTCAAGATGTGTGTGGAAAAAATGTAAACTGTGATATGAGTGTTATGATATAATCTTCACAGCAAGACCACTAACATGCTGACTTTGAAATCCTATTGTTGTGTGGTGGTTTTGGAATTCGAAGTAGCAAGACGGTTAATGTATTTGTGATGAATATAAGTTCTTAAGAAATTAAAAGGGTATTCATGATCTAAACAACATTGAAAAAATTGTTTTATATTATTGTATTTATCTATTTTGTGGGTAGTTAAGTTATCATTTCTAAATAAAAAATTCAAAATGATATTTCTGTAAATTGATATATGCAAATTACTATACCATACGGGAATTTTAATTATATGGAACTTAAACGAATCTCTTTTGTCAAAAATGTTACTGACTACATTATTGTTAATAAGATGCAAGTCTAAATCCAAGAATTCCACCATATTAGAGTTGAAGTTAGTTTTAAGGAGCTTGAGATAATCGGGGTAGAACGTAATATTTGGTTTGTATTCACTATTTTTACCAAAAATTATTATATCATCTATATAACGATAAATTAAGTAAGAATTTACAACATGATCTATTTCAAAAAAATGTAAATATAGGTTCGCTAAACAATTACTAGCTGGACCACCCTGAGGTAATCCTTTGATCTGTTTATAAAGATTCTGATCAAATGCAATGACATTTTCTTTTAATACGAGGTTAACAAGTATATCAAATTTTTCTTTTTTCATTGAAGTATATAATTCATATTTATCATAAATTAACTGTAGAACCTTTTAATTATATCGTCAATATCTATAGAATTAAAAAGGTCCTCGAAATCAAAACCATGCATAGAAAAAATTAACATATCCTTAGTAACTCTAGCAATCTCTAAGCTATTTTTAATTATTGCCGTGTTTTGTAAATTATCAATTAGATTTTGAAGAAGAGATTGTAAGATCTTCCCAGACTTCGTGATATATGTATTGTATCCATTAGTGATACTACGGAATTTTATAGGGCTTTTATGAAATTTTGGTGTTAAAAAAATACTTTTGGATATTTAATATTATTTAGATGAATATATTCAGTCTTTTGTTCAAAGCTAAAAGACGATTATCATCTTCTCTATTATTGTGAATTAATTTTTGAAATGAATTATTATTTAAAATGTGGTTACTTAATATTTTACTGTAATAATATTTACAAATTATGGCATAATTAGCAGAGACCTTATCAACATATGTAATCACGAAGTCATTTTGGATATTTACTATTGATGATTTAAGATCTTTATACATAATTTCATTTTCAACAGTGAAATCTAATTATATTCCCGAATTTCTGTTGCTACATTGATTGAATTGATTGAGATCTAAATTGATTGAATGCTTCAATCGGCATTCCGTATTTAATTGCCATTTTAAGGCAGAATTTATCTAAATCTTTTATGATTTGTTTCATAACGTTAGATTTATTTTTTGTGATCATCAGTCTAAAACCGGTACCTTTTTCCATAACATTTCTTAACAAATCATCTTTCACGATGCCAAGGTCTCCCGTGACAACGTGCTGATGATAATCATCAATATAGTCCCGATATAGATTGCATTTACATGATTCTGAACTTAGGAGCTCCGAGATTTGATTATAATTAAATATAAATCTACCAAATTTCTTGTTGTATTTTAAAGCCTTTTTAATAATATTTTTAATAGGAAAAAAGGATTGATATTTTTGAAATATACTTGAAAATTTTTAATTTTGTCAAAGGATTTATTCATAAATAATAATGTACAATATTCTGAAGAGTAATTTTCACTTGCATCTAATTTAATATTCATTTTTTGTACTAAATAGTTATTAAGGTCCCGAATCATATGCATGCCATGAGAATCTCGAAATTTATATCTGCTTAAAATATGTCATAATTTTAATTTCAGTTTTATTCATGCCAAACATAAACGATTTAATTAAGCCTGTGTTGTAGTTATCATCAAATTTAACAGCTAATTCTAACATAGAATTCTTGAGGGTTGACATGTCTCTAGTAACTCTTTTTCTGCATTTAGCTTTTGAAATTCTCGCTAAATGAATATTATTACTATTATCAATAAATTTATCAAAATTCGGAATATATAATGAATCCTCGTATTTTTGTTTGAAAGCTAATAAGACACTTTCACCTTTCCATATAACATTCAAACCATAAGGATAATATGATCTAAATGAATCTATAAAAAAGTTTTCGAACCATAATCTTTGTTTAATATTTGACACTATTTTAAGTATATGTACAGTTATGTTATTGAATCCATGTTTATGAAAGTGTCCTATCTCAATCTTAGCCTGGTTTTTGTTGCAATCAAATATCCTTGTATCAGACCTATGTTGATTTAATCTAATATTGATAGTGTTTGAAGTCTGACCTATGTAAGCGAATTTACATATGTTGCATGTCATTTTGTCAACACAGTTAAAAGTCTTACAAAATATATAACCTGCATCCATATCCAACTGTTCCCCACTCATCATGCCACACGCCTTGCATCTTTTATCAGTGCAAGATCTAAATTTTAGTTTTAAAGCATAAATATCTCTGAAAAACCTAGTTTCTAATAAGTTACTAAAACCCTTATCTCTTTGATTTTTATCTATACAATCGAAAACATGAATATTTCGTTTTGCTGTACGAGATAAATTCTTATATTTAGAGTTCCAAAAAATTCGAGTTTTAAAAATTCTAACACGACAATGTTTAGATACAGAAGGGAAAGCAAAGAAATTCTGATTATCAAAACAATTCACACATTTTTTTGTATTTTTTAAAAAAATTTATAGTTTTTTATATGCCAATTCAGAACCTTTGTGCCCATCTCCACAACTATCTAAAGCCATACCTAAATATATACAAAATCTCTATATAAGGGCTCATAAAATGGTAAATGGATGACGATAGTACAGATACCATTATACTGTACCACCGAGCAATGTCATACCCTGGTATAAAAAATTGCCAGTCGCATAAAACTTGTTATTTTTCAAATTCATAGTTATTTAAAAGTTAAAGGTACATTGAAAAGACCCAAATAAAATATCATTAGAAAAAAAATTTTCAATCACATTAATATAAAGTGAAACAATGAGCAATAACTCCAAAAAATCTAATCCACTCATAGATACCATATCCACGATTACTTTATAGGCACAAAATCAGAAGTTGGCATAATATATATATATATATATATATATATATATATATATATATTTAATAGAACCGAAACGAAAAATATTGTTTCAAGTTTTGTTCTGAACATAAGAATTATATTGTATTAATTAATTGTTCTGTTGATGTAACACATCCAAATATTTGAGATCTACTTATTTTTCTTACAATTTATATATTTCTTTCAGATATAAAAATTAAACATAACCATTTGAAATATGTCTGTCTCAATTAGGAAGTTCTTTGTTTGGCAGTATTTCATAAAAAAATAAAAATGAATAAAGTGCAAAATGCATGAAATGTAGCAATATTTTGAAGTGTAGAGGTTGGTCTACAAGTGGTTTGCTTTGGCATTTACAAATTAAACATAATATATCGAAAGCAACTCAATTCGTTTCGTTAGGATCACAAAATACTGAAATTAGTAAGAGAAAAATTGATAGTGATAATGATATCAGAATTACTTCTGAACAAAAGAAACCCTTATTATCATATTTTCTTAAAGGAAAAAAAAGAAACACTAGAGGAAATTGTAAGTAAACTTGTTTGTGTAGATGGATTCACGGTAAATGCAATAACAAAAAGTAACTTTATTAGGAAGTCCTCACATGATAAAGGATATTCCTTTCCTCCAAACCCTAGTGATGTTATGAAGCTTGTATATAAACAATATAATGTGATTAAAGCTCGGGTTACTAATGAAATTTCATCAAAGTTAAACGCAGGACTTCGTTGTAGCTTGACGCTCGAGGAGTTTACATCGCTTAAAAATAGACGATATTTGAACATAAACGTTCACTTCAATGAGGGTGAAATCTTTAATTTAGGAATGCTAAGAATTAGTGGATTCTTTTCAGCAGAAAAGTGTGTTAAAGCGGCTGAGACTAAACTACAGGAATTCGGAATCACAACAGAAAAGCACATAGTTGCGTGTGTTACTGATGGTGCTAGTATGATGGTTAAGTTCGGAAAAATAATGAGTTGTGAGTATCACCTGTGCTATGCACACGCCATACACCTAGCCGTGTGTGATGTGCTTTATAATGAACAAATAGATTTGGTAGAAAAAACTGTTGAAGTAGAAGATAAATCGCATGAAGAAGAAGACAATGGTGAAAGTGAAGAGCTTGCAGAAGATTTAGACAAAGCATTAGATTTAGAATTTGAAAGCGGTGTAGGAACAGATGCTTTGTTTCATGTCACTTATGCAGAAAAAAATTCCATAACTAACATAAATGAAACTATAAAAAAGATTAGAAATGTAGTAAAATTATTCAGAAAGTCCCCTATAAAGAATGATATTTTACAAAAAAATGTTAAAGAAGAGTTTGGCTGTGAAAAGATGGTTTGTTTGGATACCAAAACACGCTGGAATAGTTTGTTGTCAATGCTTGAAATATCTTTAGAAATAAAGTCAGCAATTTCAAAAGCATTAATTGACATTAAAGAAGAACAAATGAGGGTCAATGTAGAGTTTGAAACTGTGACTACAATTGTAAAAGGCTTAAAGCCAGTAAAAATTGGCTTAGAAAAATTATGCAGTCGAAATGCAACTTTGCTAACTGCAGAAGGTGTATTTTCTTTCGTCATTGGAGAATTGAACGAACAAAATTCAGAATTTGCAAAAAATATGAAATATTCTCTAATCCAAAGAATTAATGAGATACACAACGTTAATTTAATAGGATTAATGCAATACCTGAATTTTGGGAGAAAATACGAAGCAGCTGCAGTTACTGGCGATATTTCGTGATTGCCTGGTAAAAATTGTTTGGTTAGACAAGCCCAAATGATAGGGACAAGGCTTTTCTGCGAAGAAGAGGAATCAATATTCAACTTTTCACACTCAGAAGAAGAGAGCATAGAGATTTTGAAAGAAAAACCTCTGGCATTAGACGAAAAATTAGAGAAAGCAATTTACTCTAAAACAAAAGTTTTATATTGTTCAACCAAAAAAAGTACCAGTTTCAACAAAATCATGAAACAAGAGATGCAGTTGTTCGACTCGACTGAAAATCCATCACCAAACATTATAAAACTTTATGATGCTTTAAAGACAATTCTTCCAACGTCAGTTGAAACCGAGAGAGCATTTTCTGCTGCTGGACTGTTCGTTACAAAGCTTAGAACTAGGATGACTGATAAAAGTATTAATTGCTTATGCTTTTTGAAATCTTATTTTAAAAAGGAATAATCAATTTATTGTATATTTTTTGTATTTTTAGTCATTATATAAATAAGTATTACTTTTGGAGTTTATATGTATCCTTATTTTATATAATTATTATTGACTTTATTTAAAAATAACTTGTTTTTTTAAAAATTTTTTGAAATTTTGATGTATTTCCGGGAATCCCGGGAAAGACAATTGAATTCCCGGGATTTCCCGGACATTCCCGAGAATGGAAAAACCCTGGAAATCAGAAACCCTAGTCCCTACTCGGCCACCATTCCATTTGCTCCCTTTTCTCAGCCCAGGATCCATGACCTCCGCGTCTTGAGTCCACTCGCTGATTGCTTCTTTCTCCCTCGTTAATACGCTGGTGGCTGCGTTGCCAGCGCTTTCTAATCAATGTCTATTTTAGAATTCTTACATATATGACGCAAACTTAGGAAAGATGATTATGCAGCAGCATGATTCAAACTTTTATATAGTTTATAAAATAATTTTAAAATTAAATTTTACTGTAGTTCATCAAATTTTTCAATAAAAATACATTTATTAAGGAAGCTTAAAAATTAAGTTAATGTAGTCCGTAAATATAGAATAAAAATATTCCAGGACATCAAGTGAATCACATGAAATGTAAATAATAGGATGGTTTTCATTGTGACCATAACATGTTTATTGTGTAACTTATAAAATGTGTCCCAATTTAATTGGAGAATTTCATATTTACTTTATACCAATAATATAAAAATCCAAATAATAATTCATTTATCATTTGATATACAAAATGTTTAAAAACAAAATATTTACAAGAACCAGTTGGGTAATGGGATGATGAATATATACGTGGAAAAAAGAGCTTTTTTAATATAAATTTGGAACAAAACAGCAAGAGAGAACTTGGTGTATAACTTCTAGATACACAGAAATATTCTTCTGCTAACAACATTAACCGTTAATTTCAATTCTCTAGTATTTGGAAGACTAAAACTGAATTGTTAATTATTGATGCATACAGAAACAAGGAAAACCAGCGATTGATAAGTATTACAAATAATGTTTTTATCGCCAATTTTCAAAACTAACTTTTTGAAATCCGAAGATATAAGTCGAGAAATCAAAAAAAGAAAAATCGATTTGAGAAAGGGGCTTCAAATACACTGTACGGTTATAATTAGTTTTACCCTACAAAAACATTCTGCAGCTAAAATATATAAATTGATTACCATTAGATTATTATGTTGGCTACACACGAGATGCACTTAAGAGAACCATGCCATGCTCGAAATAGTAAAATACCAAAATTAAGACCATTTGCTTATATATATGAGACATATATCTTTTAAAATTTCCAATAGAGCTTAGATTTTTTATGTTCTTAAAAAAGATAACTTAATTATATTCTGTAGAACTATAAAAATAACTTTTTAGTTCAAAAGTTTGTTTTTCCTACTTAATTTAAGTAATACATAATTTTTGAGAACTCATAATATATATTTATGTTTATAGGTACCATTTGTTTTTAAAAAAAGTTTTTTTTTATACAAAATATTTTTTACAAATACATAAAACAATACACAAAATAGAGTGAATCTATTTTTTTAGTAAAACTTTAGTACAGTTTCTGTAAAAAAATAATAAAACTTTGAAATTTGGAAAATTTTTATTTTTCTGCTTTTTTTATGCATAAAACTATTTTTTAAAAAATTGGTTCACTATATGCATAGGCATCTTGTATAGAAGTATAAAAATCAGGAATCATATAGTGCAGTAGTTTTCTTAAAAAATGTACCTGAGTGCAAGAAAATATGATTTTGAGAAAAAGTGAAAAAACTAAAAAAAACAATGTTTTCTCTTATTATACACTTGATTAGTATTTGCTTGCCTATTTTTATATTCCTAATAATAATACTTAATCATTTTCTAGAGTTATAAAAGTAATTTTAAATTCATGTTTTTCTCCCTTTGTTTTAGTTAACATGAATATAATTTTCGAGATCTTGTAATACTTTCATGTAGGTACCATTTCTAACAAAAATATTTCTTGAATATACAAAAAACTGTACACATATATATAAAGCAACATCTCAAACATAAGGAAACAGTTCTTAAGGAATTAATTGCATAATTTCTTTGAAATAATAATAAAACCTTAAAATTTTTAAAATCTTAATTTTCTTTTTGCACACATAAATCTATTTTTTGAAAAAATAGACATTATATACCAAAATATATTTTGTTCACTATATGCACATGTATCCTGTTTATATAAATATATTATTCATTCAAATGAAAAAAAAATCAGAACTTTATATAGATCAAACACAGGGGAAACTACACACACGTGGTCATTTGTTTACATTTTTATTATTTTATTATCAACAAACATATAAGTATTATACATTTTTGGATTCAGAAAAATATGCACTATTTTTAGAACTAAATTTGAAAAATAGATTTTTCAAAGTATATGATGTCCTGGTTCCCTAAGGGAATTTTAACAAAATTAGTTGATAAACATCCAATAATTAGCTCCTTGCATGGAAAAACGATTAATACAGCAAAGACTCAAGGGAATTCATAAGCAATTTGAATATTTATTGACTAGTTTTTATCACCATGGCATCTAACTACATTAGATAAAGGTAGAAAAATTAATGACAGTATGCCAGTAATGAATAGGGGAAAAAATGACTAAGTTGTCTTGATAAGGTACAGGTTTTGATAATTGGCCAAATGAATCTCTCTCTCTTTTGACCCATTTGCCATAGAGGTCCAAGTGGCCAAATTTATTTACAAGGCAGCTTCATTTGATCAATGGCTTTAATAAAGCAGCTATCGATAACATTTGAAACGGCATAATGAATCTTTCCCAATGTTGCGAACGCCATGCATGATCAGATTATTGATGGCATTGTACTCATCAACATGTTACAATTGGTCTGATGTGATGTTTAATCCACAAAGCGTGATGGAGTTTTTCAATCTTCCAATGTTGTAACATCTTTTCAATAGATTTTTTAAGTGACTTGTAAATCACTTAAATTCTGGAATATTTTTAATTTGAACAGGTATAAATCCTATGTTTTACTCGGTTTTATATTTTGCACTTATAAATGATTTCCTGAGTTGTTTGAATTGTTTGTACGTTCCGTGTGAGTAAATCATTTGTTAAATTTGTCATTTTTCCATACAAAACGCTACCCAGGGGATGTTTTGGAATTAATATTTTTTTTAAAAAAAATCTTAAATGATATTTTGTGTACAGTCTGTACACCAAATTAAGTGGCAAATTGCTCGCTTGCTTTAGGTGCAGGATGATGGATATGAGGGAAATTTAGCCATAACCACCTTGTAGAATTAGATGATAACTCAAGTGTATTATAAAAATTGTTGATTCAAAAGGTATTCTATTTTACAAAATCTTTTAATCACTATTTTAAAAATAGTGTGACGAAAATTTTGGAATCTAATTAGATGAGTTATGTTTGCTTTATGAAATAGCCTGATTTTTTTACTTTGGTACTTTTAAACCAGTACAACAGAGTCTTAGCTAATACAATCTATAAAGCAAAGGTACTCAACCTTTTTTCCCGCCGGGGCGCATACATATGACAATTATTTCATGCGAATATTGGAAAAAGCGAACTATAAGACCAAAGTAACATTAACAAACAAAATTAATCAAAGTATTAAAACTTATATTTGGCTTTTATTTTAATACTATATTGACTTTTCTATCGAACACACTCACAAAAATATTCATTTGCAGGAATTTTCACTGAGTTACGGGATAATTTCTACATTTTCTTTCATCTATGACCACGCCTCTTGCTTACATTCTACTATTTAAAAAAACACTGATAGCGAAACTGATACATTTATTTGTTTGATTGATGAATTTCCTGTTAAATGTTTTGTACATTGTTCTCCAATAAGTGAATTTCTTAGTGCAATGGGCCATGACCGGGCCGTTCAGAAATCGGTAGATGCGATATATATGTATTGAAAACAAACCACTAACAGTATTACAGTTAGAAGAGAAAAAAAATCAATAATTTGGTGGCCAACCTGTAGTACTAATGAATGCTGTTTTCCAGGAGGACATTGACTATTAGTATTGATAGATGTCCCCTTTCGAAATTGCTTGTCTCCCATGCTCCAATTGACTGGTCGAAACGGTTTAATTTACGGATGGTGAGAGCCCACACTTCCTCTATAAGGAAAATATCTGGTTATCACGCCGGCCAGGGAAGTGTTAGAGAAGCAGGAATATAAGCAATAGATTGGGTGTCATGCGCCGCCAGACATTATTCTTAGAAACGTAAACTCAGGGGCCCATAAAAGTAAATTAACTCTGCAAAACTTAGGTTCTAGTCAAAGTATTTTCCATATTATAACCGAGTAATGCATAATAACCGAAGGAATTTTACTATCAAATGAAATGGTACCCTATACCTTAACCCCTGATCGCCGGACTGCGAGACGGATGATATCTTCCAATGTCCTAGACGTCATAAGCAGTGTCGTTGTCATTGGTGCTCAATTCGAAGCTTTTTCATCGCAGAAGAGAATTCTAAGCTAGAACTTCTTTCTTGCAAATACGAGTCAAGCATTTAAGGCATTGATAGACAATTTATGCTATTTCTGACATCAGCCCTCGGTCAATGAGTCGGCTATTATGATCATTATAGTGACTGATTTCCAGTTACACCTCCGGAGCTAAGTGACGCATCAGGGGCTGTGAGAGCAAGTCCAAAAACTATTATTTTCTATTTCTATTATTCTTGACTCTCTAAATAGTTATGGTTTACTTACTCCTGCCAACATCGCCAAATAATAGCATCACTTCGACATTGCAAAGTATATATACACACGATTTCAACCTATCCAGATATCTTCTTTACGCATCAATTTTTCTATTATAAAAAGTAATTAATTTCAAGATATATCCTAGATGTTTTCCAATTAAAATAAATATTGCAAATTCAGTCTTTTTGTTAAAAATGCAAAATATTTTGTATTAATTTTAGACTGTCAAAATAATTCAAAATATTTAAATAAAGCATTATTTTATGCTTATAATTCGACCAATATTATATAGGGCATATTCTTCTAACTACCAATAACTAGATTAAATCTCTTTGCGCAAATTTGTCTTCCAGAAAAATTCTTATGTCCAACAAAATTAATTTTAACTGTGGGTAACTTATGCTTCTATTTTTTTAATTATAAAATAAACAAAAAAATTATCATTTGTAATGTCATCATTAAGATTGATAATGATAGATAGCGCAAATAATACATACTCTAGCTAGAAAAAGTCAGCGTTCAAGTAGTATTGCTTACATGAACAACGAAAAAAATTTAAAAACTGGAATTTTAAAAAAAATTATTTAGATTTCATTTAGCTCATTTTAAGTATTCAGAATAATAAAAGTAAATTTGTGGTTTGCCTTCATAGATTTTAAAATAAAGACAGATTTAAAGCGATACTAACAAAAATCAAGTAGAAAATCTATTTTCACTGTTTTAGTAGTAACTATAAAAATTATTTAAAAAGAGAATAATGAGCTATTTAGTAGCTGGATGGATAACCTCATCGTTTGAGAACCTCCTGAAGTCGTTTCAGCATTGAACTAACAAATCTGGTGCTTTCTTCGGCGCTTATCTTCTCCCATTGGTCCTTAAGAACACTCTTCAGCATATCCGTGCTAGATACATTGTGTAGACGAGCCCTATATATTCCAGAAAATCTCATAGTTGTTCTGTAGGATTCAGATCAGATGACTGCGGGGTCATGTGCAGTTGATTTGTGACATTATACAAGAGCTAAAGCTTCACAATTTCAGCGGTGTGCTTAGAACCGTAGTCGTGTTGGAAGCGAAGCGATTATCCTAAATCGAGTTTGGTAGCACTTTTTTTAAAATGTTTTTAGGACATCAAAGTAATCATATTTATTCATAATTGATTCTATATACTCCAACTTGGCAACACCATTGCTCGCCATGGACCCCCTTACGATGACTTCACCACCACCGAGTTTTCCCGTTGGTATTAAATGCTCTTTTTGAAGCGCTGTGCAATGTTTTCTCCAGACTAATTTACGGCCTTTTATGCTGAAGATGCAAAAATTGCACTCATCAGAGAATATCACAGTCCTCCAGAACTCCAGAGGCTTTTGTATGTGATCTCTTGCAAAAGTTATCCACTTTAGCAGGTTGGTCATTGAAATATAAGGTTTTCTAGGAACCACTCGACTACGGTATCCTGCCTTTTTCAAGATTTTTCTTGCAGTATCCTCCGAAATATTTTTGTTTAACTTCTCGTGAATGTCTGTTGCTATTTGAGTTGCAGTCAAACACGGATTTTTTTCACCATCGATGTCATACTTCGTTTTTCTCTGATTGTGAGTTTAAACTGACGGCTTAAACGAGGTTTGGATGAGTAAATTCTTGAAAATTTAAAGTTATAAAGAACATGATGGATAGATGAATACCGCCGTCCAACGTATCTGGCTATATCCCGACGACTTTTTCCATCGTTTTACATTTTCACAATGATTTTACTCTCTCTGAGACTAATTTCCTATTTATTTTCCACGTCCTTGGACTGCTTCGTATCGCACAAAAACGTAAGATTTATTGCGTCACAATTTTCTTAAGATATTTTACTTGATAACTGAACGCGAAAACTGTGTTAACCTACAACGCCTGTTGATACAAATTCCAAGAATCAAGAATATTCAAATAGTGAATGCAGACATTTTCTGTCTACTATTTGTGTGTTTTGCTACAAAACTACCGTTATCCTAAGTAGTTTTAATTCAAAATTAACGAATTCTTGCATGCGCAATATTTAAATAATAGTTAACAAGTTCATGAAATTTTGTTAGGAAAGAAAACGATATTTCTATTAAATTTTATCTTTGCTGTGTGATTTCTTATGGGTGAACGCAGACTTTTTTAGCTAGTGTATGTTTTAAATTACGTTGAGAGTTAATTTTCATTTTATTTTAACAATTAATAACTACTTTAGTACTATCAGAATTACAGTGAAATAAAAGTCCAGTTTTAAAAACGATAAAACCTAATGCAAAACATTTTCATGCTGATAAAACCCGATTAAAATTTTTTAGAAAGTATGTGTGAAAAACATTTATCTATATGATAACACTATATTCGGTATCATTTGCATTTTTCCTTCGAATAAATTTGTCTTTTGCGATATTTGTGCGAACACTCTTTCAAAAAATTTTATTTTACCAAAATGCCTTTTCAATTACATTATTTGACAACGAACTTATTTATAATTGCATTTCTACAAAATAAATAAATAAAACAATAATAATAAACTAAATTCACTACTGGAATGTAATATACCATATTATTTCTAAGGCAGAGAATGTTTTTTTCAAAGGTAGAATTAAAGACATACCAAATTATACAGAAAATCCTTCATACCCTGCTGGTGTGTGAAACTCACAGACACTTTTGACTTGAACTACTCCTACATGTATCCAATTCCTATGCTAATTATGTAATGCCACCACACGCAAACCTAAAATTGGCGATCCTGGAAAGTTTTGAAAACCCTCACGCCTAGGCGATGCAATTAATCCCGCCTTTCCTTTAATTACATCATTCGTGAGAAACTCATATGCTAGATGCGTGCCTCAATAGGAAGTGATCGTTGTCTGTTGTTATGTAATATGATGTAGCTGGGACCGGCGGACACGTAAGCAATTACATTTTGAAATGGGATTATGGTTCTGTTAATGAGACACCATTCTTCTTGAATATATAATGAGAAAACAAAAATTTAAAAAAAACTGTTCTTTAGTAATCAATGATTGTTGTACTGGGAAAAAATTGTCAGCATTGATTCTTATATCTCAACTTGTTCTTTTTACTTAATATAAAGACATTTCTATCCTATAATGCTTTTTTGTCAGAATGATTCTTTTAAAAATGTAAATTCAGCTTTTAAAATCGGATATAACGTGATAAATACAATGAAAATCGTTTAATACGAAATTGAGGGCAATGAAATATTTCTTCATGTTAAAAGACTTTCGTGTTAAAGGTGATTGCAAAAAAAGACATATATATTCAACAAAATTAAGTTTATTAGCGTACATTTTATTTGCATAGATATGTGTATATACACATATTTAATAAAAACCATTCAGACATTTTAATTATCATTCTTCAATTATTCTAACAATTTCATTTTAATTATTTTATTCTTTTTTTAGTTACTGTTGATAAAATAGGGTTAACAATACCAAATTCTTAACAGATTTCTGTTTTCATCTTTTATTTGTGATCAACAGTCTTAAGAAGCTTCATCTTCATTTTAAACGAAATTGCAATATCCTTCCCCCTGAACTTTTTGCCATTGTGTTTGAAAAACAATTCTTCTAAAACTTAAAGAAATAATGGAAGCCAAACTCACTGATTTGTACTCTCCCTGCGATATACTCGTCACCGAATTTCAAAATGAACTATTGATCGATGAGATGTTTTTGTGTGGCGTTTGTAGGGATGGAAGGGGAAAGCATTTTAGGTAAACAAAATTGGCTCGTGTTACAGGTTATTCCGAGGGTATTTCAAAGCCAAGTTAGCCTTTTTTCTACGAAACACGTAAAACGACCTCTCTTACATTTCACATTCCTCTTAAATCTCGCCTGCGTCGTTGGTGTTTTCCGTATTTTGTTCATTCTCAGAAGAGAAATCTTTCCGTGTTAAGCGATTTGAAAAAACACGTGAAAATAAATAGTAGTTTGTCGGGACAGCTCAATTATTTTGTGTTAACCAATATATCGTCATTTTGTATTTCTTTTGCGTTAAGCGTATTTCACTGTAAATATATTTTTATTTAAAAAACTGAATTATTTTTCTTGATAAATTTTATAAACCTTTTGATATCTGGCATCAGTTATCCGTTCATTCAATCTAAGGCAAAACATTGCTTATTAATGTTAAGAATTCTTGTTTGTACTAAAATTCATTAAAAATCAGTAGTTACAGTATTACTGGCTTTGTCAGAAAATTGAAGCGCATATATATTTTATCTTTTTAAAAATTTCAACAAAATATATTCTCTCATACTTGAATGAATGAGATAGAAAAACATGAAATCAACGGAATGTGTTAAGCCAGGGGTGACTGTTCAGAAGCCGCTTAGTAATATTGTTGAATACATTAAAATTAAATTAAAAAAAGAAATTATTATCAGATTTATTAAATTTATGATAATATTTTTAATAATATGGAGTGAATTATAGTTTCATGATTAAACATATTATAAATGAAATAAGTTTACATCCATTTCAGAAGGTGAAAATATTAAACATCTTTATTCCGCTCACTCCGTCGTTCTATTTTTATTTCCTCTAGCAGGTTCCACAGTTCTAAAAACCTTATCACACACGCATTTTTTTAGCAACCACTTAGCCCAATTTTTTGAAGAAAATGAGGGTGAAGAGTTGCCTTAAAGAAAACGGCATGCTCTGACGTCAGCTACGTGCTTTCTTCACATTGAAAAATTACTCACCGCTAGAACCGCTGCGCTACCGCTAATTTTTAAAAAACTTTTTGCGAAACTGGGTTTTTTAGGATTCCATATGTGTGGAAATTTTTCCACTTCGTCATTCAAAGCTCTCTCCATCATTTCGTTCTATTTTAATACGTACAATTCTGATACTGCGCTTGACAAAGAAGAGATTGCGATCTTGTTTTCACGTATGAGACGAAGAACCCTATTAGCTGAAATTTGGAGCAATTTTAATTTCGAACAGTTTTTTTTAGCACACTAGCAAATGTTGTTCGAAGCCGTTGTTATGACAATTGAGTAAAAACTTCTTGAAATTGTTGGTTGATCGAAGCATTTCTCCAAATATATGTACGTGTATTAAGGCCATAAGGCAACTGATTAAATTCATCATCAGACTTTTCATTGCCAGATTCAACAGGATAAAGAACTACTAATCTGAAATTAAAAATATAAACAAAAATTATTTCTTCGGCAAATAGAACTAAATACCCTACTTCCGAAGAAGTTCTTGATGAAAGAAGAATAACATACCCAAGTTCTTCTACCTTCCTTACTATTGCAGTTCAACGCATGTGCACAAGTGTCTCTGGATGGTTGTCAGTCCAGTGATGCCATTACAGCGAGATAGTGTTGTTTTTATACATGTTAGTATGTGTTCAAAATGTTTAAGACGATTGCCGATCCCACCGACTGTGAAGTACGTTCTGTAATCCCTTTTTTGAACGCAAGGAATATTTTGCCAGTAGAAATTCACCATGCAAATTTATGATAAAAATGTAAGGAGTAATGCAATAGTGAGAAAGTAGGTTCGGCAATTCAATGAGGGGCTCACCAATTTTCATGTTGAAGCACGGAGTGGGAGGCCTTCTCTCTTGTTGGTTTGGTGGAAAAAGGGAATCACTGAATATTCGTGAAAACAGCCGGTTTAGATTAATACTTCTTTGTGATAAGTTTCAACAAACCGCTTTTCAGCAGTGGTTCTCTTCACTGACGGGATCTTTCTTTGAAGAGGACATTGTAAGGTGACAAACCATCCTCCTTTAGATAGGACAACCCTCCTTTTATAGGTTCTGTCGTTCCTCGAAACTTGTCCTCCTTTTCAATATTTTAAAACTGATCTGCTAATCTTTGTATTCAGAGATGAACTAAACATGTTTCCAATATGCCGAAGAAGGGTCTGAAACAAATATCACATTAAATAACAGTTTTCAATAGTGTTTTTTGACTTTATCGCAAATAAATTGGGCATATATAGAAAACTATGTTGAGATTTTTTCGAAAAAAATGCCTGATATTAAAATCAATGATGACAATTGTCTTTTTGAAGAAATTTGAAGACTGAATGTATATTTAAATTTTAATAAATTGAAACAATTGGAAAATCAACATACTGAAATTGATAAAAGATGGGTGGAAATACTTAACCATTTCAAAAAAGAACACATTACATACAAAATTAAGTTATTCGTGTTGACTTTACGTTGTGCTGCTCTGGAACTAATACAGCAGTTGAGAGTTTTTTTTATAGTTGGTAATAATTTTTGGACAAGTGAGAAATCAAGATAAAATGATGATATTTTAGTTGCAGTACTTACCGTAAAATCCAGTATGAAGGATATTTTTGGTCCGAATTTTCCAATATATTAAAAAATGATATACTGACAAAAAAATAATGAGAAAATGCTTGTTTAAGTAAATAATTAAAAGGAATGTTCACGTATAATTAGTGTATTTTTGTTTGAATTAGTGAAAAGTTTCATATATTAACGTTGTAACTTTTTTCTGAAATTTTTCGTCTTCCTTATCATTGTTAAAAAAACTGGTCACCATAGGGCAGCGTTTCTCAAACTGTGGGGCACGCGCCCCTTGGGGGGTTGAAAACCCTGCAAGGGTGGCGCGAACATATTGAAAATAAAAGGTTTAAAAAATAATTTTTTGGAATGAAGTAAAGCAAAATGCTTTCTGACATAATAAAAAATACACATTTACACTGATATAATTTATTTTTACCATCTGGTGATCATCAAAAATAAAAGATTCCACTTCAAACGTTCATTACCCATCTTTGATCCCATAACCAAATTAAAAAAAATTTTTTTTTGCTTTGCGGTCAATATGAGAACGATGAGAGATTTTTTTTTACATTTCTTTTAACGATATCAAACGATGAGAGATTTTTTTTATATTACGTTTCTTTTAACCTAAAATATTACTTTAGCTGACCTTCGAACTTACTGGTATGGTTATCTCCGTCTTTTTTTAGGGAAGTTGTAAATATATATATTATATTTCTGTTTCATCTTTTTCCATGTGAAAGAGTTTTATGATATATGGATAAGCATTAGTATTCTGAAACATATAATGCATAATTAAAAACTTTTTACACAATTATTTTTTAGAACATGGTACACTTTCCCCATGAAGAATTTTGTAGTTTTGATTGCTGTGTTGTACAACTTATTATGTTTAAAAATGTAAATGAGCAAAATATTTAAAAAAATAGGCATCTGTGATCCCTATTGAAGGAAGTTGAAACTGATCAAGCAATTGAAGAACCTACTGAAATAATGTATATTAATCAAGATAGAGAAAGAGTAAATATCAGAAAAGCGTTAGACACGAAACGTTTGAGTTGATTTGAAATTTTCAAATGCTGCCTAAAGATCTCTATGAAGAAAACTATGAAGACCTAATGTAGCACTTCGCCTTGTCAAAAAGACACAAGGAAGAAAAAGGTCAAAATGCTATTTTGCTCAAACAACAGCAAAACTACAAAAAGGTGAAAAATATGACTGTTTAGCTGGAAAATAACGTTCATGTGTTGTTAGAGAAAAGTTTCTCTGTGGTTTTTCTTTTATTAAGGACACGCACATTTGGAACATTTTCTTTAGTTTTATATTGGATTTTTTCTCAAATTTTCTAAGAAGAATTGAAAAGTCCTTGAAAGTAGATAAGTATATTTTCTCTTAGTTAAATTATTCACTGGAATTTTGATTTTTATCGTGTATAGTAAAAATAACTATAAAATAAATTATAGTTTTAAAACAAACTAAAAAACACGCTTTTATAGTGAATCGAACTAAAAAATTTAAAAAAAATATATTATTTAAAAGTAACATATGCAAAATTTAATACTTATCTTGTTAGTTTGAACGGTTTATAATTATGATCAGATTGTAGCTTTAGCGCCAAAGTGCATTATTATTGCATTCAATACATTATTATTTTTAGGGGGACGCGATAAGAATTATGATTGAAAATTGGGACGCCAGCAGTGAAAGTTTGAGAACCATTGCCTTAGGGTAATGAGAAGTTGGTTTCCTTACATGACAAATGTCTGAGCAATGGTAGTAACTACGTAGACAAATAATTTCCAGCATGTTCTTTGATGAAAAAATAAAATTTGAATTGAAAAAAAGATTTTTTTTTGCCAGTTTTTTCCCAAAAGGTTACTTCGTTTCTGTAACGCCTCGTATTTTAAAATGTACATGATTTTGTGTACCCTACGATGTTACTTGGAGTTATATATTCCTCTGTATTAATCTCCTTTAATATATCAATATTTTTTTCATTAGATTTTATCCTCTATATCCGGTATTATTAATGTTTTTATTTACATTTTGCATTATACTAATATTATAAAATGTATGTGTATATATTTATGGAAATTAATCATACATAAAGAAACAACAGATGAAAATAAATGAACGTTTTTGTGTTGTAAATTAAAACATCTCATAGTAGATTTGTTGATTTCCAGTTATTCTTATTAATCGTGCTTTGCATTACTTAATCTCGCAAATTTGAATTTTAGCAATTAGAATTTAATTTGAATTAAATGGTATATCAAACTTGACTGACATTATTTCATACTCTTCTAGAACAAAAAATTAATATATTCAGTATACAAATACAAAATAATTAAAAAAAACAATATTTTAAAATGTTTTTAAGACAAAACAAAACATATTTACTTAATTTTTTGGTTTAACTTTTTGGAGTTTTCGAACGAAGCAAGCATTGTTCGAAACTTCTGTATCATTGTATTTTGTTTAAAGCACCTTGCATGGAATTGTTACTAAAGTAATTTTTAACTATTTCGAACCTCTGAATAGCAATTAATTGAGAGTTTTTAATCTATTTTGCTTTATCATTTCCTTTCTAATTAAAAGTTTTAAGGGGTTTCACTCTCTCTCTCGTTCCGTGATTTAATTAAATTATTTAAATTAACTTTCTTAAACCTGATTTTCTTAGTGCATACTATATTGTGATTCATTGCTTTAATTCGTGTGTGTGGGTTTTTTTATTTGTGTGTGTATAAAAATAAAATTAATTGCATTTCAGGAAATAAAACTACGTTTAGAAGATTTTTTTTTACTTTTGAATGATGTAGAAAATTATTTTAATTTGGTATATTAAAGAAATATAAGCAATGCTTTTATTATCAGTAAATTATATATTTAGAATTCTTGCGTGAGTATATATTTAAATCATTTAAATTTAAAAACGAAATTATATATATTAAAGAATAGATGTAATGAATGGCCGGAGCCATCCATTATTTGGAAAGGGTCGGAAGGAAGATGAACCATAGTCAATACAAACTCTATTTATTAACAATTCTCAATAACGACACAAATTGAACAACCTAATTTAAGAAATGCACCAATTTCTAAATATGGGGAGGAATAGCGAGGTAGACAAGATAATGGGAGTTATAATAATAATTGGGATCACTTACACTTAGCACGTCCAGGCAATTCACCTTCTTATATTTGAAGAATATTTCATAAGTAATCTAATTCAAACCGACCCAAATCCAATTTAACAACTAATTGACCAAATCATCAAACTGAATATTAATCATATAATCTACTAAGTACTTTCGCCTAGCTTTACTTAAATCACTCCTTAAAATCTTGTTTAACCTCTCTCCCCCATCGATCTTGAAAGTTAAATCTTTATATGCAAGCCTTGATTTGCATAATCACGTCTTCTTCGGCGGAGGAAAGTTTTCAATGGAATAATATTAAAGACCCATTATTCCCCAAGAGGATTAGTTGGAAGAACGCGAATAGACCCGTTAGTGATCAACTGCAATTCTCCTATAAAAATTATATATATATTTTTTTAATTTTTACGATTTTTTTCAACAAAAGATATACGTAGGGAGAAAATGTATGTTTTTTATTTTATGTTTACAGCATGGTTTAATAATTGAAATTGGAGTCAAGTATCAGGATAAATATTTGAAAAGTCAAAGACATTGTTCTTTACATCTAAAGATTCTTTAAATTGCAACTTTCAATAGGAAATTTAACTAAAATGTCGGGTTAAATACGTAAATAATATACTCTAATGTTTTATTATACTTGTTAAGCTATTGTGATTATTTATGTTTCTTATTTGTGAAGACGTGCTTAAATGTCTTAACCCCTTTACTGCCATTGGCGTATATATACGTCTCACTCAGCCGGTGTACTATGTGTCGTGGATAGATATATACGCCTTTCTGATATACGATTATTTGCTTTGGGCTGTTATCAGTAAAACTATTCCTACGTTTTTGGAATGCAATAAAATAACCTTGAAAGTGTCTGCGTAGGATTTTCTTATTTCAGAAAAATTTATTTTTTTCCACAGCATGTACCGCATACTTGTTCCTGTGTGAAAACTTGTGTCACTGGAGAGCAAATCGTGTAACTTTTAATCGGCAGTTAAGAGGTTTGTCAAAAGCATCTATGTCATATTTTATACTTTTCGTTATAATTTAACAGACAACAGAACTTTCTTTTTAAAGGATATTATTATTGCGTGTTTCATAGAAAAAAGAAACGTTACTTGTCAGAAACTCATTATTATTACTGCTTCCAAAATTTAAATATTATATAAATAAATCTCTCAGTTTTTCCACCCAAACATTCTGTAAATTCATGTAAGAACCGAGCTCTGTCTTTAACATCAATGTTTGCAGACTACAATTTAATTTTATAAGATTTAACATAAAAATGATGTAATTTAAAATTTTAATAGTATTCTCAATTATAATACATATTTTTCAGAATTTTTAAATATTCTAATATGCATAAACTACATGTTAATCGTATTTTTCTTGAAATTTAGCTGTAATGCATGTGACGAATTAGGTAATTTTGACGATTCAAATTAGGTACATTATGATTTTTGATATTTGGAACATTGCTTCTTTTTAAATGTATTTCAAAATGCTTTGCACTTGCACATATTTTCATTCTAAAAATGCATTTTCTGCACGAAAAGTAGCTATATCGGGAGAAAAAGGATGGCTCAAATGGAAAACATTCTTTTTACATTATATTTGAGGTACCGTTATGGAATTTCTCTAGAGTGTAGGTCATTTTTTACAGAAAATGAGGAAAGGGTAAGACAGTGGATTCCATTTGCACTGACATTGTTTTGAAAAAGATTTTTCATTTTTGTAACTTTTTATGTACCTTAGTTTCAGTTCTGAATAATAAAAATATATTACTTAAAATTGTACGCGCACGCGCACGTTTATTTCTGAATTAATAGTAACCAAATTAACATAAATGTAAGTATTATGAGAATAATTTTACAAAAATAAAAAAACTCGTAGCTATTTCTGGTATTATATTCCATGAAATTTGCCTATCCGCATAGATCTTTAAAATTTTCTAGAAAAATTTCTTCTGTAGAGCCTTTACACATTTCTATATTTATTATCCGTATCTATTTGTTATCTTGATTGATTACTTTAAATATTTAAATATGAATCAATAGCATTTGCAATAAATTACAACATGAAACAATGATGGCACATGTTGATTGTTGTGTAATTTCAGTAATACATTTATTTAACCCTTTCGGGGGCCATTTATTTCTCTTTTGAATTTCCAGTAGTTTTTTATGTTTTATTAACAATTAAACAATATCATTTAAGGATATATATTTTATTTTGCTGAAATTTATGTTTTCATTTAAACTTTATAGAGGTGGGAAGAATATTTACCAAGGAACCATCCACCTTCATAAGGAAAATTAAATTTAATGGTGATTATTTGCCATGAAAGGACGAGAAGCATGTTGCAATACACAAAGGGTCATCATCTTCTGCACACATGTAGCGGGTCCTCCTTTCTTGTCCCATTCTGCTACATTTCCACTGTTGGAAAACATCTTTGGCATATAATTTGCCCCACTGGCTAAAAGAACGTCATCTGGAACTACACACTTATTTGCTTGGAAGCTATCAGGACATCCTTTCCTTTTTCTTGAGGAATATCCGTGTATTAGCTGACGAGCCAATGCTATACGGAATGTTAGCTGGTCTAAACTTCTGTTTTTTTTGTTCGCTTGCCACAGTATGAAACTATTTCTGATATGGTAAGGCCAATAAAAAACCAAAATATTGGTATGGGAATTAGTCTTCCGATCGTTATTATAGCAAGGTCAATATGTTATAATGGGTTTTGTGCTTCCCACAGGTGTATTTTGTAAGATCATGTAGATGGGAAATAATCTCTTCCGAAGGCCCACGAAAGGGTTAATAACTGCACAATCTATGTACTGTTTAGAATGGTTTATTTGGAAATTTACCACATTTTCAGCTATCTTCATCTTCTGCACCTTTCTATTAATATAACTGTTGAGAAAAATGTATTTTATAGAGCTTCTTTAACCTAATAAAAACATGCACTATGTTGCAAGTTTAGAATTATATGTTGCAAGAATGGTGTTGTGTTGCTTAATAATGAAAGAATTATTGGAAAAGAAAGGCTAATATTTATTTATTTTTAAATGATACATTTCTACTTTCTTCAACAACTTCCAACATCTCTTGGTATTATTATATAGTGTGATGATTCTAAATGTACAGTTAGTACGACCAGAAAATTGAATGAAACGCTTTGAAATCGAAATACACAGTTTTCTTGAAATATTCGTATTTATTTCATGATGACAGTTCTTAAGGAAATTATTTGTGATTTAAATACTTTAATGGTTAAAATATTAGACCAGAAAGTTTTTTTCATAAGAAATAACAGTAAAATTATATTGAATGATAAAGAGGAAATGTGTCTTAATATACCCACCATATTCTTTTATAACCGTGTGGTTCATTTGAAATACTATAAGAATGTTAATTAATTTACTTTAAGTTATATTTGTATGAAATAAATAAAATATTTAAAATGTTGGATTTTATAATTAGAGGTCAAATGAAATAACTGTTTTTTGTGTGTGTATTAACAAATTTATATATAACTTAAAATATCATTCCATACTTTAAGAAGCGATAACATAACATCGAAATAATTGTCAACTAAAACGTTTGAACTCGTTGTGAGGAATTATTATATAAACTCATTATACTTATGAGTATATATAATACTCATAAGTATATAGCTTATATAAGCATAATAAGTATAATGAATAATGTTATTATATTACTCATTATACTTAGTATATTACTCATTATACTTATATTTTTAGAATATAAGTATAATGAGTAATTTTTAAAATTTTGATGTTGAATCAAAATCAATATTAATTTTAGCTTATTTTCATTTATATTTCCAATAGCTTATTCGTCTATCTTTATTTTAATAATAAATTATTATTCAAAAGAAAAAGTTGCATGATATCTATAGTTCCTCTGACAAAATAAATAAAATGAATTTAACATAGTTTATTAAAATTACTGAACAATTGTTTTTTAGATGTTAAACTTTTCTAAAGTATAAGTTTAAAATTTACCGAAGTCGCTAAATTTTCCACTTTTGAAAAGATGCAAGCCGATGGCAAACAAGTAATTAACTTTACAGTGCAGCTTTGCAAATAAAGTATAAACCTCATATCTCAAATAAACTTTTCGGATTAGATTCTTTTTTTTAAAAAAATCAGCTCCAAACCAAATCGGCAAAAACCCAACCAATCCATTTTTCCTAAGGAAGCTGTATATTTTTATACTAATGTATTTTTAATGAACAAATATTGTGTACAGCAAAATAAGACCAATATTTGAGTATATGCAAGAATCCCCCCCCAAAAAAAACGAATAGATAATAGGAGTAAATAATGAAATTAATGTATGGTATTTACCTTTAAAATTACATTAGTTTTTTGCTTATCTTAATTTATGTCTACTCTTTCTCATCATACTTTTCTTCCTTTTTTGTTATTGTCTTATCCGTTTCACTTTTATATCGTTTTCATAGAATACGATAGTCTAGTCAACTTTCTTTCTTCCTCTATTTTGGGCGATTTCTGAAATGAGAACCCATGAAATAGTGCGGCTGCACCATCAGATGCAATTTGAAAGAAAGTTTCGTTTAAGGAAAATATATTTATTTCTAGTCTTTACCTTCATCTTCTTTGGACTTATCCTTGTGCGAAAAATAACTTATAACTAAATAACCGTATTTTAAGAAAAACTACACAGGAAAGTTTCAACATGGAAAAAATAATTCTGCAGTGAGGTAAAAACGATAATTGAACAAGAACAAGAATCGGGAAAATAAATGACACAAAAATTGAAAATATATAATTTAGGAATGAATTTATTCATTTTTTATACATCGGAGTAGAGAAATTTTAACAAAAAATACCGATAATTATTTCAATTAATCGTGACTCTAAATGTTATGTGAATGTTCCGTTAGTAGAAAATTTAGGTTAGCATTTTGCCTAAATATAGCTAAGACTTTTATACAGAGCCTACTTCAGGCTCTGTACAAAAGACTTAGCTTTATTTAAGAAAAATACTAACGTTAATTTTACATGAAATATTTCTAATAAACACCCATTAACTATACAACTATTTTCAGTAAACAAGTATGTTTAGAGGAGAGTACTGTTAAATTGGAGATAGATCTACCGAGATATAACAATAGGAATTCTATGGATTCAGCTCGTTATTACTCAATAAAATATTATTATTATCGGTGCATTTTTAATGGAAGGGGAATGTATTAAAAATATGACATTCGTTTTTTTATTTTCAACAAAACAAATTTATTTAAATATTTTATATCTTGTAATAACATGTAAAATATGACAAAACTCACACTAAATATAAAACAAATCATTAATTTAAAAGTTTTTTTCAAAATCATCGTTCCAAGCGTAGTCAGTCTCCATAGTTTGATGAGCTAAAGGAACTTTAGAAAGAAACATTAATTTAAAAATTTCTAATATACCTCAGTGCTTCTCAAACTTTCAATACTTGCGACCCAATATTCAATCACACAATTTTCATCACGCCCCCCTCCTTCATAAAACAACGATGCATTGAATTCGATAATGCAATACTTTGACGCTAAAGTTACAATACAACTTTAACCTCTTCGCCACCGACGTGTATGAACGTCTCGTCAGCCAGTGCGTATATTACCCGTATATATAAGCTTTAGCCGGGGACTGCGGTAGCCCAGTGGTTAGGGTATCGGACCATGCAGGTGTAAGGAACCGCTGCCTGCACCTGGCAACAGGTCGAACGAGAGACGATATAGAGAAAAGGTTCTGGCAACGACGGAGGAGAAAAAGGTCGGAACGGGAGAGAGGGTGGCGAGGAAAACCGGGGTCGTGAAAAGTAGAGACGGCTGAACGATGTATCATAATCTTGTAACATCTCAATATATTCTTTATTTTAAGAAATGTCCCATAGAAGGTGTGGAATAAACACACAGTGGGACAAAACCCTGTCTGCAATTATTTTCAATTCACAATGCGAACACGATCAGAAAAGAACCCACAAGTTTACAGCAGGTATGTCATGAGTTCGAGCCCAGTACCACTAAAGACCCACCGTGTAGGGCAGCGATGCACGTTAAATCTGTCGAGAGCTGAAAAGTCCTCCCGTTGGTGTAGTGTGGTAGTTAGGAGAGAGGGTGCCAGCTCAGGTGTCGTCCACGTCACTTGACCATGGTTCAAAATTACGTGGTCCGTTGCCAAAAGCCCTAGTGTAGCTGAACAGTGCGACGTTAATATTCAATCAATCAATCAATCATGAGCTTTAGCGGTACTTGTCAGTAAACATACGCGTCTTTCCGTAAAATTTTCAAAAAATTTCCGTAATTTTCATAAAATTATTCCGAAGACTTTGGAATGCAATAAAATGACCTTAACATTGTTTGAGAAGGATTTATTTCTTTTAGAGAAAATTTTCTTATTTTCCATTTCTTGCACCACATTTTGGCTTTGGAGAGCGAATCGAGTAACTTTTAATCTGCAATTAAGGGATTAATTATAAGCCGTACGAATGATCAAACGGTGTGATTACTGGTAATTATATTAAACTTGTTCTTCACTTAGTACTGTTAAGATAATTACATTATGCAGTACTGATAGATTTGTAAGAATATTATATCAGTGTAAATGTTATACTTTTTTATTGTGACAGACAGTACGAGTATTTTGTTGTTTTACTTTCTTTTCTTTTCGACTTTCCAATATGCTCGTGACCCCTTTCAAGGTTTATCACGCCCCCCTAGGGGGAACGCCCCACAGTTTGAGAAGCGCTGATATATCTGAATAAAATTTTACGTTCCTGAATTAGAGATTTCGAATTCAAATAATTTTTCAAAGTAATACGATTTATTTAAAAAAGGTAACGTTAAAACTGAAAGCAACTTAAACACAAAGAAGGAAATTTTAACATAAATTCAATAAAAGAAAAACCATTAAACAATATATTTCATTACTATGAAGTAGATCATGTTTCTATAAAGAAATAAAATTATTATTAATCGTAATTTACCTATGCGGAAATGATGTTCTATAAACTTTTTTTCAACTCACGGAACCCCGAGAATTGGGGTGGCATTAAGTCGATCGTGATCGACGGGGGACCGCCGATACATTTTAGGGTGACATTTTGAAGATTATAGCAGTTAGTAATTATATTCCTGTGGCGGTGGTATCTTTATAAGCCAGTAACAGCCTCCGTACTACGATGATCATCTTAGTAAAGTGGTTAACTTACTCGATTTACGAATCAGATGGTCCCAGGTTTTAACCTTCATACCGAAATACTTAAGATTGACTGACAGTATGCAGGCTAAGTCTTCTATTGGCCATAACTACAAGAACTGACTTTACATATGTTGTTTATTTATATGTTTTATTTTTCATAATTTATTTTGATTTGTTTGATCATAAATGTATCGTTTGAAAGTATTATATTTGTGTCTATTATTATTATATTTTGATTCTTGCATTTCACTTTAAACATAATCTTAAAAATGTAAGATTTTTTATTGTAGTTATGTAGGTAATAAGTTCATATACTCCGTATTTATTATTAAGTTGTAATAAACATTGTAGATCTATTTCTTAGCTCATCTCACCCTCCACATTGGGTGAACCGCAACATGTTGAAAAATTAGAAGTAACCCGTGTCCTGGAAAAGTTTGCTCGCCCCTGCCCTAGATTTTAAAGGTGTTTTGTAGAGCCCCTAGAGATAGAAAGTATTTCATGGAACCCCATTTCACACGCATACCTAGAAGAATATATCTCAAAATAATGTTTAAAGTAGATTCACATATTATAAATGTTTACTCTTTTTAACACGAACTGTCGAAGTCTAGGTCTTTTGAGATTAAATGCAGTCATATTACATATTTCACATTTAATTTGGTTTTACGTTTGGTTTTTTCTAGTCACAAACATTGAGAAATAAATTTACCTTCAACGCAACGCTCTGAACAGCATTAAAATGTTTATATCTGTATGAGAAAAACTGAGTATTTTGTATGTGAATTTGTAACATAAAATTTAGGAGCTTTTTTTTTGCTAAAATTTAGATTTTAACATCGATATGTTGATAAGTTGTTTCCTTTTCTTCATTACAGGTGTGTGTTTTTTCCGCAAGAGCAAAAAGATGCAATTTCTGTTGGAAAACTATTTCGTTGTGCAAGACGTGCTAACTAACGAGTATAAAATTATTTCACGAAACCCGAGATAGTAATCTATAGAATATTCTCAGTCTCTAGTGGGAAATATATATATATATATATATATATATATATAAGATAAAACACGTTTTAATTTTCTTTCATTATATTATAATAAAATCTTAATAATTATTGCAAAATAAAGTTATTATAAATAAAATTTTCAGACTTCATGAATAGGCTGAGCTTTATATACTCGTAATTATACTAACTACATAGATAACATGAATCAATTTTGTATACATACTTATAAGTTCATTTTTGAACCTTGTGGAACTCCAGGGTTCCGTGGAACACAGTTTTAAGACCACTGTTCTAATGTATGGAGATTAAAAGAAAAATTATTTTTAAAATTTTTTAAAATTTAATTTTGCCACAAGGGGTTGAATTTTCGAAAAGATGGAAAAGACTTAATTATGGTTAGATAATTTTAGACACAAAATAAATTTATTTTTCTACAACATAAATACCCCTAAAATTTTTTTTATTTATAAGTGAGAATTGAGTAGTGAATAGCACAATATGCATTGCAAAATTTCATTACCCCAGCTCTCTTTACCCGCAATGTCTAATCTGTCAAATCTATCTAACTGAGACAGAATTAGTCCTTTCTGAATTACTTTTCCTTCTTCCTTATTTCATTGCCCACTATGATTTCGACAATTTTTTTAAAAATATTTTTACGAAATATACTGTTAAACGTACCTCAAGTTTCTTTTCATAGGTGTCCTCCCATCATAATAACTGTTAAAAAGTATTAACCCGGGTGCAGTCGCGTACTCGATACTAACGTTAATGGTCGTGCGGGCGTGACAGTCATTCCAATCCTTTTTTTTATCACCATATTCATTGTACACGGTAAAAATCGTAATTCCAGTGCATAATTTAATTAAAATAAAGTATATTATTGCATACTTTACAATTTTTCTTTTATAATTTAAAAAAAAATTCAATAAAACCGAACTCAAATGTTTTAAATGCGCGGATTTTAATAAAGGACACACATTACAGACAATTTTCTCTAACATTACAGAAATGATATTTGTAGGCAAAACTGTCATGTTTTGTTCAAGTTACTATATTTTTCATTGGTCTTATATAGAACATCGACAAATATATGTTGAACTTTTACTTGCCTGTGTCTTTTTAACATGGCCTAAAGTGTTTTATGGTATACTTGTGGCTTGATAATTTTTTGATGAAAGACTTTAGGTAGCAATTGAAAATCTTCCTTTAGACTCCAACATTTTATGCTCATCTTTTTTCTCAAATTTACTTTCATTGTGAGGATTAATATCCATTAATTCATCAAACCTCTCTTGCTTGATCAATTTCTTTTTCCGAAGTTCAGACTTCATCTGATATCACAGATAGCCCATTTCTTTTTGTATGTGTTCTGTTCATTTATACTTATAACCCATAATGATTCATACAACACAGTAATCAAACCATTCAGTCGTTCAAAGAGGGAAATGTAGCATATTCAAAGAAAATATTTTGGAACATAGGTGGTCGCGCTTAAATTCAGTCACCCCAAGTGCCTTAAGATTGTAAAAAACATTAGCCACTCCCAAAATATGAGGGAGATATGCAACAAATACATTTTCGTTCTCATGAAGACTACCTTATAGGAGGATACTGACACAAAAGTCATTGATAATAAAGAGACAGTTTTTCTAGAATTAAATATTCCGTGAGCCTAGGGTGATTTGTGACCCGCGTGACTTCTCCTGGGTTAAATTCCATGTTTTGCTTTAACAAATATTTCTTTCGTCTTTTTACCATAAAAAGGCTCAAAAACAAAATTCACTCATGTTAAGGCTGCATTTAACATAAAAATTGATTTTTTGTTTCATTTTTCTTTTCATCTATATAACAGGGAACATCTTTCCGCAAGAGCAGTTTCAAATTTTGAAACAAATATTTCGAAATACCCTAGTATACAACTCATTATTAATTGACAAAAATGATATCAAAAGTATATTCAGTTCATCCGAATGTAGAGCAATAAATTTTGCTGAAAATTATTTAGCTGCTTTATAATTAATATTTATTATATACAAACACAAATAAGTTTTGACATATCAATAGAATGGAAACCTTTGATGGCAATAATGACGCATGTTCTCTTTTCACAGAACGAATTCCCCAAATAATTTTTCTGAGAATATAGCCCATTTATTTATCTTTGAGGGTCTTTGATGATATATTTCTGAGACTTTTTGATGTGTTTTTCTCTGAGGCATATTTATTCTCAGAGGAAATGGCACTAAACAGAAGTACATTTTGACTCGGTCCACAGCTGTGAGATAAAACTTATAAATCTATTTATACTCTTCCTGCTATTTTCTGTCTTAGTAAACAAACTACGAAAGACTCGCAGAAAATATACTTTCGAGAAAAATTCCTTTCGGAATGGTTTTATCTATTTCTTGCATTATTTATTTACGCTGTCCTAGATTTCCACTATTTGAAAAGCTAGAAAAATATCTTAAAGCTTAAACGAGCCATCTTGTTAAATGAAAAATAAGTTGTATCAATGAAAATATTTTCAAAGAGTGTATATTTTGTACGCAATTAAATACGGAAGATCGTTCACACTTTATGGAAGCGATTTTGATTGATAATTTTTCTGTATAAATGCCATATTTTTGTAGTTATTTTCTTTTATCTGACAGCCATGATTCTTGACAATAGCTTTAGTTCAAAACCCATTGGATAAGCGGCATATGATTTTACCTAAATAACAATAGCCTTTATGCGAATAATGCAATATTCTTCGACTCTTTATGGTACAATGTATATTTAATGTATCCGACTATGTTCGAAACAGTGATTTTAAAAAAGCGCATAAATGGATAATTTTCATGATATTTAGTATCACTATGATTAGAATACATGCATAAAATTGTTTTAAGGATATTTTGACAAAAAAAAATATTTAAATATAATATTTTGGCAAAAAATTAACTTAAAATAATCTTTTTTCCAAATGTTCTCCTTTTGTGAATAATGGTTCTATTACAATAATATTTTGCCTGTATATAGCTCATACATCTCTAGAGAGGCTCAACTAGAATTTTTGAAAAATTCACATTATTTTCAGAGTTACCACCAATTGAAATAATTATTGGCATTTTTTTCTTAAAATTTCTCCCCCTCTGTTTTCGTAAATTATGAATAAACTCACTTCTAAGATATATTTTTCAAAAATTCTAGTTGAGCCTCAGTAGAGAGGTCTGAGCTATATACAGGCAAAATATTATTATAATAGATATTATTAATTTTTTTTGCCAAAATATTATATTAAAATAATTTTTTTGTCAAAATGTCCTTAAAACAATTTTATTCATATATTCTAATCTAAGTGACACTAAATATCATGAAAATTATCTATTTATGCGCTTTTGCAAAATCACGGTTCCGAACGTAGTCGGATACCTTAACAAACATGTGTGTTTTACAGGATTTCACTCAAATTTAAATATTTTTCTATTATTTACTTTAAATAAGTCACTGCTTATTGTTCTTCATTATTTTACCCAATTTTGCATGAGGAAACGTTACTCTGAATTGCAGTAGATTTTTAAGAGAGGCAGAAGTTTCTTCTTTATATTTCTCATACTAGTCGAAAACTTTTAACTAGTCTAAATAACTAGAAAACTAACTAGTCTTCAGAATTGGCTTTTGATTTTATTAAAGGTACAGAGGAGGGTTTAAATTTCTATTTCATTTACTCATAAGTTTTTCTGCTAGAATTTCTAACTCAATTATGCTGACCAATTTCCTGGAGAATTTTTGACGAAATTTATAAATTTTATACTACTACTAATTTATTCTAATTATACAAATATAAATAATAACTCACTATAATTATACTAATAAATAATTATTCTAACTATATAAATTACTAAACAACTTTATAATAATATTCTAATTTCCTGTTTCTTTATATATATATATTATTGAGAAAATATCTATTTTTATGTTTATGCTATTTGTATCATATTTTTATACAATCTCATATGAAAAAGAATCATTTCACAATGATAGAAACTCGGTAAATGCTATTCATTAAATTGCTCATACAAAATTAAAGAAAAAACTTAATTTTTGTATGAAGCTGCAGGTGTTTTCTTTATACACTGCTGGACAATTGCTAAGGACGGATAACACTATCATCCATAGCAACCACAAAATGAAAGGAAGCAAAATGTGGAAAATTAGAATAAGTGCGGGATATAGTAAGAAGTATGAGTATGCAATTTTTTTCCCACGTCTGTTCATCACGTGATAGCGTTCATAAGAGCTTTAAAGGTTTTGACGCGTGTGGACACTTGTTGTTTCAAGTCAAAGTTTTACAGGAAAGATTTAATAGACGAACTTAAAATTTTTGTCATGTCTTCCCGACATCACATAGATGATTTTATGCGTGGCCGAATTATTGGAAAGATCGAAGAAGTGCGAAAAATAACAGATATTGCCAGGGAGTTCGACATCGCTCACAGCGTTGTTTCACGGCTATGGAAGTCATTTAAAACTACTGGAATGTGTAGTAGACGGCACGGGGGAGGTCGTGTTAGAAGTACGACGCCTGCAGAAGACAGATATATCGTCCTATCAGCAAAAAGGAACAGGCGCACCACAGCTCAGCAGGTGGCAAATCAGTTTCTTGCTGCCTCAGGAAAGTAGATCTCCCGAAAAACTGTTGCCAGACGTTTGAGGGGAGGAGGACTATACGCACGCAGACCTGTTGTGTGTGTCCCATTGACCAGGCAGCACCGTACTGCCCGTTTGCAATGGTGTCGTGAGCATCACAATTGGACTGAACAGGACTGGGCATGCGTACTATTCTCAGATGAGAATAGGTTCAGTCTGTCATCGGATTGTAGACGCCAACTGATCTGGCGCGAGAGTGGTACTGCTTATCGTCCAGAAAATATCCAGGAAAAGGACCGATATCCGACATGCAGTATCATGGTGTGGGCCGGCATCATGATCAATGGCCGCACGCGCCTACATGTGGTTGCTAATGGGACTATGACGGGCCAACGATACATTGATGAAGTTCTACTTCCTCATGTTCGTCTTTTCCGTGGTGCTGTCGGTGATAAATTTGTTTTTCTGGACGACAACGCAACATGTCATCGAACACTCGCTGTTCAGGATTGTCTAGACAGCGAGTGTATTCAACGTCTCGTATGGCCAGCGCGTTCTCCAGATCTAAAACACATTGAAAATGTGTGGGATGCTTTGGGGAGGCAGGTTGCTGGTCGAAACTATCCTCCGACAAAAAAGAACACCCTCATCCATGCACTCACAGAGGAATGGGATAAATGGCCTCAACAGCTGCTGGATAATGTTGTGCAAAGTATGGTACGACGTGTGGAATTTTGCATCACACTCCACGGTGGACATATCCCGTACTGATACCTTTCTTTAAGGTGCCTGCTGACTTTTAGATGCATTGTTCCATTTCTCCGTACGCAGATCAAATGAACATTTTTTTTCTTTCAGATGTTTCACAGCTTTTGTACTTTTCAGAACAATAAATATTATTTATTCTAATGTCTGAACAGTGTGGTAACTATATTTTATCCTACTAGGCCTCATGTCTCGCTTAATGTTATGCTACATAGCAATTTGTGATCCGTCCTTAGCAATTGTCCAGTAGTGTATATACAGATATATTAGTTCACACACACATTACCACTAACTATATTTCAACATAAATAAAAATGTCTTAAAATAAGAGGAATTTACAGATAGTTTGAAGCTGGCTAAGAGTGTTTTTCCTCTAATCTTTTCCACATTTTTTTTTTTTTTTTTTGCTTACCTTTTAAGAAAAATTGTTGTGATTGCTTCGAAATACATTATGAATTGTCGTTTCTTAATTTTTCTTTCATTATTATAAATCATTCTCCACATTTAATTATAAAACCTTTTCTGAAAATTTATTATTACACATTCATTATAAATCAATTTGAAAAAAACCAAATGTTTTCCATAAAAAACACATTCTTAAACTTTTCCCTTCATTTTAAAATATTTAATATGTATTGAAAAAATACAGTCTTATTTTATTAACGTCTTTATTCAATTTCTAGGCGACACTTTACTGAAAGTGGTAGTATTGATGATGAACAATTAATATTAAAGGATGGAAAGTGGCACATTTTAATGTACAAGTACGGTTTTCTGTGTACACTTAATTTAATACTTACCACTGAACAAACACTTCAATATTTTTTTAATAAAATGTATTAAGCAATATTGATTTTATTATTTAATGAACTTAACAAATTTTTATCGAATTATCATTAAAATACATTGTTACAGTGCTTACAACCGTTCTTCCTTTCTTCCTGAGTGCCTCGATAGCCCAGGGTAGGCCTTGGCCTTCTCAAGAAGTCTTTTAGAGACCAACCTTCTTCTTGCCAGTGTTATCGAATTCTTAGTTCTCAAAACTAGGAGATATTTTTTTAGGTCACCAATCTATCTAAGATTTGGCCTGTCCTTTCTTCTTTTGTCAATTGGTTATTGAAGTCTTTTTAGAGTGGTTCGGTCTTCGTTCATTCTGACAACGTGACCTGCCTATTTAATTCGTTGTATTTTCATAAAGTTAACTATGTCAGATTCTTAATACATGCCGTTTTAATTTATACTATTACTTGAGCAACTTATTATGGGAAGAACTCCTTTCTTTGGCTTAGAACAGCGTTTCTCAAACTGTGGAGTGCCTCCCCCCTATTGGGGCGTGATAACCGTACAAAGGGAGCGCGAGCATATCGAAAAGTAGAAAACAAAAGATTATTTTTTAAAAAAATAGTAATATACTGAAAGAGAACAAAACAAACTACATTCTGACATAATAAAAAAATAAAATACACAATTACACTCATAAAGGGTGTACTTTTTAGAGGTATAGAACTTTATATTGCAATAAAACAACGATGTATTATTTGATTGACATGAATTTTTTTATTCGAAAGATAATCTTGTGGCATTACATTTTAAATATGATTTCTGGCATATGACTGCCACGGCTGGCTCGAATGTAGTCCAATCTGGACGTCCAATTTTCGATGACTTTTTCCAACATTTGTGGCCGTATATCGGCAATAACACGGCGAATGTTGTCTTCCAAATAGTCAAGCGTTTGTGGCTTATCCGCATAGACCAATGACTTTACATAGCCCCCAAGAAAATAGTCTAGCGGTGTTAAATCACAAGATCTTGGAGGCCAATTCACAGGTCCAAAACGTGAAATTAGGTGGTCACCAAACGTGTCTTTCAATAAATCGATTGTGGTACGAGCTGTGTGACATGTTGCGCCGTCTTGTTGGAACCACAGCTCCTGGACATCATGATTGTTCAATTCAGGAATGAAAAAGTTAGTAATCATGGCTCTATACCGATCACCATTGACTGTAACGTTGTGGCCTTCATCGTTTTTGAAGAAGTACGGACCAATGATTCCACCAGCCCATAAAGCGCACCAAACAGTCAGTTTTTCTGGATGTAACGGTGTTTCGACATACACTTGTGGATTAGCTTCACTCCAAATGCGGCAGTTTTGTTTGTTGACGTAGCCATTCAACCAGAAGTGCGCTTTCATCGCTAAACAAAATTCGCTTATGAAAATCGGGAACAACGGCCATCTCGTTTTGGGCCCATTCGACGAATCTACGCCTTGCTTGATGATCGTTTTGATGAATTGCCAAACCAAATTGAGAATAAATCACTTGACAGCTATTAAATCGGTCACCATCTTGGAAAGTAATGCCAACTTAAACTTCTATACCTGGAAAAACACACTCTTTATAATACACTTATCAATATATCAGTACTGCACAATGTATTTCATAATTAATTTAACAGTACTAAGTTATGAACAAGTTTAATAATCACCATTAACCCTATGGGCATGTCATAAAATTACATAGAAAATTTAATACTTGTCATGAAAATAAGTAAGGTTTATAATTAAAGTAATATTGTTGCTTTACTTCAAGGTATATTATTATTGAATTCAATACATTATTATTCGATGTAGGGGGGCACGATGAAAATTATGATTGAAAATTGAATTTCAAGTATAGTTAGTTTGAGAAACACTGACTTAAAAGACTTTCTGGATTTGAGTTACACCACCGTATATATCAGCACATTATAGTTATTTGATTGATTTTCACCTCATGTATTTCCCTCTCCTTATTATTTAGAATTTTAAACAAACCAATTTTCTTTTTGTCTTTATCAAAAGAAAACGTTCCTCCTCGTCAACTCAAAGACAACACAAGAAAATAAAGAATTTTTGGCTCATTCCTGGAATTATTTAGACCTCGTGTGCTTTAACAAAACCGATGCATTAATTATGATCTTACTTTGAAAGACCAGATAAAAGTTTCCACGCAAAGATTTTAAAGAACAACATAAATAACTGTAAATTACGAATATATATTATTTCAAAAAATTGTTTTTAACACTATATTTTCCTTATATTAGTATCTTAAAAATCAATTAAATAAAAAATTAAAATTTAATTGTCACAAATAAAATATTTTTTTACTAAAACTGTCTATTTTTATTTATTTATTGAAAGAAATTACGTATTTTTTTTAAATGCCAGTTATTAATTTTCCTCCGATCTCAAACATCTTATATTTTTTTTCCAATACTGAATGATGTTTAACTTTAAATTTACTCGTCTTAGATTAATATTTCTTACAAATTATCAATTAACATCTTACTAATGTCTTTTACTTTGGAATATCATCAATTTTTTTTCTGATTTGCTTAAAATTTTATAAACATCCGATCTTTATTTTATTGCACCTGTTTAATAAATAATCAAATACATTAAACTGCGGTCTTATATTGATTTATATTTTCAATGAATCTGCTGAAAACGACTTTACTAAGAGAACGGAATTATTTCTTTTCCTAAACCATATTAAAGAAATACTGACAAATGGGGTAAACTATTTTATTGAAAGCCAAATATTTTCACAATAATTTTTTTAAATCTATTGAGGTGAAGCTATTGAAAAATATCACAAAGAGTCACTATCTCTGATAAAGAGTCACTATCTCTGATAAAGAGTCACTATCTCTGATAAAGAGTCACTATCTCTATAAAGAGTCACTATCTCTATAAAAGAGTCACTATCTCTAAAAAAGAGTCACTATCTCTGAAAAAGAGTCACTATCTCTAAAAAAAGAGTCATTACTTCTTTAGTAAAGAGTCACTACCTCTTTAGTAGAGTCACTACCTCTTTAGTAAAGAGTCACTATCTCTTTGGTAAAGAGCCACTATATCTGTAATAAAGTGTCTCTATCTCTACATTCACATTATAGCATTGAAATGTTCCATCCTATGTTCCATCTTTTTCTCCATGTTCTGTGTTATACGATGTGACGATGTTGACGGTTCTGTACTGTACGGCGTGAATTATTTTCTCAATACTGAAGCAATCTGTAGGATTTTGTTGATTCGCTGGAAGTTACTTCAATTTTTGATGTTCCAAAGTTGTTTGCAGTGTTCTTTAGAGGATTGCGGAAATCTTTTGAGTATTCGTAGTTTTTAGACGAAAAACCATTTACTATAATATCATGATGTGCCATTCTAAGCCATCATCACAGTATTTGATATCTGCAGGAAGATTAAGAAGTTGAACAGAGAGAGGGCCGGCAAACGGATTATTCTCCAGTTATTTATTTCCATAAGCAGGGTTGAAATCTTAAATGTCATCGTTGGCAACACAGGCTTCAGCTTTAAAAGGCTGAACAATCAATTGTTATTCCTGTGCGAGCATTCTTTTCCTCCTCAGGAGTTCACTTTTTGTAGTGTTCTACAAAAAGAATGTATCCAGCGGAAAAAAGCATGTAAGACATGTCGAAGTAATACATAACTTGCAACATGTTGAATGTCCAAAGAAGCATGATAGAAAGCGCACCAGACAATGATTCCGTCATCAATGTTTTAGTCATCAAAAACTTGTATTTTGTAGTTCCATTTTTGAAGTGTTCCAGAAAAAAGATGCATCCAAAGGAAAACAACAAGTAAAACACCTCACAGTAATACATCAATTGCAGCATATTGATGATCCACAGAAACAGGGCCGAAAACACACCAAACAACCACCCAATCATTGTCAAAGACGTATTAATCAAAAACTTATGTTTTCAAAAAAGATAACGCAGTAATTAAATAACAACTTCACTTTGTTCTCTCACACACTAAACTAAAAATGTTTCAAGATAACAATATGAAATTAAAATAATTGTCGCTTTTGTTGCGATTTTGCAAAAGTTCTAATACAATGAATGCATTATTGCTTGAATTGTTAAAATAACTAAATAATCTCAGATGGGTTACAATGACGTTGTAACAATAAAAAACTGTAAAGAAATAAACGTAGCAAAATGTGTTTTTTTAATTCCCTTCCACTTTTTCAATATTATTTTAATTATAAAATTTATTATATTTTATTACATTTACTATTTTAAATCAAAGAAGACTATTTGAAGTAGTTTTTTATTAAAACCATATTTACATAGCAATGCTTTTTTTTTTAAATATATCGTATTTTTTTGCTACAACTTTTACAAATCATTTCAAGATCATTCTTTTTGTTTCGTACTATATATTATTATTTTAACACTCTTTTATAAGCTTCCCTTGTATGTAATGGAATCTTTCAACTCGAGTTTTACCCACTTCAGATGAAAGAGTCCCAGAAAATAATCTGATGGAATTTTCGTCAGGTTCTGAAAGAAATGATCAAGTAACTGAACAAAATCCAGGGTGCAGTAGTTCTTGTTCAGAAAACACAGTGTCTCCCACATATTTCATCAAATACGATACACTTTATTCTGGTTTATAAATTCTTTCTTTGCTAAACAAGCGGCAGTTGACTTAGACGTTTGACTGCGGGCAGTGTCCAAATGAAACTCAACTTTATTGATGTAATTTCTATACAAGGTTGGAATTTTTTCTTCAAGCTCTGAAATATTCTGTTGATAGCAGTGTGAATTAATTTTGCCTTTACTTGAGACTTTTTGATTTTCAATTTGCTACCCTAACAAAATCCTGCAACTATGCAGAATCCCTTAGGAAACTTTTCTGTACAGTGAAGAAGCTGTTTCGCACGGTCATTTCCGTCAGTTGAGCAATAGAAAATTGATCTTCTTTTATTATAATCTCTTAAATATACCTATGTCTCATCTAGTGTTACCAAAATTTCCACATTTTTCAGCAATATACTTTGGCAAAAGCAGATGAAATTTAGGTTTAAATAACATTTTTAACTTTAAATCTTTATGAATGATTTTACGTACAGGGCCAGAAAATGTTCATAGTTTCCATGCAATGCTTTTTTGAGTCGGCGGATTTCCTTTTAGGGGGGATCAGAGATTCCACTTTCTTGAAATTTGCCTGTATTTGAGCATTCTTTGGATGGTTTTTCATTTGGTTACGTTTTCATTTTTACTTACTGTTAGTCGTTTCCTTCCCTTTCAAATGTAATAAATTATAATTGTTTTTTTAAATGCAACAACCGATATTTTACACCTCTTTATAATTTGTTAATACAAATATTTCTTTTCGAAAAAGGGCAGTTACGTAACTTTCGAGCCATCTATCAATTTTCAGAATCATTTTCAAAATAATTCGTTTATTTTACATTCCAATTAAAAGAAAACATTAGCAAAAGATTATTCTGAATTTATTTATTTTACATCAGAAGGCAAACTAGGAAATAAAATACAAAATCGTTTCGATAAACTGCGAACGACCTTCTGTGAAATATACAAATAAAAAAACCATGCACACGTTAAATATTAATTATCAGTTTATTGCACAATAAATCCTTAACGATATTAAAATCCAATAAAATACCTAAATGACAAATATTGTTTCGTTCTTTGATTTATTGCTAAATCCATAAAAATGATCCATTTTCACGTTGAAGTTTAATTTCATTGCATTCTGTGAAATCATTTATCAGACTTACTTTTTTGTTCATCTGTGTGATAATTTCTCCTAAAGCGCTGTACTTGACATTTTAAAGTTAAAATAAAAATTATGTACCCCAATGGTGGATAAAAACTTTACACTGATTTATATCAAAAGAAAAAAAAAACGAACTTATCTTCATTTTAAAATGCTAAAGCTCTATTTCTAGTGGACCAAATGCTTTGCTGTATTATACATGTAACAAAAGTTGGTATGAATCAAAGCAATATTTATAATTTTTTAAAAGTGATTTAATTTAGAAATTTCTGGTTGCTTAAGAAACTTTCAATAAGCCTTTATAAAATAAGGTATTTTATGTAAATCAAACCTTTTATCATAAAACCCATACCAACTTTTGTTGTACATAGTTCAACGTAATTCTTAATCAAATTTTTGACGGGTAAAACACTTAATGTAGGAGGCGTAGCATTTTTAAATTCTTTAATAATTTTGTTTTTTAATTTTTCCTTCAAAAATTAAATTGTAATCTTTTTTCCAGTATTTTGAGTACAAAACCTGTTTTACATAATACATATGCGTAGGGGGTAATCAAAAGATTTATAAAAACCCTTAAATTATTTTTTATATAAATAATATCATGTCCCCTTACGCTGCAAGTTAAAAATCTTTATTCGGTCCAGAGTTGATATGTTTGTTTTAAACATTATTGTGACATAGCTGTTACACATTCTTTATTTAAAACTTTTAAAATTCAAAATGGAAAATGTCTTCTGAAGTATATATTTTTCAGAAAATGCATTAAGTGTATAAGGGAAAATACTCTGAGTAAAAGTAACTCATGTTTCAAACAGAAAATAGTTCTGAAATTGTATCTAAAAACGGATTCTGTATATAACTAAAAATACATTTTTGAAAGCTTTTTCCATTCTTAGGATATATTCGTAGTGTACCATGACGATAGTACGGAATTGGGAATTCTCTTTACTACACTCATCTTTTTTTCACACAATTTTTCTTTAGGCAATTTTCAAATAACATCACACGAATTTTGACGGGGTTTTTTTACTCTAATTTTTGTTCTAGCACGAATTCCCAAAACATTTGAGGATTAATGCACTTTCAATGTGGATGATTTGATCAAATTAATGTAGTTTATGATAATAAAGAAGTCGATAATGATAAAGTCGAAGGTGTCACTTCAAAACCAAGATATTAATTACATAAAGTAATTAGTTTAACTAAATAATTGCAGCACTATTGTTAAGTAGGGCTTAGTTTTAAGATTTTTTAATATTATTTCATATAATTATCATATATTATGACCCTTTATATCATAAAAAACTGACATGTTTCGCTAACCTTGTTGGACCTTTACTTTGTCGCAAATCTACCAGGAACATTACTATTATGCGGTATTTATTCTGCGCCATCCCTAGCGACATATATATCAAGAGTTACTGGAATATTTTATCTATTATATTTGTTCTTCAAATTTTTCGTAATCACTTTCATTTAACTTTATGTCTTCATTGGAATCTAAATTAGAGCCGATTCATTCTCAGGAAGCTCTCGCAGCAAATTAGCAATTTCATCAGGACTTATAACTTTTTAAAGGACATCGTTTCAGGGTGTCTGCTCTGCACTAAATTCGAAAATCGAATGGAATTTTTTTATGAGTAGATAAGCAAATACTATGTAACGAAACACTTCAACGCAATATTTTTAGTATAATTGATTCATTTCCACTCTGAACTCAATAACACTGCAGTCAAGGTAAAAAAGATGTGTGATGGGACATTGGGAAGTTTGTTTTAGTAATAGAATATCTACTGAATTAATTATATTCTGCTAAACGACAGCTTTTTGTAATGATAAATTGCCTTGGTGTCGATATGACACCAGTGGGCATTCTAAGTATATTTAGTTGTAAAATCTCTCCTAATTAATCTAGAGCTACAAAACTTTTTCCGTAAAATCACTATGAAAAATGATTAAAAGTCACGAAAAGTTTTTAAATTCCATGCAAAAATGAGGAAAGGAGAACGAAGAAAACATGCTCCGGTGTTCAATTGACACCGACGGACTTTCTAATGTTAACCTCTGATTTAATTTGCGAGGTCTTGAAATTTGCTGCAAATATAGAACAACATTTTCTTACACATGATCCTTGCATACATCGGCATTTAAATTGCACGTTAAGATAAGTTTCGTGTCGCAGGATATCAAGAATTACATAAGACATTTGATAAACTAAAAGAACAGACTTTAATGGCAGATTTTGTAACGACACAGAAAACCAAATAAGGTCATGTCTGACATATCTACTGATGATATCATTTTTGATACAGTGCGTAGTAAATGTGCTCGTTTGTTATCAAGTAACGATGAATAGCTGTTAGTAGTAATATTCCTAATTTAAATTTGAATTTGTGTATGTTGTATGCACTTGTAAACTAAATTTTCCCTGTACACTAACTTAAATTTTTTTTGTAACAAAAATAAATTGTTTTTGTTTTATAAATATCTAACATGCGTGAATTTTATTATTACTCTTTTTTGCACAGCTTTTTGTTAAAACATTTTGAGTTTTTTCACATCTCTCTTACACGTTTTTTTTAAACTTGCATATCTCTAAATTTGCCATAAGTCGCTTGAATTTTTAAACACGATTTTTTTGCACGGTTTTCTAAGGAACGCATTTACCGTGTAATAAAAAAGGTTAAGTGTACGTATTACTATTTTTTATTCTTTTACTTGTTAATGGATCATATTAAAATGCACAATTATTGAAGTTATTCCATCCGAGTTCAAAGTTATTTAAGTGATAAACTTAGAAAAATATCTTAACAGCAATTTTTGTAAAAACAAATCAAACTGTCAATTTTGAATTTTTTTTTGTCATTCTCAAACCCTTTTGGTTAGACATTAAATGAAACTTTGATGAAATAAAAAAAAACACGTTTTTATTCTACTTTAAAAATTTATTTTCAGCAAATATTTTTGAATACATAACCTTCCGCGACACATGATTAAAATAAAATTATTTATGTAATATGATTTTGAAATTTTGTTTTTCTAGGTAAAAAAAAATTGCTATTTGGATTCACAATTACGTCAGTTCATAATCATATTTTTGAGAACTATTTTAATGTGTAAATGTAAATGCTTGATAATAAAGCTTTGAAACCTGCTCCTTACGTATTTTTGCTGATTGTGGTATTAATTAAAAGAACGAAAAAAAATTCTTACTTTTATCAATTTATCCCAGATTTACTTAACAAAATGCTACAAAATATCATAATTTATATTGACAACTTAATGTCTAGGATATTAATATAATCAAAACAAATTACTTATTTGTTGTGTGATATATCCTTAAACATGGTGAACACATAAACAAGCATTCCATTCAGCTCATTGATAGCGTAAAAAGTTACTCAATTGTCAGACTTATTTGTACAAAAACATTAAAAATATCCTATTACACACGGTAAGAGAAAATTAGAGCAAATAAATTATCGAAAAGAGCACACTTAAACAAAGAAACACTGCTTAGCTTTGAATTCCATCGTTCCTGGAATATGCCCCCTTTCAAATTTTTGCCTACCTTTTCTCCGAAATAAGCAAATTCTTTAGAAGCACTGTCAATGTCATTTTAGTGTATTCCAGAGCCGTGGGAATAGTTTTAAGAAGCTTAGTATAATGCAAAAAGGGCCTCCTTTGAAAGAACGAGTATACATGTCCGGGCAACTAAACACCAGCTCAGCAGGACGTGTATACACGCCCGCGCCACTTAAGGGGTTAAGCGTGAAACGAAATTTATTTTACTTAATCTAAGTCATGTATATGCTATATTTTCTTATTAATGTGCTCTTTGATTAGCTGTAAATGAAAGCCTCTTCCATAAGCTATAAAAAAGCCGTCGGAGGTGGACTCCGTTAATTTAAGTCATGGCCATGTGACGACTTTTTACTCTGACATTCAAACAACAAGTAAGGAAAAAAGCTTGTAGCCGTGTCCGATTTAAGGTTCGGAAATATCCATTTATCAATATAACATGGTATTATTGTGAGCAATTTTAAAAGTAATTATAATTTAACATTTTAGTCGAAAAACTAATTTCTTCAATCACTTTATTATTGATTTTAAAGACCGTTTTGAAATAGGAACTCTGTATTTTTTTAAACATGTTTTAGCAATCTGAATAAGAAATTAATTTTTGATGTAACTTTTTGTTGATATTGTGACAGTTATAATATCATCTCAAAACTTAGTATAAATATTTAACATGTTTTTGTTGAAAAGTTTGTGTAATCTTTTGCATTGTCTAGTAAAAGAAAGAAGTATTTTAAGAAAAGCACAGCATTTTTTCTTTTAAAAAATAAAAAAGAACGCAAATTCACATGCACGAGTCTTTTTTTAATTTCCATTTTCATAAAAACTATGCACCCCACCCTACCATTTTTCACATAGAGAACACTTTTTTTTGTTTTATTTTTTTGTTAACCAGAAGCCTATTTTGCGGTTTTAGAGTTGCACCTTAATCTTTTAGGTGCTAAATCTGGAATAAGTCGCCAAATCGAGAAAAGATCTAATGAATTTGTCGCCAAATCTCCTAAATCCTTAATTATTAAATCCTGTTCAGGACAATTAAACAACATTTTGAAATTATTGTATTGTTATGGGTCCTTGACAAGTGTGTGAAATTTCGAATCAATCTGACCTTTTAAAGTTGGTAAAAATTGAGTTCAAAGATTCCATTACATCAGTGCTTCTCAAATTTGCAATACTTGTGACCCAATATTCAATCATAATTTTGATCGCGCCCCCCCCGGTACAATAACAATGTACTGAATTCAATAATACTATACTTTGACGCTAAAACTACGATACGACTTTAACCTCTTAAGCACTCCCCGTGTATATAAACGTCTCGCTATGCCAAAGCCTTTATTTCTCCAGACGTATATATACGTATTTCCGAAGTACGATCTTTTTTGTGCACCGATATCCGTAAAATTATTCCAAGACTTTAGAATGTAATAAAAGAACCTTGACAATGTTTACGAAGGATTTACTTATTTCAGATTATTTTTGCTCCTTTATTCCTCCTCAATACATCACATACGCGTGCCTCCTATGTGGGAAACGGTTGGTATTTGGAAGCGAATCGCGAAACTTATGATCGGCAGTCAATGTTTAATTATAAACCGTACAAAAATTATCAGAATAAGTGTTATAATTTTGTTTTAAATTATACATATATATGACAAACCCATGGGTTCACTGGTAATTAATAAACTTATTTTTAACTTAGAATTGCTAAATTAATTATCAAACACATTGTGTAGCACTGATATTAAGTGTAATATATCAGTGTAAATGAGTATTTTATTTTTTATTATGTCAGAATGCATTTTGTTTGTTTACTTTCAGTAAATTAACAATTTTTTAAATAGTCTTTTGTTCTCGACTTTTGAAAATGCTCGCGCCCCCCTTGTAGAGTTGTCACGCCCTCCAAGGGGGCGCGCCCCACGTTTGAGAAACACTGCATTACATACAAGTGAAACTTATAAAAACGTGTTAGAAAAGAGTGCTCTCGTTATTCGGCGAAGATACATAAAAATTAAAAACTGCTGCTTGAAAGTATACGTGCGCATTATACGATGGATTTTACGGTAACTTTATTATTTAAAAAGCATTTAACTCTATATTTTTCACGCAGGGAATGTCATACCCACGGTATGACTTTTTTCTACGCTCCTTCTAAACCTTTTTTGGAAAATGGATAGTTTTCGTAGCTGACTTTAAGGTCATATTCTTTAAAGGGTCTTAGCTTGTAGGCGAATTCTAAATATACATTTTTGGATACCACCTCTTCGGTTAGGTCATATCCTCGCGTGAATCGCCGTTAAAGTTCAGAATGCATGAACACGTTTTAAATCTTCCTTATGCTATGGCGTATTATTGTAGTTATGATGAGAAATGTGATATTTAAGTAATTTGATAGCTATAGTACAACAGTATTTTTGGTTGAAGAAATTCTCTTAGCGGTTATGATGAGGAAGAATCAAATGATGAAGAGTATAACAGCAAATATGATTCCTCCCTGAAATCAATCAATGTTTAGAAGACGGAGACACTTTAGGAATAATTGTTTTGTATGTAGAGACACAAAAACATTTGGAAGGAATGTAATTTTAAAGGAGACAACTAGTACACATCTTATCGATTTTCAGATGAACTTTTGAAAAAAAAACCCTATTACTGGGACAATAAAATAAAATAAAAAAGAAATTCCAAAATTTTTGAATTTAAGGAATAGAGAAGTTTACTGCTATATATGTTAAGTTTTAAAAAGATACAGATTAAAAAAAAAACTTAGATCCAGGGAAAACTTCGCATTCACTCACGAAGAGATTAAAGGAGTGTATAAACAATGTACTAAATGTCCTTATAAAAAAAACGGAAAAACTAAATTTACGTGTGAAAAATGTAAAAAACATATTGTGTGTATTTCCTACTTTTCTTCCTTTCCTACTTTTTTTCTTTCTTTTTTTTGTTTACAAAGTTTTTTGTATACAACCCTTGGATATGAGATACCCTGCGCGAGAACTTTCGGTCGTCGTTTCGCCGGGTTAAAAATCTTCGAAAATTGTCTCATGAAAATATTTAAGAATATAAATGTCATCGGAGTATCAAATCAGCATTAATTTTAAATGAAATATTTTGCATTTAATCTTTGTTACTTATTAGCCATTGTAACTTAAATAGTCTTTATAATGACACACTAATACTTCCGGTAAAATATAATGAAATAAGAAGTAAAATGCGATACTCATAAATCAGACTCCTTTCAATTTAAAAAAAGTATTTAGAGATTAAGATAAATGTGAAACAAAGTATAACTCGAGTTGATAAAGATTTCTAATATCATAAACTGTCGGAACTACTGGAGTACATTTTCCAATACTTTCTCTAAATACTTTCTCTCCCATACATTACTTAATTACCAAGATTTATCATTTCACAGTTGAATAATAACTCGATCTTTACAATTTCAGTGTTATTAAGAAACTAGAAAATATCTTCGAGATCTGAAATTCTTAATCGCTTTTAAGGTATCCGAGTACGTTCGGAACCGTTATTTAAAAAAAAATGTATAAATGGGTAATTTTCATGATATTAACTGTCTTTTGGATTAGAATATATGTATAAAATTGTTTATTATTAGAATAAAAAAATATTTAAATGCAATATTTTGAAAAAAAAATGAACTTAGAATTATTGTATTTTCAAAACATTCTCCTTTGATGAAAAATGCTTGCACAATAATAATATTCTGCCTATAGAAAGACTTTGACTTCTCCAAAGGGTCTGAAAGAGAGAGAACTAGGATATTTTAAAAATTTAGATTTTTTTTCAGATTTACTACCAATTGAATAATTATCGGTGTTTTTTTCTTAAAATTTCTCCACTATGTTGTATTTAAATATGGATGATTCTCTACTTCTAAGTTATGTATTTCAAAACTACTAGTTCAGTCTCTGCTCAGAGATCTGGGCTATTTGTAGGCAAAATATTATTATTATAGAAGCATTTACCATAAAACTAGAATGTTTTGAAAATAGGTAATTCTGTGTTCATTTTTGCCCAAATATTGCATTTAAATAATATTTTACTATAATAATATTCTTAAAACAATAATATACATGTATTCTAATCTAAGTGACACTAAATATCATGAAAATTATCCATTTATATGCTTTTGAAAAACAACAGTTCCGAGAACGCAGTGGGATACCTTAATATTACTATTATCTGGAGCAAATTAGAGGCTTAAAAGGATTAGAAGTCTCATTTTAAAAAGAATTAAAATATTTAACATACAATAATTTCTGCTTGCATCATTTTATTATCCCAATAGAAATTTAAGTAGAAACTTATTGTTGTTTATATAATTTTATTGATTTTTGCAGAAAAAAGGTAAAAGTTTTCTCAATAACATATACGAATAAAAAGTTCTATTTCACGAAAACTGCAACATCTTAAGCTTTTTAATCTTATCACTTTTACAAAAAATTTCTCTCTTTGAAACGTTGCAGCAAAAGCTAAATGGAATCATTTTCTAAAGTAAACATTATTTTAATGTATATAAGAGAGGAAAGAGGAAATATTATTTCAATTTATAAAAAAAATTTCCAATTTCTTGGTACTACTTCTACATTTTACGTTTTAATAATTTAATGATGCTATTATAATAATTTAATTTCAGGTACAGTCAAAGTTAAAGGATTAGAATCCCTTGCTGCCCGCGGCTACTTAACATCACTTTAAAATTGTGTTAATTATTGCGTAAACGCCTTGAACAGTTGATTAATTTCATATTCCTACATCTTGTTAAGTTTCATTCTGGCAGTGAATTAAACCGTTTTAAACCGCCAAGAGCACCATTACAGAATAATTGAATTTCGCAGCTGTGGATCTGTGCTGACAGATTTTAGTTCGCGCGCTTAAGGGAATGACAAACTGCGTCACCGAAAGACTATCTAAACCTTTTGATCAAGAATCCAATTATAATGGCATTGTTAGACTGATGTAGTTTCGAATGCATGTATTTTAAGAGAAGTTTATCAAAACTGTCAGCGTTCTTCAATAATATCGGAAAAGATCTCTCATAGACGAAAACAGAGAAAAATATATTTTATTTCAGAATATCAGAACACAATGATGCATCTGCCTATTTAGAATTTATCAAGTTACGTATTTCATTTTGTTACATTTTAAACAAGACAGCCGTAAATATTTTCTTTAAATATTAACGAGGTATTTTTTCTAAATTGCTGCAAGTACATCGAGAGTAAAGAAGACAAATAAATCTACATTTGTGTTGTTTTTATTCGCATTTTCGTTATCGAATTATTGGAATTCGTATAGTTTTATTGAAAAGAGTGCATTGTATTAAATAGAAGTGTATGATTAAGTACAAAATAAGCTCTTATTTAGTAAATATATGTTCGTGTTCGAACATATTCTTCGAATAAAAGTATATTCAAAAAAGAAACATATTCATATGTTTCCAATAAAGGATTATTTCAAGCAAATATAATAGTTATGAAAAAATAAATTAGTTAATTGAAGAATGAATTTATCAGAAAAGTGTTTTTAAAATATAGCTCCTTTTATACTCCTGTTAGTAATTACACTCTTAAAAATAATGTTCATTTACAATTTTCTTGGGAAGAAGTACTTAGAGCAACTAATTCAAGTTAAAATAGAGGGTCGAAATGAAATCCACATTTTAAAGTGTTTGTTTATCGGTGTTTTAAAATATTCTCTTCACATATTTTAATCCTTTTATATTGTATATATACATCATCATCACTGTTGTTTTCTTGAAATACATTTGACTAATAAATAGTTTTTGGAAGTAATCCTCAACTACGAAGAACATAGTTCAAATCATTAAAACATGAGTTTTTCATTCGAACGAAAAATTAATATTTGAACAAAATAAGTTGTTTCTAAGCGATTTCCAGTTATTTCTCTCTATTTTTACCCATAGGAATGTTAGGGTTAAAAATTTTTAGCCGCATTTATTTAACGTAAACTTTACTATAAATTAATCATAAAATTGTTTTTTTCACGAGTTTTTTTTAATTTATATGCATTTTTTAAAAATAAAATAGTGTTGCGAAGTTTATTGACTAAATACAGTAAGAACCCGCTTAAAGCTGTTCCGCTTAGCGCTGTTTCGGTTTAACGCTCTTTTATTTCAATTGTGGAATTCCCCGAAATTACACACAGCGGTAGGCTTCCCGATATCCAAAGCAGTTTATTTATGTTTCTTCTTTCCAGCGGTGTTATACGAACATATTTTTATCGTTTCAAACATTTTGTAACGTTATTGTCAGTATAAATTTATATAATATAATGATTGCTGTAGTGATAAATATTATGATTTTTAGTTTTTATCATGAGTGATAGTAAAAAGCATGAAAATAAAGCAACAATAAAAAAAAGCAGGAGCAAATTTTGACAGGAGTCCAAATGAAAGACGGTGCGTTCTGGATGCCTTATTCACTTTCCAACAACTTCTTACAGAGCGCAAAAGGAAAACGCAAATTACATTAGATGCTTTCTTGATAAAAATGCAGAAAATTGGAAATACAGAAGATACTGTATGATCTGAAATGTAAACATACAGACTTAGAATTTTATTTGCTTTTATAAGCATATTCATTTACTATGTTTCTATATTTGAAGGAATACATTTTTGTTTTATTGTTATAAAACACATAATTAATAAATTTAATGGTAAAATACCTGGCCAATTTTCTACCCATCTTCCCCTAACCCCATTATTTACATGATGAGATAACCTCGTTTAACGCTGTTTCATGTTACGCTCTACTTTGATGGAACATATACCCCACGTTAAGCGGGGTCTTACTGTACAGTGAAATTCGTTTAACGCAAAAACGCTTAAGATGAAATATTGGTTAACACGAAATAATACAACGGTCTTGACAAATTACCATATATTCCCATGTATTTTTCTCATCTTAACACAAACGAAAAACGCTTGAGACGAAAAGATTTTCCTTCTAGGAATGAACAAAATACGGAAAACACCTAACATGTAGCCAAGATTTAAGAAACGTGTGAAATGAAAGGAAGGCGGTTTCACATGTTTCGTAGAAATGATGTTAAATTGGCTTTGATATATATATACCAAATGTGGCAGGCAAAGATATTTTGGAGATTGCTTAAGGCTCAGAAAATATCATTGATGCAGATTCCGACGATGAAAATTAAATGAATAATGCAACTTCTGTTCCCACGTCATCCGAAATGAAGAACATCAGGAAAATTATGCCCATTTCAATGGTGAAATGAATAACAAAATGAATGACATCGAACAATTTGTTGGCAATTCGATACTAAAAAAGACACTGCAAAGAAAAATATCAGATTATTTACCAAAAACTCAAAAAATGTTTTATTTTTCAAAAAATTGAAATTTTACATAAAATTTTTTAAGTTCTTGTCAATGTTTTTGCATTATTGATTTTTGTTGAATAGTTGTATATATACATATCTATGTAAATAAAATAAGCCCTAAAAAACTCTATTTTATTGATGTATGGGAATTTTGCAATATTCTTTAACACGAAAAGATATTTCAGTCCCTTCAGTTTCGCGTTAAGTGATTTCACTGTAATTATACCATTTTTATTATTAAGAACTCTTTTTTTATTAAAATTTTTAATGTTATTAGAAAATTGTTACAGCTATTGATGCTTATTCGCCATAGGAGTGTTGTATAGATTATAGTGAAATATCATTAATCAATTACTACATTATATAAATAAATCTCTCTTTAACAATCCGATAAAATGCACCTTTCATGCTCCTGTAAGAATTCAAATGAGGTGTGTTCTCTATTGAAGAAAACTGGTAGTGTAAATTTCTCTGATTGATAGTTCTTTAACGTGATTAAGTTCGATTGATTTTAACTTGATTGATTTATTAATGTACCTTTCTTAATCTAAGTAAGGGCTAATGTAGCTTAAATTTTAAAGGAGAAATAAATGAAGTTAATTATTATTTTTACAAGATTTTTTTATAAACTCTGCATTGAGTTCATTTTTTCTATAACACATCCTTGAAATATAGCGTAATGAAATAAATAATTGAGAAACTAAAGTGAAAACAAAAATTAGCACAGTACATTTTTAAATCCGTTCAAAATCTATAATGTATTTTTTATTCCTTTGATATTTTGATGCACAAATGTAAAATTCTACAAAACTAGATAATTTAAATATTGCTTTTTGTTAAAACTAACAATATGTTATGTGCATAACGGTTTTTTTTTTTTCAGATATGAATGCTTTCAAATATAAACCTTGTTTTATACCTCTAAATTTATAAATATTTGGAAAACTTTTGTATATATTTATAGAAAAGGAAAAATATTTGAAAATTTTCATTTATATTATTATAATGTAAGAAATATATGTTCTTACCACGCAGATACTACTCTTACTTATAAACCCTTTATCCATTAGTGAAAAGGGAATATTGTAAAAAGATGAATAGTAACATAATTGGTTTGAAGTAATAGTATTCTACTGCCTCACACACACACACACACACACACACACGAGAGAAACTGAATGTCAAAATTTTAACTTTTAACTATGGTCCGATTTCAAGGATAATATTTTAACTAATATATCACACTTAAATTTTGAATATTTCGCCACTTGAGAACTTGATATCTTAATTGCACTTAATACCAATCAACCTCTTTTTTCCCACAAGAAACTTTTCAAAGAATAAACACCTGAAAATTCTATTCAACCGCTATTTAGCTGTCCACAAAAAAAATTTTCAATCACAATTATCGAGTTGACGTGACATTCTAAAATGAATTGGGATTCAAGATTTTTCTAATATTTCTTTCAGTTTAGATTTAATCCTCAAAAACTATTTCCCACTGATGTAACACAATGCTTTCAATGAGCTACTTTAAAGGTTATATATATAGTTTAACTAGCAATTTTCAAATAAAAATGACATTTTTTTTTTAAAAAATGCTTTACATATAACTAAAGAAACTATGTAGTCCTTATAGCAATACCATAAAATTATATTTTTAAAGCTGTATCAATTTTTTTAGATTAAATTATTTAATTTGAAGTATTATACTCTTCTTTTGGATAAAATTAATAACTATTTCCAATAACAATACTCTATCCCACACATTATAAATTAATTATTTCAAAAATTCAGATAAAGTATTCGAGCTTCTTTGCTCAGTAGTAACATTTACACTGTGTTTATTAATTAAATTTAAGATTTTTGTAAAAATATTTTAAAATATTATTTCTAATTTTCGTACAAAATATATTAGATTTTATCTGATAACTGAAATTTAAAATAACGTTAGTGATTATAATTGATACTGATATTAAAAGTAATTACCCGAGTGCCAAAATTGGTACCCCTAACACCTATACAACCATTTAGATCTTTATCACAACCTATCAAAGATAAATATGCTCTAAAAGACCATTACCTACCCAAATATGCGTTTATAACGTGAAACTTAAACACGCAGTCCCATCTAAAGTATCAAAGGAGATTATGGAGAGCAATATACATTTTATTTATGATATATAATAATTATCTAAATGCTATTTATACTAAAAAACAAATTTACTACTTTGAGTGTCCGAATTTGATCCTAAGTCCCAATAAATCTTATTTTTAATTAATGAATGTGAAGGCTTACAGCTTTAATAATTGTAAAAAATAATAATTTCAATTTTTGAAATTCCGACAGTATTAGATCAATTTATGGAAACCATTATTTAAACCGTTTATCAATACTAAAGCAAAGAAAAAAATGAACCCTTAGAAACAGATGAAATGCATTATGAAGCACTAAATACAGATAAACAAGTATAGCAATGAAAAGGAGAGATGAACACTTCCCGAAGAAAGAACAGACGAGTGGTTTATACAAGTGTGGAGAACAGTTTACTATCACTTGTATTGAGCCAAAAGAACATGTTTCCGGAGAAACCGAGAAAAAGGTGTATTACGTCAACATAACAAATGTTTCTTTTTACTTCATCTCCGTATATAAAACAGGCTAGCGAGAAAATATTTGAAGATGAAAATGGATTGAAGTATTTAAACTTTTTCAAACATAATGGAAGGGGGGTGTTTCATTTTTTTCATTTTGCTTCAAGAATCTTGTACTGAGAAGTTTGATCTTTAGTCTATGTTATAAAGCTTGTTACCTAATAAAGTATTTCCGAATCATTTTTATTTGATTTCCACAAAACTTCATTCAAACAAAAAAAATATTTTGAAAACTTTTCACTTACTTTCATAAATACACACACACATATCAAGTGATCCAATTATTTCCAATTCAATTATTCTTGCAATATTGTAGGGAGAAAGATGAAAAAAGTTAACACACATGCTTGAAATGCCATGAGGTTTTTTAAAACGAAAAAGAGTGCATAAGAGGCCAACAGACGACGCTTTATGTAACAAAAGTAATAATTAGCATAAAAATTGATTTTCAGCAATAAACGACATTCTTTATAACAAATGTTTAACATGTCCGCCCTCATTCATCAACAATGCCTGTAAGTAAAAATGTTGAGAAAGCACTGAGAAATTGTCGTTAGATGTTGTCTTTTAGTATCTGAAATGAGGTCGAATAATCACGGTAGAGTAGCGATTTCAGGTATCCCCCACAACTAGTAATCGCACGGATTGAGGTCTAAGGCCAAGCATAAAAGAAGTGGCTGCTCTGCACGCGATTCTCATCAAACGATGGACGCAAGAGATCTTTCACATTTACAGCAATATAAAGTGGAGCGTCATCTTGCATAAAGTCAAAATTCCAGTATGTGTTTATTAGCCAGGATAAGGATTAAGCAATTCTGTCACTCTGACAGTTTGCAAATCAAAACCTTGCATTTCCTTGAAGAAAATGGAGTCGATAATAACTGATAGAGCTGTTGGCATGAACTGCTGTTTGGCATGCGATTTTCACCAAACGATGTGCATAAGAGATTTTACACACAATCTGCAATAACAACTCCATTCTAAGAGGACAGCTTTTCCAACAATGCCTTTTCTGGTGAAGTTAACAAGTCACAATTACTGGTGCATCTGTTTCCTAGCATAGGAAGCCTCAGAAGTACCTGCTGGCATACAGTTACACATCAGCAGTCAGGGATGGCTGTGCATTGTCATCCAAATTAAAATCTGGTCCAATTGGCTCTTTGAAAATTGGCTCTCTCTTGGAAACAAACAGAAGCACACGGGGAAGAATCACCTCCTGAAAATAGTGAACTCCAGTTACAAAAATTGTGTTGAAAACTTGGAGCACAGTCCACCTGTTCAGTATTATGCCTCTTCAAACGACAATTCCAGAACCACCGCAACGGTATCCTTCTAGGATGATACTGGGTCGAAACAATGTACCAACCTCTCACCAAATCAACTAGCGTTGAGAATCTCTTGAGACACTGAAACCACTCTCACATTTTTAAAGAGAACTTGACTCCATTGATGAGATGCTCAGTGTTTATGCTTCTTACGTGGCACTCTAAACGATGCCACCGATTGCCAACCTTCAAAAGGATGAAGCGTTCAGGACGGTGGGTGAATAGGCCACATTTATGAAGGTGTCTGGACACAGTAAACCACGACACTTGTCACCCGGTTGCTGTACACAGTTGCTGAGCAATAGCGCTTGCTGACTGGTATCGGCCTCTTTTTGCCTACACGACGATATATTGGTCATCCACTGCTGCTGTTTTCCTAGAGTGACCACCAACAATCTTTCTAACTGCTGTACATATGTTTTTCAAGCGTGCGAAACGACACTTTGGTTGATTCCGAACTCTTCAGCTACACTGGTCATACTATGCCCCTCCTCCAGCTTTCTGATCATTCTTCGACGAGTGAAATCGTCCAGGTGATTTCTTGTATCCTTATTTTACGACAGGACTCACTTGTACTAGCAATGAATGTCATTAATTGTACCTCAATTTCTCCTTGGATAGTACCCTTTAGCTGCGCGCGCAGTGCATGCAGGTTTTGCACCGTCTCCTATGACGTTTTGTTCCTAACATTTGCATATACATCACTTTTCGAATGAAATGCGTGTTCATTGCTCTGAAATTTTATGCCTATCTGCTTAAAATGCTGCTCATGCTTTCATGCTGCTGCTTTTTGGCTGTCTGCTTAAATTTTACATTGTTGCGTAAATTTTGCGTACCAACGTATATACACAAAGGAAAACGCTTTAAGCCGTTTTTGAATTATGTCAATACTTATTGACAGATCTCATTGGATCTAAAATTAACCTATTGAAAATTCCTTATTCGTATGAACTTTAATTTATATTCATAGAAGTTTTTTATAAATCTACATTTCTATAATGTGCTAACATAATCCGAATAATTAAAAACAAAGAAGTTTGAGCTTCTATTAAAACATTCATTTAAATGCAGAATTACGTTTCATTTATCTGCATTCAACATGAACTTTAAGAAAAGCTGTTTTTTTAGAAAAATAATCCTATCTCCAAAACAGACGGCCCCAGTGAATGATCATCCATCAAATACAGAGTTATGAAAAGACATTTCTCACCCAAATGTCACAGATGTATTACGTTTTTCCTGCCCTTCTAAGACGGGAAATAAGATTTTTTTTTGTATAGAGATCACTGAGGAAAGTTGCTATAAGACCGGAAACTTCACTTTCTGAGTGGAAAATGTTAAAATTGGTATTTTCCGGGATTTATTTTTATCACCTTTGGGATCCCTTAGTTTCCAATATATATTATGTTTGAACTCGGTAGATTGAAAAAAATTTTCGATTTGTAAAAGAACTTAATGGATTTTAAAACTAAGATATTTAAACATAATAATTTGAAAAAGAAGGTATATAAAATTTCTCTGAAACATAATTTAATCCAAACATTTCTTACGTGAGAAAGTTAGGAAATAGACATGCCAGTTAAGATATCGCGTGCTTTAAAATTGCAAAGTACTTTGTTAATAGCTTTCAATTCACTATTAATTAAACTTTATTCAAACTTACTTCTGAGGCTTGAAAATTTTATCTTTTCATTAAATTTTATTTAACATATGGTGGGAGTACCAAAGGCATTGAATTGTTTTATAGCTATGTAAGGCAATTAAATATAAGTGATATATGTTAAGTCTGTCTATACTAGGAATCGGGAACATTAGGCACGCGGTACAATTTTTAGTGGAACACTACACTACAATTTTTGAGTGGATGGAAGTTAATTAATATGTAATAGACCTTATTTCATAAACATCTCGAGAATTATGGAATTATTGCTGAAGAACAACTGTAAAGATAAATTAACATCTATTTTGTAAGACATTGAAAGTCATTTCTGATAGATTTAATGTTTCAATATTCCATGCACTCTTCTTTCAGCTTTTGGTTCTACACATGTGAGTAAAAAGTCTTTCTTCATTAGAAGATAATTCGAGTCCGCAAAGGAATTATTTAACAACCGAAAGCTCAGAATCGTGTCAAACTGAAAGTCACAAATTACTTGTATCAAATTTCCAGCCATTTTTTTTAAAAATCAACTGTTAATAGCTGAACTTCACATTCAACTTCGTCATTGTCAACTGATTTATTATCAGAAACTGTTATAAATTCGATTGGATCGTCCTCATCCAAAGGGCAAGAATCCTCAAACTTTGGGGGGATTCGTGCTAGAACAAAAAGTTTGTGTAAAAGAAAACGAAATCTTTAAATTAGCGTACCGTTTAATTTCACAACCACGTAAAAAAAGACTGCGTTAGAAAAGAGTTTGGTTGACATCATATCTAGTATTTTGTATAGTTTTGATCAACATAATATCGGTTTAATATTACTTCCAATATATGATCTTTAACAATTTGTGTATTTTAATCTTTATTATTTAGATGTAGCCTTCACAATTCATTTTTGTTTCTTGGTATTCTTTTTTGGTCATCCTGGATTTCCAGTCTACTATTTCTTAGGACGACCTGGCCCCCTTTTTATCTGCACTTCACTTTATTATTTGAATCTCCTGAAAACTCACCAGATACTTTTTTATATATTTGAAGTGTCATTTTACTTAATAAGTTAGGATTTGTTTTCCTTTTGGATAGTTTGGCTTAAGGTATCCGACTGCGTTCGAAACCGTGATTTTAAAAAAGCGCAGAAATGGATAATTTTCATGATATTTAGTGTCACTCAGATTAGAATACATGCATAAAATTGTTTTAAGGATATTTTGAAAAAAAATTATTTCAACATAATATTTTGGCAAAAAATTAACTTAGAATAATCTTTTTTCCAAATGTTCTCGTTTTGTGAAAACTGCTTCTATTATTATAATATTTTGCCTGTATATAGCTCAGACCTCTCTACAGAGGCTCAAGTAGAATTTTTGAAAAACTCACATTATTTTCAGAGATACCACCCATTGAAATAATTATTGGCGTTTTTTTCTTAAAATTGCTCCCCTCTGTTGTCGTAAAATATGAATAAACCCACTTCTCAGTTATATATTTCAAAAATTCTAGTTGAGCCTCTGTAGGGAGGTCTGAGCTACATACAGGAAAATATAATTATTTATAATAGAACCATTTTTCACAAAAGGAGAACAATTGGATAAAAGATTATTCTGAGTTAATTTTTTGCCAAAATATTATATTTAAATAAAAATGTTTGTCAAAATGTCCTTAAAACAATTTTATGCATACATTCTAATCTAAGTGACACTAAATATCATGAAAATTATCCATTCATGCGTTTTTGCAAAATCACGGTTCTAAACGTAGTCGGATTCTTTAATAATGAAAAGTTCTTAGGAAAAAAAAACTTCCAAATTTTTTTTTCAGAATAAAGGACTCGGTGTCCTAATCATGAAAAGAATTGTATATGTATAAATCTGACGTCGCAAGTTTTAGTTTAGTCCTTCAGGGAGTGAGAGTTATATCAATGTCACACAATAAAGCTGCACAAGGACTATTGGCGGCGGACCTGGTAATCTTGAACCATTGTCAAGTGAAAAGAACAACACTTCAGCCAGCACCCCCCTCTCGAAACTTCCGCAACACACCAACGGGAGGACGTTTGAGTCTTGTCATATTTAATGTGCTTCGACCTGTGCTCTTCAAAGTAGTTCTTTAGCGGTACTAGGCTGTAACTTATGACACGCCAGCCACGAGTCCGGGAGCTTGACCTCTGTGCTATCGTGGCCACTTCATGTATTCGAATCCCAAAGTGTATTAGCTTTAGACTACTCAGAATATCCTATCGTATAAAATATGTTCTTTTGATATGTTATCAAATTTTCTTTTTGTGGTTTCCTATATTCAAAACAAATACTTTTTGTCCGACGATTCTGAGATATTTGACATTTGGGCTTCCGCCAAACGTATTTCATGGATGGGAGGAGGACCTGTGTGGTACACTTCGCTTTGAGCAGCGATCTCCTATGTAAACAGTCGTATTTATAGCTTTGGAAGAAATTTTTTGTGGTATATTTTATTAAATTTAAATATACATAGGCTAAAGATCACTGAGAGCTCGATTCATTGTTTCGGCATAATAATTTTGAGAAGTTGAATAGTTTACAGTATGCATGCTTTCGTTTTATTCGAAATGACATAAATCTTTTTAATTTAGAAAATTTCCTGTACATTCAAGATTTTTTTTCATGCGCAAGAATTTTATTTTTTCATTTAATGAATTTTTGGATAAATATTTTATGTTGAAAAAAGCATTTTTAACTTTACTTTTCATTTACTGACTATGTGATTTGTCATTATTGTTTAGTTGAAAATGTTACTTTATTATTAAAACTAATTACACGAGTATAACCAAAAGGTATATTAAAATGTACAAAAATGAAATTATTCAACGTTATTTTTTACATGAAAACAAAATTACGTTTATATTCAGATACATACTCCAATTGATTGGTATATTAATTGCGGTGTGTTATTTTAAATTATACAGTTCACTTATACCGCGCGCGCTTCATCTACATTAGTTTATCAACAGCTAATTTACATTGAAGTTTTTTAATATAGACGAGTAAAGAGGATTCATTACTACACATAACATTGTCAATAATGAACGAATATTTGCTGACAGTTCCAATAAAATCTCTTAAAGAGTAAATAAAAGAGAGATTCTTGGCCAGAAGTACACACATGTTCAACAATCACTGTACACTTTTTAGAATGCACTGATCACTTCTTGTTTGCATTTTTGTTTCAATATTCAGAAACTTTCTGATCATAATGTTTAAATAATTGCATTTAAAATTCGAAATACTACACTGTTCTAATTAATTAGGACAAAGGAGAAAAATCGATGTTTTCAGTACCCTTAGGTTTTAAGCATTACATATTTTAAATAGACCGAAAAATCTTTATATTAGTACGAAGTATGTCCTCCCTCAGCAAAAATGACCTTTGCATTAATCTTGGCATGGATTTCTCTAATGCAGGGGGCGAATCTTTATGGATCAACGTGCCTTTTCTAAGAAAGTGCTTAATGAGGTATAGACGTGCCGTCAAATACTTTTGACTAGTGATGATTGGGAAACAGAAAACTCTTTATTTACAACGCACTGTATAGCTGTAAATCTTTTAGTAATACGTGTTATTCAAATTAAAGTAACATTAGTGTAAGTTCTGTTGTTGCAGATTGGAAGACAAATAAATTGTATTTGGATTGTAAGATGTTACTTTTAGTAGAATGCATGTTTAATTGGAGTCATCTGCCAATCGGATTTTAAGCAATTAATTATTTTTGATGTGGTTCACATTTTTGAGAAGACGATTTGCTATTTGTTTCAAAATGCTATTTTACAGACGATGTTTTGCATACCACTGTTCCAGAACATAAAACACACACCGATTTTTGTCGCTTTTACTAATAATGCCTTATTTCTAGATTCACCAAGTTTGAAATTCTCTGATACACTTACTATCCAGCCATTTTTTTTTTTTGCTGAACTAGCCATGTTAAAAAAAACCACTTAAAAATCGCAAATATAACACAAATAAACTTTAAACTACAGTTGAGACATTGAAATTGACTTTTCTATGCGTAGAAACTTTGCATCATAAGCAATTATAGTCCACGACGTAACTAAGGCAAGACAATAACAAACAAGTGTGTTCTACCGCACCGCGACCCATCACTCGCATTTGTTCATAATATTTCATAGTGAACTTTGTTATTTTGAAATAAAAGGCTAGCCATTTTGATCACTGAGGTGCCCAAAATACTGTGTAGTGTGTCATTCATGGCATGCGTGCCAGTTGTTCGCCATCCCTTCTCTAGTGTAACGCACAGATTCAGGATTTCATCATTTATGAACCACACTTGTATAACACTTTTTATAATTTGTTTTGTTGTCGTGAAATTCATCTTCATTATTTTTCAGAATATGCCATAGGTTCTCGATAGAATTTAGGTCTGGTGAATTACCAAACCACACACACAATCAAGCACTTTTATTTTATTTCCCTGCCTAAAATGTGGGAACCCCTGGGTTCCCCCCTGGACACCAAGATTAATTTGAGGCAAAGAATCACTAAGAGCCATTTGTATAGTAATAACTTGTATTTATTATATTGATTCTAATATCATTATAACTCTAATAACATATAATATTTCTATGCTACATCAAACAAAAGGGATTTACCTTTAATATTAAATTAAATTACGAATTATGAAATTAATCAATAATTACGCGTAAGATCAAATAAGTTCTACCGAAATAGGAGGTCTGAGAAATACACGTAACTCGAATTATTAGCTTTCATTAACTTAAACTAATTTTATTAAACTAGCGATTGTTTTAAGCGATAATAAACTATATTATATCATCTGGCAATACTTTGGTATCTTCAAAAGATTCCTTCGTAGATTTTTAACAGTAACTCCTCAATATCGTAATCCAATTGAATCTTTCAAACTTGAGGCTACTGCTGCTGGCTCAATATCCTTCATCTTTGCTAGCTTACAACTCTCTACTTAAATACCCTATCTACTTTGCATATCCCGTTCGCTATTCGGAGTTGATTGGAAATATACGCGAATTTATAATCCCCAAAAAGACGCCTAAGAATATTAGTGGAAAGGTTCCGTACAGATTCGTCACAACACCCTCCAAAAAGAAAACGGGATTTATTCGAAGGTCATAAATGGCCTGAAATAAATTACGTAACAAATTCTAAAACTTAATTCATAGTCTCTAAGACTTTAATATACATCTAACCCTCGGATACTTTACGAATTCTCCTACACTAAGGGAAAGAAAAGCATTACGACCACAAACTTCATTTGTAATTTTTTTTGTTTGACATAACATTTACAGGTTTAGATTTCCCTACAGCACACCCATTTGGCTCAGAGGCGAGGAAAAAACCACCGAAGTGGAAAAGAAAAATCCTGCCTGTGCGTTTGACTTAACTACTTAAATACTATACAAACTTATTCTTGCTTCATTGAATCGTCGCTTTCTATACAATGATCAGGGTCAGCTACCCTGAAACGAGAAATCTTTAAGTAGTCTAAGGAAACAAACATATACTGTATGTACAAACACATTCACATTTTACACGTCATTTACTTATACATCAATTAAGTCATCTGGCTCCTTAAAATTCCCATTCCATGCATGCTGCGCTTGTTAGTGTTAATGTTAGCACTACCTAACTACTCCGCGTCCCAAGCCACCAGATGTGAGAAAAAAAAATATACACATATATATACATACAATTTCGAACAATTTTCAATAAACCATTAAAACAAATAACCAAAGGAATTGTCGCATCTTAGCGATCTCATACATAGAATTAAACAAATGCATTTTTACAATTGTTTTCTCCATACTTATATAAAAAAATTAATAAGACAAAAGTTTATTTTTCTCTTCTAGAAAAACACACTCATTGTAGTGTCCACTTTTGCTAGGCTTCTTAAATTTTAAGCATCCGCCCGTGACTTGTTTCATTGCAATAATTCTTCCACCACTTGTTCAAAGAATAAAAAAAAAACGATACAACCTGATTTTTTTCTTTGTCGTGTATTCCTTCCTCTCCACCGGATCTCCGTCTAAAGCTTCCATGTTGAGGCTCCTTCTCCTGTGGCTGTTCTGCGGTAGGCTGTTGATCCCAGTGCTCCTTTACTCCTCTGGTATTCCTTCGGACTCCTTTAAGCGGCTCCGTAAGTAGTATGGACAAGGTCTCACTGATGTCGTCTGCCTAGACCGGACTGGTCTTCCCTCAGCTGCACTATGTCCTTTGCTAGGTGTTGTCCTGGTCTCCCGGGCACTGTCATACTGGACTCTTGCTCCTTGTCTGCTCTCTTCTGTATGTGGATTGCACTGCCTTATATATAGTTGATGTGATGGACCTGGAATTGATTCTGGTCCTTGTGAAGGATTACTAGGTCTCCTTTATTTATGGTTTCTAGAGGTTATAGAGGATGGGACTGTTCTTTTTATCCCCTGTGGTGGTACAGGGGTTGGTCTTTTCTGGTCCCCATGTTCGGACCCATGCAGAGATTTTTTCCTGCATATTTTGGACCATATTTTATCATTCCTCTCCACTGACCCATTTGACCTTACTTTACGCTTCAATCTCAGATCCTCCAATCCGGCAGTTCCCTTATTTGATTTACGACCCTTACTCTAATTACTCAAGGTCTTCCTAGAGCTTTTGGACTTTCCCGGGTGCGACCTACTCGACCCATTACTAGACCTCTTTCCGTCATATAGAGTCTCATCATTGCTATCAAAACTAATTGTGTCGGACTGTCTTGGATGGTACACTCGCACTTGGTCAATATTAACTGTGACCCTTCTTCCCTTTTTCCAAATGATCAAATTTTTATTCCGAAGTTCCAACACTCTATATGGCCCTTCAAACTTAGGCATAAACTTTCCGACCACTCTCCTACCTGCAGGACTAATAAAATGAGTTTGTACCAACACCAAATCATTGACTTTGATGTTAGCCTCTCTCCTTTTCCCATGTCTTATGTTGTTTCCACCGTTACATTTATTAATTTAAGAAAAGGTGTTATAATTTTCCTACCTAAGAATAACTCAGCCAGAGTTTTACCTGTCGTTTCATTTACTGATGTGCGCAGTGCGAAAGAGAACTCATGGAGAAATCGGTCCCAGTTATCGTGATTTTCTTCTACAAAACAAGCTATCATCTGCACTAAAGTGCGATTAACTCTTTCTGTTAAATTTGCCTGCGGTGGGTATGTTACCGTTTTAATATGTTTTATGTCCAACCTGTGACTTAGGTGTTCAAAGCCATCGGATATAAGTTGGGGACCATTATCACTAATCAAAGAAATAGGAGGTCCGAGAAATACACGTAACTCGAATTATTAGCTTTCATTAACTTAAACTAATTTTATTAAACTAGCGATTGTTTTAAGCGATAATAAACTATATTGTATCAGCTGGCAATACTTTCGTATCTTCAAAAGATTCCTTCGTAGATTATTAACAGTAACTCCTCAATATCGTAATCCAATAGAATCCTCCAAACTTGAGGCTGCTGGCTCAATACCTTCATCTTTGCTAGCTTAAAACGCTCTACTTAAATACCCTATCTACTTTGCATATCCAGTTCGCTTTTCGGAGTTGATTGGAAATATACGCGAATTTATAATCCCCAAAAAGACGCCTAAGAATATCAGTGGAAAGGTTCCGTACAGATTCGTCACAAAAAGCATGGAAGAATTTTGAAGTGTGGCAAAGGGCCAAATCATGTTGAAATGTTGGGTCAAATGTTTCTATGAATGTAATGATCTACTGTGTAACATTTTTTTTTGTATTTGACATAATTCATCATGTCTTTAAGAGGAGCTTAGCTTCATTTACCATTTGTTGGAAAAAATTCCAAAACATCTGTTTAGAAAGGTGTTTTACGGTCCATTGGATATGATCTTGTAGCTGAGTTTTACCATTATTTCTTCTAATTAATTATACTTGATTTGTATCCCTGGATAAAGTAATGTTTCTTGACTAAAACCATGTTCTTAAAGTCGTTAATAATCCATAATTGGTATTATTTGGCACAATCTAAACGTGTTTTCTTCCTTTTTGAGCTAGAAATTGTTTTTTCATTCGTCTTGTTGCCTTACGGTCTAAATCCATCAACCTTTTCCGCACAGTTGAGGTATGCATTTCAACACCATAAACCAATAAATCCCTTCAAATGCTTGTTATTGTTTTTCTTCGATTTATTCTTCTAATCCTTATAATAATTTTATTAGTTCTTAGAGAGTAGTTTTCTTTTCGTGTTATACTATTTTCACTTCTCTTTTCGGAGACAATAATCTGGAATCCTGAAATGTTCTTAAGATTTTTGAAACACTTTATTTGCTCACACCTACTGTAGTAGCTTTGTCTCTCGCAGTCATACAAGTGTGCTCATTAAGAACAATTAATTTAGAATGCTTCGTCGGAGTGATATCTATTCTCGAACAAGCAAAAGTAACAGGTATTAAATGGAACGCAAAATTATATCGACCAGCTGCCACACTGAAAGGCTCACAACTGAGTTACCCATACACTAAAACTAATCAAACGAGTTATTTTAGTAAATGTTGATCCTTCAAAGTACTTCGAGACAAATATAATTGTTTTGAGGCGGTTTGAATCATCATTGGTCAAAACATATCAACTTAAAGAAGAAAAATATGCTTGTCCCATTTAATTCGAACATTATAGTAGCTCCTTCTGATCAACTTAGTTTTTTTTCTCGTGCGTGTGTATTCGTTTGAAACACTGTTTTCCCTTTTTAAGATTTGTCGTTTTAACGTTAACGGGTTGCTTACATGGCGACAAATATCAAAGGAATGAATTTTCAGCTTCAAGGCTAGGAACATAATTTGAAAACAGCAAAATCAGTTATTTCTGCCTTCCAGAAAAGACCCACTTTGTGAAAGCAGAATTTCGATGGCAGCGAGTTCAGCCATTTTGCACTTTTGTCGAATCTACATTAGAGCAGTAAAATCGCCTTCGATGAAACAAAAGCTCACTGTCAACACCTTGAGTCTTTGCACAAATCATTTTCTGAGAGTTTTGAGAATATTTTGTCCCCCTGGAAGTGCTTTAATGGGTCATGAACATTTTTATCAGCATTGAGATAGCAAAAATTCAGATTCAGGAAGATTTGATTGTACTTCCAACTTACAAGACTTTGAAAAATAGCGTCAATAATTGTGATCGTCTCTCGGATATTTATAGAGTTACTATTCACTATGTACGTAGAGGTAGGCTTGAGCGTGCCGTTGAACGGTTGGGTCAACACTTCGTCGTACCCCGAGGTCCGTTTGTGTCGTCACTATCTATCTATACACCCATTCCTTGAAGAATTGTTTGTGAGTAACTATATATATAATTTTCCCCATTGGAAAAAAATCCAACGGTGTGAGATCTGGTGGTCGTGGCCACCGTGTGAACCACAGCGGCTGCAGCTTTCCTTATCCAGCCAATAACGTACAGGAGCACATAAATGCTTCGGAGCCTCTCCATGAACCACACTGCATTTTATTCATTCATCACCATACATCGTCATTTATTGTATTTTTTTCACGAACTATGAATCATTCAGGTACAGTTCTTTGTATATTTTTAAGTACTCCCAATAAGGAATGCAATGTTTTTTTTTACTGTTTACTGAAAATAATATAAATCCCCTTGCACCGCAAAATATCACATCGGCTTACAGAAATAAGTATAACTCAATTCAAGGGAATGATGAGGGAATGGGGATTAAAAGATGAAAGAAGGATTACTTACAGATATTTACAGAACTTTTCTAAAGCGCTTCTGGTGGAAATGAGTTGGTGTAAATTCGGCGGATAATTTATATTAATGTCCTTGAGAGCTAGTCTTGAGATATTTCTTTCTCGGACGAACTTGAAACACAGAAGGAGCCCATGTTCCACATTTTCCTTGCCACCAATATTACAATCGCAGGTAGATGATGGAACAAAATTAAATTTTTTCTAATAGCTTTTAAAGTTACCATGACCAGTGAGAAATTGAGTTCGTTTGTATATATATAATTAGTATAAATATGATAACATTCCATTCTCTTATTAATTGTTGGAATAAATTTCTTTGTTAAGTTCCTTTTATTTGAAATGAGTTTGTCTTGGTTCCAAAATTTCACCATTGTTTCTTTCATAATATCCTTGTAAAATGATTTAGAAATATTAAGGTATCCGACAACGTTCGGAACCGTGATTTTAAAATGCGCATAAATGGATAGTTTTCATTATATTTAGAGTCACTAAGATTAGAATACATGTATAAAATTGTTTTAAGAATATTTTGATAAAAATAAATTATTTAAATACAATATTTGGGCAAAAATTAACTTAGAATAAACTTTTTTCAAAATGTTCTCCTTTTATACAAAATGCTTCTAAAAAATAATATTTTGCTTATATAAAGTAAAAGAGAGTCCAGAGAAGCTGAGCTATTTTTTTGAAAAATTCACATTATTTTCAGAGTTACAACCAATTGAAATAATTATCGGTGTTTTTTTCTTAAAATTTTTCTCCTCTGTTGTCGTAAAACATGGATAAACCCACATCTAGATTATATGTTTCAAAAATTCTAGTTGAGCCTCTGTACAGAGGTCTGAGCTATATATACAGGCAAAATATTATTATAATAGAAGCATTTTTCACAAAAGGAGAATATTTTGAAAATGGGTCATTCTATGTTCATTTTTTGTCAAAATATTGTATTTAAATTTTTTTTATTGTAATAATAGTCTTAAAACAATTTTATATACATTTTCTAATCTAAGCGACACTAAATATCATAAATATTATCCATTTATACGCTTTTGCAAAATCAAGGTTCCAAACATAGTCAGATACCTTGACGAAAAATGTCTATTTCGTGGTTGGTGGCAGACTATGAAAGTTATTCGACCCGCTCATTTCCAAAAACTCCCAAATGTTCGAGAACAAATGCACAAATTATCGAAAAGCAAAGCTTGGTTGCTATTTTTGGAACATCCTATATGTGAGGCATGTTGTTTAAATTTTATTTTAAACCAGGCCTTCGAACCGAAACTGAACCAAAAACTGCAACTGAACCGAATAAAAATTTCAGTTCAATATACCTTCAGTTATTTTATTACTGTAACCAACTTATCAATATTTTCAAATTTAACGTCAACCATATAATTACCATTATTGCATGCACGTTGTTTCCCGATTTCTTGTTTTGATCTTCACTAGTACTTTCCTGTTTTAGTTTCGCATGAAACTACTTGTAAAAGGTAGATTTAATTCAGTTGAATGAACTAGAAGAACAGATAGTTTTTAAAGAAGAATATCAGCCTGAGTTATATTCTTCGTATTTCAGCATACGATCATCCACAGATGTTTGTATAGACTGTTTAGATAAACAAACCAGAATCACACACATGAACCTAGGGGTCAAGTGTGATTTTGATAATGGATAATAATGCTAATGGTCGCCGTTCTCTGGCCACCGCTTGTATCGTACGTGCTGGTTAATTGTATCAATTCATATATAGTGTACCACACACACACACAATAAAAAAAGAATAAAATTTTCTAATAGAATTACATTTTTTGCTTATGATAGAATTATATTTTTAGTACAAATAAAAATATACCTGAAGCAAAATTATTCACTCAGTTGTTTTTGGTGGAACGTAAATCGAAACTTAATCGATATATATGTTTATATATATATATATATATATATATATATATATATATATATATATATATATATATACATATATATATATATATATATTTACTTGAACGAGAACGAAAAAAATTACAGTAAGAAGCCCTGTTTTTAACTATAGAGTGATTAATTGGAATGTTTACTTTTGATTCATAAAGGAAGCATTAACAAGTAATATAAAAAAAAATTTGATTAAGTCAATTCCTACTTAGGTCAACATTTTTTAGTGACTTTTTATTAAATACTTGCAATTAGTATGAATATGTATGTCCATATGACAGAATGAAATATTAAGTGGTGAAATAGAAAGCAATTTTCTATTTTCATTTCAATGTATGGTATTAGACTATTTTTTGTTTGTTTGTTACTGTTTATTAATCCTTTAAATTTAATTAGTCCAATAAAATAATATATTGAAAAGAAATCATATTCGCAGAAATTAGGCTATCCCAGGTGGGATTAGAAGGCCAAAGCGCTACCCATCGCGCAACTGGGACCCAACGAGCGATTCTTCTTTATATATATATACTGTTGGACTATTAGTTTTGTTGTTACTATTTATTCATTTTTAAATTTAATGAATGAATTAACTGCATAAACATCAAAACTGTATAAACATCAAGAGTCATCCACTACAAGTTTTTAAAAAATGTATTTGAATTTGAATGGATGAATAGAAAATATTTTATTAGCGATTGAAAAATTTGAACAAGATATGTATAGAAATATATATATATATATATATATATATATATATATATATATATATATATATATATATATATATATATATATATATATATATATATATATATATATATATATATATATAGGGTGAAAGTGAAATAATAGTAGGAATTGAAAAACATTATTGACAGAAATGTTTCTCTAAAAATCCTATCGTAGTTTATATCAGAATATCTTTATGCCTACCTTTTTTATTCAGACAAGGAATAAAAGTAAAAAAAAATGTCATTAAAAATCTGTAGTTCTGATTTAAATAATCCGCGGAAAGTTTTCGGTAGAAACTCCGTAACGTTCTAAATTTATCTCTGATTACTTTTTACCTGCTATTCAAAGCTGTATTTCAGCATTAGGACTAAGAAACTACTATATTTATCTGGTGTTGCCTTTATTTTTGCTGTCTTTTACGCAGCTTCAACATTTCTAAGAAGTTAGCAAACGGATCAAAAATCCATTACCCGTGCCTTACTGAATTCTTTTCGTGCTTTCGCTTTCCATTCTATATCGATTAAGCTCAGGTGTTGTCATCATCGACCCATTTATAGGGTTTCCGAATCATGAACGTGTTTAAAAAAATAGATTCTAAGGAAAGCAATTGAAAAGTGAAATGGAATCGAATAAAAATGACATCAAAAGAAATATTTTATGGAAGATAATCATATTTTAAGAGGTGTTTATGTTAAGTAATGCGGGAAGTTGACTAAAAATATTCAGGCAAAAAAATGTTTTTTATTGACTTATTTTTTTTAAAAAAACGACATGGTATTAACTCTACCTTACATTTTTCTAATTTACATATTATAATTAACAAATTATTTAGCAATTAAACTTTTTATTCAAAAATAACATTTATATGTGAAATATTTTTAATGTCATTAAGATTATCTGGATTCAAAAACTCTTTTACAAAATTATATATAACCATTACATTTCTTATTTAAATGTAAACTTAGGTAATCTGAAATGTATAATGCGCTTATGTAACATTTAATTAATAGAGATATTCCTGACTTGATTCATTAAACTGGTAGCACTTTCTTTAAAAAAATGTGACTCATCATTATTTATAAACAAATTTTCTATTATGCTCCAAAAATGTATGAAATAGATATTTTCTTTTAAAAAAATTGTTATTGCAACTTAAAAATACATAAAGAAATCATTTCGAAGACGTTAACATAGGAAACAAAAAAAAAATTCAAATATCATTAACCCCTTAAGCGGTTTGGGCGTACAACGTATGGGCTACCGAAAGTTGGCCGCAACTGGTTTGCCTGTGCGCTGTGCGTGCACTGCTATTTTGGTTCTTTCTTTGATTTGGGTTTATTTATATTCTTATGGTGAATATGGCCTTTAAGTATAGTTTTAAAATGGAAGCTGTGAAGATGTGTGTCGAAGAACAAGAACTATGCAATTTTGAACAAAATCCTGTCTTAGGTTCCTGAGGCTCCACATTTTAGACTTTTGACAGGACATGACCTTCTGTGAACTCATATCTACAGAATTGGTATCTCCGATATACTGGACTCTGCTGAGTGTGAATCTGGTTAACCTATGACCGCTGAACACTTGGATGTGCGCCCTTCACTAATAAGTCTTAATTCTATTATCGAAAAATATTGGAGAGCGCATGCACTATTGTAGTGTGTGGCATTTGTAAAATAAAATAAATAATTTTAATGGTATGTTATTCAGATCTAGTATTTTTAAAAAGGAATGTGTGTAGTTTACCTATGGTACTGCAGTGCTTTTCATCCGGCGGTTTTTATGGTGAAGGTGTGAATTAGTTTGGTGTTTAGTTACAAGCAATGAATAGAAAATTCTCTTTTTTCGAGCATTTGGGATTTCAAAAAAATGGAGGCTTATGGGGTTAAAAATATTAGCAACCACTGTGTCGTGGAGCTGATGAACGTTAAATATGTGAAGAATTATCCTGTTGCGGCGTAATAGTAATTATGTGCCAACTAGAGTGTCATCCTGATCACTTGACCGAGGCTCAAAATTGCGATCTTCATCACCAATTGCCCTCACGTTGCTTCAGAATACGACTTAAATCAAAAGAATCAAAAGTATTACGCATATAATCTTTAGGAATTGTATATATAAGCCATCCGTTATCTAACTGATGAATGTAATGCTTTTTCCTTGGACACCAATAAGTGTGTTTCTATTTTTGTCATTTTAAGAAAATGTTGAAGCTTATAGCAATTTCACAAATCTTTCTATTAATATGGTAAATTTTTATGTAAATAATGATTTCATTATTATTTAATTCTTGATTTTTAATGAACTGACGCATATGAATGTGTATAGATAGCAACTGTAATGATTGTTTCAGCAAGCAAATACATTTGACATGAGAAAATTATGCTATGGTTCATTTGTATCCAATGAATTAATGACCAAGGCACAAGTTCATCGGAAGTGATCATCTACATAATAAAAAAATCTATTTTAAAGTCAAATCTTTTAAACTTGTTGTAATATTGTACAGTACAGAAGCAACTTTTCAAACTGTGTCCTAATTCCGAAAAAATGCACTGAGTGACATAGAAATTCGCAGTACAGAAGATCAATGCATCCCTTAAAGGTTGATGAAAGTACAGATGCTAGAAAGGAACTGTACACATTTCTAACGGAACAAAGCTGAAATGGTATTAATAAAAAATCATTGCATGACTAAAAAGAACAACAAACCGAAATATGTTAATAAGGATATGACCTCTTTAAATGCAATGCTTGCGTGACACCATATGTTCATATTTAATACCAAACTATCGATTTGATTTTTAGGTAAGAGTTGCCGTCCACTTGATACTTCACTTGGGAGAGAGAGGTGCTTGATCGAAGCTCACAATAAGAGGTCCGTTACCAATAGCTCTCGTGTTGCTATATAGTGCGACAGTAATCTACCACTCACTCATTGCACAATCTAAAGAATATTAGGTCCTTTACACTGATGTATACATATGTGTATTTTTTTCTCTTTTCATTGGAAACGTTTTTTATAATTAACATTGAAGACGATAACTGTATAGACTATACAGTATATACACGATATACTATTTATATATATATACGAGGGCTATTCAGATAATAGGGAACGTTTTGAAATTAAAAAGGAACTAAGTACAAGAAAAAAAATTATTATATACAGCAGAAAGAGCGACTAAAATTCTACTTTTCTACATAGTCACCAAACAAATTGAGGCACTTATCATAGCGATGGACAAGCTATGAAATTCCTTTGTCATAGAATTCTGCCGCCCGCGATCTCAGTCACTAAGTGACGCGCACACGCAGCTACTTGTTGTCGTCAAAGCGCTGTGTTACTAGCCAGATATTCATTCTTGGAAACAAGTAAAAATCACTAGGTGCAAGATCGGAACGAAAGGGCGGATGAGGGAAAACCTCCCATTTGAATGAATTAAGGAGTTCTTGGGTGCAGTTTGCCGTGTAAGGTTGGGCATCGTCGTGCAAAAACAAAATTTTAGACGTCAACTTTTCTCAGCGTTTGATTTGAACTGTTCTCCTAAGGTTTCACGAAGTTTGACAATATCGTTCAGAGTTTATTGTGGTAATCAGAAGCACGCCACGCCATGCCTACCTTAGACCTCCAGAAATGTCAAAGTTGCCCCCATTCGCTGACTTTTATGGTGGTCTGTAAGCAATTTCGGCAACCATCTTGTACAAAATTTGCGGTAGCTTAGCTTTTGTGTGACAATTTCAAACAACAAAGTCCGTGAAACTTGTGGAAAACTAAGCGGAAAGCTCCATTATTGTGAAACGGTGGTTTTCACGAATCTCTTCATCCACTTTAGCGACCAGTTCGTCAGTCACAATGCTATGGCGTCCACTCTTCTCTTCATCGCGAACGTTAGTTAGGCCGTTTTTAAACTGAATGCACCATTTTCGGATTGAACTTTCATTCATTACGTTGTTTCTGTACACTTCACACACTTGCCGATAAATTTCCATAAGTTTTAGGCTTTTTGCCAACAAAAACCGTATCACAGACCGCACCTCTCAGCTGGCGGGATTTTCAATTGCAGTGCTCATTTTAAATTGGAATATCGAAAAAACGGACAGAGGGAAAATGTTCCCGTTGTGATGGCTGAATGCCGACTGAGATGCCGAACACTCAGATACCAAAATCTACGTGATGAGAACACGCCTAGCGACGTCAGATGGAAACGTTCCGTACTTTCTGAATAGCCCTCGTATTTATGCACGAGAGATGATCGGAAAAAACATGTTATAAGTCGTAGCATTTAAAAACTGCATATTATAGAGAAATCTTTTTTCTTTAAAGTGAAAACAAATGGTGGTACTTATAATTGTATGGCGTTACTTGGTCTGAGAGTATTTAGGGAAAGTTTCCAGAGGGTTCAAGACGATTGAAATGGCAAGACGCTTATGAAATGTGTCTCATTTGGAAGTTTGAGCCGTTATTCTATTTTTATGGGCAAAGAATGTGTCCACATCCGTCATTCACAGTCAAAGCGGGGAAATTTATGGTGAAGAAACAATGAGCAGACAACATGTAGCGAAATGGTGTTATTTTTCAATCAAGCTGACAGGATGTCGAAAACCATGTTATTTATGACAAGGAGCTGCCGGCCAAGTTCTTCAAGGCACGAATTCAAGAAATAATTCAAAATGATCGACGGGTTACTCTGAATGAAATCTCATCAGAGCTGGGAATGAGCTATAGTAGTGTGCAGAATATCGTTTCTGATGTACCGCGATATTCCAAGACAGTGCTGTGAAAATATCCACTGAGACCTGGCTCAATGGACTGGGATCTGATTGCTACCAAGACGGGTTAAACAAGTTGGTCCTACATTCTGATAAATAACTAAATAGACTTGGTGATAATGTAGAAATGTGATAGATACGTATGCCTCTTAATTTCCTTTTGTATATTTTCGGTCTATTGTTAATAAATATTTTTTTATTCGACTTGTAACCTTTTTTTTATCACCCCTTGTATACATATTTTCGTTCAAGAAACAGCATGTTTTCATTATATCTTTTAATTGTTATATTCACATTTGGATTAAAACTAAATTTCATTTTATATAATTCCTTTGTCAGATACATTTTTCTTCGATGAGAAACGAACATTAAATTACCAGATCCTGAAACAAAAGTCACTCAATCAGAAATTCATCTTCAGAAATATGCAATTTGTAGATCGGCTCTGCCAAAGTCTTTAGGTGAGCCGAGTCAATTTAACAAGGTTCTTTCTTTAATGAGTTACTTCGCGGTTTCATTATTTCTCTCGCATAATGAAATTACCAAGACGACCTAGATTAATTATTTCGCTTCCTTTTTTTCCCTAAGATAGAAAAAGAAGCATTTAAGTAGTTCTTCGAAAGTGCATTTAATCATACATGATCTCGAAAAAGATATCACTCTATTTAACAGTAACTAACCTCAACTTTTGCATTAACAAGAGAAAAAGTAGTGATGTGATTTGATTACTGAATCAAGATCCTTTTTTTCAGCAAGAATTGTCGGAATGTGTTATATGAATCTGACAAACCAGAATGCTCTTAATTTAGGGGATTATTACTTATATCTAATTCCTTTTTTGGAGTGGCTGTTTCGGAACGAATAATTTGATGTCTTGATGAGGATTTCGTATGGAGTTGAGTGATATCATTTCAAAAGCTTAAAACCGTTGCTATAATTACAAGACATTTTCAATAACGTTACATATATAAAAATTAGCTATATTTTCATAAGACAAGTTATTTGATTAGGTACAGAAAATTTATTGTTTCATTGGTATTTAAATGTTAACGGTACAAATTAAAAGGAAACCTTGATTTTAATAACTCTTACATATCATTATGTATTTTGACAATAAAACGAATCAAAATATTATTTATTGCACTAAAACATAGGTGTGTATTGCTATATAAAAATAAAATAAGATTAAAATAATATTAAGACTGTTTTAGTTAACACTGAATAATACTAAATTACGAGATCCTTATACAGTGAGTGATCGGTTAACGAACAGATCGGTTAACGAACACTTTCAAGGAAGATGTTTTTATGTTTAGACAGCGATGATGAACAAAACGAATTCTATCGAACACTTCTCGGCTCTGAAAAAAATAATATTAAACATTTGTTATCATTTTGCATACAAAATAAGATCAATGTTTAAAGCATGCTTAGTATTGATAATTACTGAATGAAACTTGAATTAACAATGAATTTAAAGGTCATTCAATAATTATTATTATGACTAAAATCGCAATGCACACTTAAATACTTGAATTTCAATATGAATATCAATATTTTCTGACATCTGATAAGTTTTGGGCGAGTAGATTTGCTGACACCGAATAAATTAAGCGAATTCTTAATTTTTTCAAACATTGCAGATTAAAAATATAAATGTGCCGATGACGCGCTACCGCCGTAAAAATACGTGATGTATGAGAAACGGACTAAAATCGTTTTTTATCTGTCCTGAATTATGTTGCTTACCTATTAAACTTCAAAGTTCTATTGAAAAAAAAATTCCAATAGAATATTCATACAAATTAGACCATAAGTTTTGGTTTTGATTTCATTCAAAACAGAAAATTATTTCATTTTGAGCGCTTCTCCCCCTCCCTTCCTCCCTTCTCGTTCATTCCCCGTCCCATTCTTTGTCTTGGATGACGAATTCCAGACCTCAGAATCCTTTCCAAATAATCAATCGCCTTTTAGTCACCATTAACAATCCTGAATGTAGTAATAACACACGTGCGGTGCTAACGTGAACCATATCACGTAGCAAAGAGGCACGACTCATTTTTTCATTGTCGCGTACCGCAGTGTAGTTAGTGTGCGCCGAAACTTTGTCAATTGCGTACGCTAGTTGGTTTCTGTTCCTCTAAAATTTTTGTGTGTGCTTTTCTGAACCCCTTATAAAAAAACTAAAAATCTACCAATATTATGGGTCCCAAAAAGCACGAAGTGTCAAGGACTGTGCTCACTATAAACAACAAGCGAGAAATGATAGCCAAAGTTGAGACAGAAAATGGCTGTTGTTGCGAGACAGTATGGCTTGAACAGGTCTACAGTATGCACAATATTAGCTAAGAAATATATCATCAAGAAGACTCAAGCAGCTGAAGGAGTGGCGAAAATCACATCTGCGAAGCAAAGAAGTGCCATCTATGATGAAATAGAGAGGTTGCTTTTAGTTTGGATAAATGAACGGGAAATGAAACGAGATGTAACTAGTATGCCTAGCATTCAAGAGAGAGCTAGAGAAATTTATGAAAATTGAAAAACAAACTCCAAGTTCGTCACCCGAGGAGTTAGAATTCAAGGCTACCACTGGTTGTTTTACAAAGTTTAAAAGAAGGTCTGGAATTAAACATGCATTAATGCATGGTGAGTCTGCTAGTGCAGATAAAGAAGCAGCTGAGAAGTACTTTCTCAAATTTCAAGAATTTGTTGAAACAGAAGGGTATCGTCCACAACAAATATTTAATTATGATGAAACTGGTTTGCTTTGGAAGCACATGCCGAACCGTACCTACATCACGAAAGATGAGAAAAATGTTCCTGGGCATAAACCTATCATCAGGGGCTCACCTTCTTTAGGTGAGTACGGGTGTCACAATCCCGAGGTACCCTAGTGAACTTTTCCTTTTCCCAAGGGCTTTACTATCTTTGGTAAACACGGGTCTCACGAACCTGGGGTACCCCAGTGATCCTTCTCTATTTTCGACCCTCCTTCTTGTCATTCAATTTATCTTTTCTTTCTTTTCCCGTCTAGATCACAGATTTTCCCAAATGTTTGGCGCAGTATAGCCAGATTTGGCTTTTGCACCATAAAATCTCACCTTCATTCATTCATTCATTCATCCTGGGCATAAACCTATGAAAGACTGATTGACGTTACTTTTGGGAGCTAATGCTAGTGGTGATATATGAAGCTTAAACCACTTCTCATTTACCACTCTGAGAATCCCACAGTATTACAAAAAATTCCATAATTAAGAGCAAACTGCCAGTAATGTGGAGATGGAATCATAGGGCATGGGTCACGCAGGATCTTTTCAAAGAATGGTTATTTAACATTTGTGCCCCGCGCATCAAGACTACCTTGATACCAATGACCTGCCGTGGAAAGTATTGCTGCTATTGGGCAATGCACCAGGATACCCAAAGGATCTTAAAGATAATTTGTTGACAGATTCTGACAGTTTAGTTTTTATCTCCGAATACGACTTCGCTGATTCAGCTGATGGATCAGGAGGTTATTGCGGCTTTCCAGAAATTGTACACTCGCGCGCTGTTTCGTCGGTGTTTTGAAGCATGCCATTCTTCTCAACAATGACTTTAAAAAATTTGAAAAGAAAAATTTGACATTCTTGAAGCTATTCGTATTATTCAAAAGGCGTGGTTAGAAATCACACAGTGACAGGTGATTTTCTGCTTGGCGGAAGCTGTGTCCATCCTTCGTTCAAGGAGACGGAGGTAATCAGGGAGACACACCTGAAATTATGGATGAAATTTTGACAACTGCTAGAGATCTGGAATTGGAGGTGAACGAGGATGACATAGAACAGCTCATAATGGGACATGAAGAAGAACTGATGACAGAAGAGCTCCAAGAAATTTTAAATGAAGAACACCAAGGAACATAGCGAAATGGGTTTCCTTCTGAACAAGAGGAAGACGAAAGAGGACCAATGCCGACATTTACCATTAAAGATCTTTTAAAAAAGTAGGAGGCTGTCAGAGCAAAATGGTCATAGGTACCCAAACCAAGCTGATGTCAGTAGGGTTGGGGATCTTTACAACAACAATTTTTTTTAATTACTTCCGGAAAATCCTGAAAAAGAGAGATAAGCAATCGACATTGGACATGTTCTTCAACGCCTCATAAGTAAAAAATGAAAAGGACTGCTTAATATGCAAGACTATATGTATGTATTATTTTTTAAAAAATTCACTAAGAAATTATTTAAAATTTAATTTTTAGGGTCTCTAGACGAATTAATCGATTTAACATAGAAGTAAATCTATGGTGAATCGATGATCGGTTAAAGAACAATTCGGATAGCGAACATAGACTTGGAATGGATTGTGTTCATTAACCGATCACCCACTGTAGTTATTTTCGCGAATAAGTAATATTCCACCACTAATATCAATCAAAAAGAGTTTATTAGTTTATATTTTAATCGCAAAAAAGAAGGCACTACATTCTTTTAGCATGGTACCTTTATTTATGTTCCAATTGAACAATTTTATCCATTGTAGAAAGGTTTCACATGATTTCTGCCATAGTTTAATATTAAAAATAATTTTGCTTTTATTATACAGAAAAAAAATCGAGGCTGTTCTTTGTATTTGTTTTAAATTTATAGATGAGTTTTAAATTCTATGAAATGCATGTCATAAATTCTTGGATTTGTATACTATAATATAGAAAGACATATTTTTTTATCTTAAAATAGTTTTCAAGATATGATATTTGTTTTTAAAAATATATATTTTCACGGAGTTCGAAAGAAGTACACAGTACAATTAAACAAACAATTAGATTTATTCTAACGAGGGAGCTCGATACAACGCTGGACTGAGAACATGCCCAACTGGCGACGTACTCAGCTTTTATACACTTAGCGAATATTCGAGAAATAACCAGTATGCACTCTAAAGAATGATCTGGATTCATCTAGAACCTAGACAAACAATACATTAAAAATGAAAAGAAAATTCCAGTCTTTGATAAATCTGCCGGGGCCGGGATTTGAACACTAGACAAGAGGAAATGGAGTCCAACTCTCTGCCAACTGAGCTGTCGGGACTTATAACAAATTGTGTGTGCGGTATTGCTCCCCTCAAAAAAGAAGACAGCGCCCCGCTGTCATTTTCTTCAAGGGTCTTTATTCTGGAACGAGTGTTGGGTCCTTTGTATGGTTCTTCGGGAGGAATGATATCCTGAACTTCTTTATCCTCGGTTTCGATTTGCTCGGCGGGATCATGGTACGGTTTTATGCGCAGGATATGGACAACTTCTCTTAGTTTTCTTTTTCGAGAAGCAGGATCAAAATCTTGTACTTCGTAAGTCACGGCTGATAAACGGCGCAGCACCTGATACGGTCCGAAATACCTTCTTAAGAGTTTTTCGGAGAGACCGACCTTTCCTACTGGGCATAAACCCCTACGAGATCTCCGAGAGCGTAAGATACCATTTGGTGTTTGGAATCGTAACGTCGACGATCTTTGTCTTGATATCTCAGCATGTGCATTTGGGCTAGCTGTCGTTATTCTTCGGCTCTGGCTTCTATCTTGGTGATATTATTGTCATCAAAATCATTAGGACAGAATGGTAGCATTCTATCTAGTGTCGTTTCCGCTTCACGACCATGAAGTAAATAGAACGGCGTAAAACCTGTTGTCTCTTGTTTAGCGATATTATAAGCGAAGGTTACAAATGGTAGAATTCCATCCCAATTTTTCTGCTCTGCATCCACATACATAGACAACCTGTCGGCCAAGGTCTTATTGAAGCGTTCCGTCAGTCCATTTGTTTGGGGGATGATACGCCGTTGTGAAACGATGATCTATGTTACATAAGTCGACGAGAGAGGAAACGAGTCTGGATCGAAAGACGGCTCCACGATCTGTGATAATTACTCGAGGATCTCCATGAGGACAATTTCTTCGAGTAAGAACTTCACTATTTCGTCGACTTCGGCTGTCGACGAGGCTTTTGTTATCGCATATCGTGTTGAGTAATCCGTGCAGACTATTATCCATTTGTTTCCAAGAGCAGACTTTGGAAATCTCCCAAGGAAATCAATTCCAATGCGATGGAAAGGAGCTATAGCTGGAGGTATGGGAACTAAACGTTCAGGTGGTCGTTGAGGAACGGATTTCCTCCTTTGGGGCATTTCCGATATTGCATGACATACCGAACGACATTTCGGTACATTCCCGGCCAGTAAAATCTCTTTCGAATCCTGTCATAAGTTTTCACGAAACCAAGGTGTCCTGCGGTGGGTGCGTCATGAAAGTGCCTTAGTATGTCTGCTCGTAGATGTTTGGGAATGACTGGTAACCACAACTTTCCATCTGGATCAAAATTCTTCCTGCATATGATCCCGTTGAGGAATCTGAATTCTTCGTTTTCGAATGAGTTGCTCGAAAGTTTTAATTTCGCAAGGTGTGGATCTTTTTTCTGTTCCATCGCAAGGTTCATACTCGTGGTGACTGCTAAAAATTTTTCTGGTGTCTCCGTTTCCTCTTCCACTGGATTTCTCGAAAGAGCGTCGGCGTCACTAAGCTTCTTACCAGTTTTATATTTTACGTTAAAATCATGCTCTTGAAGTCGAAGGGCCCATCTGGCAAGCCTTCCCGAAGGATCCTTTAGACTCATGAGCCAGCACAAGGAATGATGGTCAGTTACAACAGTAAAGTGTTTTCTGAATATGTACGGCCGGAATTTGTTGGTAGCTAATACGATGGCAAGACATTCCCTTTCTGTGGCAGAATAATTCTTTTCGGCTTTTGTCAGAGTTCTAGAGGCGTATGCTATAACTTTCTCGACATTATTCTGAATTTATACTAGGACTGCTCCGATACCGTACCCGCTTGCATCATTATGGATTTCTTTAGAAGCGCTTTCGTCGTGCATTCCCAATACTGGATTCGCAGTAAGTGCCTTCTTAAGACTGTTAAATACTTCCGCCTCTTCAGGACCCCAATGAAACCCCATGCCACTTTTCAGCAACGACTGCAATGGTTCGGCGAGGTAACAGAACCCTTTATTAAACCTTCTAAAGTATGAACAAAGGCCAAGAAAACTTCGTATATGTCATGTATATTCTTTGGAGTAGGAAAATTTCTTACGGCTTTTACTTTGTCGGGATCAGGACGAACGCCATTACTAGACACAAGATGGCCTAGAATCTTTACTTCTTGGGCAGCAAAAAGACACTTCTTAGAATTTAATTTAAGACCAGCTTCCTGAAGACATTTTAAAAAAAGCTTAATCGTATGAGATGATCTTCAAAAGTTTCTGAGAACACTATTATGTCATCTAGGTTACAAAGACACATAGTCCATTTAAAATGACATAGCAAATTGTCCATCATTCTCTCGAAGGTCACTTGGTGCATTACAGAGACCGAACGGCATGACTTTAAACTCGTATAAGCCTTCGGGGGTAATAAATTACGTCTTTTCACGATCTTCTTCGTCTATTTCTATTTGCCATTAACCAGAACGGAGATCCATGGAAGAAAAGAACTTGGCACCTTTCAGACAGTCGAGCGTATCGTCAATACGAAGCAGAGGATAAACGTCTTTTTTGTGACGCTATTCAGCTTGCGATAATCGACGCAAAAACACCAACTACCGTCTTTCTTTTCTTACGAGCACAACGGGTGATGACCAAGGACTTTCAGAGGGTTGCACGATACCTTTATCAAGCATTTTCTGAACCTCTTCATGAATGATGCGTCTTTCAGTCGGTGAGACTCTGTAGGCTCATTGGTTGATTGGAGCATGATCACCAGTATAAATCTTGTGTTTCACATTCGTCTTCGCCCTGCCGACATGTTGGTCTTCGTGAAAAGTCCAGAAAATTTTCGGAGTAGTTCGGATAGCTTGTTTCTCTGTTCGTCACTTAACTCAGGTGACATCATTAGCGAACAATTCATCTGTGACTCCGATGTTTCTTGCTGGTCATCCAAGCCCCCCGATGTGTCAGAAATAACACATAGATGCCCTTCATTTAGTGGTTCGGCTTGGCCTATGCACATTCCTCTTGGGATGATTTGGTTCGGGACTGCAGGTTGGCTACCCAGGCATCATTTTTTCCATTACAATATGTGGATACCATGGACGGTATAGCAATATATTTCTCGAAGAGCAAATGTTTGCTGCCGTCTAGAACTACATTTATGTCTCCTCGGGTTTGATATCCTGATACTGTTATTCTAGTTAAAGAATGCGGCTTAAGTGTGTAGTCCCTGATTGCATACAATTTCCAGGCGTCAGGTGCTGTGGAGTATCGACAGATATCTTCTAGAACAAGTTCATTTTGTCTACAGTAAATAACGGCTTGAGATGCCTCTAAAAAGTCCCATCCTAGGATGACGTCATGGCTACAATGTGATTAAACAATAAATTCAAAAAAAGGCAGTTCTCGATTTTTTATACGGACACATTGTGATGTACCTCCTCTTGGAAGTACATCCCTCGAAGTATCAGCGTGAGCTAGAGGAGTAGGATTAACGTAAGAACTAGAACAAACATTATCTTAATATGACTTTATTAAGATATTCAACTTAAACTTTGAACAAACATAATCTTATCAATGGATGAGAGAATCTACGGTAACACAATGCGCAACACACAATATAATACAGACCTATATCAATAATTGAACCGCCTAATCTTCAAATATAATTATAGAAAGTAATCAATCCTACCTTATATTATTCTGTAATAAACTTGTCTTTATCTACAATGGTCTGTAGCGGTACATCTAACTTCTAACCGATCAACAATATGTTTATCCATGACACGTAGAACTGGAATCTTTGAACAACGAACTTCAATTATCATCCAATACCACAACGCACTTTAATTGTCGAACATTCCTTTACACTACCATTACATTCTTATCATTGCCCTCATTGCCATCACGCTTACTCTAAGATCATATATTTATCCTATATTATTTGCATCTTCTTCACTTTTGGCTCGTTTCGACACCTTGGCATTTGGGAGGACGTTGCTCTCGAAATTTAACGAGTGCCCTGCCATTAAATCTGACAAGGCCCAAAGAACCCAAAGGACTTGTTAAAGAAAAGACGCGTAAGTCGTCACAACATAAAACACATTTTCCTATCGGCCGAACAAAATTTCCATCCGCGACTTTCAGCAGAACGCTCTTGTCATTAGCAAACAGAACTTTCTTTAAAATCGGCGATTCTTATCGGATATGACAGAAAGCGATGCCCCAGAATCCACTAGAGCACGTATCGGCTTATTATCTATTATTACGTCTAGTTGGTTACCAGTCATTTTAGAGGCCGACAAAGAAATTCCAGTACACGCGGCCTCACCTCCTTGGAAGGTCGCTCTCTTTAGTTTTCCTCCCTCCTACGGCTTGGCGACTGACTGGATCGGCGATATGGCGACGGGGATCTGTAACGGCGTATTGGGGATCGGCCTCTCGTGGGACTTGGCGTAGAACGGCGAGCGGAGTTTGGTCGACGAATTTCTTCTTCAGTGTCAACGTCGTCCAAGTTCCGTCGGCGGTTTCGATAGTTGTCAAAGACAGCCTTTCTCTCTCGGCAGTAGCGCATTACATGTCCAGGACGTCCGCAGTGGAAACAAACAGGTCTGTTGTCAGCCGTTCTCCACACATCAGTTTTTCTTGGCTGAGGTGGGAATCTCTGAACAGGAGCTCTGGATTTCCTGGTTACTGTGGCGTATGTTGGTCGTGGTCTAGTTTCTGTAGGTGTTGCCGACACTGGGGTCAAAACCTTTTCAACTTCGTCTTGAACGATCTCTTCTAAGGATTGGGGATCGAAGTCCAAAGATTCTTGCGTCTGGTTAATTAGTCGATGGACTTCTCGTACGATTTTGAAAATAAGAGAGACCAAATCAGTCTCATCTGTCAGGGATGCAACCTGTGCGACGTTTGGAAGCTTTTTAAATCTCGGTCGACCAACTCTCTTCTGCTTCATATCCTCGATATAGTTGCACCATTTGATAAAATCTGCTGCGTCGTTGATTTCTCTCGTCAACAGGGCCTGATAAATATCCTCTGCAACACCTTTCATTAGGTGTGACACTTTTTCTTCTTCTTTCTTCAGAGGATTTACCTCTTGGCAAAGTCCTAATACACTTTGTATGTAGGACTGTGTACTCTCCCTTGAGCGCTGGGCTCGGCATTTTAGTTGTTTATCTGCCCTTCTGGTATATTTTTGACGGTCGCCGAAAAGTCCACTTAGTCCATTTTTAAACGCTTCCCAGGCGTCTAAGGCGTCTTCGTTGTTGACATACCACTGTTTCGCAGTACCGTCAAGAAAGAAATAAACATTAGCAAAACACATCATGTCATCCCACTTGTTAAAATTGGCTACTCGATCGTACTCTTTAAGCCATTTGAGAGAGTCTTCCCCAGGCGCTCCTCGGAAGGTCAATGGGCTCCTCCATTGCTGTAACGAAGGTGTTACTACAGTGGGCTTGGCTTCTTGCTCGGTCGGCATTTTTGTCTACTTCTTACTATTTTCTTTTAACAGTCCAAATTGGGGGGATAATCCTCTTAACCGGAGGCTCCTGCGAAGGTTGTCGCTATTATCCACGTTTGACGTAATTGTTACCCCGCGCCTCCACCAAACTTGTCACGGAGTTCGAAAGAAGTACACAGTTCTCAGTTAAACAAACAATTAGATTTATTCTAACGAGGGAGCTTGATACAACACTGGACTGAGAACATGCGCAACTGGCGACGTACTCAGCTTTTATACACTTAGCGAATATTCGAGAAGTAACCAGTATGCACTCTAAAGAATGATCTGGATTCATCTAAAACCTAGACAAACAATACATTAAAAATGAAAAGAAAATTCCAGTCTTTGGATAAATCTGCCGGGGCCGGGATTTGAACCCGAGACCAGAAGAAATGGAGTCCAACTCTCTGCCAACTGAGCTGTCGGGACTTGTAGCAAAGTGTGTGTGTGGCAATATATATATAACGATAACATATCTAAAATTGTTTGTGGAACATCAAAAACAAAATAGATCAAGATTATTTTAAATCTATTTAAAAAACTAGCCAAATGTTCTTCAAATTATATTTAATATTTTATAGGAGCTGTTGGATTGTGTGGCAAATAGATATATTTTTTGAAACTTTTGTGAAGCAAATGGAATAATAAATTTTTTCCAGTTTTCTAGACTTCATGCTGCTCGTTCTCAGTAGCTTGCTGTTTTGAAATAGAAAAATCCACTATCAATCCTTTCAATACAGGTATAATATGACTTCATGATAAATATCATAGCACTGCATTTAAATAACAATTAAATTATGGAATTTCAAATAAAGGATATAATTTATTAAAGATTTTTTTAATAAATGTATTTTTAAAGCCTACTTGGATCCTTTTTTTAACATTTGCGTATGATTTTAAGGGTAAAAAAAACTTTAATACTTATTATGAAATTTAAGAAAGAGACTGTTAGTCAATTTTACGCTTCTTAATTTTTATATAGTACCATAAACTTCCAAATACTTTAAACACTTGTTTATGAACAGTCTGATGAACGACGGGAAAACATTTTTAAATTTAAAAAAAGAGCATATATATTCCCCTTTATAAAACCAAACTTAAACCATTTAAGTTGTACAGTATTATAACTATTTATTTCTAAATGTAGTACGTAACTTTATCAAGATTCCTCATGAGTGAGTGAGTGAATATTAGCATCGCACTCTTAAGCTACACGAGGACTTTTAGCGACGGACTTCGTAATTTTGAATCATGGTCAAGTGACTAGGACGACACCTGAGCTGACAGCCCCCTCTCCTAACTACTGCACCACACCAACGGAAGGAAGGTTGAGCTCTCGACAGATTTAACGTGCATCGCTACCTTACACGGCGGGTCTTTAGTGGTACTGGGCTGGAACTCACATGACACGCCAGCCGTCAAGATACCTCATAAACATCAGTAAATGTATTTCCCTAGGAAGAATGATACATTTTTGAAACCGACTTATAGTCAAAGTAGTCTTGTAAATATATTTACCAAAGTAATTCACAAAAGTAATTGAATTTAATAAATCTATTTAATTAAATTTGTTACGAAAAATATTTAAATAAATCTCAAACACCGCATTTAGAATTATTTCAGTGCAGCACCACTGCATCGCCATAATTAAGGTGCAGAATGCGGATGCCAAAGTTTTTAAAATTCGTTATCCTTGCCGTCTGTTTCACGAATGTCTGTAACGAAACACAAAGGGAAAAAAAATAGAAGAAATAAAATTTTTTGAGAGTCTATTTTTTATTTCTAATTCTGACTCGTATAAGATCTAAGATATTCAGTGTAAAATACCTAGTGAAATAAAGAATTATTGATACATCATAAATAAAAATTTTAAAAAGTACAACTCGTGTAAGGTTTGCTTCATTTCCGTGCTGAGTTTGTATTCCGAAATATGTAGTATGTATTCCGAATTTTTTTTCTTTCAAATAATTTAAATAATTCCAATAGAGTCACTACTTGTATTAAAACCTTATTGTTAGCTGGCTCGGAACGAATATCATTTTTTTATAACAAAAGGACAGTTATTTCTTACACACAGTAAATTTATTAAATTGTATTACTTACTTATTACGTAGTATTGAATGCAAGAAAGAAAGTTCCAATATTTTTAAAAATATTCAAAAAAGTTAAACTTTTATAAAATCATCGATTTTTATTATTCTACGCTGGTTATATTTTTGTAGTTTTAAATCAATACATATGTGCCGATGTTTATTAATTTGTTCCTCTAATATACAAAATGCGTAACATATACATAATTTAAATACCTATTAGTAAATTATATGGTTAAATATAAATAAATTCAAAATTTTGAGAGTTTGTTTTTGGATATAATTTATTTCACAAACAATGAAATCTAAATTTTTAAGTAAGATCCAAAATTTTAACACGAAAAAACGTGGATCATTTCAGTAGAAAAGTACTGATTTATAAAAAAAGAGGGGATATATACTAAAATAATTAAAATCTCCTATTTTCTATCCTTCCTTTAAACTTTCGCATACCTCTTAACTGCTGATTTGCATGACCCCGGTAAATATCAAAATAATTAAGAACTGCAAATATATCTTTTCCTTTAAGCACATTTGAATCTTGTGCGATAGGGTTATCCTTCAACCGTGAGAAGATGAATCCTCGTAATTAAGTCAAGCTGAGAGATCATTTACGGAAAGTATTAGGAAACTATTTTAAAGCAATTAAGAAAGGTCATGCTATCGGAAATCTCTCTGAAACGAGTTATTTTTATTATTCGATATTTATTTGCTTCGTAAAACAATTGTTACATGGAGACAGATTGTGTATGGTGTAATGAGACAATATTTACGTGTTATTAACATTAATGATACTTTCTCAATTATGTCTTATTTTTATTTAAAAAATTTTACTCGGTTTTAGCGTGGTTGGTTTGTCGCCTTCTGCACATAAGGTTGCGGGTTCGACACCGGCCCAAGTCGGTGGATTTTCATGATGCAGAAAAATGACGGTGGCCATGTCTTGTGATTATGTGGCGTATCAAAAATCCCTTGAGTGTCCGTTTGGCTTGTGTGCTCTCGACAAAATTAAATTTCTAAGTACAATTTGCATCGTCAGAGCTCAGATGAATCCCTCTGGGGAGGAAACTGGATGTCAAATTTACTTGCGGTGATTAATATCCGCATATACGGTGCCGAACTAGAAGGAGATACCAGCTTCGGGGGAATGTGCTAGGTCTGCAATGGTAAAACACCAATGGGAACCCGTTAGAAATAGGAAAAAAACTTTACATTTTGGGCTTGAGACTAAATTGTTTAATTTGTTTTGGAAATTAGCTATCTCCATTATTTCTATTGATAAGAACATTTTTAACGAATGCATAATTTAAAAAAGTGCCCTATTGCAGCAGCCTTATTTTTTTTTTAATGGGAAGGTAAGTCATTGCAAATACAGCAAATTTCCAAGTGTTTCCAACTAGTGGCGGCTCTCGCCTTGACGCTTGAATTTATTTAATTCAAGCTGTTAGGATGCTAAGTATTGCGTGATTTAATTTTGCCGGCAGACCTGATCCGAATTGATACTCGAGGGCTCTTTTACATACCATGTAATCATATGATATGAGTGTCTGTGGTTTTCGCATCAAGAAAATCTATCATCTCGAGCCGGAATCGAACCAACAAATTTGACTTAACGTAGTGGGCAAGCTACCCTAAACCACAGAGCCAATTTTCCACAAGCAAGATAATCAAATAAAACTAACAGATTTTATCACTATGTAAATTTAAAGACGCATGTTGTAGTGTTTGCTTAAAATTACGGGTTATATAATTATGTACGTTTAAAATAACTCGTAGGTTTAAAATTAGAAAATGTCGTTAAAAATTCCTTAGTTTTAACATAAAATTATTTTTTAAATACAGTATTTCTGGACAATTTCTTTTTGATGAGTAAGATATATATAATAAATCGATAATAATTTTCATAAAATGTGTGAATAATTACTTTTTAAAATAATGTATAATGTTTATGAATTTAAAATTTGTTTTATGTGGTTTTCAAAGTATATTAAAAGATGAACCTCTATTTAACGAATTTTCATATAATGAACTTTTTTTCGGGACTTAGCGACTTCTTTAGATATAGGTCCGACTGTATTTCATCTACTTCTAAATGGCTCAGTTAAACATATTTCAAATTTTATTTAAACTGTTATAAATTTCAAAAAAATACAGAAACATTAAACAATGTGCTCTAAAATGACTATATACAGATAAAGCATTTTACCCCGTTCGTCCATCTTTTTCCTGGCAATTTTATTTTTCATTTTTATAAAAGCAAAATGAAAAAAAAATCTCAGTGATATATAATCTAGAATTTAAAAAAAAGAAGCTCCTTTTTCCACCTGGGAAACAAAGCATGCTATTTCTATCCTGTATACCATTCCATTTCCGGACTCAAAAACCCGAGGAGAAAACCTTTCTCGCAGAAGATGTGTTTCCCAAGGGAGCCATGAAAGAGCTTTTCACCTTTGCGCTCTAATTCCCCAAAGCTCAAACTGTCTCGAATATTTGAGCTCCGAAGCGGCATCTTTTGAAAAGACGAACATATCGTTTGTTTTTGTTTTGATTTTTGGTATTGGGAGTTCTTTTTTTAGAACAAATATTTGAAACAATTTGTAACACATTACCCTCTTTCTGGATGTTTCTTTTTAGTGTGAATGTAGCATATGGTGATATTTTTTTCCCCTAAAACAAATAATCTTAAGTTTTTTTCCCTTTTTCCTAGCGATAAAATTTATGTACAGCACGATAATATAATTATTTTAAAGGTTTAATTTGAGAGTTAAAAAATATCTACCAGTTTAGTGGTAAAATTTTAAGGAAGCTTATAGTAAAATTGTTATTTATTAACACTGTTTGAAAGTTTAAGGGAAATTATCTTAAGTCTTAAATTATTTTAAAGTACAAATTTATTGCTTTGTGTTCTAAAAGAATGCGTATAACGTGGAGAAATAATTAAAATATTTAATTTTTTTAAGAAAATTGTAAATGGGATAACTATCTGATTGCAATACATTTATTTATCTTTTCCTTTATTTTGTCTATTTGAAAATCTAAGATTGAAATTGGCAAGATCCACAACTTTTTCAGTCGCTTTATCAATTTCTTCAGTCTCTAGAACGTATTCAGCTTGTGAAGGGGAAAAAAAAAAAAGACGAATCAACGAGATTTGAAAATTGTGTAACTCCGGATTTGTGTAAGTCGAGGTATTACTGTATGCTGGGTGTCCGAAAAGTATGACTACACTTTCAAATATGTATTACAAAATTAATAAATAAATAAAATAAAGATATTTACTAATGGTTTGTTTTGTTCCATAAAGAATCCATTATATTTTTGCAATGCTTTATCGCATCATTTTTAATGTGCGCACCACATCTTTTTGCTAGATTTTCAACCACGTTCTATGAAGCACTGAAAGATCAACAATCTTAATGACTATTGTAATTCAACTTTTATTTTCATCAGTGTTACAAATTGGAGATCAATAAACAAGGCTTTTCACGTATTTTACAAGAACAAGTCCAGAGGTGTCATGCCTAGAGATCTGGATGGTCACACTTCTAAATCCCAATGTGGTGGTGCCCATTTAAAATGTACATATGTTGCTGATTTAAATTTGATAAACCATGCTACGATTTTCGCTTGTTCTCGAAGGCAAGTCATTTTGAAACAAGAATGTAGCAAAATGGAAATGCTGTACTAACTAATTTGCATTTCGTAAAACAGAACAGTCTTTTCCTCTTCTTGTTTTGTCTATGAATTTAGTGCATTTCTATATTGCTCCAAAAGCCCCAATGATTAGCGAAGCAAGGTCTGGAGCTTCAGGACTGCAGATAATGTCCTGTGGTGATACATCCAATTTAAAACAAGATGCAAGAATAGCCTTGCAGTCAAAAATATGATTTGATGTTAATTGGGTTTGCGGATAATTTCTGCAGATAGAGTAAAATCGTGAATTATCTGGAGATATTTTCACACATACCTCTGAAATAACCCGTGTTGTAGTAGACGGCAAATTTCGAGGGCAATTGAGATCTGGGGTAATTGGTTTTACGAAACGCTGGTTGGAAATTTTGCGCTTGGCAACCGCGTATGCCGCTTCCGAGATGACAGTGGAAGGTTGATTCAAGACCCGAGCCTCCTAAGCGAAAACGTGTGCATCTTCATTACTTCCAATGCCCACGTGGGCAGGATTTCCCTGGAGTACACTTAATTTACTAGTTTGCCTGATGAGAATGTTAATGTCTAGTCTCAGAAATCTTTTCCTTATGAAACATTAAGAAAACAAGTAAACTGAAAAAAGAACGTCTTTTTTTTTCTCTTATAGAACATAAAAAACCGTAGGTGAAAATCCTTTTTGTTTATTTTTAATGAATTTTTTGAAAGAGTACTGATACTTTTCGGATATTACTATGGATGGAAAAGCGTATTTTTTATTTAAGTAGATAATGATAGCCGGCTAGGTAGCGTAATTAGTTTGTCTCTGGCTTTCTGCACCGAATGTTGCGGGTTCGACCCCGACCCAAGTCAATGGATTTTCATGATACAGAAAATCAACAGAGGCCATATCGTGTGATTATATGGCATGTAAAAAATCTCTAAAGTGTTTGTTTGGCTTGGGTGCTCTCGGAAAAATTAAATCCTAGTGCAGGTTCGCATCATCAGAGCTCAGGTGACTCCCTCTAAGGAGGAAACTGGGCGTCAAAATTACCTGCGGCGATTGGTATCCGACTTTTTATCTGATGCCGAATTAAAAAGAGATAACAGCTTAGGGGGATGTATTAGGTCTGCTACCAATCCGCATCCCATTTGAAATTTTAAAAAATGATTTGATGCAATCTTGATTTTTCCAATATTTGCTCAAGTAATAAATGGGTAAAGAAATAAAATAATCGTTTTAAAATAAAACTAATTTCGATCCTCTCTTAACATATCCGACTACTTGCGACATTTATTTAAAAAAATGGAGAAAATGGAGATTTTTTTGTGGTTTTTACATTTATTTAGTACATTAAAAAATATACTAAAATTAAAAAGAGAAAAATAAATTATTGCTACTAAAATGGGGAAAAAATGGGCCGAAAATTGACAAAAAATTACATAAACGGGGTCCTCTCTGTACAAATAGTAATTGAACAAATTCTCAATTTTTCAATTTTAATGTATTACTTTGCTATTCCTTTTTGAAATGACCTTCATGATAAGAGATATTTTAATTTTTACAAAAATTAGATCACTTTGTCTTAGCTATTATATGAAATTGCTTAAAAAAGCAGTGATTATATTCCCATAAAGAACTGCAAATTTTGTTATAAAACAGTGATTGATAAATCTGAATGTCAAAACACTTCTACAGTTAAACAAAACATACACAAAAATTAGAGCAAATTATTTTCAAAACTTTTTGAGCAATCGCTGTTCCCGTTTGAGCTTTTCGAAAAAAAAGTTTTAAAGTTTGACATCGTGTGTAAAGTAATGACATCTGTTTTTACAAAAACACTTGCTATCCTAGTGAATGGAAAATAAAACACTTGGTATTTTTATAAAGCTAATACGATGGCCCATAAAGTAAAATTATAAAAAAAAATTGTCAGTTTTTTTTAAAAAATCGTGAATTTAGGGTAGTCGGATACCTTAAAGTAAAATTAAAATTTGTGTCTGCTTGAATTGTTGTTAAATTGTTAGTTCGCTATACAGGATAAAATGATTTGTGTGAAATGTAAAATGAAAATTCTATTGTATTAAGTTCTTTATTCCTTTATAAGTACAGGGACGTCTTTTAGATATCATACTATCATAAATTTTGGATACTTAACATATTTTGAAATTTAAATTTGCTACCGTTGAAAGAAATCAATTAAGAAAAATTGCCAGTTTGCATAATGGATATCTTATATTTAATAGTCAATAAACCGAGTAATTTAAATTAATAAATTAACTACTAGAACCCCTCGAAAATAAAAAGACATTAGCTTACCTAAGCAATATTTTTAAACCTGTTTTGAGAATATAGTTTAGTTTGCAATTTTAAAATTCAAGACATCCTCAAATCACAAATATGTTTCCTTCAAGGTAAATTAATTTTAAATTATTTATATATCAAAAGCGTTGTGTTTTCATTTTACTCCGATGCTCCTGAGATGACTAAAGTATTAGTTAAGATTAAATTCCTGAAGAATACATTATAAAATGCAAAAATTATAAAGTTTTGTTGATAATAAGATAAACTTTTCTATTATGATGAGCTAATGTCTGAGCTATAATGTTACAGTGGAATAATAACCTTAAATTTATTTTATATAAAATTTTACAGTATATATAAAGCGTGTGTGTAATGGTAAATGTTTTTAATTATTTCTTTCATAATGCATTGCTTTTATTTTCTATAGAAATACAGTAAATTTTTAAGAGCATTTGCACATACTTTTGACGCTATTTTGTATGCATATATTTTGTTTTCAACAAAAGAAATTTTCTGAAGCATTGTATAAATCAGCATTATTTCAATAAGTTATATATTAACTCACACAGATTGTAATAAAATTTCTACATATAGCTGATACTTTTAGAATATATAAACTCGTTTTTTTATTTTTTTAAAAACAATATTTTAATATATCCCCGGAAATATGCAAATTAATTGAGATTAATGATGAAAAATATTTTAAACATTTAACTTAACTTAACTCATTGGCGCAACATCCATGAGAATCAAGACCTACCGTGTCATTTCAGTATACGCGATCTTGGGCCCTGAGGTGCATGAGTAAATGTTCCGATCACAGGGTCAGTCGGACGCGAAAACCCCCAGTGTTAAGTTCCCAAGAAAGCTTGATGCTCATTTATCGACCCACTGAAAGGATTGTGATGTTCATCCCATTGGAAGTACATCTCTCGAAGTATCAGCCTGAGCTAGAGGTGTAGGATTAGCGAAAGAACTAGGATCAAACATTGTCTTAATATGACTTTATTAAGATATTCAACTTAAACCTTTAACAAATTCAATTATAATAATTAATATGAGAGAATCTACGATGACGAAATACGCAACGCACAATATATATATTTATAATAAGACCTAATCCAATTCAGACCAATATCAATAAGCGAACCGCCTAATCCTCGATTCTAATATTAAATAATCAATCCTACCTTATTACAACTTGTAGTCACGCTCAATCTTGTCTTTATATGCAACTTTGCGGGTTTGAAACACGAACTGTAATAACCATCAACTCCCACAAACCAACATCAATTGTCTAACATTCCTATACATTGCCATCGCGCTTACTCTAAGATCCTATATTTAAAAGTCCACTAATTTGCATCTTTAATTCACATTTCATTTCTTGGATTTCGTTGGAAAAGAGTTGCCATTAATTCTGGCCCAAAGAACCCAAAGGACTTGTTAAAGAAAAGACACCTAAGACGTCACAGGATGTAAGGCTGAGTCAACCTTACCTAGCCCTGGATTTGAGCCTCGGACCTGTGGTGTGGAAGCGCGATGTGCTAATCACTCAGCCACTGGGCTGCTTCAAACATTTAAAGTTTTGTAAAATTATTTATTTCATCAATCTTCAGTGTAATTTTATAAACTACAGAATTATTGTTAAAATACCAGAAATACTTCAATTCAGCTTACAATCATTTACACAATGTTAAGCACAAATGAACACATTTGAAAACATTGCAGTGATTTTTTTTTTTTTTTTTAAAAGGCACCTAAAATTATGAATGGTAACTATCATAAACATTTTGATAAATTTATTTTTTTCCCACAATAATAAGAAAAAATCAAAATCTTTTAGTTTCCATTTTTTTTTTCTCTTTTACATCTATGTAGCAAACGGCCTATTAGATTCTTCTGAAATTCTGTGATATCTGTTGTTGAAACTGAATCATAAATCATACACACATTACACACAAACATACTCACGCATTTGGAGCACGCATTTCTGGAAAATGCATTTTAGTATTCTTCAACTATTTTTTGCTCTAACTTAAGGGGGAAATGTTGAAGCCTAACAGAAGAACACGGAAAGCAAAACTATTTTCCGAATAACGCTTTATTTTTTTCTTTTAAAACACAGTACTTGAAGCACCGTATTCCCGTGTAATGCGTAGAAAACTGGTACTTAAAACTGGTGTTTTTTGTTGTTTAACTAGGTTACTTTTCCAGAAAGTAATGTCTGGTCCTATATAATTCTGATCCTTAAACTTGGTTGGGTTTTTATACAATTAAAGATGGTTGTTTGTCTAAGAATGGAAGATTTTCATTTTATTTCTTCTGAATAACCATTAACCCTATTGTATATGTATTTTTCTTCTTCCAAATGCTTGAAAGATAAATTAAAACTCTGGGTACTCTCTGTTTGCAATGCCCTAGAAGAAATTGTTTTAGGTTTGAATTTCTTTTCTTGCATTTTAAAAAGTAAGATTTTGAGCTTATAAAGCAATATTTTTAAGTTTAAGACTTAGCATTTTTAAACCATCTGAGAGTGCGAAAACATTCTTTTCTGAGTTTGTGGAGTAACTTGCAATTTTCGTAAACTTGGAAAGTAATGTTTTCGCATTCTCAAAGGATTTCAATTGTTACATGTAGAAAAAGAGAAATTGTAAAAGCCTTAAGACTATGCAAGTTAAATACACAAAAAGAATAATTTATCTTGGAATAAAAGAAAATCTCTTAAAAACCATGATAATTCATGACTCCTCCTCTTCAATTCAGCATTTTAGGTGTAATTGTAATATTTGCCATTTTAATAGCAATTTCAATTTTATCTTCCAACAGTGATGTATCTAGATAACCGTTTTAAGACAAATGAAATATAAATTATTATTTTTTTTATTTAAAAACTTAAGAGCCCCTAAGATACATGACTAAAATTGCTTGATATATATGTCGATAAATCTCCAGTCTAGTTTCAGTACTTAATTAAAACTTTATTGCATATTATGGTTTTCTTCGCTTAATAACACAGAAAAAAAATCAGAAAACATCTTTTTTATAAGAAAACCCTCGGATATAAATTTTACATTCTTACTTTTCTCTATCCTATATAGAACAGAGTATTTTGCTTAATATTAATGTAGGTATGAAACATTCCGTTGCTTAGTGTAAAAACTGTTTCATACAATGTAATACATACACTTTTTGTTATAGTAAAATTTGCGTATTTTTTCAATGTTTCTAACTTTTAAGAATACTGTTTTTGGAAATGTTTCTTGTATTTGGATCAAGGTCTTCGATATATTTAGGGAAGAAAACTTTAGAAATATATTATCAAGTACAAACATTTAAGATGTATAAAAATTTTACGAATATTTACCACATATATGCTGATGACTTAGAGGTGTAATTTATACATACACTAGTGTCAAAAATTAAGGTCACGCATATAAAGCCAGTAATAACTATAAAAATAGTGTGCTTATTACAAAGAAATTTATCAGCTGCTACGGAAGAATTCAAAAAATATACAATGAAGCAAAAATTTGCTAACCATCCTAATGTTGTTTAACCGGCCCTTTGCATACTGTCAAAAAATTGTGGTTTCTATGGTTTAAATACTATCACTCAGCCCATTAAGTATTCTTTTTTTTCCAGTACCACTTCATATATTAATCAGAAAAATATGTACCATTTCCATCTCTAGACATATATACAGACTTACCATTCAACCCCTTTTGTACTCGTGGATTCAAGTTCAGGTGCCACTAAAGGTGTAGAAAGCCTCATGTTAAATCTGTCAATGCTCACCAGAGAAGTCAGATTATACTACAGGTAAAGATATTCCGCAACATTTTAACAATAGTTCTGGTAACCTTTAGGATTATTTTCAGTTAAATTAAACCCGAAAGAAAAGATTCTTAACATGTGAGCGAAATTTGCAAGGGAAACAAAAAAAATTAAATTGTGTTTTGGATGAGTAAATTTGATGTACGATTTTATGGCTTCATCCCCAATTCCTTATTCTCACATTCAACAAAGCAATCTAAATGTTTGAGTATTATACGATACCTTTCCAAAATATTATTTTCAAATATTTTACATTAATTCTTTATTAAAAAGGAAAATACAAACAATTATACTAAACAAGTTGAATATATTGCTGAAAAGAATTATTTCTAAAGACAATTGAATAACCTCAAACAAAGAATATGTAACATCGTAAAGAAAGCAACGAACTCAAGTGTTAAACATATATAGAGCGAAACATGCAGAAAAATATTTTGAACCTTCCCAACACCGTTTAGTGGCCAAAATATAACTGGACTATTCAATGCTAAATTCATCCCATAGAAGTTGATCCGCAGATGACTTTTTCCATGTGTTCCTCCAAGATAGTAAGAAAGCCAAACAGATATGAAATTATCCCTATATTTGTGAATTTGTGAGCAAAGATTTCTTACATGAATATCAATAACGGTAAATACAGGGTGGTCGCGAATCCATGGTACAAATTTTAAGGAGGGATACAGAACATTGTAATAATCATTTATTGTATAGGAATGTATAGGCGCAAGTGACGCGGTGAGACGCAAACAGGAGAAATAAAAGAAAAGAGAAATGGAGTTATCGGTTGGGGTTGCGTTGCCGGTAGTAGGCAATAGACGTCTAGCCACAGTTCAACAAGATGCATCTCAGTAGGGGAAAGCGCCATTCACAATTGTGCTAACGTCTACGATAGGGGACTTTACGTATGCCGTACATGTATGCAGGCGTGCGTTATATGTACGGCCGTGCAAATGGTAACGGTAGAGCTGCTCTACGAATTATCACGCGCAGTTTCCTGATCGACGAATGCCGGATCACACAGAATTGTTTCAGCGGTTACATCGTCAACTTCGTGAAATATGTTCATTCGATGTGACCAGACATGAGCTGTACGCAGTTCAAGCCTGGAAGAAAGCATTTTGAACGTTGTACCTGATAGACCAGAGTCAAGTACAAGAGATGTTGCCCATCCCGTGTGAGTCATCAGACAGTTTGCAGAGTGTTAAAAGGAAATCGCTTACGCCCTTTCATTTTCAGCGAGACAAGCTTAAAATCCGGCAGACTATCTACTCCGCCTGAACTTCTGCCAATGGGTGGTACAACAATGTGTGCTGCAGATGGTGAAAGTTCTTGTGCTGAATAGTTATTGTAAACGTTACACTTGTCAACAACGCTTCCAATAAATACTGTATTTCCTTTCGTCTCTTGTATTTTGTGTTTGTGCTTCACCGCGCCATTGGCGCCCATACATTCTTGTACAATAAATTATTGTTACAATGTCCTGTGCCTACTCTTAAAGTTTGTACCATGAATTCAGGATCACTTTGTTTTGACACAATTTGGTTGACATTTTTTTGCACAGGCTATGATGAGAATTTCAACATGGAAATTCACTCCTGATTTTAAAATAAATAAAGAAAAGTGCGATGGGATATATTTATCTCATTAAAATGATTCTAAAATTAAATTTTCTTTGAGCCATAGATATGAAATTAGCACGATAAGTAAATAGAATGAATCTACATTATTTTATTTATATTTATTTATTTTTAGAGTACAATTTATACCTTTTCTGAGATGCAAAGTAAATCCAAAAAAGGTGCGCCTCTCCTATATCCTCCGCTTTCATAATATGGCCTTTGAGCTAAAACAATTATCCACCCTTGATCTATACAATTTCCATAAAATAGAGGATGAACCAATACAAACTAACAAAAATACAGGGTGTTCGGGCTTAAAGTATCCAAAAGTAATGACTTATTATTACAAAACTACCCATTAGAATGTAATGAACTGTTCATCCGTGAATTGAAAAAATGTCCAAGAATTTTTAGGTCTAGTCCCATCGGCCAAGCGTGCGAGAATTATTCGGCAATCGCAGACGATAGACTGTATACATGGACTTCATTAGTAAAGATGCGGTGGTCAAAATCACGTGTTTGAACAGAATGGAATATCGTTACTGGCTTGCCTCATAGACTTATAAGGACTCCTACAACATGAATCACGCACACGATAAACAGCGTCCTCTTTCACGAAAACCTGCCAGTTTGAGATACCAAAGTTCCCGGCTCTTTTTTAGTTCTTTCTCATTGATAGATAGATTTTTATGTCGGAAGGTCGACATTCCATTTTGTTCAAACACGTCGCTGTGCATGCGTAACTGAATTAAATTCTGTTAACCAAAGTACGCACAGAATCTTTTGCTGTGGCATTCACATCTTTACTAATGAAGTAAGTGTAAAAAGTTTATCGTCTGCGGTTGCCAAATGATGCGCGCATGTGCAGTCAATCGGACTAAACCCAAAAAATCTTGGAGAGTTTTCCAATACATGGATGAGCAGTTTATTACATTCTGACGGGTTCCGTAACATAAAGCCATTACTTTTGGATACTTTAAGCCCGGACACCCTTTATAACTCAGAGAATAAGTAGATCATTAAATAATAAGCTCTTCAAGGTCAGAAATTCAGTGTAATTGGATGTTCATACTTAAAATCACATTTTCCCACAATTGACCGAAATTCACAGATTTCTTTACATATTGAATAAAAAATAAATTAGTCCTTTCATCATGTAGTTTTCTCATAACAAATTTTGAAATAAACTCAATTTATCACTGAAATGGTTGTCAGAAAAAACAAATAGGAGACTTTTTTAACAAAGGACTTCGTAAACCTCAAAGCTAATTAAAATATTTTGCTCGAATACTTCAAATATGATTAAAATTTATTTTGATGTTTATTTATGTCAGACAAATTTGTTTTTCAATATATCCTACGGCTATAATTTCGGAAGCAACAAAAAATTAATTGCTTCAAAATTAAATTGTCAATACTTTGCTTTTAGAGCTTTTAATCACGAAGACCACAGTTTATTTTCCATTATTTATAATTTTTTCTACGCTTTTTAAAAAGCGATAAAACATTATAAAAACTAGGAAATAAAAAGGGCTTTAAAAATCAAGCTTTATGACCTGAGGCAGTCATTAATTCTAAAAAGCTTTTAAAAGCAGAAACTAGACGGTAAAAAATGTGTCTAGAGCTCTCTCTTCCTTCCCGCTCCTAGAGCTGAGCTAAGGGGAAGAAATGGAATTCAAAAACCGAAAAAAAACAAGCTATGAGAGAAGAATGTACGTTACATTGCGCTGATTTAATTATGTTGAAAAAACTTTTTTTTCCCGCGCTTCCTAGTTTAGAATTCAGTCATTTTTTAACGCTTTATAACAAATAATTGTACAGATTCGTGTATTTTGCATTATGTGGTAGAAAGCGCTTCTTTTTCATTTCCGTCCAAATTTTTTTCTTAATTTGTTCATAAAAATATTGTGCCGAATTCTTTTCAACTCATCTATGTCTAATTTAGGTAATGAACTTGTATCTGGTAATCAAATAACAAGACAGTTTTTCATAAAACCGGAAAAAAAAGCATTCCAAAATTATTTTACGGGACTTGAAAAATAAAATTATGAAAAAAACGTTTTCAAAAATAGAAGTTTATTTTTCTTTTCGAAATAACTTTTACATATTATAATTCTTTGACCTTTACATTACTAAAAATTACAAACCTGTCAACCAGTTTTTGTTAAAATTTGCCTAACCATAAAACTAGAGTTTTTCTAAATAACCAAAAGACAATTGACTTTTTTTTCAAATTTTAAACAATTTTTTTTCTATTGTTTTTCCTGGAATATTTTAATTTTAATTTGTAGAATGAAAACAAGCTGCAAAATAAATGCAATTGTATAAAAGAACGAGGAATGATTAAACAGTAAGAATATTATATTGGAGAGTAGGGATCGGCAATCCCTATGGCAGGAGGTACAATTATCAGTGGCGCTCTGCAGTTCTCTACAAATTTGTCCCTTTTTGAGTTCTTGGAAGTTGATTAATTTGTAATAGACCTTCTTGACAATTGTCTTCAAAGTTATGGACATTGAAGGACGAACGAAATAATCGGTATAACTCTAAAGATAAATTCGCAGCTATTTTGCAAATAATTGAATGCCCTTCCTGAAAAGATTTAATTGTTTGAAGAGTGAGCATTGCATGTACTCTACTTCCCGCTTTTAGTTCTACATATCTATGAGTAAAAATGATTTCCTAACGTGAAAAATATTTCGAGTTCACAGAGAAATTGTTTAACTGAATGCTCAGAATTGTGTCAAATTGAAAGTCAAAATTATACATGTGATTTTGCGATATGATAGCAGAGCGGTGTAAACACTAGTTGTACGTTAAAAGTTTCATTTATCTTTTTGTTTAATTATAATGAAAGGAAATACTTGTGTGTTTTATATGTGTGTGTGTTGCCTATTTCTTATTTTAATAAATATATTTAAAAATACATGATATACGTACGATTTTAATTTTAAAAAAAAAATTTCTTTTTCTTTGCTGAAGAAATAGATATATTGTATGCTGTTTATTTTTATGTTAAGAAATATCTTTAAATGATGGAAAATTAATATATAACAAAACTGTGAATCTATATTATTGATGTCTATTTTCTAATTCTGCATGCATTATGCAGGTAATCGAATTGCTTCAAAAATGTCCAAATATTTGGCATGTTCAATCATATTGGATGACAGATTTGGCAGGCCTTAGCTAAAAGTTTGCCAACCTCTGGTGTAGAGTAACAGGAATTTGAGTGTCAAATAAATTCAAAAACATATAAAGGAATATTTTTATACCGTGATATTTGCATATAACCAATTGAAAGTATAAGTTTTCCTTAAAATAAGAACAAGATTTATATTTTATTATCTTTTTCTACTTTTCTTTTCTTTTTAGGCAAAGAAATATAAATAATAAGACATTAATTTTCTATTTTTATAGTTCTCTGTGGCATCTTTTGTGAATTGTGTTTAGCTTTTACCTACCAGTAGGTCATTTTACTACTGCTTCCGATGATGAAATTGAGGCTAATGCAGTAGTGGTAGAGTAACTATCACTAAGAAGCTGGGGATTCAACACGGCCGTAATCTTTTTCGACTCTAAATAATCATTACAACCTTTATCACAAAATTACTTCTGTACTACACAAAGAATTTTTAATAAATAAATGATTTTTCTCATAAAATTTCTTTCTAGTACTTACCGGCACATTGTGACATTGCTGGAGTGTACATACTGACTTTTTACTAAGAAAGGAGCCCTCGTGATCCAACGATCCATAAGACAATTTCAACTTTTCAGTCTTTAAAATGTGTTACTAATATGACCTTCAAATATATTTTTGAACTCGAAGCTGTGGAGATGTCGAAGGACAAGAGTTGGACTATTTTGAACAAGAACATCCTGGAAGTTCCTAGAAAAGCTGCTGTAACTCGTTTTAGACTTTTGACGGAGCATTACTATATGAGGTACCATCTATACCGAATTGGTACGCCGACTCACCTAACTGTACTCTATGATTGATTGAATATTAACGTCGCACTGTTCAGCTACACGAGGGCTTTTGGCGACGGACCACGTAATTTTGAACCATGGTCAAGTGACGTGGACGACTCCTGAGCTGGCACTCCCTCTCCTAACTACCACACCACACCAATGATAGGATGTTTCAGCTCTCGACATATTTAACGTGCATTGCTGCCCAACACGGCGGGTCTTTATTGGTACTGGGATCGAACTCATGACATGCCTGCCATGATCTGATACCTTGACCACTGGGCACATTTGAACGTGTGCCCTACACTGAAGGGTTTTAACTATAACATCGAAAAATGTTGGAGAGCACGTACATTAATGGCATTGTTGCTGTGTGTGGCATTTGTAAAAAAAAATATAACTCTCAAATAAAAATGATTCTACAATAATTGCTATAGTTAGTGTTGTATATTTTGAGTTATTTTCCCACGCTTATAACTGATCTATATTAAAGGTAAGGTTTCCAATATATTTAAAATAATAGTCTATTTATTTTTATATTTAATTACAAAAACCCGACTAAAAACCGTTTTCTTTTTCACTTTACGAATAACCGAAAACCATATTTTAAAATTGTATCAGGACTTTCATTACTAAATTCATTACTAATCACTTAAAAAAAGATTATTAGACATATGTATTATTAAACATTTTTAAAAGAAAGACACCTACAATTTTTAGCAATGCTTATGATACGGCGAGTATTATTATTGTCTACTGTAATTATATGTGGGAAAAGGTGTGATAATATTTACATGGAAAATTTATAAAAAATAATAATTTTTAATGATTTTTATTAAAAATTTTTTACATCCGTCCTTTACTCGAGGCCGGCGAGTCGAGAGTTCAAGTCCTGGTTTCGTGTAGAGGGACTGATGCACGTTAAATCCGCCGTGGTCGAAAGTCCTCCCATTGGAGGTGGTTGAAGCTTGCAAAGGAGAAGCTAGATCAGGTTGAAAATTACTAAGTCTATCACCACTAGCGTACGCATTGCCTTAGAATGCGACTTTAAAAAGAAATCAACCAATCAATTGTATGTGTGGTAGAAGCGATAATATTTTGTTTTTTTTCAAATGGTGCTGCGGATTATTAATTACTATTGCAAACTGTGACGATTCTTTCATCGCGTTTTCTTTTAACAGTCCTCTAGGATTCTTTGGGACCAGAATGGCAATTCTTTCCAACCAACTCGAGAAGAAGAACGTGATTATGCAAATTAGGAATCATATATATATATATATATATATATATATATATATATATATATATATATATATATATATATATATATATATATATATATATATATATATATATATATATATATATATATATATATATATATATATATATATATATAATAGAAGTTTAACGTTCGCGTGGGTGCTATGTGAGGTGTATGTCTAAGTGTGGAAGTGATTGATGTAACGTTTAGAAGAATACCCAAGTCCGAGAATTAACCTACCCGTACCTGTATATCCAAGCTAAACCTGGATACACACCAAAACTACAAGAATTAGAATCGAATTAAAGCCACGTCAGTTAGGACAAAGAAAGTAGCTGTTTACCTAGGATATAGCGGTAAGTAACTTTGATTAAGCTATAAGGAAAGTGCGTGTATTAGTGAGATTAGAATTAATCTGTAAAATTAGATATAGTGGTCAATTACGAGATTATTTGGTAATACGAGTTGTGTCTTCTCATTCCAGATCTGCTTACTTTGACTATTATTATTGTTGTGTATTGTGATTCAGTTAAGATCTTAATAAACAAATATTAAGATGAACGATTTGCGTGATTCATCGCCCTTCCCTACAGTAGCAGGTCGCGTAGATAATGGAGAACAGGGGCACCCACGGGCCAGTGCCTCATAAAACCTAGTACATACCCCGGAAGCTGGTATCACTTTTTAGTAATATTCACAATGTAATTTTGAAACCTAGTTTACTCCCCAAGGTGATACACCTGAGCTTTGGTGATGTGAGATTGTTCAAGAAATTTAGTTTTTCCGAAAGCATCTAAGCCAAACATTTACTCTAGGAATCTAGGAATCTTTAACATACCGCGTAATCATACGACATAGAAGCGTTTGAGATTTTTGCATGATGAAAATCCACCTACTTGGCCCGGATTCGGACCGACAAACTTGGGAATACAAGGCCAGTGCCAAACCAACTACGCCACCTAGCAAGCGAATTATTTTACCAATAACCTATTTATCCTTTTTGAAATTAAGTTTTCGTGCGTCATCATTTCTTTGCATTGGAAAACAAAACATAAGCAACTTATAACATGATGTTTAACATTTTTGCAATATTGCTAAATTACGCGTATAATTCTGTATTTTAAATACTTATAATAAAATCTAACTCCTACTGTCTCAATACACATTTAACAATTACTAGTACTTAAGTCTACCTCTAAGCTAGAAACACGACACTTAACACAATACACCAAAATCACTTCACGACGGCAACGAAGATTCAACATTGAAAATTCTATAATTTATTCTGAGGCTCAGAGTTGTTCGTAATGTGTTAAACCTTAACATCAAATTATGGTTCGTCTGATGACGTCATTTGTTCTATGTGGCGCTGAAATGATAATAACAAAAGAGGTACTTACGTACTAATGCAACACAATCCTAACGTTAAAAAAAACTCGTCAAGTTAGTAACTCCGATTTCGCAATGTCGTACGCACTGAATTGGCAGCCATATGCTTCGTTTCATGTAATGTCGCCAGTAGGTTGCTATAATACGTAAATACCCAAAAAGAACTTAGAAAGAGATGACAGAAAGACTGGGATTGAGATACGTCAAAAAATTGATTGCTTTTAACTATTTATATTAATATTAATCTTATTTGCTTAATGTTTAGTTCTGTGTGGCATTTTACAGGTTACTGTCCTAATAAAGAAATGACCATTTAAAAAGCCTGGATTTATATACTTGCATCATGACAAATAATATAGAGCTGTGTTTCTCAAACTGTGGGGTGCACCCCTTAGGGGCGCCATAACTCAACATGAGGAGCGCGAGCATATTGAAAAGTCGAAAAGAAAAGATTATTTTAAAAAAGTATTAATTTACTGAAAGTAAACAAACAAAATACATTCTTACGTAATAAATGAATGAAATACACATCTTCATTGATATACTACACTTATAAATATATCAGTACTGCTCAATGCATTTTATAATTAATTTAACAATACTAAATCAAGAACGTTTAATAATTATCAGTAATCCCATGGGCTCTTAATATGTAAAATTCTATGCAAAAGTTAACGCTTGATGTTAATTAACAATTGTGATGCCCGGTTTATAATTAATTATTTCTATGCCAATTAAAAATTACGCGATTCGCTCTCTAATACCACCTTTTAACTTGTAGGCGAGCGTATGTGGTGTATTGGTGGAGGGGGATAGTAAAGGAATAAATAAGCAAATCCTCTGAAATAAGTAAATATCCTTCGCACAAACACTCTCAAGGTCATTTTATTGCATTCCAAAGCCTTCGGAATAATTTTATGGATAGCAGTTCACAGAAAATATTGTACTTCGGAAAGACGTATATATATATATACGCTAGCAGCATTTAAGAGGTTGAAGTCGAATTGTAGGTTTAGTTTCAAAATATACTATTTTTGAATTTAATACATTGTTATTGTATGGAGCGAGGAAAATTATGGTTGAATATTGGGTCGCAAATATTGAAAGTTTGAGAAACACTGACATAGAGCTTTCAAAGTTTACTATCTAACCTTAATGATTAGATTGTAATCAACACTGCATCTTGCCAAAATGGCTCTATACTTTACTTCATCTAAACAAAAATATCTGCAAAAAATGGAAAACACTTCCGAAACATCATCTAACCGCACAAAAACTGCACTATATTCATAATTCGCTAAGAACCTGAAACCGCTTTCAACTTTTCATGCTTCAGTTTTCTTTATCTCATAAGTTACGATTAGTCAACAAATTAGTTTATTGAAAAAAAGCTAAGAATAAATAGCATTAAAATATTCTAGAGAAACTAATTGTATAAATAAATATAGTTATATATGCATATTAAAACACTCATATCTCACATTTATTCGAAAGGTTTTCAGCACACTTGCGGTTCGCACATTATCCATTTTCTCTATCTTTTATAAAAATAAAAAGTCAGTGATGTGACATACAGAGACATTTTGAACAAAAATTGCAATAACATTGGCAAATGTAGATATTAAGAAGTTTGGTATAGAATAACTTTCTGAATGCCAGGTAGAATTTGAAAAGCAGTACAGTATGATACTATTTCTTAATCGTCTAATAGGACATGGTAAAAAACTGGTTTATTAGTAAGAATAAGTCAAAATATTTTCTCATTATTTTTATTTAAGTATGTTTCTTTGAAGAACATCAAAACAGAAGTATTAAGAAAAGGTTTTCTGTCGAAAACACTTCTATCTGACATATAAAAACCGAGTATATCCAAAGAGTTTTGTTTTGTGTTGTTGTTCCAGCTCTTTAAGAAATTTCTTATTTCTCTAAAATATCATTTAGTTGTTCTTAATATAAATGTGTATTTGTTCTGATTATGAAAATTATTAAGCAGCGAAATCCATACATGAGTGTATGATGAACACACATCCATTTATAATTTAAATTTTAAAGCCCAATCAAGTTACATTCTAACTAGCCTTCTTGTAATTCAAGTACATCCTCTACTAATAAATCTTGCATTAACAAAGATTTTCTCAAGAAACTACAAGAGCTTGAACCCATTAGCTTTTTCCTGCGCTCTTTAGTTCAATGAAGCCTGCCACACTTACAGTTAAGGCTCGGAGTATCTAAAGATACATTGTGAACTTAATATGTTCATAATAAATTAAAATTACCTCTAGAGTTGTATTTGTTTTCGAGAGAAACAATACTCCATGCCACCTAGTCAGTGTTATATACATACGTACTTTATAAAACAATTTTTTGCTTTGTGTTCCCAAAATATAATTTACATGTACCAAGAACGTATAGAGTTATTTGACTTAAATAGAATTTTTAAAAAATAACAAAAAGGAAATTGCATTTCATAATCTATTTGTGTTAAAGATTAAGCTCAAAAAATTCTGAATTCATATTTGCTAAAAATAGAATCCAGAGAGAGATAAATTTTGTAGTCTGAAATGAAATCATTTAGTAAAAAGTTCAGCGGTTAAATCGGAAATCATTTAACATTTCTTCTTTTTTTGACCCAAATGGTAAAAAGTCTGGGAAATATTTTCTTCTAAAAATATCTATTAGTGGCTTGCGCAATATACTGAAATTTATCTCTAAATTTTTTTTATTGTTACAAATTAAGTTTTTTTTCTCCCTTAAAGACAATTTAATCACTTTTACTTCCCTTAATTTTCAACGAATTTTCAAGATTTCTTTTTCTTTTTTTTACGTTCTATTGTTTCCATTCCTATACAACATTTGACAGAAATGTAATTTGTTAATATCATGGTCCGTGATTTCAGAAAAATTAAACAGTAAAATAAAATTATATATAGAAACGAGCCTTACAGTAGACGCATATGATGTGTAACATCTGACATGTTGCCGTGGTAAATACGTAATAGTAACTTATATCCTGAAAAAAATTAATCGAGTATGATTGGGAATAATTTTCTATCGTATAACTATATCTTTAATGAAAATTTTATTTAATTAACACAAGGAGTAATGCAATGTTTTATCAAAAATAATTATTCTTGTTCAATTTAAGGAAGAACGGAAATAATAGACTTATGATAACTAAAATATGACACAAATACTTGTTATTTCAAAGTATTTAAAAGCCCTTAAAAAACATCATCAATAACAACACCGCTATTAGTAGTCGAAACATTTTGATTTGTGTTCATTTCGTGCTTAACTTCATCATTCCAAAAAGCTATGGGTGGCTCAGCTTTTGGCAAACTGATGTTAAATTTAAAATTACCACTCAAAATCATGAGAAGCGAGTGATAGTTTTTTTTTAAAGAGCAAAACCACCTTCGGTATATCCCTTTAAGACCCGAATTATTTTATCTTTAAATATTAAATTCTTCTGGTAATTAATACTATATGGACCCCAGTGACACTGGAAAAAATACTAAATATATTCACTCCCATCCCCCTTAACATAGACGGTACCCGCACGATCGTGAGGGTTGGGTGTTATCTGTGTAACAGGTCACCTATGTAATTTTGCGAGTTATACATTTTTAGCTCTAAGTTGATAGAAGAAGCAATCTTAATTCAACTAAAATTGTTACACAAATAAGGAAATTATTGATGTATAATTAACTCTTTTATTAATTCATTATTTATTTACTGTAAAAATCTTTTGTTTTGATTTTGACAAATATAAATAACCATTGTATTTTTCACAACATGCTTTCGAACTGCTTTCTTAGTTTTCACATCTGTACTTGCAAGGTCTTGAAATGCCATCAACACATCGAAAATGGCTATACATGCCAAGCATTTTATCCTGGAATGGCCAGGATAAAAGCCGTGACATGTATAGCAGGTGGATTATAACGCTTCGATCTTTTTGAGAGAGGAATTACAACACTGTTGTCTCCATCATCAGTTAAAATACTTTTGTTAGTATGTGGAGAGGTTCATAATGCTTCAACTATCTCCAACTTAAAGTTTAAGTCATCCATTTTGATTTGTTGAGGAATTTTATTCAATATTGCATCTTGTTCGCACAACAGAAACCAAGAATTTGCAACAGCTAAATCAATGCTTTGAATGTGCTAATAAAAAATAAAGTACAAAAAGAAAAAAACAGGAAAGAACGAGGAAATTTAAATTTGATCAAGAGAAATAATTTTCGAAGGAATTTAAAGTTATTTAAAGTTATTTAAAGTTATTTAAGGAATTTAAAGTTATTTTGAAAGCAGTAATCTCCGGAAAATAGACCCCAGGACAATATAGTTCAAGTCAACTTCTCTAACCACTAGGCGACGAGGACTCGTGGAAAGATGTAAAGTAAACTTTTAGAATGGGTAAGAAGAATGAATGTGAAGGTAGCGAAGCGACAACACCACGTGCTCTGATTGGTCAGATCAAATAGCTCGCTTACGTCGCTTCCTGTGTTACCCACATCCGTCCCTTTTCACAAAATCACTCCGACAAATATTGAGCAACCGAGAGGAAAGATATTACACATAAAAAAAACGGATAAAATACTTTTTTTTAAATAAAAATAAGTATTTGCTTATTTGAATCTAACACATCTCTTAGAAAGGAATACTTTTGCAGAATTGTAATCATTTAAACCGTTTTCTAATTTAAAAAAAAGCATGCATTTGACTTTACTAACAAAAAAAGTTAAGCAGTTAAAAAAGTAACAAATTAAAAAATACCATTTACTATTTTGATTAAGCAAAAAGAATGTAAGACATTTAAAGATAATATAGAGAAAATTGCATTTCCAGCTTCACAAGCTTTTATACGTTGCCAAACTTCTCTGATATTGTTTCACAAATTGCATGATATCCTAACTGGTGATAGCATGATAACTCTGATAGCCTAATCCTACATTCAGAAAAAACACGAAGACCAATAGTAGCTAGTTTCAAAGTCCTGAACCACGGTCAAGTAAAAAGAACAAAATCTGAGTCAAAGTATTATTTACTCTTTAAGCTTCCCCAATATATCAAGATTTGAGCCTCAATCAATATAATGAGCATCTACAAGACGAGTTTTCAATAATAACGGGACTCAATCTCATGGCTAAACAGCAGTAACACCACTGTACGAATTTGCGTCCCTGATTACTTCACTATTGCGATCATAAGTACTTACTGTTACGAGTTTTGTGTAATGAATTTTTATAATAGAGTGTAAAAAATTAATATCTGGGTGTGTAATACCGTGTTTCTCAAACTGTGGGACGCCTCCCCTGGGGGCGCAAGCATATTGAAAATAAAAGGTTTAAAAAAATAATTTTTTGGAACGAAGTAAAACAAAATGCTTTCTGACATAATAAAAAATACACATTTACACTGATATAATTTATATATATATCACCTAGTGAACATCAAAAATAAAATATTCCACTTCAAACGCTCATTAGCAATCTTAGATCCTATAACCAAATAAAAAAGGCATTTTGTTTGCTTTGCTGTAATCCCACGATGAGAGATTTTTTTATTACGTTTCTTTTAACCCCCTAAAATACTACTTTTGTTTATCATATATTTGACCTTCAAACTTATGGTATTTTTCACTCCGTCTCTTTTTCTTTTAGAAAAGTTGTAAATAATATTTTTCTGTTGCTTTTTTTCCATGTGAATGAGTTTTATGATAAATGGATAAACATATTGAGCACTTTGAAGAATTAGTTGGCCAAGATTTAATTTTATGAGTATTCTGAAACATATAATGCATAACTAAAAACGTTTTACACAATTATTTTTTAGAACTTACATCAATATGTTTATATTGAAACTTGGGAACGGTTGCATGAGGTGCTGAGTCAACCCAGGCTCACGAAATCGTTAATTCTGGGAAAACTGTTTATTCTTTAACAGTAACCTTGACGGTATCCTCCTATTAGATAGCCTTAATGGGAACTAAAATGAATTTGTGACAAATATGCCTCTTTTTGAGAGTGGCAAACGATTTTTAAAATCAAATTACTAGTTTTGATCAAGTTCCCTGCGCGACCACTTTTCTTTAAAAAGATTTTTAATGAATATGCTACACTTTCTTATACGAAAACTTTGTGGTTTAAATTGCTGTGTTGTACGATTTATTATGTTTTACAAATGAAAATGAGCAGAATATAAAAAAATGGTCATCTGTAATCTCTATTGAAGGAATTTGAAACTGATTAAGCAATTAAAGAACCTGCTGAAATAAAGCAGATTAATCAAGATAGCGAAAGAGTAAATATAAGAAAAGCGATAGACATGAAACGTTTCAGTTGAATTGAAATTTTCAAATGCTGCATAAAGAACTCGACGAAGAAAACTATGAAGCCATAAATGTAGCACTTCTCCTTGTCAAAAAAACAAAAAGAAGAAAAAATTCAAAATACTGTTTGTAGATCATAAACGACAGCGAAACTACAATAACGTGAACCAAATATGACAGTTTTGCTGGAAAATAACGTTCCTGTATTGTTAGCGAAAAGTGTCTGTGATTTATTTATTTTATTAAGGTCACGCACATTTGAAACATTTTCTTTAGTTTTATTGGATTTTTTCTCAAATTATCAAAGAAAAATTGAAAAGTCCTTGAAAGTAGGTAAGTATATTTTCTCTTAGTTAAATTATTCACTGGAATTGGGATTTTTATCGTGTATAGTAAAAATAATTATAAAATAAATTATAGTAGAACAACAAACTAAAAAACATTCTTTTATAGTGAATCGAACTAAAAAGTAAAAAAAATATGTATTATTTAAAAGTAACATATACAAAACGTAATACTTATCTTGTCAATTTGCTCGGTTTATAATTATGATCTTATTGTAGCTTTAGCATCTCTCTCAAAAAGTGCATTATTATTGCATTCAATACATTATTATTTGGGGGGGGAGGCGCGATAAAAATTATATTTGAAAATTAAGTCGCCAGTAGTGAAAGTTTGAGAACCACTGGTGTAATACGTTTATATTAATTTAAGTTGTATTTATTTTATGTTAAAATTGCAATATTCACAAGAAATCCGTTCCTTACATTATAATCATGATTCAATGGGAACTTGGCGATAAACTCAAGTTGTCATCAGTTTGGCAGCCATGTCGACTACTTTGCCGACTTTGGTGACCATGTTAATGACCATTTTCGGCGTGTTCTTGACCCTATGGATCTTTGTGGAAATTAATGAACTCTACGAATATCACGATATATGACGCAAGTGGATTTTTCTTGAAAGATCCGTGAGACCTATGAATAGGGAGTCACTCGTCGAAATGTAGTTCGTCTTTTTTTCACCGTTGAAGATTAGTATTCATTTGACCTTGAATTAACCAGCAGTTAACTATTACCTTGGCTGTTGTGTAGGACGAGCGAGTACTTGTGATTAATCTTTTACATACTTGTATTTTATGCACTGATAGTTGCTTGCTTGATTGATTGATTGAATATTAACGTCGCACTGTTCAGCTACACGAGGGCTTTTGGCGACGGACCACGTAATTTTGAACCATGGTAAAGTGACGTGGACGACACCTGAGCTGGCACCCCCTCTCCTAACTACTACACCACACCAACGGGAGGACGTTTCAGCTCTCGACAGATTTAACGTGCATCGCTGCCCTACACGGCGGGTCTTTAGTGGTACAGGGTTCGAACCCGTGACAAAGCAAGCCACGGTCCGATACCTATATCACTCGGCTACCGTGGCCACGCACTTAGTTGCATCAGTACGCCGTAGGAGGTAGGAAGGCCTTCTGAGATTTATTCTGCGAATTTGAGTTGTTTTTTGAGAATGAGTTTCCATCGCTCCTGAAGAACTGTCTTGCTCTTTGTCACTGATAGCATAAAATCCTCGAAACCCGGTCTACTTAACAATACTAATCGTTTAACTCGTGTTTTGTTCTTAATGTGTAATTTACTATTTACAGTTAATTAATGTTACACTTAATATAATGCATTTGTATTACAATACACAGAGAATGGTATTAACCATTATATAAAAGGGCATTAATTGTCTTATATATGATTTGTTGTTTCTTTTAAATGCTAACAGTACACAGAAGTCTCTGAGATAACAATAACAAATCATGAGCTTTGAAAAGTTTATTTCGTAAATTCTTTGAACATTATCTTTTAACGCGTGTGCACATTATAAGATAAATAAGCAGATATAAAATTACAGTACATATTTTGAACACGTTTATTAATGTTTTACGAATTGCAAATGAAAAAAAAATATAATTGTGGAGGAATTTTAAAATGACAAATTTTTTAAACTTTTGAGTATAACCTGAGAATATACGAACCCCTAAATTTTTAACGTAAGATATATGAATTAATATTATCATGCCTGTGTGTAATAAAACTAATGCACATTTTTGTATTATTTGAGTTATAAAAACTGAAGTTATTAAATTCGAATAATGCACAATTTTGACTCATTTAGTTATGCATTGCTTCAATCGCGCGCGTGCGAGTTTCATGATCAATAACTTTATTTATTCTCTGAAAAAAAAAGAACTGTCTAAAATATCTGTAGGAGTTCGAAGTGTCCATGGTATGACCGGAAACGGCAGTTGCAAAGGGATGTTTAGAGTTAGATGCCCCCCCCTTTGGGGTAACGAAAAAGGAGGCTTTCTATATCAGGGTGCAAAGGAGATTAGTCCTGACCGAGTGTTTTTTATTTAAAATAAATGTTAATTTAAATTTTAGACCCCATGTCTTTACTTTTTTTTCCGTGCGCATTCATTGGATCGATACATTAATATACCTATCATAAATTTGAGGGTGTATTGAGAGTTCATTTGTTTTTAGTTTACATTTCAGGTGTAAAGGATATTGTTAAAAAGTATATATTTGAAAGAACTTTGCCATTTTCTTCAAAAAAAACCTTTAAATCAAATCAGATTAAATTAAATCATTTCATTGTTCTTTTATACAATTGTAACAAATAAATAATGACGATTTATAAAACAAAGATAAATAAGTAATGGGCTTGCAATAAAACCAAAAAATGTATCTTGACAAAAGAAATAGCTTTATTTTTTTACATGAAAAAAGTAAATAACAGATTGCGATATCTTATTCTAAATTATAGTCATGATAAGTTATACTGGAGTTATTTATTCGCCTATGTGTCATTAAGAAGGTACAAAACAACAAAGAGATATGTCTTTTTTACTGATTCTCCAAAAAGGAATTGCAAAAGTTTGGCTCAGTCTTCATAATACTTCATTTCCTTTATTATAATATTAGAAATAGTTAGAAGATGAAAAAATCTAAACAATATTTATAGCTTATTCAGGACTTAATATTAGAAAATATTTCAAAATATTCGGAATCCAAAGTTAAGTTGTTTCAAAAAATTCAGGACTAATTAAATAGGATTTCCGACAACATTTATAATGTAAATTCATGGTTATTAGTAGCGAATTAAATGGTGGAAATATATATATATAAATTTTAGAAAGTTCGTATTCCTTTTCTTCATTCAATTTCGCATAATTCGTTATTATTTGACCTTTGTTTATAGACATTTTCACGTAAACTATCTGCAATAATATGAGGCACATTACTAACTTTTAAAAATTCATTATAAAAAAGGGAACTCGAAATTCTGTTACCTATTTGGCAAAAGATGTTGAGACAATAAGACAATTACAATTTCATGAAAAATTGAGCTACCTAAATTTTGCAGCACGTTACAATAAAGTATAGCCATATATTACTATAATTTTGCAAGACTATGCATACTGTGCCACATATTTAAGCTTCTGAATAATAATAAATCATTTTCCCATTCTATTACTGTTTCAATAAGTTTTCATAATTTCACTTTTAACATTTGCATGAGAAGCCAAAGGGTTAATTTTGCGTTACCTACTCACAGTGATTATCTCAGAAAAAATAAAACAAAAAACATGTAAAATGCATAAAAGTTGAGTTGACAATTTTTAAAATGCATGCATAATAATTTTTATGACATCATGATACTTTTTAAAGGGTTTAAGTGTTTCATTTTACAATTTTAAAAAAAAGTGTCACTTTTTACAAAATTTTTATTTCATAAAAATGTTCGTTACATAAGCTTTCCTGTGATTTAAATCCTCAATTAAACTGCAGTTTTTTTTATTATATTTACATATAAATATCTCATTCAATAGTGTGAAATCTTACATGTATGTGTAATTCGTATAACAAGAGGAAAAGTATGTTTGCATTAATATATTTTTCAACATATTGATTAGACAGGCTCCAGTGTGTTAGAGGCAGCGTGTCTGCTTCGTAAGTTGAAGGTTGCAGATTCACCCTGGATGGAATCTATAGAATTTCTGGATACGAAAATCATAGAAAAATCGAATTTAATCATGCTCGTGATAATTTTTTAATGATTTTTCAATGTTCTTTTACTCGAACCTTGATACAAATTGTAATAAATTGATTATCATCAGGAAAATGGTACCAGCCCTAAGAAATGTTAATTATGTGGCATGTAAAAGATTCCTTGAGTATCAGTTTGGATCTGGTGCTCTCGGTAAAATTAAATCACGGCAATATTTAGCATCCAACCAGAGTTTGAATTAAAGGGGTCAAAGGGTCCAAATATTTGGAAGTGAGTCCGTCACTAGATGATGCAACCATGAAATGGCTCTCACATTTGGGGACTTGCCGTGTCTGCAAAGGCTAAGTTGCTAAAATGCAACCCCATTAGGAAAAATGAATACATGTAATTGGATAATCTAATATTTTTCAGCTCACATAAATAATAAAAAACCGTATTTCATAGACTGTTCCTTATTGATATAAAACCAGCTTTATCTGTGTGTCTATTACTTTTTTCTACTCAAACATAAAGAAATATGTATACAATACAGTTATATAAAAGGAAATCAGCCACAGTAATTCGATACATATTGAACTTTCCCTATAATATTAAATAAATTAAAATATATGAATGAATTGATTTTATATCTTCAAAGAATTATTTTAGAAGAATTATTAGAATTATTAACTATAATGTTTTTCTTTTCAATTACCCGACATTAAAAAAGCAATAGTTAAGTAATTGGGGTTATTTTTTTCACTTTAAATACTTTAAAAATAAAAATTCTGTCTCTTTGCAGAGAAAAATTCCAAAAAACAAAATTTTTTAGTCGAAATTTCAATTTTTTCTGAAGAAAATCGAATTTTTAATTTTTTGGGGTGTTTTGTCCGAATGAAGGGAAATGAATTGCGTTAATTGTGCAATCAAGTGAGAAATCGGATGCATTGCTGTGGAATCAACAAATGAAAATAAAAGAGTTTAAAAAAATAAATACTGAAAAAATACAAAAAATTGTATTATAATTACTATAATTACCACTACAAATAAAGGGTTTTTTTTATTTTTATACAGTTTAAAAATACTATTATTAGCTTTGGATATTTGTTCAAACGTTAAAGTGCTTTGCGGGGAGAAATGTTTAAGGAGAAGAGAAAAATAGAGCATATTGGTGTTATTTTCTTTACAGAAGATAAACTAAAAATATTTTTTTTATTCCATAGAAAATTTAGTTTGCTGTAAACGAAATTGATCGCTGATAGAAAAATAATAAAGTGAAAAATGTACCCAAGCACAGAAAAAATAATGAGTAAATAACCCTTTTTGAGAAGGGAATTATTTCTTGTTATTATTTCTTGTCCCAAAAACTCGTCACTAGATTACCCGGCAGTCCGGATAACTCGGCGGCACCCTTACAGGTAAAAAATGCCCACTTGCGGAATTGTTCAAGGTACCGCATTCCTTGTCCGTGTTAAACTCCTAATATATTGCATTATGGTTTACTGCAGTTTTTTCATGCAATATTATTTTTTGAATCACTACATTGAAAATCAAGGGATATTCATAAACAAAATACTCAACTTTGGGAAATTTAATTAGTTAGCGCTAATTAATTAATTAAAGATATTCAACTGTAAAATTAATTATACACACCATTCAATAAAATAAATAGTCCAATCGTTTTCTAAGGTCTTCATTAACTCAAACACACAAAAAAATAAAACACTTGCCTTTTGACATTAACTATTTTTTCGGAACAAAAATGACAATCTTCGCAATCCACTTAAAAGGCCTTTAGCTGAAAACGCAATTCCTGCTATAAAACTATTCGCTTTCCCCACTAAAATACTCATCATAGAACCTGTGCTGCCATATATCTTGGAAGAGTAGATTTAAAAGAATATTCCTGCCAGGGACGTCTTAAGACTTCTTGAGGCCCTGGGCCCCTACACAAATGTAGGCCCCACCAATGCCACTTAAACGTAGACAGTACATAGCATGCATTGTAAAATACTCGTGCAAATAATAACCGGAGACAAAAAAAGTGTGCATGACTTACAATAATACAAATCAGCTCTACTGACTGCCTTCATTTGACTGCATAAGTAATGATGGTGTAAGATGGTAGGCCTAGGCTTGTACGTGGACGATGGTCATCACCTTTGGCCAATTGGCATGTCGTCCGAAATTCCAATTTTTGGGGGGTAGTAACACATTTGACAGTTCAAACTATTCAAATTATGATCTTATTAAGGTTAAGTTGAGAGTGAGAGACGAGGTCCCTATTGTGGTTGAGGTCCTGGGCCTGGACCCAGTTGGCCCATGCCTTAGGACGTCCCTGATTCCTGCAAAGTACCGTCAGAGTATTCGTAAAAATGTTATTTTATGTAATTTAAAGTGAGGGGTACTTATAAGTACCGTCGGTAGGTAAAGGGCTAATGAAAAATGTCGGTATGTGATAACGACCTTAACATTGAGGACAACGTATAAACACCTGAAATATCACACAGTGAGGGTTTTCGAAATCGCCCTTCAGTATTTTGAATAACAAGGTGCGTTAGTAGTGGACTTACAGTTCCTTCGTCGTCTTCGTAATGAAGCAGAAAAACACAGTGATGCATGAATGACAATAGGAGATTATATGCATTTTTTTAAAAAAAAATATCCAATTTTTGCAAAGTTGGGGGCTTAATTTTTATTATAGACAGCTTTATGCCTACATTAAGTGCGTACTTGTCCTTTGAGGTTATTTGGACGTTTATTTTCTATTCTATTCTCAGTCAAACGTCACTTGTAAGTACAGTACAATAATTTCTGAGGAAACATTCGTACTTATTCTTTCTTATTCCTATTCTCAATAACCCGGTATTTTCACAAACTCGGCCACCTCTCCGTGCCGAGGTTTCAGAGGCCGAAATTTCTGGACTCTATTGCGAAAAAAATGCATATGCTCTTATTGAAAGGAGAGCATTTATAAGTTGCTTTTCGAATTTCAATTCTTACTAAGTAATAAAAGAATTTTTCACAAGTAAATAAGTAAAGGAATATCATCTACATTTTAATTAACAGAATAAAGAATTATATTTTTATTTTAATTGATTAATCACATTGCAATATTTTTTCTGTATTTTCTTATATTACCTTACTTTTTCACAGAACCTTTGAAACTCTTTTTTAAGTTTTAAAGAAAGAAATGTATTTATTATTAAAAAGGGGATTTATATAAAGTGTCATTGTATTGGCAAGGACAAAAAGAGTATTCGAAGAATTCTAGATGAAGCTCTCGCATACTATCAAATGAGGAATCAGAAGTCTTTTTTAAAAAATATTTTTTTCCTTGGGTTTTCCTTTTCGCTAAAGCATGCCTTTCAATTTCCTGAAAAGAGAGGAGGAACAGTTCATATATAAAAAATTTCAATGCTTACTGTTATGTGTAGGTATTTCTTCTTAGTTATGGTTATAATTTATTTTCAAACCTTTGAAAATAATTGAGAAATTACATTTTAAAAAAATACTCCGTGATTAAATAATTCATAATGTAAATATTTTAAATGTGTAATGATTTTAAAATTTATCACTAAAATTTAAAATAATTGAACGCCTTAACTTGATTCAAAATTTTATTTTCTTGTAGCTTTATTATATATAACCAGAATGTATTACTTAAGAAAAATTTGATTTATCTTAATAATTATTATGACATTTATTTAAATGAGAATATTAGTTTTATTTAATAATTTTTACATTTCCTTATAGATTTTTAAAAATTAGTCATTTAAGTAATATTATTTATTTTTGAAACTTACTATCTCCACTTCTAATGATATCAACAAATATGATTTGAGAAAATGATTAATGCTATTGCCCGGATCCCACAAAAATACTTTTATCTACTGGATTTTTATGTGCCGGTTCATCTGCGAAACAAACTTCAAGTTTAGGAATGCAATTGTTAATTCTTGAAGGAAAAAGTTAGAAAATCAAATGAAAAACATCAATAATCCCAATAACTTATTGTATTCCTGTCTCTTTACTGTCATGAAAGGATGAATCGCACTCAGGCAAAAAAAAGGGTTTTTTGTTGCTCCAGTAAGTTTCGATTTTTTTATACAACGGAGACCCTTTGCCCACCTTCTTTAGATAATTCTCCATTTTTTTCACTAATTGGTTAATTTTGTAGAGCTTTATTCTATTTCACATAATTAAATTATCTTTTTAAATTTTTAGTATCTGAGCCTACACTGGTGTGCAAAAATTAAGGACGAAGTCGAAAAATTAGCATATCAGCTGAACGAAGAGGCAGAGCGGACAGAAAGACTAATCAGGAGATTAAGTAAGGTGATGTACGGTAGCACAGGCGCACATATGCAGGTAGACGTACTGGGGGAGTGTCTGAATAGTATAAAGCATGTTGTCGGTGTAAGATCAGTATTTCTGGCAAAGAGATTGCACGCCGTATAGCAGTTAAAAATCACACCGAGTTGCTGCCTCAGCGAGAAATGGCGAATAATCAATCTGTTAGACGACATCTGGATGCTTTTACCCGAGGTCAAATCATTGGGGAAGTTGGAAGAAGGCCGCAGTGTGACAAGTGTGGCTGCAGAGTTCGGAATTGCTCACAGCATCGTTTCACGACTTTGGAGACAATTTCAAAATACAGGAACAGCTATCCGGGGGTTCAGTAGTGGTCGTCCACGAGGAACCACACCCGCAGATGACCGGTACATTGTCTTACAGACCAGAAGAAACAGGCGGCAGACAGCGGGAGAAATCGCTAGACACACGACACAGGCGACTGGACGACCGATATCGCGTTTTACCGTGGCCAGAAGACTGCACGGTGGTGGTCTGTTTGCACGACGCCCTGTACGGTGTGCACCTTTAACGCCTGCCCATCGGAGAAGTCGTTCTCTGTGGTGCCGGGAACACCGTAATTGGAGAGACAATGAATGGGGACGAGTACTCTTTACAGATGAGAGCAGATTCAGTTTGAGTAGCGATTGTCATCGTATACTCATCTGGAGAGAGCGGGGAAGCCGCAATCATCCCTCGAACATCATTGAAAGGGACAGGTATGGAGGTCGTGGTGTTCTCGTTTGGGGAGGCATCATGCTTGGTAGTCGTACAGACCTTCACATCTTCGACGCAGGTTCAGTCAACGGGACCCGTTATTGTAACGAGATTCTTCTTCCATATGTGCGTCTTTTTAGAGGCGCTATGGGTCTGCAGTTCCTTTTCATGGACGACAATGCACCATGTCATCGCACAGTAGCTGCCGAACAGCTCTTAGAGAGTGAGGATATTGAACGTATGGATTGGCCGCCACGATCTCCGGATCTCAATCCCATCGAGCATGTACGGGGTTTTCTAGGCAGACGCTTGGCAGCTCGGACTTTACCACCAGTAACGATTCGGGAGCTTCGATTGGCGCTGCAAGACGAATGGGCAGTATTGCCTCAACAACTCATTGACACCCTCATTCTCAGCATGGGCAGACGCTGTGAAACCTGCCTAGCAGTCAGGGGAGTTCATATCCCCTACTAAAGACCGGATGTTTCTTGCTGGACACCCATCACAGGGATGTTTCGGCCTTCAGTCGCATTGCGCTCCATGCTACTTTTTCAATATATAAAGCTTCTTTTTATCCCTCTGATTTCTTTTTTAGTAAGTGTTGCTTACATTACACATGTCCTTACGTATTGGGGATCTTACGGTATTAAATGTGTTGATTTGGAAAGCTTTTGTACAAAGTTATATTGAAAAAACCGTCTCGTCCTTAATTTTTGCACACCAGTGTATATTGCCTCTCTTCTAGAATAATACAATGTAATGTTAAGTTCACTTTTTGTTTATTTTAACTTTAAAAGCAGACAATTTTATTAGAATTTACAACCCATTTATCACTTACATTTCTTTAAAGCATATTATAGTTCGATATTATTTCTCAATAGAATAAAATAATATATGACAACTTTTGCATAATTTTTGAATAACAAAAGCAATTATTTATTCTTATTCCTCAGTTTTAAAGTTAACTTAAAAATAAAATTGTATATAAATACTTATATTGACTTACTCAAAAGAAGCAATCATAGCATTTGAAGTTCCGTCATATTGCACATTCCTTCTCAGGAAATAAACAATTAATACTTCTTTTTTTACCTTAAGATTAATTAACTCAATGTGTGTGTGTGTGTGTGTGTGTGTGTGTGTGTGTGTGTGTGTGTGTGTGTGTGTGTGTGTGTGTGTGTGTGTGTGTGTGTGTGTGTGTGTGTGTGTGTGTGTGTGTGTGTGTGTGTGTGTGTGTGTGTGTGTGTGTGTGTGTGTGTGTGTGTGTGTGTGTGTGTGTGTGTGTGTGTGTGTGTGTGTGTGTGTGTGTGTGTGTGAGCAAAACTACACATTAAATGAGTTGTATCTTAGTTGTATTATTTTTTCACTCTATTAATTTACCACGAAATCTCGAATTCGTTTCGTTTCTATTTCCAAAAATAGCAAAGGAAGCAATACATATTGCTCTTAAGATACATTTAATCAAATATGTTCGCGCATCATTTGATCTTAGCCTTCATTGGCGCAAGATTGGTAAAAATGATTGGTGGGATTTCGTTACCGAATCTTGAGGCGTGTTTTTTCGAAGATATTAATAAATGTGTAATAATAATCGCAAATCGGATTTACTCTCTTACTGTTAATGGAATTATTGTTCTGGTTTTAATTAACCTTTGAAAATGACAGTTATAATTTAATTGCTTGCTAAAAGTACTCATGAAGTTACATGTTCTGGTAGAAAAATTTGAATTTATTGATGAAATGAGATTTCAGTTTTACTAACAATACTTTATTATGACAGCACTACAGGGTGGGGTGTGGAAACTTCTTTTTTGAAAATGCAATAAAACACACTACATGTTTCATTCGAATTAAATGTTATTTTCCGCCTAACACACAACCTTGGAATTTTGAATTTAAATAGTTTTAAGCACAATGCCTGTTAAATGTCTCCCTCCATTATCAATACATTGATGCAGTCTATTTCGAAAACGTTGAGCCACTTTTTCAAGCATATCTACAGGCATATTGTCGATTGTAGCGCGGATGTGGCTCCATAGGGCTTCCAGGGTCTCAAAGCGATCTTTGTAAACCAGGGACCTGAAATAAGACCACAGGAAGTAATCAGGAGGGGACAAATCAGGTGAGTACGCAGGTCTGCTTACGTTCCCTCGCAGGGAGATTAGTCATTGGGGGAAGGTTGCTCTTAAAATACCTATGGAAACCCTGGAGGAGAAGGTTGTGGCCCCATCTTGTTCTAACTACACGTTAGGAAGATCCATTTCTTGTGTGACGGGCTCACGCGTCTTTTCTTTAACATGTCCTTTGGGTTTTCTGGGCCAGAATTAGTGACAACTCTTTTCCAACCAAATCCAAGAAGTGAAGTGTGAATGAAAGATGCAAATTTGCATGCTTTTAAATATCGGAACTTAGAGTAAGCGAGAGGGCAATGTATGGCAAGTAGAGGAATGGATGCTGGGAAGTAGAGGAATGTTAATGTAGTTCGTGGTTCAAATTTGGATATGGTTACGTGGTGGTGATTAGAAATTATAAGTGATAAAGATATAGAAAACCAAGGTGCATACCAGTGCACGCAAGTAAATGCAAGATTGCCTTTATGATATTAGTGATTGATCCTTCAGACTGCAACAAGGTAGGATTGACTATTTAATATTAAAATCAGTGATTGTATTAGAATTGAGTTTAGGCGATTCACTTATTGATAGTGGTCCGAGTTGGGTTAAGTCGTTATTATCTATATATATTGTGTGTTGCGTATTTTCCATCATAGATTCTCTCACAATAATTCTTATAATTTAATTTGATAGAAGTTTAAGTTGAAAATCTTAATAAAGATATATTAAGATTATGTATGCCTCTTGTTCTTCCGTTAATCCTACACCTCTGGCTCACGCTGACACTCCGAGAGACATTCTCCCAAGAGGGGGAATATCATACTTGAAGAACGGGTAAAAATAATTGTTGGTTCATTGTCACTTTGTTTTAATTAACACACGATTTCGTTCCACATTTTCAAGTATTCTAAGGGTCTTGGGAGGTCTTTTCCTTTCTTTGGAGACATTCTCCATTGCTCGGAAAGCATCCATCCACATAAAAAGACATTTCCGATTAAAAAGAGCACGATTTCATGGAAGAATATTGAAGTGACGACGAAAGGCACGTTGCACTGCAATCACTGACCGATCGTTCGAGAAATACGCCTTCAAGGTAAAAGCGCCTTGCTGCCTCGATCACAGTATGTTTGAGACAAAGATCGTACTCCACCCCTTCCACTGAATCCCTTCCCACACCGAATCCCTCGGTAAGCACATCAAGAAAAACATGTTCAGAAAAGGGAGTTTCCGTGCCCAACCTTGTACAATCAAACATGACTTTTTCACGAGATCTTTATTCACTTAAGGTATCCGACTACGTTTGGAACCGTGATTTTAGAAAAGCCCAGAAATGAATAATTTTCATGATATTTAGTATCACTTAGACTAGAATACATGTATAAAATTGCTTCAAGGACATTTTGATAAAAAAAATTATTTAAACGCAATACTTTGGCAAAAAATCAACTAGAATAACCTTTTTTTCAAAATGTTTTCCTTTTGTGAAAAATGCTTCTATTATAATAATATTTTGCCTGTATATAGCTCAGACCTCTCTACAGATGATTTTTGAAAAATTCCCATTATTTTCAGAGTCACAACTCATTAAAATAATTATCGGCGTTCTTTTCTTAAAATTTCTCCCCTCTGTTGTTGTAAAACCTGGATAAAACCACTTCTAAGTTATATCAAAAGTTCTAGTTGAGCCTCTGTACAGAGGTCTGAGCTATATACAGGCAAAATATTATTATAATAGAAGCATTTTTCACAAACGGAGGATATTTTGAAAATGGGTCATTCTATGTTCATTTTTTGTCAAAATATTGTACTTAAATAATTTTTGATTGTAATACTATTCTTAAAATAATTTTATATGCATATATTCTAATCTAAGTGACATTAAATATCATAAATATTATCCATTTATACGCTTTTTCAAAATCACTGTTCCGAACGTAGTGGGATACCTTAACACATGTGAAAAGCAGCTGGTTTTAAACACTTCAAAGTAACTCATAACGAATCGATAAGTGTAATAGTATCAAAAAGCAGGATATTTTTGATTGCCTCAAATCAAAGTGATGCAAATTATTCTCACTAAGGGTCACTGTTTTTCCCCTACAACTGATCCAATAGAATTAAGGATAACATACCCCATAAAATCTTAAACGGGTGTCTATTTTCGTTTGAATTTATTATAAATTTCAGCTGATTTTTGTACGAACAGAAGTAAATCAATTAAAGGAATGATGAATTAATATAAAATCTAAGCTGAAAATAGCGTATTTAATTCATAACTCTATAAATGGTCATGTAATATTGAATGTACAGCTTAGTGAAAAGTCTCAGTATCAAACTTCACTTACCATGGTATCGAAGTTGGAAAAATTATTTAAATATTTCAAAAGTTCACATAATTAAGTAGTTCATAATATTATACATATATATATATATATATATATATATATTACAATTGTCTTTTAATTATATATATATTATTCAATGCTCTACCATGAATTCATCCGAGCTAAGCTAAATAACCATTCAAAGAATTAACAAAGAATAATTAATTAATTATTTCATTGAAAATATTCGAAAAGTTAACATAAAAAAGAAAAAAACATATACTTTCCCATACTTTCCCCATATTTTCCCATCCCCATTTAAAATTTATGTTTAAATAATAATAATAATAATAAACTTAACTCCTAGCATTTTTACAGATGTAAATAATGAAAAAATCGGTTTCTGATATTTGAATACATGATGCATGTGAAGAATTGATTTTCCCCTTCAATATTTCACAAAAGTGATAGACAAATATTAAGTTCATGTATTTTAGTTTATTTTGCTCTCTACTTTTCTGCAAACATAAAAAAAAATTCATTAGACTGTGAGGTTTTCCCTGTGCGCTTGGTAAAAGTGATGAATTGTAAAATGTGTGTATTTGTATATTAATCTAATTATATGTGTGTATGTGAGCAATGAATATATATCATAAAATGAAATGAATGATGCATACCAAAAGTTCTAATATAAAAGTGTGTAAATTCATATGCTACATTTCAGTTTCCAAATACGTTATACAAAAGCAATACCGTATTTTCATAAACATTTCTTTGAAAATTCTACAATTAACAAATCTTATTTTCACATGTTGCATCAAAAATATCTGTAAACTTGTATCAGCAAAGCGTTTAAGAATAATTCGTTTTTCACTTATAGCCCTAAGACACATGCTGCTGATAAAAAGAATAGGGGTTAACAATGAATATATTAGCAAAAATTTTATGCTTTATTATACACATTATGTAAATGATCTTGCATTTTTATTGATTTCTAATCAGTTAGTGAATTTTAGAATTCTTTCCTATCTATAAAAATAACTATATGAATTACACTGAAATTTGAAAAACAATTAAACAAGAACAATTTGTTTGGATTCCATTTTTATTTAAAAATTAATTAACAAATGGATATTTAAATGTTTCAACTAACTGAGCAACTGAAAACTTAAATATACTTGCAAATTATACATCATACATTATATATATAAAGATAGGTTCAAATAATAAGAACTATTTACTTTGAAAACTATACATTTTAAAAAATAAGCATTAAAATTAGAAATGAAGGATGTTTAAAAAAATTTCTTTCAATAGTACACAATTTTTATTTTCTCTAATATTATTATTCTGGAATGTCATACTTCACAAATAACGTGTAGGGGAAAAATTACGAGGGTTAGTCGTGAAAATCAATTTTCTCTGTTGACTGTGGTCAGAGTTGTTTATGAAAGTCGAAACATACAATGAGACATTAAAGATAAGACATAAGTTTATTTTTCCACTTAAGTGCGAAATACATTGAAACATTTATCGTACCACTTGATAAGCTTCAAAAAGCTCTCCAGGAAAACTCAGGGCTTTGCATATGGAAGAAGCGTTTAACGGCTGTGAGCGAAAGATGACACAGCAGATGAACACGCAAGAGCTAATACATCATTCATTAGTACATTGGAAACACGCTATGCGGTACTGTGGCATCCTGTCGAAGGTGCTTTGAAAGCAATGCTGAATCAAACACGCCGTTAAACTTTTCTTCCGTATGCAAAGCCATGAGTTTTTCCTGGAGGTCTTTTTGAAGCTTATTAAGAGATATGACAAATGTCTCAACATACTTGATATTTATGTAGAAAAATAAACTTGTCTTACCTTTAATGTCTCAATCCGCATTTCGACTTTCATACACAAATCTGATCTCAGTCGACAAGGGAAACTTATTTTCCGACTCTCCCTCGTATAAATTTTTGTGCCGATTATCGGGTTTAACAATTGTCGATTACTGACACTAATACTTTTCATTTGAAATATTATTCAGTATTTATTCTATGCTCTTCAGCATCATTGAATAATCTCGAATACAAAATTATTCGTCTGCGTTAAGGAATGGTCCAAGACTGAAAAAAGGAAACCATTCTGAACAATAGCGAACAGCGTAAGTGAAAAGAAAATCAACGTGTGTAAATGAACAGGAAATGAATAAAAAAGAGTTACAAGAATTAAAGGGATTAAATGAACACACACACACAGATCAGCGCATAAAAAAAGAGCAGGGAGAAACGAACAGATGAAAAAGAAGTGAAAAAGCGTTTTCCGAATCGCCTGCTCTTGGAAGCGAATGTAAACAATTCACAGTTTTTCTGGCAGAAAACTAAACAGAACGATTCCTCTTCTTTTTAGAAGAACAAATTAAAAAAAATAGAAGTAAAAGTTTTTACTTTGATTCTTATCCTAGATGTAAATATTACTCACTGAAAATCTTTTAAAATAATGATAAAATTCATTATTAAAACTGCAATGTACACTTGTTTTTTAATTCCTACTATTAGTTCTCTCTCACCCTATATATATATATATATATATATATATATATATATATATATATATATATATATATATATATATATATATATTGCTCAAATTTCAATCGTTAACAAAATACATTCTATTCATCCTTTCAAGTTCAAATCCAATTTTTTTTAAACTTGTAGTGGATGAAAATTGATGTTAATACAGTTTTTTCAAATATTAATTCATTGATTAAATTAAAAAATGAATAAATAGTAGCAAACAAAAATAATAGTTTAACAGCATATATAGAAAGGAAACTCGTTTGCTGTGTCCCTATAGCGCAATGGATAGCACGTTGGACATCTCATCCAAAGATTGTGATTTTAAATCCCACCTGAGATGGCCGAATTTATCTTTTTTTACTGTACTATTTTATTAGAATAATTAAAAATTTCATTAATGAATAAATAGTAAAGAACAAAGAAAAAATAGTTCAACACCATACATAGAAAAAAATGGAAAATTTCAAGGAGATTCGCTGTCTATTTTGTCAATGTGATTCTCTCGTATGTATATGCATATTTATATTAATTGAAACTATTTAATAAAAAGTAACTAAAATAAAAATTTTCTTTTTTGACCTAAGTAGAAATTAATTTTTTTGTATAAAAAACAACAAATTAACAAATTAGAACAAATTAAAAAAATGAATGTTAAAGTTTTCATTTTGATTCTCTCTCTAGATGTAAATATTATTCATTGAAATTCTTTTAAAATAATTAAAAAATTGATTATTAATTTAGTTTTAAAAAACTGTAATATGCACTTGTTTTTAACACATTCTTTCTATGATACAGTGGTTCTAAAAACAGTATTTTCAACGGAAATCCCGATATTTGTTTTTATGCGTGTAGCAGTATTCTGTATTATCAAATGATAGTTTCAACAAATTATTTACTATAAGCAAGTTTTATACGAGAAAATAAATTTAATTCCATTTAATTTTACAAAATTTAAAATAAAGTTACTAAAGAGTTCCTTCCGTTAGTTTGCATTGGGTTTCAGCAAGTATTAGTGATTAAGAATTTCAAAATCCCGGAAACCATTCCGATATTCTTAAGTACATTTGAATCTTAATCGGATAAATTCTTAATTATCCGTTGGAATGTGCAGCATTTCAAAAATAATGACATTGTTGAATTTTTTATGTTCCTAATTTTTTTCGATTCTGGGATCTGTTTTTTCTCTGCAAGTGTAGCATGTCAGGTTTAAAAAGAAAACGCAATAAAAAATCTCTCATCATGGGATTACAGCAAATCAAAGTTTTTTTATTTGGTTATAGGATCAAAGATAGCTAATTAGGTATTGAAGAAGTTTTTATTTTTGATGACTTAATATCGCGCGCCTATAAATTACACCAGAGTAAAAATGCATTTTTTATTATGTCTGAAAGTATTTTGTTTTAATTCATTACAGCAAATTAATTATTTTTTAAATCTTTTATTTTCGATATGCTCGCGCCCCCAGGGGGGCACGCTCCACAGTTTGAGAAACACTGATTTAATGGTGAAGTTTAAACATAAAAGTTCAGCTACAAAAACTGTGCATTCTTTACAAATTCTAAATTGAAAAAAAGTAGAAAAATTGCAGTGTTATATCACTGAAAAAATGAAAAGTTTTGAAAATTATTTTTAATTACTCAAGTTAGAAATTCAAAAATTCTTTAAAATCAAGCCAAAACAAAAATCTAGGCTTAGGAAATTTCAAATACCGTAAAAACTAATTGAATTTTAGATCTGAAATTTTGAGGCAAGCTTTCCAAATATATGGACTACAGAAAAATGTTAAAAAAATAATAATAAAATAGATATTTTTGCTACTTTTAGGGTACTGTTATGTCTTTAACAAAAAATAATGACTATGTTATGAATTATTTGTTAACAAGAAAATAAAATAATAAAGACAAACACAGAAAAATAGAAAATGTTAAAAAAGATGAAACGGAAAAAACTTGATTACTGCATTATAATTAATTTTAAAAGAATTTTTTTAACTATAAAAAGAATGTTTGAACGTGATTAACAAGAAAGATTTATTTCAGAGATTTAGTAAAATAGATTTTACAGACTTTCTAATATCTCTAGAAAAAGTATGTTAGAATGAAGATTGAGGTGAAACAAAGTTTAATGATGTTCCTCTTAATAGTGGAACATTCGATTAAAAGATGCAATTACTTCAACCAAATCATTTAACGTATGATTTATCGTTTTCCGAGAGCTATTTTTGGCAAGAGAAAATCTTGAATCTTCTAAAATTTAATTCTTAACCATGCTACATAACGAAATATTCTTTTAATGTTATACTTTTTTCTTTTTAAATGAATTTTCTGCAAATTTTCTATCATTTATTTTACATATATTCTTTCAGCAAATATGTTTTACATTCAAAAACTGACTATAAATAGAAATAGATATATTAAAAGGTAACAAGGATTTACAGTTAAGATTTTTAAAGCAAGCAGGAAGGTGGTGAATATGTTAAGCAAAAGTAGGACATAATATTTGTTCAAAATAATCCCATTTAATAGATTTTAAGAATTAAGGCAATTGGAAATTAGAATAATTTATTAGGAAAGAAATCGGTAATTTTGTTAGGAATTTTTTAATATTCAAATACTATTCTTTTGATTTGGGATATGGAAGTGTATGACATTTTTCATAACTACTACTAAATATTATTCTATATTTCATATCAATTTACTGAGAAACAGTGAAAAACTAAATTTAAATCAATTGAAGTATAACTTTATTTTGAATACCCTGTGGGCCATTCGGATGTTTATATTATGTAAATAAATTTAAGAAATTTCAGTAGTTAAAATTTTTATATTTTAGAAATACAAGAATCAAAACACTTCTTTATATCATTTTTTTTTTTTTTTTTTTTTTTTTTTTAAGTGAAAAAATATTTACTATTTCTAAGTCTGCAAAAGAAATATGGATAATAAAATAAATTTTAATCTGATAAAAACAGCACAGTATTAGAGAACTAATTTACAATTTGAGAATTAAATTTTTAGTCTCTTACCACAAATGCACTTAAAAAAAATTTCTATCATCGTAAAAATATCACTACAAAATAACGTCATATTGTAAGGAATATTATCTTTTGTAACTTATTCATTGCAATAAAATAAATGAAATTTCTCTACACATGTTTTTTTAATAGATGGATAGTGAGGCAATGTCAATTGAAACAAAATATTAATTATTTAAATTCATGGATCCCTTCTGATTTTTCTGTTTTGAAGTTCTGTAAATTCCTTTCTTCGACTTTTTGATCACTCAAACTCATTTCTTCGACACAATTATTTATTTTCTTTAAAATTGAATTAAAATATATTAACATTCATACGTTAAATATGCAATTTTTCTCAAAAATTGGGAAATATGAAATTAACAGTAATAGAAGATAAAGTATATTTCTTTAATTAGAAAATAATTGATATAATATACATTGCAAATTTTGAAAAAAAGCAAGTATTAAGATATACTTTTGAGAAAGTTATACTAGCTTTGAATAAAAACTTTGAGTTTTTGTGATGTGTAATTTAAAATAAAACCAATCATTCTCATATTAATTATAAATATAGTTTTTATCAAGTGATCATTGAAGATAAAATTGAGATGTAAATTCTTTTCAATCTAATCTGACGAAGAATAATTTACAAGGTTCTTTAATTAAATAAGCCTTGAAAATTGAGTATCTAAAAGCTACCAAACAAAAAGATTATGATAAATAAGTGAAAATAAACACTTTCTAATTCTGTGCATTTATAATACATGCAGTATTTAAAAATTGGCATTTGTTATATTATATTTAATTAAGTATATTTTCAATTTCTATAAATGTTTTCATTGCTAAGGCTGAATTTCGTAAAAAATAATTTTTTTTGTAATTATCTCAGTGCATAAAACTTTACAATACAAATCCATATTCTTAAATTTTATACAAAAACTATAAACTGGGATATTTAATGAGAGAACAACCAAAATATATGTCTATTATGTAGCTTAGTGGCGCACACAGGAATTTTCAAGGGGTGGGGTCCGGGGTCGAAAGTTCACCAGTCTTGTATCCTGCTCCTTTTGATTTTGTCGATTTTCAGGAACAAAGCACAGTAAAAAACTAATTATTGAATAAATGATTAGCTTTAATTAATAAAATTAATCATTAATAACAAATACTTAATTGAATTTTACGCACTATGTACTTCGAATTATAATCAATCGGAAAAAAAATCAAGGCCCCCCCCCTTGTGTGCGCCACTGATGTAGCTTATAAACTAATAGCGTTTGATTTACTTTGAAGAAAAATTTAAAATAAAATATTTGATCTGCTACAAGATAATTTCTATAGTAATATATCTGGTTTGTCAAAATTATAGATTATCTTAAAAATTCGGATATTTTTCATTGGAAAAGTTTTTTTATTCATAAAATAAATGTGTCTTCTGAACACAATTCAGAATTCTACCAGAAATATTTAAAGGCATGTGCAGTTAGATAGATAAAAAGAAATACTTGTATCTGAAAAACATAATAGATTTTTCTGCTCTTTTTCAATGATTTTTTCCATGAAAAATATCGTATCACTATCTCATTAAAATGTAAAAGAGCCTTTTGCAAACCTTACAAATATTTATCAGATAGAGACGAACAAATATATAAAATACTCATTCTACTCATCAACCATAGCAAACCATCCGCATTTTGCTATGGTAGCTTAAGTCAATAGAACAGATAGAAGACTGTATTATTTTAAAATAATGCTTCGGAATACATTTGGTCTAACAAAGATGATCTAAGTTGATCCTTAAATGAAAGGCTTGGATAAATGTCTTTTGGCAACCCAGTTCGTTATCCTTCGAAATTCAGCTAGAATCTGTCAAAACAGCATTTAGTTGTTTAAATCCAATCATCTTTCTACAATGTACTTGAAGACTTTAATTGATTTAATTCACTGTCGAAACAAGTCTTAACAACGTGTCATAGCAACACGAGTTAATGAATTGTTCACTTTGCGAAGTGATGAACAATGTATCTCTAAGCCGCTGTTGTAAAATTAGAACGTGGAGGATTTTCCAAACTTAATACTTAAACATAGAAGGAATTGAATCACACACTGATAGTATGTAGTATTTCCGAGATAAGGATTAAATTTATCTCTAAAAAGATGTAAAGCAGTACACAATGCTCCAAAGGAACAACTTATCACGATATGTAAATGTTGTTTAATGGGTTAGAAAATAAGGAAAAGTTAAATTTTCGCCCATTAATTTCAAATTACATATTTTAGTCTCTATTAAAATTTAAAATATGTTACACTTTATTTTTCCATGAGTTTTGTAAGTCTTGTTTTAGCATCTTAATCTAGGATATTTGGGAATAAAATGCTTGCTTAAGAATCGTATAGAAGTTGAATTACTCTTAAATCTCTAAATAATATATGCAACAAAGTGGATCTGTGTTGTTAAGGAATATTTACATACACTTACCTTATTTCACAATTTCCATTATATATTAGCTTACTCTCTATATATACTTATTTATTTATATATTTTTCTTGCTCACATTTTCAATCGTTAATAAAATACTTTCTATTCATCCAATCAATTTCAAATAATATTTTTATACTTATAGTGGATGACACTTGATGTTAATACAGTTTTTCAAATATTAATTAATTAACTAAATTTAATTAAATTAACTATCAATTTTTGACGCCAACTTAGATGTTGCAACAATGTAACTATTAAAACAAAGGTAAAAGTTGGCGTCGAAAACGTGTTTTTCAACCAAACCGGGTGTGCATTGTTGCAACAATACAGACAAATCATGCTCTTCTTTCAATTCCTACTATTAGTTCATTATTATAAGAAGAGTAGTTAATACAACAATAATCATGAGGATTGATCAATAAAGCGAGGTTTTTTTAAAAAAAAGATATTTGTAGTAGAATTTCAAACATTTTTCTTAAAATTATACATTAAAATAATACTTCAGAAATATCCTACTTTATTTGTAGCGCCTTTTTCTCAGTTATTATTTCCATTTTTAAAACAGTTCTTTTTATTATAAATAAGCTTTTTTTTATCTATAAAGAGAGAGTGGTCAAATTCCCTAATTTGTTTGTTTAAATTTTTCTACTTAAGTTTTATCAGATTCTAATTTTCAGGCAAAAGTGGTATGTCAATCGAAAGATAATAATGCAAAGAATATAACTGAATAAAACTAAAAAATGATATTTAGGTCATTTTGTTTTCGTGTGTCACGTCAGAAGCCCGGCGCTGCCTCGCACGGACGAGAAGTGGGGGGATGTAAAAGAGAGTGGTAACAAGCGAAAACAGAGCTCTACAAATGCTGACTAGTTCGTTTACTGACTAGTTCGTGTAACTTTGCAATTTACCTTGTGTAAGATTTTGAAGGAGAATATTAGATTATTTTAATTTTAAGACTTGTTTTATTTTTCTTGAAGAAAATATTTTATGGTAATTAAAGAGAGCCGTAATGATGCATTTTAAGTAGAAAAATTAATAGCCATTACTTAAAACGTGAAATGAAACGAGACTGCGCGTGCATAAATTGCGCATGTTTTTCGTCAGAATTTTCATTTTGAAACTTTACCTTTTTACAAAGTAGCTTTTAATAATGGCAAACTTACTAATTTATTTGCTACATATATGTATTTTTTGCCTGAATAGCCTAGAAAATTAAATGATAGTGTCTATTTAGAGAGTAATGACTATATTCTGAAAATTATGCAAAAGTATATGGTTTTATCCCTTCTCATCCAGTTATGAGATTTAACATGTAAAGATCGTTGTTTGTTAATGTTTATCATGTTTCGTGATTTAAACAATAACCGTTTTGTCAGAACCTTAAGGCCGTATCACACGCAGACTTATATCAAGCAATTTTTCCTCCTACTGAGGGTGAAGGGTTGCCGTAAACAAAACGACATGCTCTGACGTCAACCGCGCACTTTCACCACATTGAAATGTTACTCGCCAATTTTTCTCCTTCGGAAACAACCATACATTATTTTTTTATACCGCTTGAGCTTACAGGATTCCTATTGGCTGGAATTCCAAGCCATTTTTTATTCCGGGCAATTTCTTGAACTCACTAGCAAGAAATTGCTCTAAAGCGGTTGCTATGGCAACTGAGTAAAAATTGCTCGAATTGGACGAAAAATTGCTTGAAATGTATACGTGTGATACGGCCTTTATGTATGTTTCAAATTGTATTGAGAAATTCATACAAGGTCAAATTATATGTACCAAAAAGTACAAAAAATTGGAATTTTATACGAAATAAAAATCACGATGTTACTAAAATACAGAAATTACTATTTTCTTACTACAATTTATATTGTTACAAAGATCCGGGTTCGAAGATTTTATGCAAAACAATCACAAAGAAAATAAACAGTTCTTCAAGAGAAATCCGAATTTATTATCAAAACTCCAATCCTTTAGGTACCAGATTCAGCAGCAATATCCCCAGAGAAAATCTCCGAAGGTTTTCACACCTTCAACAGCAATCAAACACAATTATCAGTGTTTGAAATACGAGTATGTAAAAGATTATTCACAAGCACAGCCAAACTAATCAAAACAATGCTCACTACTCACTGGTTGACTCAAAACTGACTCTCGTATCGGCAAGCATCTCTATTTATAGGCGCGGCAGAAACTTCCAGAAATATAACCGCTCGTGTCATAGAGCGTGACTTTAGTGGGTCTCTCCACAAATTTCTAGAAGAATCCAGAGAGTTCCGAACTCTCCAACATAGTCACCTATATCACCAAATTGGTCGCCAACTTAGTCGCTAAAAATTATGCCAACTTGGCCCTATCACCAAGATTTAGCCAAGTTCTAATTGAATTGCCACTATAGCGTAAGTTGATTGTGAATACTACAATTATCGTTATTGATTGTGAATACTACAATTTTAACATGAAATAAATATAACATAGAGTAATATAAATGCTTTACACCCGTGCTTCTCAAACTTTCTATATTCGTGACCCAATCTTCAATCAGAATTTTCACCGCGCCCCCCTTCCCCATGCAATAACAATGCGTTGAATGTAGTAATAATGTATAATACTTCGACGCTATAAAGCTACAATACGACCCTAATTTTAAACCGTACAAAGTATCAAGATAAGTATTAAATTTTGTGTATAATAAGCCCATTGGGAAAAATCAGAAGTAATTATTAAACTTGTTTTAAACTTAATATTGATACTTAGTATCAAATGTATTGTACCGTACTGATACATTTATAAGTATACTGTATCAGAGTAAATGTGTATTTTTTATTGTCTCTAAATACATTTTGTTTTGTTTCCTTTTAGTAAATTGATAATTTATTAAATAATCTTTTATTTTCGACTTTCCGATACACTCACGCCCCCTTGTAGGGTTATCACGTCCCCCTAGGGGGTGGGCCCCACAGTTTGAGAAACACTGCTTTACACATCCAAATACAACTTATTTACACAAGATTTGTAACAATATTACAAAGAAAAAAATATTTTGATTAACTAGTTATAAAAACAATATTCTCTTTTAAAATTCTTTAATTTAAAAAGAAAAGGGTTTATAAACGCGATTTATAATATACAGAGTTATTTATATATAACCAAAACACTTGCCCCGATTATAAAAACATTATTACAAAATAACCGTTAAAAATAATAATTTAACTTTTGTATCAGTGGATAGGTAAGTTTTAGTAACTTGTTTTGTGTTCTGTACATGGAGCAAATGCCAATTCAAGAGGGACTTAGGGAAACATTTGTAAGGATGTCATCGCTCTTATCCGAAATATAGATTAATGAAAAAGCCCATTTGATCTCACGTAACGAAATTGCCCATTAACGTCAGCGTAAATTTCAACGCTGTTTCGGAAGCAAACCTTCTACAGCAGATTAGCATCGTGATAGTATTAAATATTTAAAGAAACAAGCATCGCTTAGTATCTTCTTAGAAGTTGCATGCCTAGTATTAGTGAGGCAACTATTGAACACGTTCACCAATCGTTTCAACGAAGTCCCACTGAATCAACTTGTGAAGTATCACGGGAATTTCAAATACGGCAAACAAGTTTCGGAAATAATTCTTCATAAAAGGCATAAGTTGAGTTCTTATAAATTGTAAGACATGCTTAAAAAAACACTTGGCTGGAACTGGAATACCACTTATGTGTATAGACGTTCTTCGAGGTACCAAGGGGACACTCGTTCAAATTTACTGAGGTAAATGACCGTATATAAATTTATAACATCGAAACTACTATACTGTTTGAATTAATTGGGACAAACATTTTGTTTTGTCTGATCATCAGCTATGCCCCGAACCACCTCAAAACAGTTATATCAGCCGATAAGTAATGTGACAGATCGAAATTGACTATAATTTATTATTTTGATTGGTTTTAGTAGATTAATAGCTCAGTTGTGAGCCTTTCAGTGAGATAGCTAGTGGTTTTAACTTTTCGTTCCACGTAACACATGTTACTTTTGCTTGTTCAGAGATGGATATTACTCCAAGGAAGCGTTCTAAGATAATCCCTCTTATTGAACACACTTATATGATTGTGAGAGATATAGCTATGGTATTCGTGTGGGAAAATCAAGAAATTCAAGAATTTAAGAACATTTCAAGATTCCTGATCATCGTCTCCAAAAAGAAAAGGAAAATGTGTGCTCAAACGGAAAATTACTCCAAGAACAAATACAATCCTAAAAAGAAACAGCAAAATAAATCAAAATAAGACCTTCAAAGGAATTTATTGGATTATGGTGTCGAAGTGAGTGCCTCGACTGCACAGAAAAGGATTCTGAATGTTAGCTGTAAGGCATCAAAACCGAGGAAATAGCAATTTCTAACTCAGAAAACGATGAAAAAACGTTTAGCATAGGCCGAAAATACCTATCTTGAACTATTAACGATTAGAAGAAAGCGATTTTCAGTGATGAAATGGATTTATTTGTGCAGAGATGCAAATCAAGTGTAGTTAGACGAAGAAAGGTTGAAACTCTGCTGCGAGATCACACATATCCAACATACTGTAAATCATCCTTCTAAGCAGATGTTTTGGGTTTTATTTCACAACAAATGCACTGGAAGCGTAGTTCTTAAAGGCATGATGGATTATGTCTCAAATACATAGAAATATTAAAACTCAGTGGTGCAACAGCCCATGAGGGCCAGGGCCTACTATGCCCATCCCAGTATACGTGACCATTGGGTGCTGAGGTGCACGAGCAGATGTTCCGATCAAGTGGTCAGTCTGAAGCGAGGCCCCCAGTGTTTAAGTCCCCAAGCGAGCTTAGTACTCATTTAGCGACCCACTGCAGTAGAGATAAAAGGCTGAGACATAGAAATATTACGCATTATAATTGTTCCATCTATGGAAGTATTTGACGGAACATTTCAACATGATTTGGCTTCTTGTCACAATTCGATATTGGTCCAGACTTTTATGCGGGAAAACAAAGTAAAAGTGCTTAAATGGCCTGGTAATTCACCAGACCTAAATCCTACTGAGAATCCATGACATATTCTGAAGAATTGTTTAGCTAAGAAAAGTTGCACGACAACAGAACAAATCATAAAAAGTGCTATGCAAGTGTGTATCTACAGTGATGAAGTTAAGAACACACATGTGCGCTACACGAGTGAAGTCAATTCCAAGACGAGTTGAAGAGGTCATTTCTGCTACAGGAGGACATACTTCGTACTAATACAGAGATTTTTTTATCTACTTAAGGTGTATAATCATTAAAAACTAGGGTCTTAGAAAAAGTCATTTCTTACCGTTTGTAGCAATTAATTCGAACAGTATAGAAATCTAAACTAATATATGTATAATTCTAATAGCTTGAACACAATAAATACTTATAATCAAGGCAAGACTTTTTTTGGTTCACTCTGTAGCTTAAAAGTGAAAAAATAAATTATGTACCATTAAAGGATAAATATTAATAAACCAATTTCTATTTTAAAGATATTCATCCTTACTTGTAAAATTTAAGAAATTTTCTCTTCAAGGACTAATTGTAACATTGTCAACAGATTTCTCGCAATTTAACATTATTTTTCCCCGTCGTTAAAGGGGAAAAAAGGAGAAGGAAAAGAACTGAGGAGTTAACAGCTTTTCAGAAGAGATTTACAGGGAAAAAAGCATTGTTAAGAAAACGACCACGTTACTTTACTTTAATGGCAAGATGTGTTCCGAGTTTGAGGACAAGAATCGAATACGACATGTTATTACTTTCCCGAAAAGTACGCTCGTCGAACAATGGTTCTTAAACACCAGTTTTTCTGCACATTACGCATAAATTCGTATCCTTAAGCGCCTTTTTATTTGAAAGGGAGGAAACAAGGAGCAAAGAGAGTTTCTTAGGGAAAATTTCGCTTGTCGAACTCTTATTCTTGTGTTCGATTTTTCTCTCTTAGAGCAGAGCAGAAAAAAAATGGCGAAATACTAAAATATGTTTGGTCTGATGGATGTTCTTCAAATGATGGAAAAGTCATGATTCTTCATTCCATTTCTTTCAGACGCTGATTAATGATTCACAGTTTTGACATCAAACATTGAAGTGCAGCGGCAGAATTTCACAGGAGTTCTGCAGACATAAAAAATGAAAATTAATAGTTCTCGAATATCTTTTGGGAAATATGGGGTATTCAAATAGCTGTAGATTTTCATGCTTCAATTGATCTCAAAATCTTTTCATCTGTAAAACGCTAATACAAATATAAACATAAACTCAGATATTAATATCTTCAAATAAAAATTAAGAATTAAAATTGTATTTGTATGTTTAAAGAGAAATTTTGAAATTTCAAGAATAGACATTAGAATTCTAATCCTGTTTGAGGACGAAACATCTTGTAAAACTTATTTTCAAAACATGAAAAAGTCAAAAAATATTTTTTTAATACCAATACATATTTATAGAAAGATTGAGTTGTTTTAAAACATTAGAAAAATGGGTTTTCTTACTGGGAGTATAAATCTCGTTTGAATATTGCAATTCTCTTCCTAAGTTATGAAGTAAATGATCAAACTGGGGGAGTTAATATTTTTTTAAAAAAATTATTTCCTTCTTATTTACTTCTACATCTTTTCAGTACAATTAATTTAACATGGAGATATTTTTCTGTCTTTAAAAGAAGTTCAATTAAAAAGAAAAACTATTTAAAAGCTTCTTAGTAGGCAATGTAAAGTTTAATTTAGTTAAAAAATAGGAACATTCGATTTAAAAATGTATAAATAAGGACATTTGTTATGCTTAATCTCATTAAGGCGATTATAAATTATGTTTTCTACAGAATCGAAATATAAAGCTTCCATAAACACTATTTCAGAAAGGATCAGTGTATTATTTCTAAAATCTGTAGAAAATTATTGAAAAGTGTTATCAATTTGTTTGTCATAAGTTTGAGAAAGTTCCAAACACTTTGACAGGCAAATAATTCTAAAAAATGCTCTTAAGATATACACATTACCAACTAATGAACCTTTAATTAACAAAGAGATAAGAATTTATCTTTTTGGAAAGCTGTAGAATTTCAGTTTTCAATATATTTTTATTGCGTATTTCAAGTGTTTTATGTTTGTGTGTTTAATGCATAAATCCCTATCAAAATATCTTGCAATTATGTATATTCTTTAAATGTCTGCATATGCAGTTAGATAGTTCATTATATACATGTGATTTTTTGGAGGGGGGCTAAGAATATGTGCAGATTCTCAATATGATATGATTTCATTCCAACATGAAAAGTGTTAGTCTCACTATATATGTTTTAGATATAATCATTTCTTTAAGTGTCTACTATAGAAAAGTGACAGATGTTGGTAAAAAACATTTATCTAAAATTTCCTGTTTTAGACGAAATTTAAAACTTTTTGTATGAAAAATAAATACAGTCAGACCTTTATAGAATGAAATCGCAAAATCGACACAAAAATTTGTTATATAGAGGCTCATCTTTCAATTTTCTTTATAAACCACATAAAATAAATTTTAAATTCGTAAACAATTATTAAACAAACAAAAGTAATTATTCACACTTTTTTGAAGATTAATATTTATTTATTTTATATATCTTACCTAACAAATAAAAAAAGAAACAAAGAAAACTGCAAGAAAAGTTTCTTGGCGCCTTTATCCACTTCCTGAAAAATTAAATGTTTTTCTTTGATGCTCAAACACTTTTGTCATTTGTTTTGTCATTTTTAAGCTACAAGAAACGAAGTTACCAGTACGACTGATCAACACTACACATGAAAGGAGACGAGGTCAAGGATATGAAACCCCACTTAGGGTGAAAGGGGATATTGAAGATGTGTCCAGTGAACTGAATAATGGAAGTTAAAAGTTGTACTTATTGGATGAAATCCCCAAAACTCTGTTGCTCTCAGCGAGTTATGCTCCTAGTAAAACCAGTTCAAGATTTATTAAAGGTGTTAATAAAATATTAACTTGAAATGTCCAGAAGTACTTTAAAAAAATGGAGAAAAAAATTGAATCACAAGAGAAAAAGTTCGTTATATAGAAAATGCACTTCGCTACTGAATGGTTATTTTACGAAGAAAATTGTGAAATGTTTTTGGTTCCAGGAAAAAGTTCACTTTAAGAAAAAAATTCACAATATAGTGGTTCTTAATATGGAGATTTGACTGTAATAACAACATAACCACCTTATTTACCGATACCTTATTTAAAACCAACTGAAAGGTAATCAGATTAGTACCTGACGCATTTAAGGAAAATTCCATTTTTCTATTTCCAAGAGCATGAAATATTTTTTATGAGGGGAATTCAATTTCCTTTAAATTATAATGACAGTGCAGGGGTGCATTCGCATTCAGAGAGAGATTAGTGCACCAACTAAGCCACTTAATTTTTCCCAGATTCTGCAGAAAACAATGCAGTTAAATCAAATATTCTTCCAGCAGGATGTAAAAGCAATTCATACTTAAAACATCCAATGGAAATTTTGCCATTAAACTCTCCAAAATTCTGGCTTTATTACTTCGCTTTCAAAAGTGCGTTAATTGATATGTGGGGGATATTCAGATCATTCTTCGTAGGATAGTACACATTTACATATCTATCATTCCATCGAAGAAAACATCTCATTCTTCGGAAGTCTAAAGTTGCACGTTTGATAAATTTCTGGAGTCCATAAATAGTCGACCAACAGACGCTTAACTTACACCCCTCCCCTCCGCATTGTGGGGTTGCCCATGGTTCATGGGGGTCCAAAGTCTGACTGCTGCCAAGTACATACCCTTTGTAAAATCCAACTTAGGGGACCAAAAACCTGACTTTGCTGGGGGCCCAAATGTTCTCAGTGACGCTACTGTCGACCAAAGTACGCACCGCATCATTTACTGTGTCGTCCGCATCTTCATTAACCCTTAACGTTGCAATTTTTACATTTTTATGAAAAAAGTAATAATATAAAAGGGAAGAAATATGGAAAAAAATTTAAGCAGTTTTTTTAAACGAATTTCAGTCACTTTTCTGTTTGTTGCAGAAGTGCAACATTGCGCAGTAGTGCTGTAAATAACAAAACTTTTTATATGAGGATTTTATTACTCATCATAAAATGTTTAAATTTCTTACCTGGTAATTTATTTAGTCAATAAACAAGAGAAAGCATAAAATATAATGGATTATTTTTATAGCAAAAACACAGTTCTTGAGGCATCAGAGATTTTTATAATTGTTGTGATTTCTGGAAAAAATGTACTTCCATCTAGTGAAAAAATTAGCATGTATTTCGTTGCACTAATCTTTTCTTCTCAGATAAGTGATTTGTAGGTAATTAAAAAAATATTGCGTTCTGTTAAATTAAAATAAATCATATGTTGCAGAATGCAACAGTTAAGGGTTAATGAAGTCAGTGTAAAAAGTGTAACTGTCTGTGATTGCCGAATAACGCGCGCACGTGCGACCGATTGGGCTAGACCCAAAAAATCTCAGAAGGTTTTCCAATCCACGGTTGAACAGTTTATTACATTCTGATGGGTAGTTCCGTTATAATAAGCCATGACTTTTGGATACTTTAAGCCTGGACATCCTGTATTACATGTCACATAACTGAGTCAATCATTTCTTAGCGCTGCTGATGTTATGTGTTGTAATAACCTCTTTTGAAATCCAATTCTATTTTAATAATGAAAATTTTGATCGTATCTAAGTAGTTCTGTGTTCCCATTAGTCAGTATAGCCAATAAATTCTTTTAATCTTAAAGAAGAAGTATTCTTCTATTGAAGGAAAAGGATTCAGTGAATGATCATCTATCAAGTCTTGTGTTACGAAGGAACATTTCTCATCCCCGTCACCTAAAAAAGGAGCTGTATTACTCCTTTCCTGTCTCTTTACGACAGGAAATGAGATTTTCTTGCGAGAAGATCGCTAAAAATGGTTACTTTAGACCGTGAACTGAAGTTTATGTATGGAAGGAATAAAATTGGGAGCTTTGTGCATTTTTTTCCTTCTAACTGGGAGATAAGACATTTTGAATATGCCAGGTTTCTGCTTATTTCTAAAAATCATGCGGTAAAAATTTGCATCATAAAAAGACTCAAATATGATAAATAAATGAAACTTGGAACAATTTTATATTTTAAATGGGTATTATTCTTTCATAATTTAATTTTAAAACCAATAATATTATTTTTAAAATATTCAGTCAATTCTTTCTTAGGTCAATAAAGAAAAATTAATTTTTATGAAATAATTACAATTAGTATAAATATGTATATACATATGATATAATCACAATATTAAATGACAAAGTAGAATGGCATATTCCATTTTCCTTTCTGCATATAGTGTTGGGCTATTTTTTGTTGTTGTTTTGTTTTTTACTGTTTATTCAATAATTAAATTTAATAATTCTAATAAAATAGTGTAGTAGAAAAGAAACCACATCCTCCGAAACTAAGCCTTCCCAGGTGGGATTTGAACACACGACCTATGGATTAGAAATCCTACGCACTATCCATTGCGCTGCAGGGACATAACGAACTATTTTTCTTTTCTACTCGTGTTGAGCTATTATTTTTCTTTGTTACTATTTATTCATTAAATAAGTTTAATTAATGAATTAATGTTTGAAAAACTGTATTAAAACCTCAAGTGGGATCCACTACAAGTTTAAAAGAATGTATTTGAACTTGAATGGATGAATAGAAAGTAATTTATTAACAATTGAAAATTTGAACAAGGTACATATATATAGGGAAAGAGGGAACTAATATAGTAGGAATTGAAAAGGTTCCAAGACGTCGATAGCTGGACTCCATTAACACTGATTTCAAGTCCATAAGGGTATAGAACTGGGGGAAAACTGCTTGGAAAAAGATTCTGAAGAAGGCCAAGGAAGGAAGTTTGAGGTGAATTGTATAAAAATATTTTCAGATTTAATTTTTTTTCAGAATATTGGTTCTGTTACACAACTTTCAAATGTAATCTTATGTGTGGAAAATAGAAATTAAGCTGTTTTTTATGTTCATGTTTTATGCTTTTTAAAAATGTTTCATTTATTTTATAACAAAAAATTGTGTCAGTAATTTTTAACATTACATTTAATTGCACTAAGGGTAAAAGTTTCATATTAAACTGAGCAGAATTATTTACTGGTTTAAGAAGAATCATAATGGTCTGACAAAATATACAATTTTAAGGACTGGAAAGTAATAACTAGAGGTAAGATATTTTCATTACAAAGTAGATGTTGTTAAAATCTAACTATAGTCTCAGTATTCCCGAGGATTGATAAAAAATAGTTCAATTTCTTAATCCAAAGAGACAATTATTTTCTCTTTCAAAAAAACTTACATTCGTTTCGAATGGAATTTGTTATTGGGTACCAATTTCATTCAATGACAAGTAATAAAATATTAAAAAAAATTAAATAATTTTTATCTGATTACACATCATACATATATACACGTTTTTTTTCTAACGTTAAGTTTAATTTCTTTAGCTTATGAGTTTCTTTTTCTTGAAATGATGTATCCATTTCATTCAGAATTCCTTTTTTTGTGTCGCAAACGCTGACAATGATACATAGGAAATAAGTTTTTCAAACAGTATTTCAATTTCAAAAATATTCCAGCACTAGAATAGGCGGAAGTAAATACTTTAAATATTAATACCTTGCTCCGTCATTTTATTGTAAGAATAAAAGAAACGTACTTTTTTTCCTTTTATCAGTTCTATGTATTCCATAAATCAACAGTTTCAAAAAAGGAGAAAAAAAGAAATCTTCAAACTCTATTCAGAAAGACATTTGTTTGAGATACATCGAACAAAAAAGATAAATTTAATGGATTTGTAAAAAACTGTTGGTGAAATGACCAACGAGGGAAAGGCATTTAAACGTTCCTATTAAAAATACATTCACCGAATACTTAAAGAATCTTTATAAAAAATAAAAGTTTAATTGCTTTCGTAGATTCAGGTATATATCCGTATAGGTTCAAATTTAATCATTATCTACCAGAACAAAAAAAAAGGAGGGAATATAGTTGATGATGAAAAAAAGTTTTATTTAGTCAAAAGCATGCATGAGATAAACTGAGTAAAAGTTTATACAGATGTACAAATTTTATTTCACGGCTAAGGAAAAAAGTATTAAAAAACATTTTTATTTTATGTCAAAAATTTCAATATTTAAAAAATGAAAACTGTTAGAACTGCGTCATACTTCTCAAATTAATAGAACAAGGAGTTCAAGGATAAAGAATGATAATGCCAAATTACTGAAATAATTATAATACATTTTTTTCTTTAAAAAATTATGTACTATTACAGTAAATTTCTAACTGACGGGACGCCCCCTCCCCCTAGAATGCCGTGAAAACTCTACATGGGGGCGCGAGCAAATCAAAAATTCGAAAACAAAAAATTATTTAAAAAAATTTTTAATTCACCGAAAGGAAGCAAAATAAAATACATTCTGACTTAAAAAAAATACGCATTGTATGTTTATCGCAATCTGTTTAAATTTAAAAATTGAAAGGAAGATTAACATAAAGGGTGTTTTTTTTCAGAGGTATAGCACTTTAAATTGCAATAAAACAACGATGTATTATTCTATTGACATGAATTTTTTTTATTCGAAAGATAATCTTGTGGCATTACATTTTAAATATGATTTCTGGCATATGACTGCCACGACTGGCTCGGATGTAGTCCAATCTGGACGTCCAATTTTCGATGACTTTTTCCAACGTTTGTGGCCGTATATCGGCAATAACACGGCGAATGTTGTCTTCCAAATGGTCAAACGTTTGTGGCTTATCCTCATAGACCAAGGACTTTACATAGTCCCACAGAAAATAGTCTAGCGGTGTTAAATCACAAGATCTTGGAGGCCAATTCACAGGTCCAAAACGTGAAATTAGGCGGTCACCAAACGTGTCTTTCAATAAATCGATTGTGGCACGAGCTGTGTGACATGTTACGCCGTCTTGTTGGAACCACAGCTCCTGGACATCATGATTGTTCAATTCAGGAATGAAAAGTTAGTAATCGTGCTCTATACCGATCACCTTTGACTGTAACGTTGTGACTTTCATCGTTTTTGAAGAAGTACGGACCAATGATTCCACCATTTCATAAAGCACACCAAACAGTCAGTTTTTCTGGATGTAACGGTGTTTCGACATACACTTGTGGATTAACTTCACTCCAAATGCGGCAGTTTTGTTTATTGACGTAGCCATTCAACCAGAAGTGCGCTTTATCGCTAAACAAAATTCGTTTATGAAAATCGGGAACAACGGCCATCTCGTTTTGGGCCCATTCGACGAATCTACGCCTTGCTTGATGATCGTTTTGATGAATTGCCAAACCAAACTGAGAATAAATCACTTGACAGCTGTTAAATCGGTCGCTATCTTGGAAAATGTTGTGTTGTGTTGTGTTGTGTGGGTTCAAACTATAATTAGATGCACATTTGATCGACTTCCTCCTTAAAATATTATTTTAATATATTTCTACTTCACTGTACAACACATTACTAATTACCGATACAATTTCATAGTTGCGTGTTATTTATATACAATCCTCCACTCAGTCACAGTTAAGTCTTTAACTGGTTACAGTTAAATATACCACATCTCCTCCCTCCTTAAAGAACAAGTCTCTCCGGAGGCCGCCTGATTCTCCCGGAACGCCTAGGTAATGGCCTGTCTGGAACTGGTGGACTCCTCGTCTCGAGTCAGTCTCTTTAGCTGAAGACTGTGATAGATCTGGAACCGCAACATCAGTTGATGGCACTCCTTGTACGGAAGATGAACCCAATTCCTTGTTCCGATCCTTAGAAATATCTTCCGCCGTTTCTGCATGCTGAATATTAGAGTTGTTTTCTCGAACCTCTGATGATGGAAATCTCTGGTGCATAAGTGGAATGATGTTTTCTTGCACTTTATCCCCCACTGGACGGATCTGATCAACATGTCGTCTCACGAGGGTTCCTTGAACATCAATGATGTAGTGGAGTACGCCATCCTGGTTTACAATGGTACCAAACTTCCATCTAGTATTAGCTGCTCTGTAAACTCTCACAGCCACTCGATCTCCAACATCAAATTTCCTATCTCGGAATTCGAAATTATCTCTTCGTAATTTATCCTGAATTTTTGTTTTCAATTCAGGTAAAAGTAAATCTATCCTGGTTCTAATGTCTCTTTTTAAGAATAACATGGCTGGACTAAGTGTTGTAGTTACATTAGGAGCTTTTCGGTATTGCATTAAAAATGTACTTAATTTCTGCTGTATAGTACCTTCGTATTTATGCATAGCTCTCAATGATTGCTTTAAAGTAGCAACATAACGTTCTGCTTGTCCATTACTAGAAGGCTTGAAAGGTACACTAGTTTTGTGCCTAACTCCATTTTTATGCATAAATCGCTGAAATTCATAGGATGTAAACTGAGATCCATTATCGCTGACAAGTACCCTAGGTAATCCGAATCTTGCAAAACTATCTCGAAGACATTCGATGGTTTTCTTGGTTGTGGTTACCTTCATAGGGTATACTTCTAACCATTTGGAATGAGCGTCAACGATCAGGAAAAACGTGTGTTCAAAAATTGGTCCAGCAAAATCTACATGAATACGTTCCCAGGGCATACTGGGATATTCCCAGTAATGAACTTTAGATTTTGGAGGATTAGCCTTATATCTAGCACAATCGACACAGTTTTTTGCGGCTTCTTCAATATCGTTATCTATATTTTTCCAATAGACGAACGATCTAGCTATAGCCTTCATTTTTACTATTCCTAAGTGTCCAGCATGTAATTCTTCCAGAACGTTCTTCCGAAATTTCCTTGGAATACAGACCCTTTGTCCGTACATAATACAACCATCCTCAATGGTATACTGGGCTTCCCTCCCTTGCAAATCTTTACCTTCCCTTAAGGCTCTTAAGAGTGGACCCAGCTCAATATCTTTACTCGTCTCCTGTCGTAACTCCTTAGAAGTAACCGGTAATGCTTCAATCTGTGACATCTGAAATATTGTGATGTCATCTTTAACTTCAAGCTCTTCGGATGTTTTTGGTAAACGAGAAAGAAAGTCTGCATTTCCGTGTTCAATCGTTTTACGGAATATTATATCAAACTCAAATGACTGCAAAATGAGCGCATAATGTAAAAGTCGGGTAGCTGCCAACACTGGTAAACCTCTTTTTGAACCAAAAATAGCTATCAAAGGTTTGTGATCTGTTATCAAAGTGAATCTTCTACCTTTCAAATATAGATAAAACTTTCTTACTGCCCAAACTATTGAAAGAGCTTCTTTATCAATTTGGGAGTATTTTTCTCGGACCCAGATAAAGTTCTTGATGCGAACGCGATCGGACGTTCAGAGCCATCTGGATACACGTGTGACAGAACACAACCAATGCCAACTGGAGATGCATCACTAGCTAAAGTTAAAGGTAGGCTAGGATCATAATGCACCAAAATTTTAGGTGAACAAATTTCCTTCTTTATTTGCTCAAAGGCAACCTGGCAATCCTTCGACCATAAAAATCTAACATTTTTTTGTTAAATTATTAAGAGGATTAGCAATAGTAGCTAAATTTTCACAAAATTTCCCGTAAAAATTAACTAACCTAAGAAACTTTTTACTTCATGAACATTTCGGGGTACAGGAGCATTTACAACGGCTGAGATCTTTTCGTCAGTTTTATGTAACCCTTTTGAATCGATTCTATGCCCAAGAAAATTTATTTCATTTTGGAAAAACTTACTTTTATTTAAATTAAGCTTTAGCCCGTGTTCTCTACATTTCTTAAAAATTCCTCTAAAGCTGTAAAATGCGAAATTTCATCGCTCCCTGTTATTCTAGCATCATCCATAAAGACCTTGACTCCATCCATACCCTGAAATAGTCCGTCAACATAGCGCTGCCAAATAGCAGGTGCCCCATTTAATCCATACATAAGTCTTTTACAAATATATAATCCCTTGTGGGTATTTATTGTCATTAATTTCTGACTGTCGGGATGGACTTTCATTTGCAAATATGCATGCTTAAAATCTAATTTTGTAAATTGTTTTCCCCATTTAAACTACCAAAAATTTCATCCAATCTTGGTAAAGGATGCTGAGGAACAATTAAATTTGGATTCAGGGTTACTGAATAATCAGCACATAGTCTTATACTACCATCGGATTTAACAACAGGGACTACTGGGGTTGCCCATTCAGAGCTGTCGACTTTTTCTATGATACCCTCTTTTCAAGTCTGTCAATTTCGTTTTCAACTCTACCTTTGAGAGCAAAGGGTTCGAACCCTACAAAATATAGGTTTTACTCCATGTCTGAGTTTTAATTTAGCCTCATAATTGTTTATTTCTCCTAATTTATCATCGAAAATATCCTTATACTCTCTTAGAAGGTTATTTAAATTTTGTTCAGTTTTTGCTCTAAAAGCTTTAATAGCCGGCCAATCTAAATGAATTTTATAGAGCCATTCCCGACCCAGAATAGTATCCAAGTTTTCTTTCACAATGTATAAGTTCAAGTTTACTTTTTGATTTTTATATTGTACCCTTACAGTAACATATCCTAATGGTATAATTGAATCACCTTTATATGTTTTAAAAACTATATTTGTAGGTTTAATTTGTTTATTTGAAATTTTCCTGAAATTTCCAATACTCATTACACTAACCGCTCCCCGTATCCAATTCCATAGAACAACTTTTGTTTTCAATTTTTAAATTTATCATAATTGGAGGTCGGTTTGGTTCTTCCTCGTGTAATATATAATCCTGAATTTTTAATTCGTATAGTGGAATTCTATCTCTATCTTCAACTTCATTTAATAGAGTTACCTGTTTTTGTTTAACCGATTTCGCATTTGCCTTTTTAGATGCGAAGCATGCCTGTTTAATGTGCCCAGTTTTCCCACAGAAATTACATGTACTTGAAATAAATCTACAATTCTCTTTTGCATGGTTGGTACCTGTGCATCGTGAACAATATAATGTTTTCTTTCGGCTTTTTGTAAAATTGGATTTTTTTCCATGTGTTTTTTAAAAGTTTGCATTGAATTTATTGCTCGGCCCATAATATCATTTGTCCCTCTAAAAGCTTTTTCCATAGCCAGTGCTATATTTAGCGTTTTCTCGAGATTAATATTATCTTCCTCAAATAATCGATCTAAAATCATTTTATCCCGCAACCCGCTTACAAATACGTCGCGTAACATAATACTCAACATATCTTTATCATAATCACAATTCATTGCTAGAGCCCGAAGCTCGGCAATGTATGTACTAATACCTTCCCCTGCAGTCTGTTTTCTGTTTAAAAATTTGTGACGAGAAGGTATAATTAAAGGTTTTGGGGTCAAATGTTTCTTAAGTGCATCTTTTAATTTATCTAACGTTTGGTCGGAAGGAATGTCAGGTGCAAGCAAATTCTTTAGTAACTGGTACAATTTTGCACTAAGAGACGAAACAAAAACCTTAGCTCGATTTGCTATTGGTACATTCTGTACATCTAAGTAAGTTTCGAATCTTTCAACGAAACTATCGAAATTTTCATTTTCTTCATCAAATTTTTCAAATTGTACAGTTACTTTATGACTATGAGAATCTTCTCTAATTTGCAGCGCTCGAATCAAATCTTGATTCTGCCGGAGTAAGTCTGCAATTTGCTGTTCCATGGTTCCTTCCGATTAAAGAGAGAAAAATTTCCTTTACCTTGAGCAGTTTTCAGGCAATGCCTTATCCAAAAGAATCTCCAATATATCCCATCCTCGTCGCCAACTGTTGTGTTGTGTTGTGTTGTGTGGGTTCAAACTATAATTAGATGCACATTTGATCGACTTCCTCCTTAAAATGATGCCAACTTAAACTTCTATACCTGGAAAAAAACACTCTTTATTATCCTATTACTTAAAAGTAACTTATTTAAAACATCTGTTACTTGAAAGTAACACATACAAAATTCAATGCTTGTCTTGAATGCATTATAATTAAGATTGTATGGTTGGCAGCTTTAGCGTCAAACTACATTGTTGCTGCATTCAATACGTTGTTATTTTATGGGAGGGGAGTGATGAAAATTAAGATTGAAAAGCTCTGCACTGTGACCTTTAAAATGCTTCACTGGATTTTCAAAACATGCAAAAATGTCCTTTATTTGATCATGATTCATTAAATTCTTTAGCTTTAAAAGTTCAATGTAATCATTCTTCAGCATTTATAATTACTCTTACTTGTTTTACTTTCTGAAATAAAACGATTTTAAATAGTAATAAAAGTTTACCCTACTCTTTTTTTACACGGTAGATATATTCTTAGCAGTTAAATATCGTGAAAAGAAAATATCTGTGATTTTTGGTAAATTTGGGGAGATGTCCCACAACTTCTAAAACCATGTAAAATGAAAAAAACTCAAAATAGTTTCTAAAGAAACAGAGTAAAAAATATAATAAAGAAATCCGAGTTACATATATATTTATAAAAAAAATCATTTTTATTACAAAAAAATTAAAATTAGTGTACAATGAAAATTCAATCGCCAAGTGCATACGTACAGCATATAAAACTTCAAATTGAAATTAGTAATAAAACTACTAAAAACTATTCATCGTTATTTGATAATAAGAGTGCACGCTTATTACGAACTGTATCAAAAATGCTATCATGAGTAAATGTGTCAGATATGTGGAGTACAACTGTCGGCATTAATTCAAATGAAGAATTTTGGTCATTATTAATGACCTCAGTATTTTTTTGTTACAAAGTTGTGTGTTGTTACCTTTTTAATACTAAAAAATTATAATTTACACAAAATATACTGGAAATTTCGCGATCGCACTTAAAAACAAACCTTTTATTTGAGCATCAACTTTAAGAAATGTGTTAAAATTATCTGTTGCATCCAGCAAACTAGACACTTTAGCACAAATTATAATTAAAGCTAACGAACGATATGCTGCATTCAAGTTGAAGAACAATAAATAAAAGAAAGAAGTTATTATAAAATTCGGGTCTTCCCAGATACTCCAGAATGTAAAGTAAACAAGATATGAAATAGACCAAATCGATCAGATAGGTGAATGGATAAATCGACGCCCTTATGATTGGACTGTCAAAATTATATTTTAAAGAACAATCGAGAGGGTATTCATGAGAGAAAAAAAATCCTGTAAAAAAAGTATATTGGTGAACCGTGTTATTTCCAAATCGTGTAAAAAAAAGAGTTGGATGTATGATTCTCAGGATAATTTTTTTATAAAAAAATAATTGACACTAGCGTTTCCCAAACTATGGTGCGCCCTTTTAAAGCGTGACAACTCTATAAGGGAGGCACGAGCATGTTGAAAAGTCGAAAACAAAAGATTATTTAAAAACTTTTTAATTTACTAAAAGTAACCTAACGAATTACATTCTGACATAATAAATTATGAATACACATTTACACTGGTTTATTACACTTATAAATATATGAGTGGTACCGAGTGTATTTTATAATTAATTTAACAACTCTAAATTAATTAACAAGTATAAGTTAATTTACCCATGGGCTTGACCTATACAAAATGCAACACTTATCTTGATAATTTGTACAGTTTATAATTAATCCTTTAACTGTCGATTAAAAGTTACGCGATTCGCTTCCCGATGCTAACTCTTTTCCACGCAGGCGCGCGTGTGTGAAGAGTTGGGGTTGAAGGAGTGAAGAAGCAAAATAATCCGAAATAATTAAATCCTTCGCAAACATTATCAATGTCCCTTTATTGCATTCTAAAGCCTTCGGAATAATTTTATGGATAGCAGTGCACAGAAAAGATAGTACTTCGAAAAGATGTATATATACGTCTGTGGAAATTAACGCTTTGGCTGAGCGAAACGTTTATATATGTCGGTTGTAATTAAAGGGTTAAAGTCGTATCGCAGTTTTAGCGTCAAAGTATAATGTTTTTGAATTCGATACATTGTTATTGGGGGTAGAGATGAAAACTATGATTGAATATTGGGTCACGAATATTAAATCTTTGAGAAGCACTGATGTAAAGGATTTTGTTTCAAGGAGTAAAATGCAAAAATATCATTTGTTCTGTACAGATACATACGCTGTTTCCCACTTTTCAATTCTAAAACTATGATTCTACAATAAGTAGTTTTCGCAAAATCGGTAAAAATGTTGATGAATACCAAGAAAAAATTAATACACAAAGAATAAACCTTCATTCATTTGGCAACCTACTTTGTCTGTGTTGGTCTCCTCAAACTCGTTATAAGATGTTTCGCATGCGTACTCCTCAAGTTGAAAAAGTCCGACATCCCATGCTCTGAGGATTTTTGACAACACCAACTTTCAATTGGTATCAGAATGTTAACCGAGTTTTTCCGGGGAAAAATATACTCAGATGGAGATATTTAAATCAAAGAAAATTTTCAGAATCAAAAAAATATTTTTCGCTATAACCGGGATTTATTCATTAACCCTTTACCTACCGCATTATGATTTACTGCAGTTTTTTTCATTCAATATTTTTTTAGATCACCACATTGAAAATTAAAGGATATACATAAATAATCCGTTAGAGCTAATTAGTTAATTAAAAATATTCAACTGTAAAATTAATTATATACACTGTTCACTTAAAATAAATAGTCAAATCGTTTTCGAAGATCTTCATTAGCATACAAAAAAATTAGACACTTAAATCTTGACATTAACTATGTTTCGGGACAAAAGGATAATCTTCGCAATTCGCTCAGCTGAAAATGCAATTTCTACTCTAAAACTATCCGCCTTCCCCTCTAAAATACTCATCATAGAACCCGTGCTGCCATGTATCTGTAGAAGAGAGGATTTTAAAGAATATTACCCCCGGCTAAGTTTTGTCAGAATATTCGTGAAAAGGGTTATTCTATGTAATTTTAAGGTGACTGGTATACTTATAAGTACCGTAGGTAGATAAAGGGTTAAAAGAAAGTTATGCTCCCGTAAACTTAACATTCAGTCAACGAAGTATTTCCAATTTCTTCGTTAAATCAGGATTCTCGTTAAATTCGGTCTCGATATAAGTGAATTGCACTGTAATTAATAATGTTGTTCAGTGGTCTTCAAACTTTCTCAACTGACGGAACCCCTTGAACTTGTAGGTATTTTTGTGCAACCCCTAGAAACAGAAAAGGTTTTCATGGAGCCCCATTCCTCACGCAAACTTAAAAGAATATATCTGAAAATAATATTTAAAGTAGATCAAAATATGTTATAAGTATTTAAGTAAAGCCAAATTTAAAAAAAAAAGAAGAGAGAGTATTGCATTTATTATTAAAAATAATTCTAATCTAATTTCTTAGTATAATTTACTTTTTAATAATATAAATTTGTGATTCTTGTATTATATTTAGTAACTAGAATATGTATTTGCTTTTTTTCACACAAACTGTCAAAGTCTAGGACTATTAAGATTAAGTGTAATCGCATTACACATTCCGAGTTTAATTTATTTTTGTACTTTGTTTTTGTAGCCACTCACGTTGAGAAATATACTTCACTTGAACAATATGTTCTGAATGGCCTTTAAAGGTTTACTGCTGTGTGAAAAATACTGTGTACTTTACTTGAGAATTTGTAACCTAAAATTTAGGATCTGTTCTTGCTTAAATTTAATTTTTAACATTGAGTTTTATATATATTGATAAGTTGTTTCCTCTCCTTCATGATAGGCGTTTTTTCCTCACAAAGCAAAAAGGTGCATTTTCTATTAGAAAACTGTTTAGTTTTGAAAGACATTGTGCTAATTAACAAGTATCACAAATTATCTCATGCAATCCGAGATGGTATTAGAATATTCACAGTCTAGTAGGAAGTATACATAAAAGAAAAGAAACACACACATTTAAATATTCTTTTATTTTATTATAATACAAATTTAATAAGTGATGCAAAATAAAGCTATTATACAAGCTAATATTATAAAGCTTAAATACAATTTTCAGTTATAATGAATAGGATGAACTTTAGATACTTGTAATTATACAACTTTCACAGAGAACGTGAATCCATTTCGAATACATATTTATAAGTTTCTTATCTATTTTTTATTGTGACTCCGGGAACCCCTGGGTATGACGTGTGGAATTCCAGGGTTCCGTGGAACACAGTTCGAAGACGACTCATGTAGAGTATTGGACGATAAATCAAATATAGTAGATTCTGTGGGTTCCGCTCATTCAAGTAACAATTATTTCTTACCTTGGGTTAAGTTGCATACTTACAACAAACATCGTATCAAAAATTAAAGTTGAAAACATCAGCGGTTTTCCACAGAAAACACAATGATCCCTCACATGGCTGGTATTGAAGTCAGAGGTCGCTTGTGAAGGCGCTTATCAATCTTGAAGGCTCCTGTGAGTCAATTAGTATAGAATTATAATAGTGCCTTCTTTTGTTTAATTTGTATATCCAATGAAATTTTTCATTCAATAAGATTTCCAGTTCTTTACTTCAGTCATACTTCATTCGTATCCTGTATGAACTTATAATGTATCAAAGAAATGCAAAGATTAAATAAAGTGCCTTTTTTCCAGCGGAAAGGTAATTTAAAACTGAAATTTCATGTAGACAGATTCTGACTGTCTTCTCCCAGATTGAAGATTAAATTTCATTCATTAGTGTGCATTTATTATTTCAAAAACATATGTGCAACGCGAATTTCTTATAAGATATCTGATTTATGAATTGGTTATAAGATATCTTATCTTATAATTATATTGAATGTTCATGGAGCAACATACTATGAATATAGAATTATATAATGTTTAATTTAATAAATTATTATTTTATTTAAAAAGTAAAATAAAATTTGCAGTTTTAATCAAACAAATATTTAGAATATTCTCCAACAGTAAAAGTAAATTTAATTTCTTTTAGAGTATTGAAATTCTGCAAAAAGGAAAATGATGAGAGCAAATATTTGTATCATATTAATTAAGGAAAATAATTGAACAAGATATATTGTTTTTCATTATAACAGAATAATGTTTTCAAAAGAGATTTCTTATCTACTTTATACTTTTTAAATTTTCCCTCATAAATTAATTAATTAAATTTAATATGCCTGATAAGCCAGGTATTCTTAAAAAACATAAAGATTTTTTTCTCGTAAGAAGTACTAAGTCATTAGAATTCTCATTTGTATGGAAAAAATAACTTAAGAACACCTGACCCATAAAAAATTGCTTCTCTGTAATTCCCAGAAAGATCAAACTCGTTTATAATTCGTGCGAAAAAGACAAATTAATTCGATTACAGGTACAATCGACTCAGGAATTGAGCGCACTGATGTGTAACTATGTAGAAAACTGACATCGCAAATTATTGATAAAAAAAATCTACTTTTTTATGCACCATCACTACAAATGAAGATTTTTTGTTATATCATTACGAAGTATCAAAAGCTTATAGGTATTAAACTTCTAAAAAAATATTTCACAAAGTGCAAGAAAAAAATGATATCAACACTTTTATTCCCACTAAAAAATAACTGTATATTACTCGATTTTGTCTTAAGAAAAACTATAAATATGTACCTTTCATTTCTATTTTTCTGTTTATTATACCATTGAAAAGATTTTGGAGCCATCTTTAAAGAAAACAGATTGTTATTTCCTCAGCGAGAAACTTAAAATGTCACGGAAATGACAGTACTGAATTTTGAAAGAGTCAAAATGATGTTTTTGTTTACTACGAAACAGTGAATAGAAGAACTTTTCATAGAAAATTTTTTTTCAATGGAATATTTTCTTTCAATTTGCTACATGAAATAGCTGTTAGAGCCAGGATAAATATTATGATTGCTCCAAAACCTATAAATTCTATATATTCGTTACTCTTTCAAATTTTATATCAAAATTTTTTTTGCTACAGTTATTTATTTTTTTGCTCAAAGAAGAAAATATCTTCACCTTAGAGTAAAATTTTACTCTGTTTTTTTATTTAACCCTTTATCTACCGACGGTACTTATAAGTACCACCACTCACTATAAAATTACATAGAATAACCATTTTTACGAATACTCTGACGATACTTACCAAGAATACTCTTTTAAGCTATCCGAATACTTGCGACAACTGTTTGTTTTTTTTAAATGAAGATATGGGGATTTTTTTATGATTTTTAGGTTTATTTAGTATATTTTAAGGAAAAAATCGTAAAATTGAAATTAGAAAAAAATGTATCATTATTAAAATGGGAAAAAACTGGTGAAAACGTACAAAAAATTACATAGACGGGACCCGCTCTGTACAAAAATATTTTGAACAAATTTTCGATTTTTCAGTTTTAATGCGTTACTTCGTTATTCATGTTTGAAATGACCTTCAGGATAATAGATAGTTTAAATTTTTACAAAAACTAGAGCACTCTATCTTAGTGACTACACTGGTGCGCAAAAACTAAGGACGAGACGGTTTTTTCAATATAACTTTGTACAAAAGCTTTCCAAATCAACACATTTAATACCGTAAGATCCCCAATACGTAAGGACATGTGTAATGTAAGCAACACTTACTAAAAGAGAAATCAGAGGAATAAAAAGAAGCTTTATATATTGAAAAAGTAGCATGCAGCACAATGCGACTGAAGGCCGAAACATCCCTGTGATGGGTGTCCAGCAAGAAACATCCGGTCTTTAGTAGGGGATATGATCTCCCCTGACTGCTAGGCAGGTCTCACAGCGTCTGCCCATGCTGCGAATGAGGGTATCAATGAGTTGTTGAGGCATTGCTGCCCATTCGTCTTGCAGCGCCAATCGAAGCTCCCGAATCGTTACTGGTGGTAAGGTACGAGCTGCCAAGTGTCTGCCTAGAAAATCCCATACAAGCTCGATGGGATTGAGATCCGGAGATCATGCCGGCCAATCCATACGTTCAATATCCTCACTCTCTAAGAGCTGTTCGGAAGCTACTGTGCGATGACATGGTGCATTGTCGTCCATGAAAAGGAACTGCAGACCCATAGCGCCTCTAAAAAGACGCACATATGGAAGAAGAATCTCGTTACACTAACGGGTCCCGTTGACTGAACCTGCTTCGAAGATGTGAAGGTCTGTACGACTACCAAGCACAATGCCTCCCCAAACGAGAACACCTCGACCTCCATACCTGTCCCTTTCAATGATGTTCGAGGGATGATTGCGGCTTCCCCGCTCTCTCCTGATCAGTATGCGATGAGAATCGCTACTCAAACTGAATCTGCTCTCATCTGTAAAGAGTACTCGTCCCCATTCATTGTCTCTCCAATTCCGGTGTTCCCGGCACCACAGAGAACGCCTTCTCCGATGGGCAGGCGTTAAAGGTACACACCGTACAGGGCGTCGTGCAAACAGACCACCACCGTGCAGTCTTCTGGCCACGGTAAAACGCGATATCGATCGTCCAGTCGCCTGTGTCGTGTGTCTAGCGATTTCTCCCGCTGTCTGCCGCCTGTTTCTTCTGGTCTGTAAGACAATGTGTACCGGTCATCTGCGGGTGTGGTTCCTCGTGGATGACCACTACTGAACCCCCGGATAGCTGTTCCTGTAGTTTGAAATTGGCTCCAAAATCGTGAAACGATGCTGTGAGCAATTCCGAACTCTGCAGCCACACTTGTCACACTGCAGCCTTCCTCCAACTTCCCAATGATTGGACCTCGGGTAAAAGCATCCAGAGGTCGTCTAACAGATTGATTATTCGCCATTTCTAGCTGAGGCAGCAACTCGGTGTGATTTTAATTGCTATACGGCGTGCAATCTATTTGCCAGAAATACTGATCTTACACCGACAACCTGCTTTATACTACTCAGACACTCCTTCATTATGTTTACCTGCATATCTGCGCATGTGCTACCGTACATCACCTTACTTAATCTCCTGATTGGTCTTTATGTCCGCTCTGCCTCTTCGTTCAGCTGATATGCTAATTTTTCGACTTCGTCCTTAATTTTTGCACACCAGTGTATATGAAATTGCTTTAAAAAATAGTGATTATATTCACATAAATGGCTGTAATCTTTGAAATAAAACAGTTATTGGTAAATCTGAAGATTAACACACTTCTACTGTTATACGAAACATTCACAAACATTTCAGCAAATTATATTCAAAACTTTTTGAGCAATCGCTGTTCCCTTTTGAGTTTTTCGAAAAAAAACACATTTCGAGTAAAATGCATTATAAAGTTTGACATCTTGTGTAAAGTTATGGCACCTTCTTTTATTAAAACACTTGTAGTTTTTGTTCTAGTGAATGGACAGGAAAAAGCTTGGTATTTTTATCAAGCTAATAAGATGGTCTATAAAATAAAATCATAAAAAAAATTATCAATTTTTGAAAAAAAATCATGATTTTAGGATAGTGGGATACCTTAAATCAACTCTTCTAAGATGTATGGCAGCACGGTTTCTATGATGATTATTTTAGAGGGAAAGGCGAATAGTTTTAGAGCAGAAATTGCGTTTTCAGCGGATTGTGTGAAGATTGAAAGAACTAAAAGAAAACCTTAGAAAACTATTTGACTCTTTATTTAAGTCAACAGTCTATGTAATTCATTTTACAGTCGAATATCTTTAAGTAGTTAATTAGCTGTAACGGATTAAATTTCCAAAAGTTGAGTATTTTGCTTATGTATATCCCTTAATTTTGAATGTAGTGATTCAAAAAAAGTATTGCATGAAAAAAACAGCAGTAAATCATAATGCGGTAGATAAAGGGTTAAAAAGGGAGAAAAGTTTTTTTATGTATAACGTTATCATTACATTTTCATACTTCAATTTTTGCTTATGTTGCATATTATTACAAACTCTAGAGTTAAACTAAAAATTGTGACTTTTTTATACTCACTTTTACTTAAAAGCATAAGTAATATTTTAAATTATTTTAAGAATAATTATATTTTTGAAACGTTTTTAAAAAAATGATTCTGTCTATTGAAAAAAAGTTTCACTTCAAAAATTTTTCCTTCTCAAATTTATTTTTCAAATTCCTTCTAAACTATAACTCAAAAAGTTATTTTCAGTTTGATACTTTTTTCAAGAAAACAAGAACCGGAAGGAGTTTAAATGATTAAAAATCTCTCTCCTTGATCAATAATGAATAAATAAGTTATATTTTACTTCATGCTTTTCGAAATTTAAGGTCTGACTATTAAATAACGAGACTGGTGTTATAAAACTTTTTATTTTAATTTCATACATGTTTACTTTTTATCACTTTCAACATACATACATCTCAACTTTACTCCTATAATTCTCCATGCCAAGGGTTATCAACCTTTTTAGGAAGAGTGCCACTATTTGATAAAAAAATAATTATGCGTGTCACTTCCAACTTTTCCAGCAAACAAATATGGAAAACTGAGAAAATGCTACTTATATTTTTGCACAAATAGCCCTATTTTTTAATGTAAGTCTATGTAGTTGAAATTTAAAAGTTATGTATTAAATAAGACGAAAGTACGAACTTAGATTTATTGTTAATAAACTTTGTGTGAATTGAATCAGTTAATTTAGGTTTAAAATAAAAACAAGTATCTTGAATCATGTAATCCAAAATAAATATTAAATGCTCAATACTTAATCAATGTAACTTTTGAATTACAACTATTTTTTAACAAGTCATATAAGGATTAGCTCTTACAGATGCAAACAAAATTAGGTTATTATAGGTGCATGTCAACTAGCTTTGAGTGATATTTATTTTACGCTGCTGGCCACCGTAAATGCAACACCCTGAATAAAGCATGCAAATAACATGAAATTTACAACATGCATTACCGGAGGTGAGATATGCAAATGATTAGAATTTCAGCGAAGACGCACATCACGCGCGCCTGTGGCGCCACCTCAAAGCGCTATTTAAGGCTTGGAGATTTTGATGATTTCAAGGTCCGCAATTGTGTTTTTCTTGTGTTTTTTTTTTTTTTTTTTCAAAAACGATCAGTTATGTCTCGTAGAAAACAGCGATCAGCTTTTGATCAAGTATCCGAGTTCAACAGAGGAAGGACAGTGGCCTACCGAGATTGTGGATTATCTTTCAGGGAAATCGGTAGTCGTGTTGGACGAAACCAAACAACTGTAATGTGGATATGTGACCGTTAAATGCAGGAGGGTACGACGGACCGACGTGGTCGATCGCATTCACTTCAGTGCACCACTTCACGTGAGGACAGGCAAATTGTGCGCATGGCAGTGACAGATCGCTCAGTCACATGACGAACCGTAGCACAGCACATTGAGTCTGTAATGCATCATTCAGTGTCTGCACGTACCATTCGATGCCGTTTACAGCAGAGTGGTCTGTCCGCAAAACGTCCACTGCTTGGTCTACCTTCATGTAGAACCACGCCATTTGGGGCGATGAAAGAAGGATGTGGGTGGCAGAATAGAATGTAGTTGTCTCTACTGAAGAGTCACGCATCTGTCTGCAACACCACGATGGTTGAATTCGAGTCTGGAAACACCGTGGAGAGAGGATGCTGAACGATGCGTTATGCACCGCCACACTGATCCTGCATCGGGATATCACTCTCGCACTCGTCTAGTGAGCATTGCCAGTACTTTAAACAGCCAGTGCTACATCTCCGAGGTATTGGAGCCAGTTGTCCTTCCTTACCTTCAGGGCTTGACCACAGCCATATTTCAACAGGATAATGCGCAACCACACGTGACACGCATCGTTCAAAGGTTCTTCATCAATCACCAGATTGAATTGGTTACCTTGCCAGCTCACTCTCCAGATCTTTCACCGATAGAAAACATGTCGTCCATAGTTCCTCAACAATTGCCTCAGATTACACTTCCAGCTGTCACACCAGATCAACTTTGGCAACGCGTGGCAGCGGTGATCTCCAACAATGACGGCTACTCTGGCTACTGATTCTGGTGGGAACCACACTTTACAGAAGTCTATACATTTAATCATTTGATACTTGGTCAACATGTTATCTACAAAATAAATTTTGTTGTGCTATCTCTTGTCTTTCTTGGTGTTCCATTTACGGTGGCCAGAAGTGTATTATGCTCAAGGCAGTAAATATTTATTCACAAACATATTGTGATCCAAATTTTGAGGTTTATTGTCAGAGACCACCCCATTTCAATAAAATTGTAAAAAATGGTTATTTATAATTATGTATAGCTTTTGAAAATTTTAAAAATCTTTCAGTAAGTCTTCGCGTGCCACTGATACAATTCCACCATGCCACATTATGCCACGCGCCACCCCAGCTCCATGCGAATCTTCCAATGTTTGAAACAGTGGTGGAAAACTTCTAGTGTTAGCTCCTATAGGATGCGTGCTGCTTTGTCTTTGGCAGATTCAAAGGACTCAAATTGTGTTCCCTTTAATGCATATTTCACCTAAGGAAATTAATAGATGTCACATGGTGAATGATCAGATGAATAAAATGGATAGTCCAACATTAGGATGCTATACTGGGCAAGAAATCTCTCTGGACAGACTATAGGAATAAGCCGGCGTATTGTCTTGGTGGAGAGCCCATAACTTGTCCTTCCACAATTTGGGTAGTTTTTTCCTTGTTCTTTCACTGAGTTCAGCAAGAACGTGATGGTAGTTAAGTTTGTTAATAGTTTGACTCTCAAGAAACCAGTAAAGGCATACAACCCTATGAATATTCGAAAAAACAATCATTGCTTTGAATTTTAATTTGCTCATTCGAGCATTTTTGGCTTTTGCTGATGATGGGCTTTTCAGGGCATGGATAGGCACTTCATTTCAGGATCAAAGGTAAATAACCTCGATTAGCCACAAGATTTTATGCTTTTTAATAAGTTTGGATCCATTCTGAATGGCATTCAAAGTGTAGGTCAGTGTTTCTCAAGCTGTGGGCGCCCTCCCCTAATGGGGCGTGATAATCCTACGAAGGGGCGCGAACCTATTGAAAAGTCGAAAAAAAGATTTAAACAAAATAATTAATTTACTGAAGGAAGACAAATGAAACACATTCCGACATAATAAAAAATAAAATACACATTTAAGCTGATATAATACACTTATAAATATATCATTACTGCGCAATGTATTTTGTAATTAATTTAGCAATACTAAGTTAAGAACAAGTTAAATAATTGCAAGTGACCCCATGGGCTTGTCAGATATAAAATTATATGAAAAAATTAACAGTTATCTTGATAATATGTACGGTTTATAATTAGGCCCTTAAATGCCTATTAAAAACGACGCGATTCGCTCCCCAGTGCCACCATTTAACATGGAGGCAAGCGTATGTGGCGTATTGGGGGTGGGGAAGAAAAAGAATAAATAAGCAAATCCTTCGAAATATGTAAAACGTTCGCAAACACTATCAAGATCCTTTTATTGCATTCCAAAGCCTTCTTAATAATTTTATGGATAGCATTTCACAGTAAAGGTCGTACTTCGGAAAGACGTATATATACGTCCAGGAATTTAATGCTTTGGCTGGGCGAGACGTATATATGCGTCGGTGGTCCATAAGAGGTTAAAGTCGCATTGTAGCTTTAGAGTCATAGTATAGCTTTATTGAATTGAATACATTGTTATCGTATGGAAGGGGGTGCGATGAACATGATGATGAGATGGTGGGTCGCGTACATTGAAAGCTTGAGAAGCACTGGTGTAGGTGAAAGCTTTTTTGCGAGCTTCTTGTTCAAACGTGAGAATTACATATACTTTTTGCAGTATACACACACTTTTGACATGCTAAAATTAGTATGCAAAATTTACTCTGTACGGAATATTTATCAATTCCTACAGACTCAGCAATCGCACGAATCCTTAACTGACGTCAAATCGAACTAGTTTGCCTATTTTTTCGACCCTGTCATCCGTGTTTGATGTGGAACGGTTATCCGGCAGGAATCGTCCTCAACATCTTCTCGGCCATTTTGAAATCGCTTAAATCAGTCAAAAACAAGTGCACGCAATAAACTTTCATTCTTGTATACTTTTTCAAAAATAATTATAAGTTTCAGTAGTGGTTTTTCCAAGTTTTATGTGAAATTTCACAACAGTTATTTGCTCTGTTGTTACACCCATCCTTTTTTCTGACAAAAATACTGTATCTGAAAAAAAATTTAATTCGAATGAAGGCAACGGCCATAGGAATTTTTTTACATAAACGAAAGGGACTTACTACATTCGAAAGAAAAGGCCTCGCATGCGTTTAGCGCATTCCTACTTTTGCTGTAGCAGTGCCAGTCTCATTATTTAATAACCACACCTTGTGTTCCAAAATATAAGAGATCTATTTAAAGCTATGTAAAAAAATTGCATTAATGTGTCTGGAGCCATAATATAAAATCTTTAATTTATACTTCGCAAATATTCTAATGCAATGATTGTGAATAAATGAGATATTTTAATTAACTATTAACTTCATCTAGAGTCAATGGACATGATAAATTAAAATTTTATGAAATCAATATATTTTTTTTATATTTGTACCAATAGTTAATTGAATGAGAAAACTTTCTAAAAAATGAATAGGGTGAATATAAGATGTTTTGATTTACAATAATTTGAATAGTCTCCTTTCGCTTACAAGTACTCATTTTTTAAAAGCGTATATAATTGTTATTGGAAGGATCACACAATGAAAACAATTCTGAAATTGCTTAGAAATTTCATTAGATTGAAAAACTATCTGTGAACATCTGACTTAAATTAAAAAATTATTTATATGACTCATTGAAAAGACATTTTACTCTGCATAAGTCTCATAATTGAAAAATTAAGTAATAGATAGACTGAAGCAAGCATAAATTATAATCAAAAAGGAAAACAAAGAGATAATTTGTTAGTGCATTAAAATTTAAATTAAAAGTAGCAGAAGAACGAAATCTTCCTTACTCGGAAAAAAGATCATTTTACAAGATTTCTCTATTAAATGTGTTTTGAAACTAATAAAACATTTTAATTTTAAAAGACTTCATTTTAATTGATATATTTTGTATTTTCTATCTTGTTAAACTAAAGTCATTTAACCGTTAAAAAATATACAATTAGAGAAAAGTGTTATCTTATTTTATTATACGTGACATTATTTAAATCTTTTATTTCAAAAACAATCACGGAAAATAAATTATATTTGCTTTGGAAAACCAATCATTTTAAAGTATTTCTCTTTATCCTTTTACAGAGTCCCTTTACGATAAAAAATATGTAATGCATGTAATTAGGAATAGGACTTTAAGTGTGTATATTATTTTATTTGAACAAATTATTTCGGTATTGATAAGAGCATTTGAGTAATTAGATTAAGAACAATCATACTTGCGATCTCTTTCTTTTTTATTCATAGACTTTTGATAATTAGATGGTATAGGCATTAATTGAAATCCTATATTTCGATTACCCAATCCTTTCTTGTTTGAATATTTCATTTTTTCATATAAATCAAAAGGTTCTCAGTATTTTAATCAATGTTTTCTGAAACTCTGATAATTACGATTTTAAATTTCACTTAATAATTATATTAACTAGATAAACATTGTTTTTATATAAAAGCACAACTCTGTATTTGCTGTGTTAATTGTACTCTTGAAATAATAATATTCTTGAAGAATTTTTGAAAAGAATTACAATTTCTAATAATGCAAACAATTCATAATTAAATATTATCATTTTCCTTATTTAATAATCATTTTATAATTTACAAAACATATGTTAGGTAAAATATAGATTATCTGAAATTTAATTGTACTGTTAAATACTATTCTTAATCTTAAAGTAATTTTTATACATTATAAAAAAACTTAACAGGCGATCCATCCTACAAGAAATACAAATAAATATATTGATGGAAACTTAGTACCATTTGGATTTGTTCGAGCCCTTCCTGTTTAAATGTTGTACATCTACTTCTAAAAAATGAATGTACTGAAATTTAAACGATGAGTTTATATTCTGCTGTTTATACGATGCAGCTCCATCTATGAGAAAAAATTTTAGCATTTATTTTACACGCACAGACAAAACGAAGTACTTTGTCATTAAATAGCATTCAGAAGCCAATTGATTTTATATTAAACTACTAGATGGTAAACCCATTCTTTGCTCAGGTGAATTGAAAAATTAAACAATACAAATTGAAGGATACAGAAGTTTTAGTGAGTTAATTTTACGTGTATTGCAAATTAAACAAAAAAAAGCTTTTTGCATACCTCAGCTAAACAAAAAAACCATATTTGTCAAATTTTGAGTCTAGATCTAACAGCTAATAACTTACTTATTTTTATTACTTATAAAACCTATAACTCTTTTGTGGGTCAATTTTTGAAAACACCTTTCGAAACTGATCTCCGCTCAGCAAAGGTAGCATATTGTTATAAATTTTGTGTAATGAATGCTCAAAATAGTGAAACTAATTATATCTGGGTGTGTAATACCTTAATATTGCTTTCTGTTGTATATTTATTGTATGTTAAAATCGCAATATTCGCAAGCAACGCCGTTCCTCACATTATAAGGGTGATTCAATCGAAACATAGCGAAATGTTGGCTATAGATTCAAGTTGGTATCATTTTTGGTGACTATGTTGGCAACTTGGAGATTGATTAAATGTTGTGTTGAAATGAAGCGAGGTCATATATACAAACATCCATATATATTTATATATATATATGTATAGATAGATAGATAGATAGATAGATAGATATAGATTTTCAAATTTTTAACAGAGACTTATGCTTTAATCAGTATAACTCAGCAAAATAGAATAGCTTCCTGTTTTAAAAGCATTATTAATCTTTTTTTTTCTTTTTGTCGTAGAATTAAATATAATACAAATATTATGAGATTCTTGGGTATATTTGTTGTAAGTTGAATTATTCATAAAATTGTCCTTAATTTGTAATAAACATCATTAATTCAAATAAATTCCATAAATTTTATCAAATGGATAAATGAAAAATACATGGCACTCCAAAAATAATAGAGTGGCATATGATTAAAAAATATTTGAGAATAAAGGCCAGTTTTAAATTTCTAAAGTTTAAATATAAGTAATACTCTATAGAAAATTTAATTATTTCTCTTTTAAATTAAATATTTTTCAGTTATTAGAATCATTATTGAATCGTATAAGAAGTTATTACCTCAAATTGAGCGATACATGAAAGCTAAAAGTTACTTTGATTTCTTAAATAATTGCAAATGCTGTATTTAAACTAAATATCTCCATAACTTTATTGAGACATATTTTAAATTTATATTCTGTAAAATCTTCTTACTGAATGGCCGAGAAAAATAGATGTTAGAAAGAGAGAAAATATTTAATAAATATTTTGTCCCAAAAGTTAAAAATAACCTTATAAAAGTTTGAATAGGTAAAATAAATGAATGTCTTTTTTATATAGTTAACATTATCACTCGTTTTAAAATTTAACTATCCCATGAAAATTGTTTTATAAAAAACTGAATATCATCAAAAACAAAACTGCTCAAAAGAGGAAATTTAAATGTTAATACATAGAAACATCAATAATATTGCACTTTATAATGGGATATACGAGATAAAAAAATTTCATTTTTCAGAGATCATAAAATATAATTTAAGCACTAAAAATTTGGTTAAATACTCAAATAAAGCTTCAATGATGTCTCATTTCAGAAGGTACGATGAGTCATTATTTCACATAAAACAAAAATTAACTTAAATTATGAATCCCAAAGTTAAAAATTCATTTCTTGTTATACTTTTTATATTTTTTCAAAGATTTCTGATGGAAATTTTTTTAAAAGAAAAATCTAGTAAGAGTGTTTGTAGTGTTTTTTTTTCACTTCACAAATGATTTTTTGGTAAGCATTTATTTAAAATTAAAGGCTATTGAGAATTACCATCCCTGTGATTCGATCAAAGAACTGAGTACAAAAAATAAGACTGGGGTACAAATAAGATTTTTTTTCAGTAGTAAAAAGCTAACATTTTTTATTATTTTCTCTCTTCCTTTTAGATTTTAACTTCTGATTTATTTTCGTTAGTATTTTTTGATTTTCATTTACGCCTCAAAAACTTTCAAAGTTAAAAACTTCTTCACGCACATATAATTTTCAGAACTCATTCTTCAATACCTATTCACATTGCTTCACTTCTAAATGCATTCTTTTTTTTTTAACTTTCTTCTTAAAAAAAATTTCTTAAAAGATATTCTTAAAAAATGGGCAAAAAGTTCTTTTAATTTATGTCATTCTCTACATTAATTTTAAGATAGGGGGATATGACTAAGTGTGTCTTTGTGAATTTCTTACTTTTTTATAAATTTTTATTCACGAAAACATTATTCTTTAGAATCTACATTTCCATTCATGTGATAGATATTTAATTGTTGTCTCTTGAAATGTCATTGTAATATAGCATTTGCTTCATATGTTTGAAGCTTATTTAAAAGAGTAATGCTTTTTTTTTCTTTCGAAAACTATTTCAAATGAAGTTTTTTTAAAAGCATATACGGTGTATACACTGTCACCAATCTTGTGTATAATAGTGTACATAATTTTTTTTTACTCTATGTTATACTTATTTTATGTTAAAATTGTAATATTCGCAAGCAACGCCGTTCCTTACGTTTTAAGGGTTATTCAATGGGAACTTGGCAAAATCTTGGCGATAGAGTCAATTTGGCATAATTTTTAGCAACCGTTTTTGGTGAGCTTGGGACCCTATGGATTCTTCTGGAAATGAGAGGAAAATTTCATTAATTTCACGATATATGAAGCAATCGGATTTTTCTTCAAAGATCCACTAGACCTAAAAATAGAGAGATACTCGCCGAAGTGGGTTAGTTTTTGTTTTGACTGGCGATTAGTTAGTATTGCTTTCACTAGTGATTAATAGTCTTGCATTGATCGTGAAGAAGAGATTAGCTCGGCTGTTGAATAGGAGGAGGGCTTCTTGAGAATAATCTTTTACATACGTGTATTGTAGACACTGATTGTTGTGTCTGAGCGCTTCAGAAGGTGTGAAGACCTTGTAAAATTTATTCTGCTAATTTTGCTGATGAATTCTGTATTTAAAGGATTGTTTTCTCGACAATAAATTCTCATCGCTCTTAAAGGACTGTCTTGTACTTTGCGACTGATCTGCATAAATTCCTCCTATCCCGATCAACGCAACATACTTATTTTCAGTTGAGGCAGAAGCAATAATTTACCTCTTCATCTTCATCAGACTGTTACGAATCCAGAAAGTCAAAATAAATCTTTAGAAAATGTATGTTTAATATATATGGTGAGTACAAATACTGAACCCCGATTTTAAAAAATCTCATTATCGAAATTACTGCACATATTAAAATAAGTGATTCATGAATGTAAAGAGAAATATGCCAAGTTCTTTTTCTCTTACGAATGTTCGATATGTAACGCTCTTGTTGCACGGCATACATCCAATTTGTAATCCCGTTCGTTCCATATATTTTGTGGCATCTCATCATAGCGTTCGTAATTTTGCACAGATGCTTATTTGTCGTCCTCTGTTATTTGTTGCGTCAATTGTAAATGATACGGCTTCAAACATAGTATTTTTAGTAAAATTTTCCATACCGTTTTCTGGGGCATTCCAAGTTCACAAGTGGCAACTCTCGTAGACTTTCGTGACAAAATTCTTCCTCACTCTCTCCACTGCTTCTTCCGAGACGTTGGGCAGTTGCTACTTTTCTTTTTACACAAGCAACCTTTTATCTTAATTTGATTATACTATCGCAGAAATCTTTTGTTGGATGATGCCTCTTTTTCCGTGTGTATTTCTAAGGCACTCTACACCGAAATAACTGGAAAAACCTGCACATACTCTAATGCGCAAAAATCCTTCTCTTTCGTTATTGCCATGTTTAGATTTCAATTAAAGCGGTGTTGTTGGGGGGAAAAACTGTTATATTTATTATTATATTATATTATTTAGTTTTACTTTCAGGTACCACTTATTGTAATCTATTCAGTAGTTTTGAAAATATGATTGTTTTAAAATCGCCCATCAATTGTTCTCACCCTGTACTATCTTCGAGTTGAGTTTTTCCTTCTTGTCTTACATAAAATACTTTTCGACACTTTAATACATCATTTGTTTGAGAATTTTAATAATAGTATGATTTTTCTCAATATTCACTATATATATTAGGTTGGGGGAAAAGAAATCCATTACTTTTGCATGAAATTCAAGACTTTATTTAACATGCTTTGGATTGTCCGATTTGGGTCAAATACGCATCATTTTGTTGAATAATTTATTGCCATTTTGAAGGTAGCTTCATAATGTCTCTCTCATAGAAGTCTTGGTCTTTATTGGCAAAAAACTGTTAGCAATCGATTTTCACAATCTTGTCTTGATCCCGATTTCTTATCACTCAGGAAGCTTTGCAATGCGAAAACAAGGTGGTAATCGCTTGGTAACATGTCAGGAGTATATGGTGGATGCATTAAAACTTTTCAACCAAGCTCCCAGAGATTCTGGGGGAGTCACTACAGATGCGTGGAGCCTGGCGTTATCCTGGTGGAACACAATTCCTCTTCTGTTGGCAAATTTTGGCCGTTTCTGGTCAACCACTTGCTTCAAATGGTCCAGTTGTTGACAGTAGAGATATGCATTTAGTGTTTGGCCATACAGAAGCAACTCATAATAAATTATTCCTTTCCAGTCACAGCAAATACACATTAGAATCTTCCTGATGTTTAGTCCTGGTTTGGTGACCGTTTGAACTGCTTCATCATGCTTTGACCACGATCGTTTCCTCACAGTATTATCGTATGTGACTCATTTCTCATCCTCAGTCACCATCTGCTTAAGAAATGGGTCAATTTCATTCCGTTTAGCCAAGGCTTCACGGATGGAAATTCGAACCATCGTGATTTTTAGAGTTAATTGGTGAGACACTCAAACATCGAGCTCCTTTTTGAATCCAACTTTGCGCAAATGGTTTGAAACTGTTTTATGGTCGATCTTGAGCTTTTGAGCAATGCTACGGCTACTAACATGCCGGTCAACTTCGCTTATTTATGTGATTTATCGACATTTTCGAAGAAATGCCTGCCTGTGCGAGGTGCATTTTTAAAATCAAAATTGCTTGACCGGAATCGACGAAACCAAAATTGCACGTAATTAGCTGTTACAGTATCAGTACCATAAACTACATATAATATTTCAGCCACCTGGCTTGCATTTTCGCCTTTATCTAAGAAAAACTGTAAAATGTATCAAATTTTCTCTTTGTTGACTTCCATTTTTAACACCCTGTAACTCACAACTGAATGGACGAAACAAAGAACAGCAAAATAATTTTTTTAGTGTAAACTGTCACCTTGACAACGAGCATAAATTTTAAATTGTTTCATCGGTACTTCACGAGATATCGACACTACAGTCATCCACCGAAAAAATATGGATTTCTTTTTCCCAACCTAATATATATATTTCAAGTTTTCAAAATTTATTTACACATCACGTATGTAAACTATATTAAAGAACAATACGAATAATTTCATTAAAATTATTATGATGATGTAAAATTAGATTCGTTCATCAAGTGCAAGAAAAAGTGCATATCTATATGCTTCTATATTAGATAAAAATAAAAATATCCCAAGTTATTTCAGATTAAATATAAATAACTTAGTTTTAATGGTCTTGTATGTAGTTTTATATTTGTTGCAAATATATTTTTAATCTATTTATTTTAACTTATAAAAAAGTGTTAGAAATAATTACATATGAGTAACTCCAGAAGTATGAATATTTGGATGTTCTGAAATATTGAATATTTAAATGATTCAAACTTCATTACGCAGTATGAGTTTAATTATATTATTACACCTAAGAAAATATCTTAGATTTGTAGGAAAATTCAAACCGGGCACCTTCCGTTCCAAATACGCGTACTTTATCGATCACGCACAAAAGATCGTCTTCGCTTAATGTCTAATACTAGTTTGTAGATACCGATTCAGATTTAGTAAAAAAAAATTAACAATTTTCTCTACAAGCAGCTATTACAGTAAAAAAATCCTGTTTTAATACACTGAAAGAGGAAAACAACACAACATGTTTTAAATGTTTTAAAAAAAGATGCATTCATACATCTTCTCAAGAAATTTCTCTGAGATGATGGTTTACTCTATATTTTCTAAACATCCTTAGAATAACCAATGATTATTTTTTTCTTTGCCTACCGTAAAATCTATTCGCACAACTTTTTTCGTTATCATCTTTCACTTGCACGAAATTTCAGCCTCAATTTTAATGGAACAGATGCTATTTTCTATTTTGGATGGAAAGTATAAATGTAGGGAATTCAGAGGCCTTTCATTTGTTTAATATAGCATTTCCCAAACTGGGAAGCATGATAACCCTACGTGGAAGGCATGGAAGGAGCGAGCATACCAAAAAGTCAAAAATAAAATTTTATATTTAAAAAAATTATTAAATCACTGAAAGGAAGCAAAACAAAATACCTTCTGACATAATAAAAACTAAAAAATACACATTTACACTAATATAGTACACTTACAAATGTATCAGAACTTCATAATATGTTTGATAATTAATTTGACAACACTAAATTAAAAACAAGTTTAAAAGTCACCAATGACCCAGTTACGTAACGTACACCACATCATTGTGGGAGGGGGGGGCAAGATTCTAGGGTGCCGAAAACTTGATTGATGCCAAGTACGTATCCGGCTTGGGACTTGGGGAAGTCTATTAGGACCCCTTACAAAGTCAGGATTGACTTTATAGGGGGCTCTAATAGTCTTTGTTATACCACTGCAGTGACCCCATGGGCTTGTTATATATTAAATTATATGCAAAATTTCGTACTTATCTTGATAATTTGTACTGCTTGTAATTAAAGCCTTAGCGTCAAATTGCATTGTTATTGATTTCAATACATTGTTATTGTATGGAGGCGGGCATGATAAAAAGTATGATTGAAAATTGGGTCGCAAATATTGAAAGTTTGAGAAAAACTCGTTTAATGTTAAAGTTACTGGATTCGCAGAAAAATAAATGAGGGATTTTTATTTCTTTTTTTAATGAACATACGAAAAGCAAACACTGTAAATATGTCTAATTCTAATGATTATACCAAAACTCGTAACATAAAAATATTTAGAAAAAGGTAATATCCTAATAAATAACTGATCAATAATATTTCTGCAGTTCTTATTCATTTAAATATTTTGAAAACAACATGCGATATGTATCAAGCAAAACTATTATTTGTATAATCGCTTCGTTTTGACGTACAAATTGTAATGGAAAATTAATATTTTCAAAGACTATTAAATGGAACTGAACTTCAAAGGAAGTCTTTAAACGCCACAAAATATTGCCCCCCTTTCCCTTTTTATTTTAGCTTTTTGTTGTGTGAGAATAAAAAGAATTAAAAATGTCTAAATAATAAAATACTTTCAAAACCGTCATTTCAAACCACATTATAGCGTCATAGTTAACGTACGTGTAAAAAAGTAACAAAATGGATTACCAAAAGGCTTTCTTAGCGAAAAATCGATTTAAATATTTTTTTCCAACATAATCCATGTTTTAATGAGAAATTGAAAATCCATTAATTTTGAAAGGGAGCCTTCGTAAGAACACATAATTACAAGTAGATTAAAGGTATTGAGAGCACATAGAAGTAGTTTCAAAAACTAAAGAGAAAGGAAAGGATTTGTGTCAGAAAAAGCAAGCTTGTTATTTCCATCAGAAAAATTTTATCTTTTTTTTTTATCTAGCCGTAGAATCTTATTAAACATATTAACAAGAATTCAGGCTCCAGTTGTACAAGATTAAATAGCTTATTTCTTTAAGAAGTGTATTTCTGAAAAAAAAATCGTTTCATATAACTAAAATATCAAGGTAATATCTTTGTTTCGTGAAAAAAATTATGAGTTACATAAATTCAGCTTTGAAATCTTAGTATTGAATAAGTAATCCTTTCAAAAGCTTTTAAGCTACTTTTTTTCATCCGATACATCTTCTTTGACTAATATTTTTAATAAAATCTCTTAGAAGTTATATATTTGTTCGCTTACTTGCATTTAAAATTAAAAATTATTTTTGAAAAAAAGTATCTGTCGTTGTGAAATTTATAATTAAACTTCTAATATTTCAAAGCTTAAAAATTTATTTCTCGCTTTATTCTAGATTTTATTGCCTACAATATATATTTCAAAATGCTTTTTTAGTAAAAACAGTGATGTAATAAAATTAATGGAACATCTAGAACAGAGTAAAACCCTTTAGTTGTTCGTATAAATCTTTATAAATAAAAGTTATCATTAATGAATATTTTTTTTCTTTTTAAAATTTATAACTGAAAAAGAGAATAGCATGGAAAAGTAACAAGACCCCTCGAAACAGAAAAGTAGCTGAAGCTTTCACAGGAATGAATATGTAGCTATTCTGCAGAAAGTAAAGAGCAATATAACGATGAGAGGATCATAAAAACATTTATAACTATAAACAATTCTCTTTATTGCTTTTAAACACTTGGTTAATATTGTTACGTAGATCCGGGTTATAGGATTTTATGCAGAACAATCACACACAAATTAATCAGTTCTTTAACAGCGACACGAATTTATTATCAAAAATTCAATCCTTTAAATACAGGATTCAGCAGCAATATTCGCAGTGTAAATCCCCGAAGGTCTTTGCACCTTCAACAGCAATCAAACACAACATCATTGTTCGGGCATCTGGGTTCGAAGAACTCTTAATCCCGTATCTGGCAAAAAGTCTATTTTCTGAATGGCAATACGTTTTGTTTTCATGCTAAGGAGTGAATCTTTGCCATTGCACGAGTGGCAGGCCAGTAGGCGAGGTTTCGAGGCATGGATCTTGACATCTCGAAGGATTTTGCTGTTGAAATCTGAGAGGAAGATCGAGTCTTCCTATTGGCTGTTGGAAAGTGAATAAATATTTCTCTTCACTTCCCTGAAGAAGAGAAGAACGGGGTTTGAACCGAGGACCTCTCGATCTGCAGTCAAAAGCTCTACCACAGAGCTATACCCCCGCCTGACTCTCGTTCCGACGATCATCTCTATTTATAGGCGCGGCAGAAACTTCCAAAAATATAACCGCTCGTGTCATAGAACGTGACGTTAGTGGACCTCTCCACAGATTTCTAGAAGAACCCAGAGGGTTCCGAACTCGCCAACACGGTCGCCAATGACGCCAAACTGATTGCCAAAAATGATGCCAGCTTGGCTGTACCGCCAAGATTCCGTCAAGTTCTCATTGAATCGCCATTATAACGTAAGGGGTGGATTTGCTTGTGAATAGTACAATTTTAACATAAAATAAATATAACAAAAAGTAATATAAATGCATTACACATCCAAATACAAATTATTTACACTATTTAGACAAAATTCGTAACAATATATACAAGTGAGATTCAGTCTGTTGTCATAATCACAATTATTTGTCTATTACAAAGCGTTTTACAGATTTTAAATATGCGAGGATCGATTGATTGATTGTGTGTATGTTTATAGAGAAGAAATGTTTAACTATTTTTCCTTTTTGTTACATTTTTTGTATCCTTCAGGTGTATTAAACAACAAAATTTCAAAAGCTATTATTTTTTAACGTTTTATCAATATCTTAAATAAGAAAGCGTGAGTGAGAATAATTTCAGAAGGTAATGAATAGTTTATTAGAAATTGATCCTGTTTTTTTAAACTATCATTTTAAATCTAATATAGATCAATAATTTTGAATGTGAATACAAATCAATTTGATAAGCGTATTATAATATAACTCGTATTTCAATATGAACATGGAAATATTTATTATTAAATAATTATGTTTTAATCTAATTGTAGACGAGAAAGATTTCTGGAAAGTAATAAACTTATTATTAGTTAAATCAATCGTTATTTCCCATTTTCTCAAATTCTTTCTTCCAATTCTGCCTTCAAATTTATAAGAATTTTAAATAACATCAATCATAATTTTTCTTCTTCTTTTCAATACGTTTTCACGTGCTAGAATAAACAATTTTCAGAAAAAAATGCTCACATTTTTATACATAAAGATAATTTTTAATGCTCAAAATGAACTAAATTCATGATGGTCACATAATAACGGCAATCACGTGTTTCCCATTGATTAAAAATTGACATACTAACTGTTCAACTTTTAAAGTTTGGATAACATTTAAAATTTGATGATTGGGTAAAAAGCTCCCGTGTTAAAATTCTTCAAACAGTTTTCAAAATCAAAAATCAAAAATACCTACATTATACGAATACTTTTAAATTAAGTGCATTTTGTTTAACTACACTGGTGTGCAAAAATTAAGGACGAAGTCGAAAAATTATCATAACAGCTGAACGAAGAGGCAGAGCGGACAGAAAGACCAATCAGGAGATTAAGTAAGGTGATGTACGGTAGCACATGCGCAGATATGCAGGTAGACGTAATGGGGGAGTGTCTGAGTAGTATAAAGCATGTTGTCGGTGTAAGATCATTATTTTTGGCAAAGATATTGCACGCCGTATAGCAGTTAAAATCACACCGAGTTGCTGCCTCAGCGAGAAATGGCGAATAATCAATCTGTTAGACGACATCTGGATGCTTTTACCCGAGGTCAAATCATTGGGGAATTGGAGGAAGGCCGCAGTGTGACAAGTGTGGCTGCAGAGTTCGGAATTGCTCACAGCATCGTTTCACGACTTTGGAGACAATTTCAAAATACAGGAACAGCTATCCGGGGGTTCAGTAGTGGTCGTCCACGAGGAACCACACCCGCAGATGACCGGTACATTGTCTTACAGGCCAGAAGAAACAGGCGGCAGACAGCGGGATGAATCACTAGACACACGACACAGGCGACTGGACGACCGATATCGCGTTTTACCGTGGCCAGAAGACTGCACGGTGGTGGTCTGTTTGCACGACGCCCTGTACGGTGTGTACCTTTAACGCCTGCCCATCGGAGAAGGCGTTCTTTGTGGTGCCGGGAACACCGGAATTGGAGAGACAATGAATGGGGACGAGTACTCTTCACAGATGAGAGCAGATTCAGTTTGAGTAGCGATTCTCATCGCATACGCATCTGGAGAGAGCGGGGAAGCCGCAATCATCCCTCGAACATCATTGAAACGGACAGGTATGGAGTTTGCGGTGTTCTCGTTTGGGGAGGCATCATGCTTGGTAGTCGTACAGACCTTCACATCTTCGACGCAGGTTCAGTCAACGGGACCCGTTATTGTAACGAGATTCTTCTTACATATGTGCGTCTTTTTAGATGCGCTATGGGTCTGCAGCTTCTTTTCATGGACGACAATGCACCATGTCATCGCACAGTAGCTGCCGAACAGCTCTTAGAGAGTGAGGATATTGAATGTATGGATTGGCCGGCACGATTTCCGGATCTCAATCCCATCGAGCATGTATGGGATTTTCTAGGCAAACGCTTGGCAGCTCGTACCTTACCACCAGTAACGATTCGGGAGCTTCGATTGGCGCTGCAAGACGAATGGGCGGCAATGCCTCAACAACTCATTGACACCCTCATTCTCAGCATGGGCAGACGCTGTGAAACCTGCCTAGCAGTCAGGGGAGATCTATCCCCTACTAAAGCACAGATGTTTCTTGCTGGACACCCATCACAGGGATGTTTCGGCCTTCAGTCGCATTGCGTTCCATGCTACTTTTTCAATCAAGCTTCTTTTTATCCTTCTGATTTCTCTTTTAGTAAATGTTGCTTACATTACACATGTCCTTACGTATTGGGAATCTTACGGTATTAAATGTGTTAATTTGGAAAGCTTTTGTACAAAGTTATATTGAAAAAACCGTCTCGTCCTTAATTTTTGCACACCAGTGTATATACATTATTATATCGTTGACACATATGTACTTTCTAAAAGAAAGTTTCAGCAAAAAGCAAAAGTTGACAACAGGGAAGCACATGCACTAATTGGCTGGAAACGCGTGATTATATTTATGATACAATTATGACGTCGTGGATAGCCTAGTGGTTAGAGCATCGGACTCCAGACCGGAAGGCCTGGGTTCAATGCCCGATGCAACCAAATACCCTCCGAGTACACACGGAGTAATTGCTCGTTAAATCAGTGGGTCCGTAGTCTTGTGGGCTTAGTCAGGAGCGCAGGGACTGGAGAATATTTCCCTCTCCTTTAGTTTCCATACAGAAATTGTGGAGGTGGAGATAGGTGGTGTCGCTATCTATCGTCCCTTCGGGGAAATTTGCCGAGCTAAATCGTACTGTCACCTGTATGGTGCTCAAGGCCAACGACAGGCGTACCTCTAGCCCCATGCCACGATGAATTTCGTGGGCCTCCATCTGACTACGTCAGACAGGTGGCATTAGAAACAACAACAACATTATGACGTCTCATTAATTTTTGAACTGATTGGCCGAAAACACGTGGCTCAGTTATCATGTGACTATGACGCCATATGCATTTAGTTCATTCTGAAAACACTATGTGGTCGTGGTAGCATCGTGGTCAAGGTAACGGACTCGTGGCAGCCGTGTCATGAATTCGAGCCTAGGACTGCTGAAAGCCTGTCGTGCGGAGGAGACTGATGCGCGTTAAATATGTCGAGGCTCAAACATCCTTTCGTTGGTGTGGTAGCTAGGAGAGAGGGATGCCAGTTCAGAAGTCATCCACGTCATTTGACCATGGTTCAAAATTACTAGGTCGTCACCGATAGCCCTCGTGCATTGGAAATTCATTAGATTCACATCAACGAAGAATTTTCGGGTCGTTCTTATTAAAGTATTAATATTATAATAAAAATATGCATGTTTCTTAAAAAATTCTTAAAAGTCCTGCATATATATATTTTTTTTCATTTAGAATCATATTTTGAAGAATAAAATGAAATGAAAAAATTTGCTAGTCTACTTCTCAGCTTTCAATCAAAAACTACACATTCGTAAGACTGAAAAATAAAAAGAGAATATTTGAGGGTTTTTTTTCTTTTTAAGACAGCAATTTAGCTCCTTATTTCCCATTATTCACTGGAACGTTATAAAACTTTTATATCTCTAAAATGGTATCTTAAACTTCTAATTCTTACAGTGCAAAACTATTCACAAAAAAATTGCAATATGTTGTAAATCAAAATGGTATAATGTAATGATTTTATTTAAAATATTGCTTCTTTGATTACTTTTAAAATACTTACTTTTAAAAACGTAAGAATGTAATTTCTGCAAATTACTGTTTTTGAATCTTTGTATAGTTATAATTAAGTACATTTTTACTTTTCAAAAGTAAAAACAGTCTCAGAATTAGGTTTAAATTTAACGCGCATTTGTTTTTTTTTAAATTAAAATTATAATTTCTCGTAAAAAAATGTAATAAATTTAATTTGTTTCTGGCCAAATATAAGCTTCATAAATTTCAGTTTCAAAAATCCAAATTATCAGATGTAAAATCATATTTTAGAAATCCTTCAAAAACATTTTCAGAAATGTATAAGATCTTTCTTAAGAATTGTTTTAACAAAAAAACCCAGCTTAAATACTATTAAAACCTATTTTTTTAAGATTTGTATTTTAAAAAATATTAAAATATAAAAGAAGATAAAATAAAGCTACCTCTATATATATATATATATATATATATATATCCTTTAAATTCGTAAAACGTTAAACAATGTTTTAAGTCAAATAAAATCTTTGTAGAAATACATTATTTTATTTGAACAACAGAGAAATTTCCTCGGTAACAAACATTACTACATTATTTTCATTCTTTTCCATAAATATATTTTATCATTAGATGTTGCTAAATTGTCAAAAGGTTTTCTGATGAAAAAATGACACAAATTTCAAGTTATTATCTTAAAATCTTGTAAACAAAACCTTGCAGAAAGTTTTCTGTATCTTTCGTTTATTAGAATAAGAAAGGAAGATAGAGATAAACAGAGGAAAGAAAAGAAAAAGATCACCTAGAGTTAACGACACCTCGAAGAAGTTGAAGGAGCAAATCTTCCGTTGTGTTACGCAAACGATTTCTTTAAATGGCGACAACTTTTCCCAGGTCTAGAAGCAGATGCATCATTACTTTTCAGAAAAATAAACAAGTTGAACAAGGGTTCTCAAGCATCAAGCTTTCCGAGCATTCTGCTAAATTCGCAGTTTTAAGCACCATTTAGGCTCTAAAAGAAAGAAGTGAAATGATCTCTGAAAAATAATTCATGAACAGTATTATTGTGTTTACGTTCTCCTTTTCTATCTTAAAGGAGAATTATTAAAGAATGAGAGACATTCATTTGTGAAAATATACATTTCAGAATAATTGAAACTCACAGAGAGTTTCTCATTGTTCTTACAGATATTTGAGGCAAAATTCTTGATTCTATGAATGAGCATCTAAAAAAGCAATAACAACGTTTGGTTTGAACTTAAGTATCTGTGAAAACGAAAAAAAATCATATTGACATTTAAATTGCATCTGGATTTTGGAAATAGATTATTAAAAACTAAATTATTTTTAAAATTTGATGAAATTATAATATTGATCTAAAAACGACCTACGAACTGCATAAAATTTAAAATAGTTTTGTTAATTCATATTCATTTGAAAACATATACTTCGGGTATTTTAGTTTTCCCTTTCTATAACTGCATTTGATCATCTTATGTCATGAAATTCTTCAGGTACGATTAGAGTTTCTGTATTACTACAAACATATAAATGATTGAGGAGAACTTAAACTAAGTGATTCAGAAATAACTTCATGATAAATAGGAAAAAAATTATCCAAGGAAGTATTTTTGTAATGTAAAGTTAATTGAGATTATCTTAAGAACTGGTTAACCTAAGGTTTGCCCTTTCAAAGAAATGTGCGGACGGGAATTATTCTTTTAAAATATGTATCCATAAATCATTGCAAAAGCAGTGCCGCTTCAAGCTCAACAACTTCCATCTATTGTTCAAGTTTCCTACATTTTGGAGTTAATGGAATCAGCATGATATCTAATAAACTTTCAGAACATAACAGCTAGGCGTTTTTCTGGTATGACGCTGAATATCACAATCCAGAAGTCGTTCAACTCTATATATCTGACGCATACATATCCATTGTACTAGTCAGGATTGTAGTGGGACTCATCTCAGAAGTTGTATGTTGCAAACGAGTGCACCATTGGTTATATTGAACAGATCATTCTAACTATCAGCGTTAAGAAATTGGGAAGAGGAACCCGTGCTTATGGCTCAGTAAATGTCGATGAATCGCTGATGCCAAAAAGGACACGTCTGTAGGCGTGGCAAAATACAAGAGAACGCAGAAGAGGTGTCTATCTCCGTGGTGAGATCCCATCTCTTGAGCCTCTATTCCGATTTGTATTCATCTCTTCTGCATACAAATCACTGTTGGGTATTAAGACTTGTACGCGTGCATGGCGATTTCAAGTTACAAAAGTACACCTTCACAAAGGCCAATCAGGAAGCTTAGTTTGTTGCAAGTATGCCACTCAGCGTTTTTGAAGATATCAATCATTACGTCATCAGTATGCTTCTTATTAATCATTACATCATCAGCATACTTTTTATTCATCATTACATTATCAGTATACTTCTTATCAATCATTTACAACAATCAAACGATGATGCTAAGATTTTTTTATTCTTATGCAGTGCAAATTTTAGCATCGCTAACTAGGAAAATTATTGGATATTTGCCGATAAGGCGATTGTGTATAATCGCCTTATGTAAACATAATTTCTTATATCCTAAATATTTTACATTTTCTGAAAGTTTCGTTTAATTAAGATAATTTTATCATGTCATTCCAATTTTCTCAAACAGTAGTGCGTAGTTTCGCTTTCGAAATATTTAGAAAATAATTTCACTACAACTGCAGTGAATGTAAACCAGTGTTTCTCAAATTGTAGGGCACCCCCCGGGGCGTGATAACCCTACAAGGAGGGCGCGAGTATATTGAAAAGTCGAAAACGAAAGATTATTTTTTTTTTTTTTAATTTACTAAAAGAAAAGAAAACAAAATACAATCAAACATAAAAAAATAAAATACAAATTTACACTGATATCATACACTTATAAATGTATCAATACTGCACAGTGTGTTTCATAAATAATTTAACAGTACTAAGCTAAGAACAAGCTTAATAATTGCCAATGACCCTAAAGGCATGGCATAAAATTATATATGAAATTTAATATTGATCTTGATAATTTGTACGGTTTATAATTAGAGTGGTATTGTAACTTTACATCAAAGCACATTATTATAGAATTCAATTCAAAGATATTGCATGGAGGAGGGTGCGATGAAAATTATGATTGAAAATTGGAGCGCAAGTATAGAAAGTTTGAGAAGCACTGATATAAGCAAATACTTCTAATAATGTATGACTTTTTCCTCTTCCTTTATAAGTATTGATTATATGATTGTACATAAAACAGATGTTACATTATCCATTTACTTTTAGAGATGGAATTTTAGGAATTGTCAACATTGTATTTTTATGTCTTTTATTACATTATACTGACTGTTTATGTTTAGAGTAACTGCATCTCACAATAATTCCATAAATAACTTAAACCAAATTTAATTCAAGCACGTTCAGACATCATTACAAGTATTCGATATTTATGCATTTCCTACGTTTTTAACCAGTAAACCAATTTTTTTAGGGGGATGAGGGGTAAGTAAAAGTTAATTGTTCTTTTTCCTATACCTTCAAATTTTTAGGAGAAAATGATTCTTATATATCTGAATAAAAACAACAAATGTTATCTTGACACTTATTAATAAATTTTATCAAATAAAAATTATAATTTATTTCTCTCATTCAAAATTTATTTTAATATATTAAGAAGATAAGCAGATATTTTATACCTATTTAGAGCACTATATGTATTCAGCTACTATTAAATTTATTTATTGTACTTTATACACATTTCTTCGTCGAAAAACACGATATTTTTATGCTTAATCCATCTTACCATGGCTAGAACTTCGACTTTTAAAAATATAAGCCTAAATATAATCTTAAAAAATATATCAAGCTATTTTGTTCTTCTTAAACGATACCTAAATGGAAATGCTGTTTTTAAAGCATAATTCTCTCGAATATTTTAGCAAAAATCCTTTATGATGTGAAATAAGATGTTCAGAAATATTTCGCAGTCTACGGTGAAATTTCTAGAAAAATTTTTCAAATACAAATAAAAAATACTACCTCGCATAAGATGAGTTTTAAAAGCGGAAAATTGAAAACACTGAATAGATTTCTTGTGGGAAATATTTTTTCAGCTTCTCCGTCTAGATCCCGATATTTATTCCAATTTTTAACCTGATAAATTTAGAGAAAACAGAAGTTCGACGTTCTTATTTTGATTTATTTGAAAGCAAGATATTTCTGTATTCTTAAAAGAAATACATTTATGTTTTCATGTTTCTAAGCGACTCAATATGTGGGAGTTTTTTAAGTCGTATTATAAGAATTTATTTTCTTCTATGGTAGTGGTTATTCAGGAAGTATAATTTAAAGATATTTGACAAATATTAAGAAGCATATTTCTCATTTTATACTAGATTCTCTAGACTTAAGCTATATTATAATAGATTTATTAAATGGACTCAACTCAGTGGTGCAACAGCCCATGTGTCCAATTATGTCCATCTCAATTTTCGTGATCTTGGGCCCTGAGGTGCATGATTAGATGTTCCGGTCAGGTGGTTAGTCTGACGTGAAACCCTCAGTGTTTAGTTCCCAAGAAATCTTGGTAATCATTGCCCAGTCCGAATAGATTTGCTGCAGTCGTTTATTTCTTATTCGATCACAGGGGTATAAATTTAGTCTCAAGAGCTGAAAATATGAATAATTATAGACTAGATACAATTTTTTGATGTTAAAATTAAATAATCCGATTCTGTACATATTATTTATAAGGGAATAAGGTTTCAGAGAAGTGTAAAATGTTTAAAATATAATGATTCTTTTAAACATTTTAAGCATGTGAAAAATAAGAAATATTTCTGTAAGAAATATTAAGGAAATTTTACGTTGAACATGATATTTTTAAAATAGTTGTGCTTTGACATTAAAATATTTTTGTAATTATAAAATGTATCATACTCTTTAAGCCCTACTTAATTTTAGCATTATAAAACTTTTTCATTTCAAAAACTTCACAAAAATAAAGAAATTATAAAAACAATATCAAATGTAATTCTTTTAGTTTTTAAAAAATATTACTTATGATTTTTTTATAAAAAATGCTACAAGGTAATAAAGATATATTTAACTTTATAAGTTAACTTTTTTCTAGTAGTTAGAGCTACTACTTTAGAAAAAATTATATGCGCAACGCAAAACTTAATTAATATTTCTTACAGAAATCATTCTTATTTTCATATGCTTATAATTCTCAAAATTATCATTATTTTTTAAATGTTTTACTCTTTTTGAAACCCCATTTCTTTATAAATAATGTGTAAGAGAATCGAATTATTTAATTTTAACCTCAAAAAATTATATCTAATCGAAATTATAAGCTCTCGAGAAAAAACTAATGCCCCTGAGTTCTTAGTTTCATCATCATTTAGTAACACGTCAGGATTAATGCGTTTCAATCTGTCAATACTTTAACTCCAATAAGATGTATATCTAGAGTGCTGAGAAAGTTAGCTTAATTATGTGATCGTACTTAAAATTAACCAAATTAACAGGTTGTGCTAAAGCAAAATTTGAAATTGTTAAGAGAAATAAGCGCAGATACAAACATTCCAAAAAAGTTAACTCAAAACTTAACAAAAGATACCAACGCAGATAAGCAATAAAATAATTCTTGTTAAACAAATGCCGGTCCATTAGTTTAGTATGCAACCCATGCTTCAATATTTCTTAACGTTACAATCCAAATCATTAGTGTAGAGCAGTGCTTCACAAACTTTCAATATTTGCGACCCAATATTCAATCATAATATTTATCGCACCTCTCTCCCTACAATAACAGTGTATTGAATTCAATAATACTATAGTATGACTTCTAACCTATTATACGACTTTAACCTCTTCGATGCCACCGGCGTACATAAAATCTCCCTCAGCCAATGCGTTATTTGCCTCATGCGTATATATACATTTTTCCGATCTTTTCTGTAAACTGCTATTCATAAAATTATTCCGAAGGCTTTGGAATACAATAAAATGACCACGACAGCGTTTGCGAAAGATTTACTTAGTTCAGGAAATTTGCTTATTTATTCCTTTCCTACCTCCACCCTCCCTAAGTCACCACATATGGGGAGCAAAGCGAGTAATTTTTAATCGACATTTAAGGGATTAATTATAAATCGTACAAATTATCAAGATAAGTGTTAAATTGCGCATATAATTTTCTATATAACAAGCCCATGGGTTCACTGGTAATTATTAAACTTGTTCTTAACATTGTATTGTTTAACTAATTATAAAATACATTGCGTAGCACTGATATATTTATAAGTGTATTATATCGGTGTAAATGTGTATTTTATTTTTTATGTCAGACTGTATTTTTTGTTTGTTTACTTTCAGTAAAGTTAATACTGTTTTTTTAAACAATTTTTTGTTTTCTATTTTTCAAAATGCTCGCGCCCCCCTCGTAGGGTTATCTTGCCACCCTAGGGGGTGCACCCCACAGTTTAAGAAACACTGGTGTAGAGCCCTCGACCAAAACAGTAGATGTCGTGGTTTGTCCAGGATGCCACAAAACACAATCAGGTGAATTGATTAAATTAAAACGAAACAAATAGCACTGAAGCAATCGTAACCAATCAAAGGTCTAAACACGGCCAGAGAAACAGCACAAAGTGAATCCGGAATAAAAAAAGTTATCCACAAAGCACTCTTCAGGACTTGTCTCAGGCGGCAGTTTGGTAACTAGCATGACGAAATGGTTGTCTGAAAATGCTTTGTATCTCTAATTCACACATCGGAACGTAAGAGCGGGATTCTGTAAAACTTTAAGAGTGCCAGTAACCATTTTTTCCCCAAGAAATCCACCAATTATTTTCCCCGAAGACAGCAACGAGAATGAACCCATTGAAAAGTAACATTTTTCTCAGTCCTCTTCAAAAATCCATGTACACAGCTGCAAAAGCTATCCTCAGCTCTGTAAGCAAGAATTCCTGTTCTCCTGGTTGTTTGACAAAGCCTAAAGGACAGAAATAGAATCTGAAAATACTACTACTCTCTAAAACACAATGAAAGGCAATTTCTTGAATGTCTACGTGAAAAGCTTCTGATTCTACATCGAAGTGATTTGGCAAAAAAAAAAAAAAAAGGAAAAGAGTTACTAAAAACACCAGAAACCCCTGGAAAAATCCAAAAAGGCATCATCAGTGTAAATGTGAAGCTCCTTGTCACCATAGAAACAAATATTGATAGTTTCAAAGATATTAGGGCGGAATGCAGATGAACTATGGCCTCGTGTCCAAGATCAATCTGACATCAAGTAACATATACTCAAATGGACTCAAAAACGATAGCCTTTCACACTGAACATCATTAAAGACCTTATATTGGGTATTCTCACAAACGCATTGGGTGAAGCTTCTTTTAATTCAAGGAAAAATTTTCACTTCTTACTGTATATTCCATTGGTAAGCAATTCGCCTAATTTTTTTGAGGATCAAATTTATGTTATGTGTTTGAGAGCTTTGCGTTTCTTTATTTGAATTAATCTGATTATATATTTGAACAAAATATTTTAGACGACAGTATTGATTTTCAATAATTAGAATTTCGAATCATCATATGTTTCAGTTTAGTATTCAAATGATTAGAAATTTTAGTAAATAAAATTACTGATTAACATTGTTATTTCTGTTTGTGTTGTTATAATCGTAAAAAAAAAAAAATCTGAGCACTTACGTATTATCGCAACAATCGCCAACTCTATTAATAACTCGCCGAGTTGCCAACCCTGATTTCTTATGTGTCGTACGGGCTGAATTAGCAACCAAGTGCTTCGTTTTATATAATGTCGCCAATAGGTTGTGATAATACCTAAGTACCAAGATATATTACTCAAAATAAGCATATATATTTTAAAGTTCTACCAATGTAAAGATTTTGCTTGTACTATTCAATATTATTTGGTTTCCTTCCCGAAATCGTATGTAAACCGCTTGAATATTTTAGTATTATTATATTACGAAAATTCTGCGGCATTTCAGAAACTTTCAAAAGTAATCATTGAAAGAAATTAAAATTTTTTCGAAATAGAAAACTTAAAAATCTTATCAACTTCTAGTTAGTTTAAAAAAAACAATGTTTCATTATTTTTACCACAAAGAATACAAAATGCTCATAAAACTGGAATGTTTGAAATCTGAAATGCTTCTATGTTCAAACAGATGGTTAAAAATAATTTATGAGCAAACAATTTAGCAGAAGAGGGGGAATGTTACATTATCCCCTAGAGATATGTCTTAAAAATGCTTCTTTTTTTTTCGGAAATTTTTCTATCGGTGAAAGATAAAATTGGATTTTACTCTTTTTATCTCCAGGTGTGAGACAAGGTTCATAAATCTTAGATATTCTCTTGATTTTCATGTTCTTTATATTTGAAAACTAAGAGAAATTTCAGATAAAAATCTTATTATGAAAAACAAGATTTCTTTAAGACAATTTAACAACTGAAGATCGAAAATTTCACTTTTTATTGAAATAATAATAATCCATTTTTTTATACTAAAATGTTATATCCATTGATTTTTCTCATCATAGTTTTAAATTTATTCAAGTTGCTTAGAGTTTTACTTAATTTCTAAACATTAAATAAGTAACGATGTAGCAAAATTATATTCAAGTTATTAATTTACCTTTCATGCATGTTAGAAACTCAGTTTTAAATAAGGAAGAGAACTTTTTTTACTACGGTATAAATATTTACATAAAAGAAAGACTAGGTTAGAATAGAATTTTATTTATTATTTTATTCTAATTTTTTTAATTATGCCTTTTAAATAATTATTGACCTCAATTTTTGAGTAGAGTTAAATTTACATATCCATTAAGTATATAGTTTCAGCATGGTCATTATAAATACAACCTACTTAATTGTCACGAAAAATATAGTTTTGTATTTTAACATAATAACGATATCAAAAAATAGTTTGAAGAAAAATAATTATACATTGGTAAAATATTGTCAACAAATTAGAATATGATCTCATACGTAAGATATATATCTAAAAATAGTAGAAATAGATTTCATTGCGGCCTGTGCTTACAAGAAAAAAATAATTTTCCTTTATTGCTACTTTTTCGGAAGATCCATAAAGCCTTTAAACAAATGCTTAAGGCTTTCAATGAAAATTCATAAAAAAAATATCAAAATCATTAATTACTGCAATGAAACTTTATTTCATTAATAATTGTGAATCCTAATCACATTAAGTCAATTAATAATATAATATTTGATAGTCTTTTAAATATACATAAAACATGAGCCTGATACTTTTTACATTTTTTATTATATAAATTCTTGCATTCTGAGGAAAGTATTCCAGATCCAAATAAGATAATAACTTAAAATGAATATCTGAATTCATTCTTAAAAAATGTGAAATATAAATAATGTTTAGCTTCCATGAAACTAACAATTTGGTCTCTTTTTAAAAAGTATAATTTGTTTATCATTTTACTCATGCACATTAGACAATTTTTATACAAGATTTAATTTCTGTTATTTAAGTTTATGAAAAATATCAACATTATTTGCTAGATTTCACCCTCTAATCGTAAATTTATTTAAAATTAAAATCCTCCACTTCATAATTTTATGTTTTTCTTCTTACTTAACACTTATGTGGCGTATTTATTTCACTTTTGAATTTCTCGCAGTATTTTTTAACATTTATAAAACAGCATTTAATGAAATATATTTTATTTTGCCGTATTTTATGTTTACATTTAAATTTTAGGCGTAGGAAGAATACTTCCCGAGGTGCCCTTCACCGTCATAAAGAAAATTAAATTTAATTTAACGGTGATTATTTTCTCCTTGAAAAGATGACATGCACTTTGCATTGTAAAGGGTGTTTTTTTAGAGGTATAGAACTTTAAATTGCAATAAAACAACGATGTATTATTCGATTGACATGAATTGTTTTTTATTCGAAAGATAATCTTGTGGCATTACATTTTAAATATGATCAAGCAAGGCGTAGATTCGTCGAATGAGCCCAAAACGAGATTGCCATTGATCCCGATTTTCATAAGCGAATTTTGTTTAGCGATGAAGCTCACTTCTGGTTGAATGGCTACGTCAACAAACAAAACTACCGCATTTGGAGTGAAGCTAATCCACAAGTGTATGTCGAAACACCGTTACATCCAGAAACACTGACTGTTTGGTGCGCATTATGGGCTGGTGGAATCATTGGTCCGTACTTCTTCAAAAACGATGAAGGCCACAACGTTACAGTCAATGGTAATCGGTATAGAGCCGTGATTAAAAAACCTTTTCATTCTTGAATTGAACAATCATGATGTCCAGGAGCTGTGGTTCCAACAAGACGGCGCAACATGTCACACAGCTCGTGCCACAATCGATTTATTGAAAGACACGTTTGGTGACCGCCTAATTTCACGTTTTGGACCTGTGAATTGGCCTCCAAGATCTTGTGATTTAACACCGCTAGACTTTTTTTTTGTGGGGCTATGTAAATTCATTGGTCTATGCGGATAAGCCACAAACGCTTGACCATTTGGAAGACAACATTCACCGTGTTATTGCCGATATACGGCCACAAATGTTGGAAAAAGTCATCGAAAATTGGACGTCCAGATTGGACTACATCCGAGCCAGCCGTGGCAGTCATATACCAGAAATCATATTTAAAATGTAATGCCACAATATTATCTTTCGAATAAAAAAAATTCATGTCAATCGAATAATACATCGTTGTTTTATTGCAATTTAAAGTTCTATACCTCTAAAAAACACCCTTTACAAGAGAACATCACATTCTTCACATATGTTGCAGGATCTCTTTTCTCTTGTCCATTTCTGCAATCTTTTTTACATCGTCTATAGTAGAAAACCCTCTTTGGCATATGATTTCCCACACTGGCTAAGAGCACATCATCCAAAACTACACACTTCTTTGCTTGGAAGCTAGCAGGACATCCTTTCCTTTTTCTTGAGGAATATCCGCCTATTAGCAGACGAGCTATAGCTGTATGCCTTCGTTGAAAAGAAAAAGTGGTGTCACAGGTGACTACTTAACGAACTAAATGTTCTAATTTTTCAAATATACAAATTGTGCATGGCTTTTATTTATGATGCAATAGCATTTTTACATATTTTAATGTTAGGCCTATTACTTATTATACAAATTAGGCAGTTACTCGCACAAAATGTGTAAACATTTATAAGAAATAAGTAAATATAGTTACAATAAAAACATTATTTTATTTATTTACTATCTAAATATATTATTTGTGAACTAAATATGCTATTTTTTCAAATAGTATATGAATTGCACCGAGATTTTATATGATACAAAAGCGCTTTTACATTTCAACCATTATTTATTATACAATGTTAGATATTTACTGTACAAAATATACAGAAAGTTTCGAAATTAGAAAGTGTTATTACAATAAAAACAGTATTTTACTCCAATTTGCAGTTGAATCGTCGACGAATACAAATGTCACATCAGAAAAGGTGTCATAAGAGAACAAATCTCACACAACGTTTTCAAACTTTCAAAAGAGAAGTGCTAATTCTATTAAATTGATTTAACAATAGATGACAATTCAAAACGGAAACAGGAATTTGTCATTCCATCATTATAATAGAAAGGCTAATTTATTATAATGGGTTTAGCGCTTCCTGCAGGTGTATTTTGTAAGGTTATGTAGATTAGATGTAATCTTTTTTCCAAAGGCCCACAAAAGGGTTAAGCAAGTTATAAGGAATTTAAAATTCTTTATTTAGATCATAATTCAAATACACAATTTTATACGATCACATATATTACTATTAACGATACGTGAAAAGGGAAAATATTTGAATTTCACGCTGTTTTAGATATTTTAATATTTTTCTACATTTTTTTTTTGCGTAGTATTCATTTTACTCCAAATTTCGAATAACTTTAAAGTAGTAATGTATGATACACAAAAAGGATGGAATATATATATTCTATTATTTCTTCTAAAATTATATAAGAAAATAGATTTCTTTTATATTTAAAATAAACTCAAAACTCAAAAAAGTAATTTGCTAATCTAATATTTGTTAATTACTGAACTGTGTTAAAGAAAAGAAAAATTGTTGAAAAAAAATTCGTTACATAAGAAATATTTTTTTTATAAATTGAACTTGAATAATCAAAGTAGCGATTTAATTTAGTAAAAAATACTGAAACTAATTCTTATAATTTCTAGTATAAAATTTTTTTATGAATTTATTCCAAAAAAGAATGAGATGGACTTTATATATTTTAGAAAATCAATTTCGAATTATCTTGTTTAAGGTATAATAATCACGAGCATTAATTTAAGACAAACTAAAAAAAAAATTTTAATGCAAACTTGAGTGCATTTGAGGCTCCGATTGAATCAATATATATAGCACACATTTTCCTTTCTATATATATAATACTTTTTTTTATTAAGCTTATATTTTCAAATAATAATTTACATAGTTTGAAAGAATTTAAAATTGCAATTAATATTTTATTAGAAATTCCTCCGCTTATATTAATTTAATTTATTTATTCAGTTGTCAATATATTTGAAAATATATTTTACACATAAAATTCAGACTTAGTCGTTTTTTGTTTGTTTATGTATTGAATTTCTGAAAGGGAACGTTTTTAAATACTACTGTAAACTTAGAGAATCCGTTATCATGAATTATTCTGTTAAATACATCATATCCCCTCAGATTGTTTAAATGAATTCTGTAAGGGGATATATAAAAATTGATTTTTAAATAGCTAGAATTGACTGCTTCAAATGCTCAACATTGAATCAGATAATTTCTAAATAAATAAGTATCAATAAAATGTTTCATTTATTGGTGATTACTAAGCAATGCAAGCATTGTTAAATTTATTTGCATTAATATAAATGAATATATCATCTAAATTGACATATTTAAGTCTGCAATAACTCTGAAATTTGAAAAGCACGCTTGAATAAATGTTTTAATTGGTATGTTGAGTTATGATATATGTATTGAAGCATTGAATCGGAATACTAATAAAGCTATGAAATGTATTATTTAATTTTCGAATGTTAACTAAGACAACGTATAATTATTCAAATAAAAAACCGTAATCTTATAATTCAAGCAGAAAGTATTTTAGGAAATTTGAATAGCAAGTATTTTAGGTAATTATTTCCTTTTCACTTTGCAAATTATTCAATAAATAGCTTCAAAATTCTTCATTACATTTGCATTTGTTTCACATTCTCGTCTGCCAGCCATTAATTCTAAATATATTTTACTTCCCTTTTTAAGCCTAGATTATTTCGTTGAGTTTTTCTAATGCAACTGGTAATATACAGACAAGTATCCTTATGATATATACAGATCTAAAATTAAAACACAATTATAATGCATTATACAGAGGTTATCAGTAGACGATGATAAATCACAAAGAAGGTCATGGTCGGAAACGCTTTCCTGGCGCGGTATTGAAGACACAAAACACTAGAAAGGACAAGAACAGGAGAATAAAACATGTTTATCACTCTTAGAACAAAAATGCTGGGAAGGCTTTGGTGGTGCATGCCATAGATAGTGCTAAGTAAGCCGAAGTATCAGATGACGGTACGTGTGCAAAAGCTGTGTTCTTGCCGCACTGACCATGAAGCTTCATTTCGCCTGTCGACAAAATGGTACTAGAATGGAATGTTACACAAACACAGAGCTCCCTGATAAGCATTTGACATACGGGACCACTGACTGCAAAGGAGAGCCTCACAGCAGCTATACGCCAAACGTCAATCCAGGAGGAAAACTCCCAAGCACGCCTTCCTTGCACGCTTGCACCAAAGAGTGTCCGACAGCTATTCTTCGTCGTGGACGCACAGGAACCTGCACAAATAAAGAACGCTAGACAACGAGGAGACTGTGCTGGCACAGAACAATCTCGGTACCATTATGCGGGTTATCGCCAGTCATGATGGGATTTCCGAAATGACCATAAAGTGGACCCTTTACACTAACGTCGTGCACCCCTATCATACTTATGGTCACCCCTATTTCCCTTTAATGCAGTGTTTCTCAAACTGTGGGCGCGCTCCTCTACGGGGCGCGAGCATATTAAAAAGTTGAAAACCAAAGATTATTTTTAAAAATTATAAATATACTGAAAGTAAACAAATAAAATACATTCTCACATAATAAAGAACGAAATTAACATTAACACTGATTAAGTTAAGAATGGTTAATAATTACCAGTTAAAAATGGTTAATAATACTGACCCCATGGGCTTGTCATAAATAAAATTATATGTAAAAATTAACACATCTTGATAATTTGTACGGTTTATAAATAATCCCTTAACTATCGATTAAAAGTTACGCGATTCGCTCCCCGTAGGTGCGCGTATGGGAAGCATTAGAGAGAGGATGAGAGAAAAATAATAAACCAGGAAATCTTCTGATATAAGTAAACACTTCGCAAACTTTGTCAAGGTCCTTTTATTGCACTTCGAAACCTTTGAATAATTTCATGAATAGCAGTGCCCAGAAAAGATCGGAAAGACGTATATATCAATCGAATTTGGAAAATTCATTATTTACACTCATTATAAAAGAAAAAACTTTCAAAAAGAAAACGTCTTTATATCTGACAGAAAAATCTGTTATCTGCTTACGTACTGCTATGTTGTTTTTCCGCACATGCGGTATAAGCGCTCAAACTCGTGTGTTCTGAGGAAACCTTCCCATAGTTAACTGGCCGCGGTAGCCGAGTGGTATAGGTATCGGACCATGGCTTGCCTTGGTCCCACCAAAGACCCGCCATGTAGGGCAGCGATGCACGTTAAATCTGTCGAGAGCTGAAAAGTCCTCCCGTTGGTGTAGTGTATAATATAACTTGGTGTGTTCAATATAACTTGGCGAGTTATATTGAACGTTGGCATTCTCGCCATAGTGCGTAAATACCTGGGAAACCATTTGAGCTATAAACTTCATTAATTGGCCATATTTAAAAACAATGCTACATATATTGAATGCCTCATACTTTTAAAGGGGGGTGCCAGCTCAGGAGTCGTCCACGTCACTTGACCATGGTTCAAATTTACGTGGTCCATCGCCAAAAGCCCTCGTGTAGCTGAACAGTGTGACGTTAATATTCAATCAATCAATGAACCCATAGTTAACTTTTACTGGCATTTGGCGATTTTTTCAATTTTTTTTCCGTTGTATTTTTAAGACGGAAAAATACATCTTCTTTAAAAATATTTTATGTTTAAAGAAAGAATAATTTTTTTTTAATTGCAAAATTAGAAAATTTTTTTGAAGTTGTACAATATTTTGTTTCAAATTAATTTAGCAGCGTTGGGAAAGGTTAAAAATTGTACCAATCTGCTTGAAAATATTTTTATCTTTTTTTTTTTAGGAATTTAAGTAAGAAAAAATTAAAACATTGTAGAAATTGGGATTTTAGTAATATCTTTCAAGTTCATCACAAGTTAAAAGCATTTATTTTTTAAACAAAGTTAATTAATGCAGTCCATAGAGCAACGTCATGAAATTCCTTTTTGGTTGAAAACTGATTTTCGACGCCAACTTTTGTGATTGTTGTAACAATAACAGTGTTGCAACAATACAGACAAATCAAATTTAGCGCCAAAATCTGGTTGTTAAAACTGATTTTAATTAATATTTTTTTAACTAATTGCTATATCAGACCAATATGTGAATCTAAACCATTCTCGAACCCATTTGAAACCCCACAAAAAATGTCATCAAAATCGCTCCAGCCGTTTAGGAGGAGTTCAATCACATACACATGCACAGAAGATTTATATATATAAAGATATAGAAAAAAATAAAGCAAGACCAAATCTGTTATCACTTTAGAAGGTCTCTAACCTCCCTACATCTTGAGAAAACATTGTTCTGAGAGAGCCTCTGAGAAGACGAGGAGATGTCCAGAGTTCATCAACGCACAATTGTAACAAAATGGTCAGCAGGACTATTCACTATTTGGAGTCTTTGTATGTGTGCATATAAACAAACACACATCCTGGCCAGACGAAGGGTAGCTACAGTGCTCCTTCAGGGATAGTGATGTATCTCTCCCAGAGGGCATTTCTTGTTATTTTAATTGTGTCAGTTGCTAGGCCTTTAATAACATGTTGATTCTTTACAATGGAGACTTAGAACCAACCTTGTCATTTGAAACTTGGAAAGTATGACTTCCCCTTTATAATACCTACATTGAGTTAATTGCAAAAAAAATATGAATCCAGAAGTATAAATAATAATAAAGTTTCTCATTGATTATGTATACTTTTTCCCGCCGATACATAAAATTACATAAATATTTTTTAAAGATTCTCTCAAAAATTTAAAAACATATTATTATAGTAACTTAACTCAATAGCACAACAGCCCGTGAAGGCTAAGGCTTACTGTGCCTAAAGTATGCGTGACCTTGGGCCTTCAGATGCATGAGCAGATGTTCCGGTCAGGTGGTCAGTCTGAAGCAAAAATCCCCAGTGTTAAATTCCCAAGCAAACTTGATACTTATTTATCAACCCACTGAAGGAATAAAAGGCTGAGTCAACTTTGCCCAGCACGGGATTATTATTATATAATAAGCACTAAAATATTACCCGATATTGGAGGCGAAAATATTTTTATGGGCTTATAATATATTTCTAATGGGCTGCGACTGGTGTTTTACCATTACATACCTAGTACATTCCCCGGGGAAGCTGGTATCTCTTTTTAGTACGGCACTATGTAGGCGGATACCAATCGCCGCAGGTAATTTTGACACCCATTTTCCTCCCTAGAGAGAGGCACCTGAGCTTTGATAGTGTGTGAACCTGTACTAGGATTTTAATAATCCTAGCCAAAAAGGGACGCTAGGGATCTTTTACATGCCATATAATCATATGACATGACCACTGTTGATTTTCTGCATCATGAAAATCCACCGACTTGGACCGGGATCGAACTTGTAACCATAGGTGCAGAAGGCCAGCGACAAACCAACCAAGCCACCCAGCCAGCTCGAGGAGGAAATATAATTCCAGAAAAATGTGTGTGTGCGTTTTCTTTTTCTTTTTCTTGTCTTTTTGAGACAGTTTTTTAAATTTCAAAACGGTAAGCAGTCTTGGATTAAGAAGGAAGTAGAATTATCATTAGATTATAAAACTCGTTCATAAATTTTAAAAAATTGGCAAAGAGAGTTTTAAAAGTGCTTTACTGTTAATAAAATTGACATAAATTTTACAGAAACAAAAGCATTTATGACTTATAAGTATAAGAGGAATTTTGAACATTTTGTATATAAAAAAACTCCTCACCGCGTATTACCGTAGTTTAAATTATTTCCATTTAAATTTATATTTCTTTTGTATTATGTTAATAAAACATTTATTGAACGTTATTAATAGAAGCGTGTTTCCTTAGAATATATAATGTAATTCTAAATCGAATCGAATTACATTTCAGAAATGCTTTAAATTCTGTAGTATAGATTTCTAAGTAAGGAAATACAAGTATATTAATCCTATAAATAACGACACACCGAAATAACCTTTCTCGTTTAATTTCCCTTTCAGTCAAATGTTTGGAGGATAGTGCTAAGAATTCAATAATCAAATCACAGCAATTTACTTCTTGTTCTTCGTTCATTAGAGATTATATACTCTTAAATAATACATTCCTTTATACATGATCCTACGTGATTAAATGTTCTTTCATAACAGAGGTTTCCAGAATACTGCTTTTTCCTGTTGGGGGAAGACTAAAGGAAATTAATGTCGGGTCGTTCGAATAATTTCATTAAGAGAAAATAATAATGAAACTGCGATGAAACTCGTTAGAAAACGAAATTTGTGTCCCTGGCATTAGCTCACATTAGGGTTTATCAAAAGAAAACAACTGCAAATTACATAGTTTTGGATAAAGGAACTATTCATGTTTAATTAAATTTTGGACGGAATGAATTTGTTTTTGAATGTGATTGCTAGATGTTTATTTCTTCTCTTCTTATAAAGGCAAAAGTTTGAATTTCAAAATATCATTTCTAATTGGCAGTTATTTATCGAATTGAAATTTAGATATAGCCTAGAGCAAACGTAAGTTTAAGACAAGATGAATTATACCTTGAATTAACAAATTCGAATTTTTCTTTCATACTTTCTATGTTTTTCCAAATATTGAACATGCACATTTTCAATGACAAGTAATATGAGGTATTGTTTTAAAAGAGTTCACAACAAGTTGAGACAAAAATTTTATCGGCATTGCTAAAGCATTTTGTTTTTATAACAATACAGGACTTCAATATATAAAATTAGAACTATTGAAATGTTAGAATTTGTCCAGGCTTTCATTTATAACTTTAAAAAAATGCTTATAATTGTAGGTAGCAAATCGAATATTTCAATACTGAACAGTTGTTTTGGCTGTTTGTATAATGCATCATGGAGCTGTGCCTACTACTGTTTTGTTCGACTGCAACTGAACTTCCATAGGCAAATTCAGTTAGAGAAATTCAAGACTATTTAAATAAGGGTAATTTTTGAATTTCTGATCCTTGTTATAAAAAATTACATCAAAGTGCATTTTAACTTTAGTCTCTAAAAAATCTGGAAAATGTCGTCATCTGACAAATTTGTTTCTGAATGTGTAGTTGACTTCATAAAAACAACGTATTTAACACAAATATTATCAAAGTAATTTTCTATTATTAATAAATAAACGTAAATAAAGGTAAAATGAAACGATAGGTTAAAACTCATTCTAAAACTTAAATCAAAAGTATTTCTCAAAGAAACGAGCAATTAAAAAAAGCATCATTATACATTATTTATACTAATAATAATAAAATGTAAGATTTTCATTTTTTACAACCTTCAAAAGAATTAAGTATTTTCCAATGTACATGCAATTCAATGTTAATTTCTTAAAGCTCAAATTTTAAGTTACTCGAATGTATAAGCCGCATTACTTTTTCCAGTGTTAATGCTACTGAAAATCGGTTGTGGCTTAGAATTGATGCCAAAACATTTGTTAGATGTGGAAAATTGAGCAGCTGCCACTGAAAATTTGACACAGATAAATCAAATATTCGATAATGTCGTAAACGAAATGATATAATGTTCAATAGTCTTCTCTTACATTCTTCTATAACACTTTCTTAAAAGAAATGCATAAAAACAGCATCGGATGGCATGGATGCTGACACCGTGTGAGAACTTGGTGACCACGGCACCGATTCCGAAGTCAGCTGTGACATTGGAGTGACGAATCTTTTTCGAAATATAACACTGATGGTTAGAGTAGGTTCATGTGTGTATTTGAAAGTTTTTAATATACTGGTAAACAATAGCGTAGACACCCCCTCCGCATTGAGGAGGGAGGCAGAATTCTAGAGACGCAAGGCTTGACTGATGCCAAGTACGATCTGGGGTGAAAAGCCTGATTATGTAGGGGTAGTTATAATTCTCCTTTACGCCACTAATGGTAAAATAAATGAATTATTAACTTATTATTTCTCATTAAAAATTATTTTAAAAACTTCTTAAGTATAGCATATCAATGAACTATTTGCACATTTTTTAAATTTTTTACTCAAAAACGTGTAGAGAATTTGGGGGCTGCTTAGAATCGATGGTGGCTTAGATTCGAGTAAATGCGGTAATTTCATGAGACATTATTCTAATTTGTTAAGACTAAATGCACATTCTCTCCTTTATATACTATATCACATTCGCAACCTTAGTTTACATAAAATGTACCTTAAACTGCCATGCTTAGATTATTCTCCATGCATAATAAACACAATCAACACATTCTTTATCTTTTCATTTTCCTTTATTGTTTGTTCTTAAAGATTCACATTTCCCTTGGAATTCAAATAAATCGTGCCATAATCGGAATCTTTGGGTTTAATGGAATAAAAGATGAAATGTGAATACACGAGAAAATATTCAGAGGAAGATAATGGTATTTTTATTCATTATTTAAAATTCTTTATACACTAAGGCGATGTTAAACAGGAATAATACAAAAATTCTGTAAGATAATGGCAGAAAAGGTTTGATCCCTGAAGTAAATGATCATTGTTATTTTAAAATTTAATGCATTCATTTAAAAATAATACAGTCCGAATCAATATTTTCTCACTCAAAAATAAGAATATTATAAATTACTTTCATTCATATTTTTGTCTGGCAGAAAAAACTTACATTTAAGCAGTTATCAAGTATGACAAGACAAAAAAAGAAAGGAAAAGAAAATTGAGTCTTAGAGAAATTATTTTATCAAGTTAAGACTAAGAGAGAGTATATATTTTAATAACACGTAACTAATGAGCTAGGGTCAAATGAAGCAGGTGAAACTATAATTTTTATAACTCAACTTCTACTTCTTGCCAAGTAATAACTTTGGGATCAGGTTTTAAGTAACAATTTATTATATATTCGTTATGGCAATGATTTGCAGAATCAGAAGTAATGCCAATGATTTATGTCAGGAAATTCAAAACTTTTCCGTGAAGGAAAAATTTTGTAAGCATTATTTTTTATTGGAAAGCACTTTTTGAAAGCATTATTTATTGAGAGCTTGGATTTTAATTAAGCACTGATCATGAATTTTTCATGTACCTTTTTCCATATTAATAATAAATAATATTTTTGTTTTATTAAAATAAAGCCTCTATATCTCTGATTTCATAAGTCGTAGATAAAAAGATTATAGTTTTAACAAGTTTAATTAAACCAATGTAATTGGACTTTCTATATTGCATTATTGTATATGCTAAAAGAATTCATCCAATTATGTGGAAACTATTGCTTACATGAAAAAGAGAAAAGCGAATATTTTTTTATACACACTGTACGTCCGGGGTGGGCATTAAGTCGATCGTGATCGACCGATGGACTACTAAGACGTTTCGAGGGGACCGCCTTCACATAAAATCTCAGACGCGCATACTAAAATAAACACAGGTGGTTTTCAAGATAATGAAAACACCCGTGAATAAAACTCCAAGCCAAATTTGAGAGACGTTTTCAAGAATTTACTAGACTAGAATCCCACAAAAATTGCATTCATGGGTTACTCATTTGACAATGTTGATGTGAAAAATATAACTAAATATACACTAGCTAGAAAAGTCTGCATTCACGTACTATTGCTTACATAAAAAATGAAAAAAAAAGTTTAAAAACTGGAATTTAAAAAACAAATTTTAGTTAGATTTTATTTAGTTCATTTTAAGTATATTCAGAGTAATAAAAGTAAATTTGTGGTTTGCCTTCATAGATTTTAAAATAAAGACAGGTTTGTAACGATAATAACAAAAATCAAGTAGAAAAAGTCTGCGTTCGCTGTTTTAGTAGTAACTATAAAAATTATTTAAAAAGAGAATAATGAGCTATTTAATAGCTGGTGGTTAATCTCACCATTTGTGAACCTCCTGAAGCCGTTTCGGCATTGAACTAACAAATCTTGGGGTTTTTTCAGCACTTGTATTTTCCCATTGGTCCTTAAAAACACTCTTCAATATACCCTTGCTAGATACATTGTGTTGACGAATCCTGCGTTCCAACAAATCTCATAGGTGTTCTGTAGGATTCAGATCAGATGACTGTGGGACCATGTGCAGTTGATTTGGGACATTATACAAGAGCCAAAGTTTCACAATCTCAGCGGTGTGCTTAGGATCGTTGTCGTGTTGAAAATGAAACGATTATCCTAAGCCGAGTTTGATGGCACTTTCCTTTAAATTGTTTTTTAGGACATCAAAGTAATCATATTTGTTCATAATTGATTCTATATACTCCAACTGGCCAACATCATTGCTCGCTATGCACCCCCACACTATAACTCCACCGCCGCCGTGCTTCACCGTTGGTACTAAATTCTTTTTTGAAGCGCTGTGCAATATTTTCTCCAGACTAATTTATAACCTTTTATTTCGAAGATACAAAATTTGCCATCGTCAGAGAATATCACAGTCCTCCCGAACTCAAGAGGCTTATGTATATGATCTTTTTCAAAAGCTATCCGCTTAAGCCGGAGGGTCATTGAAATACAAGGCTTTCTGCGAACCACTCGACTATGATATCCGGCCTTTTTCATGTTTTTCTTGCAGTATCCTCCCAAATATCTCTGTTAAACTGCTTGTCTGCTGCTATTTAAGTTGCAGACAAACACGGATTTTTTTTCCATTGATGTCATACTTCGTTTTTCTCTGATTGTGAGTTTAGATGGACGACTTAAAAGAGGTTTGGATGTGTAAACGCTTGTAGATTTAAAGTTAGAAATAACGTGCTGGATAGACGATTACTACCGTCCAACGAATCTGGATGTATCCCAACGACTTTTTCCATCTTTTCACATTTTCGCATTGATTTTACGCTCACTGGTACTAATTTCCTTCTTTTTATTTTCCATGTCCTTGAATTGCTTCGCATCTCACAAAAACGTAACAATTATTGCGTCATAATTTTCTTAAGCTATTGTACTTGATAACTAATTGCAAAAAATCTGTTGCCTGTTGATACAAATTCCAAGAACCAAGAATATTCAAATAGTGAAAGCAGACTTTTTCTACCTACTATATATGTATTTTGCTACAAAACTCCCGTTATCCTAAGTAGTTTTAATTCAAAATTAACGAATTCTTGCATGCTCAATATTTAAATAATAGTAAACAAATTCGTGAAATTTTGTTAGAAAAAAAATTTGATTTCTATTATGTTACATGTTTTCTTTATCTCTCGAGGAAAACGAAGTTTTTCTCTTTCAAAAGGACGTAATTTGTAAAGAATAATTTTTGGAATCTATTGGTCGAAGTAAAGTATCCAAATTTTAAAAAAGCTGCAATTCATTTTACATCATTCTTCCGCTCTACCTACCTGTGAGAATCTACATTCTCAACGAAGAATATAACTAAGACAACATATTCCCTTTTCACAGATCACCAATTAGAATCCAGTGTAATATTAGCAGTTATTAATAATATACCGAGGTATATTCAAGATTGTGTGGGGGGCAGATAATACGAAGATTAAGTCGTCTATTGATACTATAGCTGTAAAAACTAATTTTAAGGGAAAATTACGTAATTTGTGATGTATTGTGAATTGTTTGAAAATTCATCATTTGATATTAAATTTATAGGTATAATTATTATGTTTGTATTTTGCGTTTTACTTAAAACGTAGTTTTACAAGTGTAAGTTTTGTTTTTCTGCTGTAGTTATGTTGATTAGTATACACATTCTGTATTTATTATTGTTGCAATACAAATATTGTGTTGAGCCTTTTTTTTTTTTGTTCGTTTGTTTATCGCAACTACGTCACATGGTGGACCGTGACACCTTGAAAAAATTAAAAGTAGACCGTGCCATGTAAAAGTCTGCCCACCCCTGCTGTAAGTGGTATTGAAAATGCAATACCAAGAAGGAATTACCAGAAAATTGTGCTGAGTAGATGCACACCTCGCCGAATAACGCAAATCTTGTAGAACGCACAGCTCTTCGGTACACATTAAGCAAAAGAAAAAAAATAATTACATGCACACAATGAACAAGATTAGTGTCATTGTTACTGCCAAGGAAATTTTTAAAAATCTTCACATCCAAAAGAACAAGTTCAATAGCAGATAATCTCAGGCCGCTTTGCATGGATGCAGTTACAGCATAGACAATTTTACACGGGGAATGATTATTTGGTTGAGAGAAGGGCAGGTTGGTCCCTACTTCCATCTCACATGACGATTGTATAATTGCATCGATGGTCACCAGTTGTGGCAAAGATGATTGAAACAAAAAATGGAGGCAAGTTTGAGGGGTTCTGGAGAGGTTACACAGTGCAGAGTCAACAGTTATGGATCAGCGCATCCATAACTGTTGATCAGGCAAGCCCTTTCTGTCATCGTTTTGCAACATGTACAGGATAACCTTATCATTCCTATACGTTCCAAAGCATTACAAGTCGATTGGTTGTTATTGTCTTGCACTAAAGATTCTGTTAAAACTACTAATGACCCCATAACAAGAAGAACTCTATTGGAGCCAGGTAAGCAAAAAGTAGATGGTGGAATGACACGGGATATGTTTTCAGAGAAGTTATCCTTATGTTAATATAAATATAGTTGACGTGTCGGAGTGTGATGTTGATGGGGTGACAGATCCACTACGACCGCACTTGCGGAATCCGGTATCACGATTTAGGATGCCACTGCGCAAGCCGGCAGATCACTTCCAGTTCGTATTAAAGGCTATATGGAAGTCTATCGATTCGTTGATGACGTGTTGCGGTCAGTGATACTCCGCTTCTTGTGGTGGATACCTTTTCCCCATATGAATAAACAAAATATTGCTTGACTGTTCACTGCACATATTAATTAGTGTACTTTCAATATCTATAGATTCCCCTACCACCATTATCTTCTGATCATTCAACAACTGAACAAGTTTAGAGCGGGATTGAAATCCGTTTGCATGTCCTGCACCTTCATAATCATATAATTATGGCAAAATTAGCAAGGAATGGAGAGCTGTTCTTAAGGATGCCAACTGTACTTTATTTGACTCTGCACTAAGATGTGTTACTTTGTGTATCGCCATCCGTGATGGTCTTACAACATACCAAATTAATGTTAACTAGGTTTCAAATATCTGACCTTCAAAGGAGATTCATTGACTGGTTCACCTGCTTCTTTTAGATACGTCTTTTTATATATGTTACGGACGGCAATGCGTACATATAATTGTACAGCGGCTTTTGAAGATCTGTTTGAGGGTGAAGGTATTCAATGTTTGAATTGGCTGATAAGGCTCCAAGATTCTAATTAAACATTTGAAGGATGATCTAAGTAGAAACTTGGCACTGCCTCACCAGCCACCTGCAACGACTTTGGTGTTTTGATTGGCATTAGAAGAGGATTGTGCATCAATGCCTAACATTTCTTTGACAGCTTTATACTGAGTATGGACAGAGAATATATTGTACAGAGCAATCGGGGATGATAAAATCTGGAATTTAAAGATAGATGTTTTTGGCTGGACATTTGTCACACGAGCATTGCGGTCTTCTGTCCAATTGTTTCGAAGCTAATTTTCCAACAAAATTTATTTTTCACTATTTGACTTTTTGGAAAATTTAGTTTACTTTTCCCGTGTTCCATTGGCTTGGGTTTTTATACTATTTGTGTCAATTTTAAGATTTGTAAAATATGACATTCACAAAACAGTATCTTCTTTAAATAAACTGGATTAGACAGATAAATAGATATGTAGGTTTTATAGATATGGATATACTGATAGATAAATAGATAGATTTGTGCGTACGTGGAATAAAGAAAAGGAAAATATAATAATACTTAACATCAGCAGTACCTTCACTTTTGACGTGATACTAAAATTCCCCATCGCTCTTCTAACTATTCTCTTGAATGTATTGGAAAAAAGGCTTTTACTGCAAAAAGAATTCCAAGAAAAAGATTTTTCGGAAGAGGCACTTTGATTCTTTTGCGTAGCATGCGAACACTTCATTTAGAATTCTCCGAATGTTCTTTCTTTCATTGCCAATACGCTGACACTTTAAGCCGCTTATTCAGGCAGAAAACTTTTTCTTTAAAACTTACTTGAAAAGATTTTTGTAGTTTCTGAAGCAAGAGGGCAAAAGAAGAAATTATGGTCACGTGTTATTTGTTCTAAAATAATCAAAATATGGCTCTTTACATCAGAAGTTTATATTTTCTGATATTCTTTTCTTTTTGTTAAAAAGTTTTAGTAGTTAAATAAGAATTAATTGATAACAAAATTTTTGGAAACAGTTTAGGGTGAAATAAAAAAATTTTCATGAATCAAGACGACATGTTAATCCAATGAAACTTTTTGAAGTTGTTTTCCTTTTCATAAAGTCTTAAACTTTTTTTCCCCATTTATTCTTTTGGCAACGTTTGAGGATTTCTCATCAATATATCCAATTTACCACTTGAATGCACTTTTAATCGAATTCATCAGCTTTTATATTTGTAAGAATAGTTCTAAAAATAAAGTGAGTTTTCTTTCTTATAAATAGCAGTTTTTTAAAGTGGTCTTTTTATAATATTCCCAGTAATTTATTTCGACATATATCGACTCGCACTTTTTTATTAAAGAGCAACAAAAATTGCATTTATATAACGATAATAGTATAAGACATAACAAGCAAAGCTGTATGTATCGATTAAATTTGATAAATTGAAATAAAAAATTACGCCTAAATTATCTATTTAAAGTTAAAAATTAGGCACTGAATGTGTGTGTGTTTGCTGGGTCAATCTTTAGCTTTTAATAAAAACTTTTATTAAATGATAAATACCAGGTCATTTTATTGTTCTTAATTGTCATGGGAGCTGAGTGGTAGAGCATCGCGCTTCCGCACCACAGGTCCGAAGTTCAAACCCCGGGCTGGGCAAGGTCGACTCAGCCTTTTATTACCTCAGTGGGTCCATAAATGAGCACCATGCTTACTTGGAAACTTAACACTTAGATTTTCGGATCAATCTGACCACCTGACTAGAACATCTGTTCATGCACCTCAGGACCCAAGGTCACGTATACTGAAAGTAAGCACAATATTCCTTAGGCCTCCTGGGCTGTTTCATCACTGAGTTAAGTTAATTGTCAAGACGGGAAAATTGGGAAAAAAGGTTAAAGTAACAGAGTCTTTAATTTAGGTTTCATTTTGGTCATGTGAACAGATAAAATAAATTTACTTTAGGGGATCCTTATAGTCTGTTTGTAGATGATGTATTCCATAACTATAAGCAAACTTTAAAATAATCTCAAGAAACCATTTCAATAAAAATGTAAAAATCAGAAACATTTTCGCGAACAACTCTTACCCGTTGAAGTGTGAGGGATTGACCAAAGGATGAGAATTTTTCTTTAAAATATACACTATATATTATGACTTTCTTATCACTATATAAATTCGACCTAAGCTATGGGAGCACGTCAATTAAATGTTAATCTAAATATACTTAACAATAGATGGTCCTCAACAATAATGCTAGTCCTTTTTTTTACTGCCCCGTCAGATTCTTTTTCAACTTGAATCACGGCAATTTTCAATGTAAACATCTTTAGATACTTCTTAGTCTCCATATGACAACAATCACTATCACATCTAACATCCCTATTCATTTAACTTTAAATAGTAACCTTCTTTGACCTAATCCAGTGTTTCTCAAACTTTCGATATTCGCGACCCAGTTTACAATCATAATTTTCCTCGCCCCCCTACAATAACAATGTATTGAATGCAGTAATAATGTATAATACTTTGACGCTAAAGCTACAATACGACCTTACTTATAAACCGTTCAAATTATCAAGTATTAAATTTTTTATACAATTTTGTATAAGATAAGCCCATGGAAAATTATTAAACATGTTCTAACTTAATATTAATATCTGCCGTACTGAAGCATTTTTAAGTAGAGTATATCAGAGTCAGTGTGTATTTTTTATTATGTCAGATTATATTTTGTTTTGCTTTCCTTTTAGTAAATTGATAATTTTTTAAATCTTTTATATTCGACTGTTCGATATGCTCGCGCCCCCCTAGTAGGGTTATCATGCCCCCAAGGGGGGCGCGCCCCACAGTTTGAGAAACACTGACCTAATCCTTTGCAGAAAGAGGCTTTACAGGTAGGTCTAAAAGTTCCTGGAATATGTCAATTACAAATTATTTAAAAACAGAACACGAATTTAATCTTATTGCCCTTCGAGGTACTACCCTCCTGCATCCACACAGTTGTTCTAGCGTTCGTATAACTGTTCAAAAAACTGTTGGAATGCATTTTTCGAGAAATCCTTCAGTTGTTTTGTCGCATTTTGAATCACCTCATTTCAATCCCCAAAAAACTATGTCCAATTTCATTATGTAGCCAAGGAAACAGGTAAAATTCCTCTTTTGCTGGAGTCGTTTCCGTATGCTTTCTTCAGCATTTCGGAAAGTCTCATGCGATTTCTCGAACAAAACACAGAATTTGATGTCGACCCACTGCTCCAAAGACGGCATTGCAAAACCCGATGAATGAAAATTATGCTTTGTCAGAAATGATCTGCAGCTAACGCTTATAGTACAGCAAATAAATTCCAGACAGTTGTGTGTTTTCCTTATTTGTGCTTCCGACCCCCGAAACAGATATTTTCCATGCAACGAACACCTGCGTGAATGTAGGGGATCATTCCGGGAATTTTTTACTCTACTAGTATAATCAAATAACATCCTCAAAAATATATTCCCTAGAGCAAGGGACGGCAACCTAAGGCACGCGTGCCACATGTGGCACGTGGTACAATTTTCAGTCGTTCTACACTTTTTTAATTTTTGAGTGGATGAATGTTGATAAATTTGAAATGAACCTTATTTGACAAACATCTTCAGAATCATGGACATTTACGGAATTACGAAAAACGCGAAAGATAACTCTAAACGTAAATTTACGGCTATTTTGTAAATTATTGAATGTCATTGCTGAAGAGATGTAATAGTCTGAAAAGACAAAATTGCATTTACTCTGCTTTCCGCTTTTGGTTCAACATATCTAAGTAAAAAATTTTTCCTTAAATGGAAAAAATTTCGCGTCCGCAAAGAAATTGTTTAACAACTGAATGCTGAAAATTTTGTCAATTGAAAGTCACAAATTATACCCCTGATTTTGCGATATGAAAATAGAGCGCTGCAAGCACAAAAGGTTCATATTTAAATTTTTATTTATCTTTTTTTTTAACTCTAATGAAGTGAAATACTTATATTTTATGCTGTATCTATTACTTATTTTAATAAATATGCTTAAAAGTACATAATATATGCACAATTAAAATTTTTGTTATTTTTGTGGAAGAAATAGTTATATTTTATGATGTTTATTTTTACTTTAAGGAATGTCTTTAAATTATGAACAGAATTAATGTATAACAAAACTTGAAATATCTTTATTATCGACCTCTAATTCTGCATACGTTATAGCGAGAATCGAATTGTTTCAAAAAGATCCTCTTGTGTGGCACAATGATTCATTATTCGTGGATTAGTTAGGCGCACCACAGCTAAAAGGTTGCCGATCCTTGCGCTAAAGCAGTGAGTGATCCACAACTTTTATATCGCCGCTGACCGGTCAACATTTGATAAATTTATAACGGCCCACTGAGGGAGGGGGAGTATTCTTTATTTATATTTTACATTGTTTTGATTTAATAAGTTTAATTTAATATGCCTTCAGAGTAAAAAAGTTATACTAGAAATACTATAAAGTGATTTCCATGGAAAGTCACGCAAACCCTAAAGAAATGTTCCACATTAAATAAAACAGAAATAATTTAATGTCCCGTGGGCTGCCCGATACTATTTCATCCACCTACGGGTACTGGGGACTACAGCCCAAGAGGATTAGTAAAAATAGCAAGTAGTGCCCGTTATAAAATTTATTTTTATGAAACCTGAACAAAAAGATATAAAATAATAATTTCAGTAAGCTAAATTTAAGTTCACTAAGTCAGTTTTAATTTCAGTATAAGTCAAATTTATTTACTGATTTATTATACAAGTAAAAGAATTGAATCATATTTAAAAATAGTAGTAATTGGGATGGAAAAACCAAAAAATTAAAAATCACTCTACCGATATATATTAAACTTAAATATTTAAAAGCAAATAAAATTCATAAAACGCAAGGGCTCAGTTCTGTATTGTTATAATAAAATTGAGACATATACCGTAGACAAAAATAAATGCAGATTTCTTTTCACTATTACTTACAAAAAAATATCCCTTTAAGATGAAAATATTAAAAAAAAATGTACTTGGTTCTTTGAAAATAAAACTTAAATTTACCAGAGTGATTTTTTTTTTTGTGTGAATTTTCTACTCAAGCACATTCGGTAAAATTTCAAAAATTCAATCTTGTTCTCAAAAGTCTTATCTCTTAAATTTTAACTTCATCTTTAGGTGTTCTTAACTGAATTTATTTCGTCGGTGCAGCAAATTTAATTTGATATCAGAGTCATGTAAAGCATTTACCAAAAAGATTCTTTTCGTCTATCTAGTTCTATTTTCTCAAAATGCCCTTGTCTTTCCTTTTTAAAAAAAAACACACAAGGAGAAAGACCTTGGGGCATTTTTCTCAATTTATTAGGATAAGAAAGATTTAATGTAAAAGATTTACAGAAGCATATTCAGTTTATGCAAAATGCATGACTTATATTGGATATTTATATAAATATTTTTTTTTTGAGTAGAAACTGAAAGCGTGTGCACAAATCTTTCTCACTAACACTCAATTATTATTACTTTTTAATTTTCTTCGCTCATTATAAGTAATAAATATTTCTTTTGAACTTTTGAGATAATTTGATTTTTTGTTCTGTTAAAATATGTATACTTTTTGTCAAATATCAGTTCACTGCATTTTTTTTTAAAGTTACTACTGAGGATTTGCTTTGAAAATTTAGATTTTGTCATAGTATATTTTTATGAAAAAATAAATGTTCTGATAACATAATCATATAAATATAAATAAACAAATAATAATAATATAAATAAAATAAATAATTAAAAAAATATCGGCAGTAATATATCTGACAGTAAATGGGATTACTCATAAAGAATAAAAATCTCTCTCAGATTATTTAAAATTATTATTATTGTTATTATTTGCTTTTCTTCATATAATTTTACCATAAACCATACACGAAGAAAAATCTAATCTAAAATGATTCAATTGTCATCATTATGCAGCACAGTGCTTTTTTAAACTATCAGTATTTGCGACCCAATATAATCAATCATAATTTTCATTGCGCCCCTCATCCATAATCCCCCTTAATACACATCAATGTATTGAACTCAATAATACTATACTTCGACGCTAAAGCGACAATACGACTTTGACCTCTTCAGTGTTACCGGCGAATATAAATGTCTCACTCAGCCGAAGTGTTAATTGCCCTGGACGTATATATACGTCTTTCCGAAGTACGACTTTTTGTCTGCACTGCTATCTATAAAATTATTGCGAAGAATTTGGAAGACAAAAGGAGGACCTTGAGAGTGTTTGCAAAGGATTTACTATTTGCAGAAGATTTGCTAATTTATTTCTTTTCCCTCCCCCCATACATCACCTACGTGGAAAACGAAAGCATTGGGAAGAGAATCGCGTAAATTTAATCGGCAGTTAAGGAATTAATTATAAACTGTACAAATTATCAAGATAAGTGTTAATTTTTTTCTATATAATTTTATGTATGACAAACCCATAAGGTTACTGGTAATTATTAAACTTGTTCTCTCTTAGCTTAGTATTTTTAAATTAATTATAAAATACTTTGTGCAGTACTGATACATTTATACGTGTATTATATCGATGTAAATACGTATTTTATTTTTTATGTCAGAATGCATTTTTTTTGTTTGTTTACTTTCAGTAAATTAATAATGTTTTTTTAAAATAATTTTTCGTTTTCGACTTTTCAAAATGCTCACGACCCTCTTACAGAACTATCATACCCTCTGGGGGGGGTGCTCCCTACAGTTTGAAAAACGCTGATGTAGCAAATATTCCATGCTACCTTAACCACTAACGAGTTTAATCGTTACCACTGGGTTTATTAATAAATTGTACTTAAATTAAAATTTGTTTGTTTTATTCAACGTAATACTTATCATGGAAGTGATTTTATGTAAGCAAGTATGGTGTAAAAAAACATAAAATTCTTCGACGTTATTTTAAATACCTGCTAAAAATTTCTGGTAATGAATAATATTATTTTTAAAAAGACGAGAAATAAAAATTGAAATTTCGGCATAAATAAATTTTAATTTTGATTTCTAATAAATGTGTTAGATTGTTTTAATATTCGAGTTGACACATTCGAATTAATTAAAAGATAATTTTTTTAAATGTGTGGAGAAGAATAAGTTTAACAAAAAATATATTTCTAAAAATTTAGATGTGTTTCAACATTTCTAATCACGAGAAATATTTTTAAAAAAAAAAAAAAAAAAAAAGCCTGTGTTTTCACGTCTTTCAAATACAAATCCGAATATAAAATATACTTATATTTTCTTAAAGAATTGAGCAGAGTTTAACACATTTTATTTAACACCAAAGAAACCCTGCCAAGATCTCTTATTCCTTTTATCTCACACATTAATAATCCTATCCGTTTTTTGTTCTGGCTTTTTCTTTACCATTTTTTCTCGAAATCTTATTTTCAATATTCAACGAAACATTCTCTCTCGGTTGAGCAGCAAGTTTTAAAAACAACATATTTCGTCCAGTTAATGCAGAAGTTACGGGGATTGCGTAAAGTGAAGAATGCATCTTTCATTTAGTGATGTAGATTGCTTTCTTGGGAGATTTAGAAATCAATCTGAATCACAAGATCATGAGCCATCTTTGGTCAAATTAATTTCAATTAAAAAAGAAATCTCTTTTTGTTTCCTTAACAATAAAAAGAGCACTGAATATTTGTCCTATCTTTAATTTTACTGTAATATTCGAATTAATTAGGAAAAACATTTTTTTTTCTTGTCTGAGTGTGTGTATAATTATCAGTCATGTCTTGAACCCCTCATATCGGTTATACCTGCCTAGAGGTAATGTTATTCATCGACCTTGACTATAATTTACTCGTTTGATGGTTTTTGGCGTATCAATTATTCAGTTGTGAACCTTTCAGTGGGGCAGCTATTGGTTAAAATTTTGATTTCCTTTGGCGCGTATTACTTTCACTTGTTCTGAGATGGATGTTGCTTTAAGGTAGTGTTCTAAAATAATCACTCTTAATGAGCACAATTTTATGAATGTGAGTGATATAGCTACGGTAGTTGATGTGGACAATTCTATTTTTTTTAAAATTTTAAGAACATTTCAAGATTCCGGAACGTCGTCTCCAAAAAGAAAAGAAAAATGTGGGCTCAAACGGAAAACTACTCAAACAGATAAAATTCGAGTAAGAAATAGCAAAATAAGTCCAAGGAAGATAAGCAAAGACCTTCGAAGGGTTTATTGTGTTATGGTGGTGAATGAGCCCTTAAACTATATGGAATAGACTTCTGGAAGTTAGCAATAAGTCACCAAGGCCGAGGAAAAAGCAATTTCTAGTTAAGAAAAAGATGAAAAACCTTTAGTATTTACCGAAAAATACCGATCCCGGACTGTTAACGACTAGAACTAGAAAAAGGAGATTTTCAGTGATGAAACACATTTGTTTGAGCAGGAAGGCAAATTAGGTGTAGTTAGAAAAAGTGAAAATAAAACTCCTCTACCAGATCATACTCAACACACTGTAAAACACCCTTCTAAGCAAATATTTGAGGTTTTTTTCACAAAAAATGGCACTGGAATCTTCGTTCCTCTTAAAGCCCTGATGAATTTTGTCAAATATATATAAATATTATGTAGAATAACTGCATTCATGAAACATTTGATGGGACATTTCAACATGACTTGGCTTCTTGTCTCAACTCGAAATTGGTTCTAACTTTTATGTGGGAAAATAAAATAAAAGGACTTATTTGCCCTCGTAATTCGCCAGTCCTAAATCCTATTGAGAATTTATGGCATTTTCTCAAGAATCGTTTAGCTAAGATGAGTTGCACGGCAACAGAACAAATGATAAAAAGGTCAATATAAGTATGGTATTACGATGATGAAGTTAATAAAAAACACACGTGCTCTGCAATAGTGAAATCAATACCAAGACAAATTAAAGATGTCATTTCTGCTAAAGGAGTACATATTTCGTACTAATATACAGGTTTTCTGTCTATTTAAGATATGTAATGATTATATAAAAGTTAAGGTTTTAGAAAAAGGTGTTTCCTTACCTTTGTCCCAATTTATTCGAACAGTATAGTATGAACATTTAACTGCTTGAGTGTATTAGTGAATTAAGGGGGGGGAGGAAACATATTTAAAATAAAAGTAACTGACAAAACGTTCAAAAAAGAACAACTTAAGCAAACTCAAATTGTGAGAGGCATAAAACTCTCTAAAAATGTTTGCTCTCTACATTAGTTATTCTCAATTCATTAAACGTTTCAAAATTTATTTTATTTTTTTTTTCTGAAAATAATGTACCGTAAAATCCGGTGTATAACGCGCACTTTTAACATAAAAAATAAGAGCGAAGTTTAAAGGTGCGCGTTGTATGCCGTGTATAAAAATTTTAGCTTTAAAAATAAAAAAAATGTAAAACAAATATGAGCTTAGCAAACAATAAGACTTCTATATAGATCAAAATACTGTGTCCGTGGGTATTCTAGTGATTAGAGCACCGGACTCCGGACCGGAAGGCCTGGGTTCAATGCCCGTACCACCAAATACCCTCCGAGTACACATGGAGTACGTGCTCGTTAAATAAGTGGGTCCGAAAGTCTTGTGGGCTGAATCACGAATGCAGGGAACTGGAGAAAATTTCCCACCACTTCAGTTCCATGCCAAAATTGTGGAGGTGGAGATAGGTGGATGTGGATGGTGCCATCTATCGTAATGTTCTATCGTCCCTTCGGGAATTTCACCGAGCTAAATCGTACTGTCACCTGTATGGTGTTCAAGGCTAAGGCCAACGACAGGCGTACTTCTAGCCCATTGCCACGATGAATTTCGTGGGCCTCGATCTGACTCTGTCAGACAGTTGGCATGAGCAACAACAAAATACTACTTGTTTGAATGAAATGGCATTCATTATGAACTTAAAGGGTAGTAGCTCCAGAAATACATTTTTTTTCTAAAGCTTGGAATAATACCTCGAATAAAAGACTTCAAAACATAAGAGCATTGCGCACGTACATTTCAGGTTTCTTCGTAAAAAAAGGGGGTGCACGTATACGACGAATATACCGAAAAACTAAAATTTGTAACAGGCGCACATTATACACCGAATTTTATGGTAAGTTTGAACAATTTTAAAATTGAATAGAATATAAAAGAGTATATACTACTTACTTTTTTTGGTAACAATATACTTTTTTTTCACTCATTGGTGTTGTTGTATTGATACATCTTGTATGGATTTATTAAAGAATCTGCATCATAAAGAAATATTTTGCTGCGAAAAACTTTCAACTGGTTTTTGTTAGTTATTTAAACAGTAAAAATTCATTGATTTAACGTAACTTAAAAACTTGTTATTATCTATTTCAAATGGAATTGTATTTAAACATGGTACCATTTATAGTCCAAGTAATTTATTAGTAATAATAATAAATGAACGGAACGATAACATTTCATCTTCAAGAGAGAAACCCAAAGTATGTATGGAATAATTTTTTAAATGTTCACGAAACCAAATTTTGTAGAACTTCATTTTGAGAATACGGTGTGTTGTATATTTAAATTAAGTATGAGATTTTGTATATAATACACTAAATGTATTGAAACCATTATGAAAATACTAAAATTCTTGGATTACATATATAATAGCAGGTTCTATAAAGTAAACAATTTATCCTGTTTTATTTTTATCAATTACTAATGATGGATTTTTATTCTTTATCTAATTAATACCTTGAATGTTATTCAACTTATCTGAGATGCAGTTATGCATTCAAATTAACGATTATTTGTAATATATATATATATATGATGAAAATTAATCCCTTTTTTCACTTTATTTAAATTTGAAAGAAAATATATGTTAAGAGGTAAAGTTAAATTGCTTCTTATATCATTTATTAGTAGTCAAACGATGGTCTTTTAAATTTGTCCTTTTTGCCAAATTATTATACATTAAAAATTAAATGCTTTTGAAATTACCAAAGTAAATGATAAATTTAAAAAATTCAAAATTTATAGCAGAAAAAACGAAAAATACATTAAAATTCACACAAGAAGAAATAAAACTTAAATTTAGTTATACAATTTCAAAAAAGGATTCCCTGAAAAATTCCAAATCAAATATAAGTTCAGAGATAAATTTGCGTTTCAGGGAACTATATGAATGGTTGGATGACCAAATAGGGAGCCTATAGGAAAGTAGCATTGAATTATGGAGCTTTATGTGAAATGTTCCTATTTTTCTTCTTGCTCAAAGATAGAATAAATCTTCCTTCCTATTACGAAGTTCATTTCTTATACGATTGTGCAATATCTGTATTTCTCGATTCTAAATTAAGTTGGAATTGCAAAATTATATCTCTGTTATTTTAGGGGAAATGATTTTGTTGAAACATTCAATATAATAATAATGAAACACAAAATATTATCAAATTATTTTCTAAAAGAAATATTCTCCGAATAAATTACCTTTTCGATCATATGTTTATTCATTATATGTAGGGTAATTTTCTCACAAAAGTGAATTTAATTTTTTCTTTCTGTAAAAACTATCAATACATCAGCTTTAATTACTTTTATATAATCAAAATTGCAAAGCAGTATGCGGTGGTTTTCCCCTCCACAAAAAATATTAAATGAAATAAAATAATTTAATTGTTAATCTCATTCCCACTTCCATACCTCAACAGTTTTGTATGTATTCCGTAGCTAAATCAAACACTGCACAATTAATTAACATAAACAAGATCTATTCCTTTTTTTTTTTGTACTTAGGTACTGTCGCAACAATGCCAACTATCAAGATAACTCACGAAGTTGGCCAAGCCATATTTGCTAAATTGGCATCCATGTGCTTCGCTTCATATAATGTCACCAATAAGGTCACAATAACACATAAGTAGATGCAAAAATTCTGAATGATATTGATTAAGAATGGCAACATCAAATAACTGAGTACGTAGATTCGTTATAGCAGTTGTTCTCAAACTTTCACTACTGGTGACCCAATTTTCAATCATAATTTTTATCACGTCCCCCTCCCCCTCAAAATAATAATTTATTGAATGCAATAATAATGCACTTTGGCGCTAAAGCTACAATACGACCATAATTAAAAAACCGTACAAATTAACAAGATAAGTATTAAATTTTATATATGTAATTTTTAAGTAATAGATATTTTTATTTTTTTTACTTTTTAGTTCGATTCACTATAAAAGCGTGTTTTTTAGTTTGTTTTTAAATAAATTTATTTTATAATTATTTTTTCTATACACGATAAAAATCACAATTCCAGTGAATAATTTAATTAAGAGAAAATATACTTACCTACTTCCAGGGACTTTTCAATTTTTCTTTGATAATTTGAGAAAAAATCCAATAAAACTAAAGAAAATGTTCCAAATGTGCGTGACCATAATAAAGGACATAAATCACAGACACTTTTCGCTAACAATACAGGAACGTTATTTTCCAGCAAAACTGTCATATATTATTCACGTTATTGTAGTTTTGCTGTCGTTTGATGATCTACAAATAGCATTTTGAACTTTTCTTCCTTGTATTTTTTTGACAAGGCGAAGTGCTACATTTATGGCTTCATAGTTTTCTTCATAAGGCTCTTTAGGCAGCATTTGGAAATTTCAATTCAACTCAAACGTTTCATGTCTATAGCTAGTCTCATATTTACTTCCACTATCTTAAATAATATGCATTATTTCAGCCGGTTCTTTAATTGCTTGATCAGCTTCAACTTCCTTCAATAGGGATCACAGATGCCCATTTTTTTATACTCTGCTCATTTACATTTATAAACCATAATGTGTCGTACAACACAGCAATCAAATATGTTTCAGAATACTCATAAAAATACATCTTGACCAAATAATCCTTCAAAGTGCTCAATATGCTTATCCATATATCATAAACTCATTCACATGGAAAAAAAGCAACAGAAAAATATTATTTACAACTTTCCTAAAAGAAAAAGAGACGGAGTGAAACATACCATGAGTTTGAAGATCAAATATATGATAATCAAAAGTAGTATTTTAGGGGTTAAAAGAAACGTAATAAAAAATTTCTCAGCGTGGGATTACAGCAAAGCAAACAAAATGTCTTTTTTTATTTGGTTATAGGATCAAAGATAGCTAATAAGCGTTTGAAGTGGAATCTTTTATTTTTGATTATCACCAGATGATATACATAAATTATATCAGTGTAAATGTGTATCTTTTATTATGTCAGAAAGCATTTTGTTTTACTTCATTCCAAAAAATTATTTTTTAAACCTTTTATTTTCAATATGTTAGCGCCACCCTTGCAGGGTTATCAACCCCCCCCCCAAGGGGCGCGTGCCCCACAGTTTGAGAAACGCTGCCTTATAGGCAACATGATGTCATATAATACAAGATGCAAGGAACTAAGAAATATCTGATGATAAAAAAGGACCAATATATCTTTACTAAATACAGACGTCATCAAAAACTTAACTGTAATAATATTGCCAAGAAATAACCTACTACCTATTATGCCTTAGGATATTTTGTAAACAGTAAGGAAAGAATAATATTGTGCATTAAATTAGTACCTTGTATTTAAGAATTGATTTCTAATAATTTTGATACTTTAAAGAGATTTCAAATATAAACACTTTAATATTATACTAGCTTTTGTTAAATTTCCGTTTGAAACTTTCTATGAAAGACATCTAATAAAGAAATAAAGCTTCGCAAACGAGAAGCATATAAACTGCTCCAAGCTATAATCCATATTAGAATCTCAATATTCAAAGTGCTGAAACACTAAACACAAATATAAATGAACAGACAAGTTCTGTTCCCTTTGAATCTGTACTATTGTAGATTCATGGTTTATTTTATACGAATAAAACCTCTTAAACCATTATCTAATAACTAATTTGTTCATAGACACTACCCGATGTTCTTCTGCATGCGGATTTAATCCATTTGACATTTAATGAAAAAATAAATTTATTATTATTGTTACTTTAGAATTTTGATGTATGCATAATGGTTAAGAATCTCTCTAAGGTACTAAAACAAAATTTTAGATAATAAAAGTAATTAAAATTTCAATTTTATTCCTTTCAATAAGTAATAATATTTCAAACTTATAATATTCAAAATTCCTTTATCTTTGTTCAAAAAATAATCTTGTGCTTGATTCGTACATCACACTATATAACAAACATTAACCCTAACTTCCCAATTGTTTAAATTTCTGTGAAAAAATTGTATCAGCTAGTTCTCAATTAATAACAAAAGGAAAATATATATATTGTTACGTTTTCGGGGGTTCGAAATGATTGAAGCCGAAGAGCGGGATCCAAAACAATTTTATTCTTGGTCAAAACAGTCCTCCACAAATTGTAGAACAGTTCGAGAAAGTCACGTACAATCAATGAAAATACTGATACCACAGATGTAATACACTAACAAAAGCAATAGTAAACACTCAGCACAAAAATAATAACTCAATAAAAGCAATAGCACACGCACTATGCATCTTCTCTCTCTCTCAAACACAGAGAGGTATCACTTGCTTGAAAGCTGAGATCTGACTAACTGACTAGCCGGCCCGGGCCCTTTTATACCTTTCGGTCAGAAACCTCTTGCACTTGCCAGAATAATCGAGAAATAGAAAGGTCTAGCAAAATCCGGAACGTGCGAGAAAAGCTCAATACAGTAATACATTCAATACAATAGTGTTACAATACCGCGATAGGGTTGCCAGACAGGGTTATTAAGAGCAGGGTTGCCATGGTCGCCAAGCTTATCGCCCACATTTGGCGATATATCGCCAAATTTGGCGCCAAAAATTAAGTCGCCAAATCCGTCGCCAACTTGGCGCTAGCTGCAATATTTGGCGAGTTTACCATTTAAACCAATGTTAAAGCATGGGGGCCGTGCAATGCAGTGGAAATGATATTACAGGTAAACAGGGTTGAAATCACATTAGATACGACAAATTAAACTGTAGAAATGAACACCAATGAGTAGAACAATTAGAATAAGACTAAATTCGTAACATTGCCCCCTCTCAAGAACTGCACGTCCCGGGCAGTACAACCCTTCATCAGACGTTAACATAATAATAAAGCAATTGATTAAAAACAATTAAATGAATATGCAATAATAAACATGTAATACATAGTACAAAATAAACACCTAATGCATAGTAGAAAATAAACACTTACAAAACAATAAACAAAATTATTTACAAGATTATTTACACACTAACTTATTTATACAAGACCATGGTCAAAATAAATTACACGATAATTGACACACTAAGAATTATGGCCATAATATGGAGCAAGCCTGTCGTAATGAACGACTCTAGGCTTCGAATTCGTTGACTTACGGATCCGGATTACGACGTCGTTTATTATCTTTAAAATTGTATAAGGACCATCCCAATGCGATTGTAGCTTAGGAGAAAGTCCTTTGCGTCGAGTCGGGTTGTAGAACCACACCTTGTCACCTTCCTTGAATTGATGTCCTGTGGCTTTTGTGTCGTACCGAGTCTTCATCTTCTCCGTCCTCAGGTTGATCCGTTCTCGAGCCAAATTGTGTACATCTTCAAAACGTGCCTGGAGATTCTGCACGTACTCCTCAGGTGATGAAGGTGTATCCGGAGGGCGACCAAACAGCAGGTCACAAGGGAGACGAAGATCTCGGCCAAAAAGCATCTGGGATGGTGAATATCCGGTGGTCTCGTGAACGGCGCTGCGGTACGCTAGCAGAAAGAGAGGAACTTTCTGGTCCCAGTTTTGTTGGTTCTTGGAGACCATCAGTGAGGTTATTCAGGATGGTACGATTAAACCTCTCCACCATGCCATCTGACTGTGGGTGCAAAGGTGTGGTCTTGGTCTTGTCAATTCCGAGTACTTCACAGACCCCCTTCAATACCGCAGAGACGAAATTTCTTCCCTGATCGGAATGAAGTTGAAGAGGTACCCCATATCTCGATATCCAGTGCTGCACTACAGCCTCCGCTACGGTGGGGGCTTCCTGATCCGGAATGGGGTACACTTCGGGCCATTTCGTGAAGTAGTCCATGACAACAAGTAGGTACTTATTACCAGACGCAGTCCTTGGCAGAGGTCCCAGGATATCGAAAGCGATACGTTCGAAGGGTGCTCCAACATTGTAGCGATGCAGCTTCCCTCGGCTACGTATCTTTGGCCCCTTCCGAGCTGAACAGGCATCACAGGACTTGCACCACTGTTCCACGTCAGCTCTCACTTTACCCCAGAAGAATCGCTCTCGAACTCGGTGCAAAGTTTTCATGACGCCGAAATGACCTCCTGTTGGGCTGCCATGCAATTCTTTGAGTACCTCTGGGATACGAGATCGAGGAAGTACTAATTGCCACCTGAATGTCTTTCCATCCTCTGATTCGAATTTTCGGTATAGAACACCATTCCTGAGATGTAGAGAATTCCAGAGGGCCCAATACTGCTTAGTTGTAGGACTATAAGCCGAGATGTCCTGCCAACTTGGTTTATTGCTGGAAGACTCCATAAACTCTATAAGGGGTTTAATATCAGGATCCGCCATCTGGTCTTCTCGAACTTTCTCGTCACTCCAGGGATCGGGTGGCGTCGCTGTTGAAGTTGTTATCTGGCGTATAGCATAGTCATATTTGGTCTCTACTCTGGAACAATGACGACAATTTTCTGGGCATGGTCTTCTTGAAAGGGCATCAGCATTTCCATGTGAGGAGCCTTTACGATGTCTGATGTCAAAGTAATACTCGTTGAGCCGTTGTATCCATCTGGCTACCTGGCCTTCAGTGTTTCTAAAATTCATTAGCCAGGTTAAAGAGGCATGATCGGTACGTAGAAGAAATTTTTGGCCATAGAGATAGTGATGGAAATGCTCGATGGCTTTCACAATAGCCAGTAGCTCTTTTCGAGTGACACAATAATTTCTTTCCGGTTTCGATAAACACTTACTCCAATAAGCTACGACTCGTTCCTGGCCATCTATTTCCTGAGATAATACTGCTCCGACACTCTCATTATTGGCATCAGTGTCCAAGATAAATGGCTTTTCCGGTTGTGGATATATTAAGATCGGTGAAGACGTCAAAGCTTCTTTAAGCTGGAGGAAGGAATCTTCACATTCTTTTGCCCACTGAAACTTTTGTTTACTTTCTGTTTGCTTGTGCAAGGGTCTTGCGATGTTAGAGAACCCTTTCACAAACTTTCGGTAATAAGTACATAGTCCCAGGAAGCTTCGCAGCTCACGGAGGTTTTCAGGGCGTTTCCAATTCTTTACGGCGGACACTTTTTCGGGGTCCGTACGAACACCTTCTGCAGAGATGATGTGTCCCAGATAATTGACTTCTTTCTGGAAGAACTTGCATTTCGAAGGGTTTAGCTTCAAGTTAGCGTCGCTTAATTTTGATAACACCTTCCGGATATTTTGAAGATGTTCTTCAAACGTACGCCCTCCTATTATGACGTCATCCAGGTAAATAAGGCAAGCTTCAAAAGTCAGACCCTTTAGGACGGTCTCCATCAGGCGCTCGAAAGTAGCTGGCGCATTGCAGAGCCCGAACGGCATGACTTTGAACTGCCATAGTCCTTGGCCGGAAGTGAATGCTGTTTTTCTCTATCTTCGGGATGGATCTCCACTTGCCAGTATCCGCTCTTTAAATCTAAAGTCGAGAACCATTTATGACCGGAAAGGGTATCCAGGGTGTCATCTATCCTTGGAAGAGGGTAGCTGTCCTTCTTGGTGACGTCGTTAAGTTTTCGATAGTCCACGCAAAATCTTGTGGAGCCATCTTTCTTACGAACCAAGACGATTGGAGATGCCCACGGACTCGAAGACGGTTCTATGATGTCATTTTCCTGCATCTCTCGTAGTAGTGTTCCGACCTCTTCCTGTTTAGCAAACGGCAAGAGTCTTGGGTGCTGTTTAATCGGCGGATGGTCTGCTGTATCAATTCTGTGTTGTGTCACTGTAGTATGGCCAATATCGCTACTGTTTCTAGAAAACACGTCTTCAAATTCTTGGAACAGTCTTTCTGCGGAGCTTTTCTGTTCGGGGGACAATTCAGCATTTTCTAGAAGGTCGGGAGTCAACTGTTGAGGCGAGTTGGATAGGAGCAAGCTCGAACTTTTGCAGACACACGTTACTGGACTGCAGGTTGCCAACACTTCACCTTTCTGGAACACTCTAGGTTTTTCAGTTACGTTGCAAATTCTTACCGGGATAGTTTTTCTGGAAAGGTCCACTAGCGTCGAAGCTATTAGCAATCCATTCGCTTTATTTTCCGCAGATCCAATTAGGCCAGAGTTGAAACTCACATCGTTACCGATGTATCCAGGTACTATGATTTCAGTCCTTGGGGAATGGTAATATTCTCGTTAGCGGTTTCCTGTCGAATAGATTCTGTCCTGTGTTTAATTTTGAATATAGTGACTTCTTCGTGTATGGAACGTAATTCGTTCTTGTTGAAGTCTAGAGTGAAACCATGCTCCTTTAGAAAGTCCAGTCCAAGAATGAAAGGGTCTGCAATATCTGCGACATACACAGCATGTTGGTAGGTAGTGTCTCCAAACTGGATCTTGACTTTTAATTTTCCGTGAATATCAATCTTTTCCCCGTCACGGTTTGTAGCACCACGCGGGGCGGGGTCCAGATAAGTTTCTCTTTTAATTTTTGAGCCAGATCGTTCGAATGATAGACACATTGGCTCCTGTATCGATGATAATGTTGCAGGGAAGCTCGTTAACATGTCCCATTATAAAAATTCCATTCTCACCGGTACTCTTTGTCGAAATTTGACACACTGGAAAGTGGGGCTTTCCAAAATCTGGCAACCTCCGCCCCACGAGATGGCCCTTAATTAGTTTTCCGACACCTCCTTCTGGGAGGCGCTTATTAGTTTCAGCGCCTTGGCGTGCCCGGCAGCTTCTCTGCAGATGCCCTTCTCGACCGCAGGTCCAGCATTTAAGGGTCTTCTTCCCGTCTGCTTTCTGGGACATCAAAGACTCAACTCTATTCATGAAGCTTCTCATCTGTCGCTCTAACCGCTCCACACTTGAGTTCGACGTGTCCGATTCGTTGACGGCTCGTATGGGGTGTCTGTCCTTTCGTGTTGCTTGCTGGGCTGCCTCGAATTTCATAGCAAACACTAGGGCCCCCTTTAAGTCCTTGAGATACGCCATTCGGAGAGCTTCCTGGATTTCCGGATCACGCACCCCGTCGATGAAGTGTTGCAGCGCCAGGACTTCTCTTACTTCAGTCGGACAGTCAGAAAACGCCAAGTGAGAAAGCCTCTCGACGTCCGTCGCCAGTTCTTGGAGCGTTTCGGACACTTTCTGCTGCCGTGATTTCAGCTGGAGTCTGCTGTAATCCTTCACACATTTCTCTCGAAGCGTAACTCCTGAGCATTAACGAGAGCGTCGAAATCCAGCCGCTGTGTTTCCGGCAAAGTTTGCAAAATGTCAGCAGCGTCGGCTCGAAGAGAAGCAGCTAACTGGCAGGCCTTGGTCTGGGAGTCCCACTGGTTTGCATCCGCCACTATGGAGAATTGGGTCTTATACTCCTGCCAAGAGAACTTTCCGTCATATGTAGAAAGCTTGATGGAAGGCTTGGAATAAGGAGCTTGAAACTTAAATTCATCCCCTTGACCAGTCATGACTTTCTGCTTCAATTTCTCTAGGTCACTCCTGAACGAGATGGAAACATCTTCTACCTTCTCGAAAATTTTCGCCTCTAGTTTGCTCTCCATATCTTCGAATTTATTTTCAAATTTGTTCTCTATATCCACAAATTTGTTTTCGAATTTATTTTCCACCGACTCGATTCTTCCTTCCATTTCTTCAAATTTCTTGTCCATAGTCGTCAATTTGTCGCCAATGCCCTTCAGATCACTTTTCAACTCTTCCTTGTTGGCGCTGATCTGCTCGTTTACGTTAGTAAGCTTGGTATTCACTTCTGCGATATTGGTGGTCAACTCCGATTTCATTTCAGTCATATTGGCATTCATGCTGGCGGTCAACTCCGATTTCATTTCGTCCATATTGGCATTCATGCTGGTCAAGTCCGATTTCATTTCAGTCAATTTTTCTAGAAAAATCTGGAACTGGGCCTCCATCGCTCTTGTTATTGGCATTCAATCCCACTTCTGACACCAATTGTTACGTTTTCGGGGGTTCGAAATGATTGAAGCCGAAGAGCGGGATCCAAAACAATTTTATTCTTGGTCAAAACAGTCCTCCACAAATTGTAGAACAGTTCGAGAAAGTCACGTACAATCAATGAAAATACTGATACCACAGATGTAATACACTAACAAAAGCAGTAGTAAACACTCAGCACAAAAATAATAACTCAATAAAAGCAATAGCACACGCACTATGCATCTTCTCTCTCTCTCAAACACAGAGAGGTATCACTTGCTTGAAAGCTGAGATCTGACTAACTGACTAGCCGGCCCGGGCCCTTTTATACCTTTCGGTCAGAAACCTCTTGCACTTGCCAGAATAATCGAGAAATAGAAAGGTCTAGCAAAATCCGGAACGTGCGAGAAAAGCTCAATACAGTAATACATTCAATACAATAGTGTTACAATACCGCGATAGGGTTGTCAGACAGGGTTATTAAGAGCAGGGTTGCCATGGTCGCCAAGCTTATCGCCCACATTTGGCGATATATCGCCAAATTTGGCGCCAAAATTGTCGCCAAATCCGTCGCCAACTTGGCGCTAGCTGCAATATTTGGCGAGTTTACCATTTAAACCAATGTTAAAGCATGGGGGCCGTGCAATGCAGTGGAAATGATATTACAGGTAAACAGGGTTGAAATCACATTAGATACGACAAATTAAACTGTAGAAATGAACACAAATGAGTAGAACAATTAGAATAAGACTAAATTCGTAACAATATAAAAAATTAAGCAGTTTTAAATTGAATTTCAGTCATCTTTTGTTTGTTGCAGAAGTGCAACATTGCGTAGTAGTTCAATTACAAAACTTTTTTTATGTGAGGATTTTATTATTCATTGTTATAAATTGCTTTAGCCTTACAAACAATGAAAACGTTTTAAGCAGTTATTGATTTTGTTATAACAAAGTCCTACTTTACACTTTTCGCATCTAAATCCATAATTTCTCTTGGGAGCGTGTCATCTCCAAGGAATTTTATTACTTCTTCATTCAATGAAATAATTTGATTTTTCCATAAAAATTATTCGACAATATTTTATTATTCTTAAAAAAAATTTAAAAGGTTCTCTGACAGAAATATTTCTATCTAATTTATTATCATCATCGAATTTTTTTTCATTATGAGTTGTATTTTGTGAACCAATACTATATTCACAGTCGCTATCTGAATCTTCATTAGATGACACACAATCAGGTAAAACTCAACATCATCATCGGAATATTCAAGACCATCCTCACTTAATTCATTTAATTCTGCCGAATTATTCATATATCTATCAATTTCATCTTGGGTTAGTATACGCTTTTTGACCACGTCAAAATGCTAACTAAAGACCAATGTTGCAGACCTGCCTCATATAATTAAAATTAAACTTCCTTCAAACTTTTTCCATTAGAAAATCAAAATTACTTTTAAATGAACATAAAATGTTTAAATTTCTTACCTGGTAATTAATTTTGTCAATATACAAGAGGAAGCATAAAATATAATGGACTCTTTTTATAGCAAAGACACAGTTCTTGAGGCATCAGAGATTTTTATAATTGTTGAGATTTCTGGAAAAAACGTACTTCCATCTAGTGACAAAATCAGCATGTATTTCGTTGCAGTAATCTGTTTTTTCTCTCAGGTAAGTGATTTGTAGGTAATTAAGAAAATATTGAGTGTGTCAAATTAAAATAAATCATATGCTGCAGAAATGCAACAGTGGGAAGTTAAGGGTTAATCAACTAGAATATGTTCTATAATACAGGGCGTTGCCAAATCCGACCGACAAGTTCTGAGGAGTGATATTAGGCAGCATGGGAATGACAGATCACCAAAGAATACAGGGTCGAAAACCATGTTTAGTCGGAGTAATTTGCAAAAACAGTTCTGAAGCGTGTAATCTCGAGTGGAATAAGACGGGCAATACGAGGTAAGAAATACATTTATTAGACGTGAAGCATGTTTACAGTACGAGCAATGCATCACAGAAATGCAACGACAAGTGATTGTCACAGGAATTGTTCAAGTTGCGGCCGCCGTGTAGGACCAATACTTACAAACGAAGAATTGTTGGACGCTTTCAAACAAATCCTATGTGCTGGCGATGTGAGCTGAAGCAACGACCATCCGTGCTATAAGATCCTCCACTGTAGACACCTGTGTCTCATACATGAGCAATTTCAGATGGTCATAGAACAGGGGGTGAACCTTTACGCATCAACGTGCCATTTTTTCTAAAGAAACATTTAATGAGGTATAAACATGCCGTCAAATAATTTTGACTTGTGATTATTGGGAAAATAATTTAAAAAAACTAATTACTAACAACTCAAAATTATTTATTTATTACGAAAAAAATTCATTTTGCATTGTATGTAAATGGTTTAATTCAAATTAAAGTAACCTTAGTGTGACTATTGTTGTGGTTCCTTTATTGACAAATAACTCATATTACGATTGCAAGATGTTACTTTTATCGGAATGCATGCTGAATTGGAGTCATCTGTCAAATGTCTAAGTAATTAATTCTTTTTGCTCTGGTTCACTTTTTTGACAAAAGGATTGGTTTCAAAATGCCGTTTTCTAGAAAATTATACATACCATTGTTCCAGAACATGAAATACACACCTTTTTTCCGTATTTACTAATCGTGCCAAATTTCTCAGTCCACCTAGTTTGAAATTATATGTTACATTACTATCTTCCACTTTTTATGTGTGTGCTAAACTAGCCATGGTTAAAATTTGTAGACAAACCTTTCATCTTTAGCAATTGTAGTCCACGGCGTATCTGAGGCAAGACAATAACAAACGTGTATGCGCGTTTGTTCGTAATACTTCATAGAGAACTCTGCTATTTTGAACTAAAATGCATGCTATTTTGATCGCAGTGCCCAAAATAATGTGTCGCGTGCCATCAATGGCACGCGTGCCCCTGGTTCGCCATCCCTGCTATAGAAGAAGAAATCCAAGGGATAGAAATCCAGGGAGAGTGGAGACCAAGAAACGGGTCCGCCTTGTCCAAATCACCTCCTGAGATATGTAGCATGGAGAAAGTGATCTTAATCGAGAGTTGCATCACTCTACATGCTTCAAAAGGTTTAAGGATAAATTTTAGATGGGTGATAAAACGCTAAAATCTGACTTATATTATGCTTTTCATTCTTTTTATAATCATACTTTACACAATTTTTTTTAATTTTTGGCGTTACTATGTATTGTTCTCTACATTTAATAAGTTGTTAAAACCTTTATGAATAACAAGAGAAACAATTTCTGTTTACTACACTTAATATACCTTAATGACAATGAAATTTCCACAAAAATGGTAGTGAATTTAATAAAATAACATTACCTACACAGCTATAATTTATAATTACTAAGCGAATTAGCTTTTGTTTATACAACGTGTCAATGAAACTATTATTTAAAGAACTTTTAAAACGCATTAAACTTGTAATTTTTATTACGAAATATAAGTGAGAAGAGGGATCTGTTTGTCTTATTTACAAGAAAAGTGAAAAGTTAGAATGTGGTAATTACAGGGGACTTTCTTTACTTAATATCGCATACAAGATCGACATCATTTTATTCAACCGGTTAGAAGCTTGCATCTGGAAACTACCCATTGGAAACTATCAATGCTGATTCCAGAGAGGAAAAACAACGACCGATCAACTGTATACTAATAGGCAGATATTGGAGACAACCAAGGAGTATAATATTGGCACCTACCTCTTTTGTATTGACTTTAAAGCTGAATATGATAGCGTCAACCGAGAAAAACTCGGAAGCTATGTTAGAGTTAAACATACCAAAGATAGTTGGTCAATTTCACTAGAATAACTCAAAAAAGAGTTTCTTGTAGAATAAAAATTATAACAAATCTCTCAGTTTTATTTTTATTGAAAAGGCCCATCGACAGGAAGACTTCCTTTCATGCCTATTGTTTAACATCGCTTTGGAAAAGGTCATTACAGACTCTAGCATAAACACAAGCGGTACTATTTTCCAAAGCACTACACAATTTGTCTTTGCTGATGATATAGATATCATTGGAAGATCAAATATATCTATTATAAAAGCTTTTGTGGCACTTGAGAGTTCGGGAAGGAGATGGGATTTGTTATTAAGGCATCCGACTACGTTCGGAACCGTGATTTTCAAAAGCGCATAAATGGGTAATTCTTATGATATTTAGCGTCACTTAGATTAGAATATATGCATAAAATTGTTTTAAGGACGTATTGACAAAAAAATGTATTTAAATACAATATTTTGGCAAAATATTAACTTAGAATAATCTTTTTTTCCAAATATTCTCCTTTCGCGAAAGATGCTTCTATTAGAATAATATTTTGCCTGTATATAGCTCAGACCTCTGTACAATAACTCAACTAGAATTTTTGAAATATATAACTTAGAAGTGGGTTTATTCATATTTTACGACAACAGAGGGGAGCAATTTTAAAAAAGAAACGCCAATAGTTATTTCAATGGGTGGTAACTCTGAAAATAATGTGAATTTTACAAAAAATTCTAGTTGAGCCTCTGTAGAGAGATCTGAGCTATATACTGGCAAAATATTATTATAATAGACCATTTTTCACAAAAGGAGAACATTTGGAAAAAAGATTAGTCTAAGTTAATTTTTTACCAAAACATTATATTTAAATACTTTTTTTTGTCAAAATGTCCTTAAAAAATTTTTATGCATGTATTCTAATCTGAGTGATACTAAATATCATGAAAATTATCCATTTATGGGCTTTTTTAAAATCACAGTTCCGAACGTAGTTGGATACCTTAATGCGGACAAAACAAAGTTTTTGATTTCAACTAATAAATCTCCAAATTTGTTTCCTTTGAAGGTAGGTAACTATATTTTTGAAACAGTATAACAGTTCACATATTTAGGAACTCTGATCTCATGTAAAAACTACCTGAAAATTGAAATAAACAATAGAATTTGTTTGGCTAACAGAAGTTTTCATGGCCCTACAAACCAATTCGAGTCTAAGTTTATTTCTATAAACGCCAAGCTGAAAGAAAAATTGTCCTAAAAGGTTTTGAAAGAAAAATCTTAAGGAAAGTCTTTGGACCTATTCAAGAGAACAATGAGTGGAGAATTCTTTACAATAATGAAATTTACAAGAAATATGGCGAGAGTGACATTACGTATTAGGTGGCTGGGTCATCTGTGCAGAAATGCCGTTGCTTTTCCTGCCAAAAAAGTAACTTTTTGAAGAATTGAAGGGACCAGATGTAGAGGACGACCACCTGCACGATGGTTAAACGATGTTAAAAAGGACCACATACTAATGGGAATCAACCGACAGAAGGCCGTCGTGACTGATAGAGTCAACTGGAGGAGGATCAGCTAGTCACCCTTGACCTGCAAAAGACTGTTGAGGGAGGGTATGAAGAAGAAGAATTTCGAATATAATTTCTCTCACTATGATATTTTTCTACAAATTCAGTTTTGATTTACCTCTGAAGTATAATCTTTGAAAAAAATATTCGTACATAATTTCATACGTAATTAAACATAATTTCTAACTGGATTCCGTAAGTACAATGTTCCTCAAAGAAGGCCCTCGTTAATATAAAAGAATAGCTTAGGATAATTTTTATTTGGCCTTTAAAACACCGAAAAATATTGTTGTCAAAAGAACAAGGTTGATTTTTTTTATAAATGAAAAAGAAAATGCTTTTTTCTTAAAGCTACACAGCATCCTCTTTCAAAAAACTTTTTTGGAGACTGTAGCAGTAAAAAATTTATGCTTTATATTTAAATTATATTATTCAGCTGGTTATCTAAGTAAAAAGTAAATTTAACGAGACATTTTACAATTTTAAAAAATCATGAATTTTTGAATTTTTTTTTAAATCTTTATAAAATGCTCAATTTTTTAAATATTTTAGTCATTTTTGGTGATTTATGTTTCTTAGATTATTGTAAGTAAATTTAATATGGGTTTGAAAATCTGTTCCGTTGTTGATTTTTAATAATTATTTTCTCTAGCTAAACCTGGAAAAAGCACAAAACTTTTAAAAATAATAAATTTAGCATTTTTTTTAAAAAATAACCAGAGATCTCAGACCTAAATCCATACTAGCTTTTATAGGGCATACATTTGCGAACAAATATAAAAAAATGTCAAGATTCTATCTGGTACAGAAAAAAAGCCTTAAGATTTAGAAAACACATCTTCAAAATTAAAAGTTTGAGAAAAACGCATTTAAAGTTTGTAAAGGCATAAACCAAAAACTTATAATACCCGTAGAGCTCTAATTTTTTAATATGTTATTTGCCATTGTATTTTATACATTAAAACACTATTTTAATTAAATATGACTGAAAGCATTTTTTTCTAATTCAAAATATAGTTTGCATAATATTGACACACTTGCCCTTTTGTTACGACGGCAGGTTATTTAGCTTAATCTTAACCTAATATTTTCACAATAGTTTTGAAGCACAAAACATTTATGTGCAACATAATAATGATACCAACTTAAGCTAACAATCACCAGGTTTGTAAAAAAAGCTGATTTTTATTTCAGTTTTAATTTGGGGCAGTTTATCAAGTTTTAAAGTCGCCCTACAAGAACACAAATACCATATTACCGGGTGTTTTTTCAAGTTTAACTGACACTTTACGAAGAGTGTGAGATTGTATGTTCAATATTACATTAAGGATGTTACTCTTAAGTTCATCAAGCGTTGGGGGATTATTCCTGAAGGTGACAATTTTTATATATCCCCAAAGGAAAAATCCAGAATTTTCAAGTCCTGGGAACATTGGCAGCCAAGGTCCTTTGGAAATGACACAATCATCGAAAAATTCAGTTAAAACTTCCATACTATCCCGTGATGTGTGGCACGTTGAGCTGTCTTGTCGCAAACAAGGTACCGTTCATCACTGTTCAACAAGGATATAAATTTTATAATGATGTTTATGTAGACGGACGGTCTTTTCATTGGACTTCTGTGTAATGCGGTCTCCACATCTGCCACCCTCGTTTTCACTATGGACGCTCTACCCGATTACTTCCGGTCTGCAACCTATCTTATGTCACAGAACTGTTGCACTAAATGTGTTATCGTTGATGCATTTGGTACTTTTTCTCCTGGATATTTCTGCTGAAATGCATTTATCACAAACAATAATACTTTGTAGCAAAATAAAATTCCACGATGGCTATTCTTTGCACTTGGAAAAAATTCATGCACCTGCCGTTGTGCTCAACTGACTGTAACTGACAAATATTTTGGAACTGATACTTGATACCATTCAAAACTTCCTATGACTGGGCTCTTGCTGCCATCTAGTGACAGAAATATCAAGCAACCCTTTTGGGTTTTAATCAGCAAGGATTACCATGTGGATGTGCGCGACTTTTAAAACACCCGGTATAGTAATACTTTATGTTTACTACAATGTAGTTTGACACACTATGGAGATATTCAGTTTTATCTGCAATACTTGTAGTCAGAATATTCGTATTTGGAAGTTTTATTACAGTATCAGTGAAGGGCTGGTTTTTTAGATACATTATTTTTTCAGTAGTATTCCATCTCTTTCAAATGTTGTTTCTCATAGCAAACGAGGAAGTTTTGACCGTGGAATTTTCTCAACAGGAAAAATTATCAAAAAAGTTTTTAAGTTATATAAACTATTTTTTTATAAAAAAATCGGCTTTGAAATCAATCTTAATTAAGTAATTATGAGAAATATAAGAACTCGAAATATAATCAAGCAGAAATGATTTTAGTAATGACAATTGGAATTAATAACCATTTCACTTTAAAAGAGTTGATTATGCTCAAAACTATTTTTGATTAATTAAACTTAAGAGTAGAAAATTGCCTTAAAATGAAACCAAAACCAAAACCTAAGCACAGAAAATTTCAAATATCTGAAAAACTAATTTGTTACCAGATTTGAAATTTGATGGCAAGCTGCATAATGATATGGGCCACAATAAAATACAAAAAAAATCGGTATATTTGAGATTTGTAGGATATATATATATATATATACTGCATAGCCTTAAATATTTTTTATGGTCTAAAATAACATAAAAAAGCTAAAAGGGTTTTCATATCAAGAAATCTACGAACAACTGATTTTCTTAGAACATAATATATCCTTATGACATTTAAGCAAAACCATACTTTAAAACTTAAAGAAAATTTTTCTTTTATATAAGGAAAAGAATTTTCAATCTATGCACTAACAAAATAGTCTAACACCAAAAACTTTATTATTTATAATAAACATACTAACTGCTAAAATAAGAACAATTTTGGAGAGAAAAGTAACAACTAAAGTATAAATCATTTCCTTCTTATACAATTTAAATAGCATAGGTCTTAAACCTTAATATTTGAAGACATTCTCGTTTTCCAAACCATTATATTTTCTTTTAAACCTCAAAAAATTAAAATTTTAGAAAACTTCTTCTGAGATGCAATAAACATATTTCCTTAACGTTCACTTTATTCTTTACGCATCAAAAAAAGATAGAAAGGGGGAAGAAAACTATAAAAACGAAAAAATAACTTTTTAGAAGAGATGAGGGAAAAAAATCTTTTTTATTGTGAAGCAAATAACTATCTTTAATAGTAAAAATTCTATACGATTTTAAGACACGATAAGTCTTTACTTTCCAGAAAAAATAAACGGGTTGAATAATAACAATATAATAAAACAGTTGAACTTAAGCACTAGTTTTCTTACACGTTTAGCATAAGTTCGAAGGTTTAAGAACCATTTTGGTTTATGGTGGGAAAATGATGAAGAAAGTGTTTCGGATAAAAAGCTTTACTTGCAGTATAATCTCGAGTTTATTTTCTCCATTCTCTTTCTTTATACAAAATAAAATACAGAACTATATTTGTGTAATAAAATCTCTCCCATATATTAAGAACTTAATAATGTTTCTTCCAGACTTTATAATATACGATTCATGATTTTAACAGCATATAACAAAGGACAATGGTAGAATTTCACAGCAGTTGGGATATAAAAGAAGGAAATTATATAATTGGGAATATAAATACCCCTACACACTTCAAAGCCATTGTATTATAATTTTTTTGTAATTAAAACATTGCAGAAAATTAGTAATCTTTTCATGCATATACATATGATAAACATAAATTTATATGAAGTTTGCAGCACTCTTTTATGCATCACATATCATATATATAATATATATATATGTGAGAGATGACAATGAAACTAAAGACATCTTCAGTATACTTTGAATTTAATTGCTCACAATTAACATATTTACAAATTATTAGTTACATATTATAGATCATCATTTATATCGTCTTTTTGCAATTGTTAGCAGACACGAAGGGTCTTCGTCTTGTCAAGGCGTTCTCTACTTCGAACGTCTCTCGACAGGCAGGCTCTCAAAACACTGTAAGCGTCACCAGACATGCCCACAGCAGAAAGGACGTTTATCTTGTGGTTTGTTTACAGTGGCCGGACCATATATATATATATATATATATATATATATATATATATATATATATATATATATATATATATATATATATATATATATATATGTGTGTGTGTGTGTGTGTGTGTGTGTGCGCGTGCGTGCGTGCGTGCGTGTGCGTGCGTGCGTGCGGCGTGCGTGCGTGCGTGCGTGCGTGCGTGCGTGCGTGTGTGTGTGTGTGTGTGTGTGTGTGTGTGTGTGTGTGTGTGTGTGTGTGTGTGTGTGTGTGTGTGTGTGTGTGTGTGTGTGTGTGTGTGTGTGTGTGTGTGTGTGTGTGTGTGTGTGTGTGTGTGTGTGTGTGTGTGTGTGTGTGTGTAATAATTCTCTCTAGTATCCTTTTTGTTAACTCTTTTTACTAATGTTTAAACAAACCTTAATTCTTTGGTTTAAAATTAACACTATAATCCTAATCGTAATCGGCTAGTAAGAAATCCCTGTCCAACCCCCATTCTATCCAATCAGAGCCACTATTGTATAATAGTCACTGTCGTATAAAAGCGAAAATCTTGTGTAATCGCTCTCTTTGTCTTTGTGTTGATTCCGTCAAGATGTCGCTGCTGCTTGTCTCTTGTCCGCTTGTCTTTATGAACGCCAAAGTAAAAAGATAACGTCCACACTGAAAATGTTTTCTTGAAACCACTCGACACAAATACCCCATTTGGCCGCAACATTACATATATGTACGTAATGTTCTCTTATATGTATCACAATTTCCGATCTTATTACATATTAATACTTATCCTTTTCCAATTTTTATTACGAAATTTGTTTTAACTTTTTCGTAGTAAAATTGTCAACAGCTTCACAATTCGAATAAAAAATATTATGAAGTATTAATCACTATATAAATCCATTTAAAAGTTTTAAAAATTGGCCTATTGTGTCTTGTTTTGGTGAAAAAAAGTATTTCTTAAGATTTTTTTTACTATGAATAAAATTTTTATAATAGTTTACTCAAATAGGTATGACGAAATTTTAGATCAGATTTGAAATACTCTTGAATGAGGGAGTACAAAATCAAGAATTGTAACAATGTAGCATTGAACCAAAGAGGTTTTCAATATTTACTTGATAAAGAGTATTCAATATTACATTTCTCTGAATCTAAAGTTAATCCATATTAACCCCCTTCCATGCTCATTTTATTTCAGGATTATGGATCAAAAATGTCAGTTTCCTTATGATTACCTAGGAAAGTGAGCAAAAGCATTCGAAACCATAAGAACATGTGAAATAATTCGGGAAAGACCGATTGTAAAGTGTAAATTTTCACAGTACCCAAGCTACACTCGGGATGAGCCAAGATGGTACGTTTCGCATGCCCGAGCTCAGCTCGGGAAAAAACGGGAAGGGGTTAACAATGAGAAGAAAAATCCTCACGAACAAGATACAGATTTACGAAATTCTAGACTTATTCAATAGGCGACATATCGGGGGAACAAATATTCTACCAAGAAGCTGTATGTTGTTCTGAAAAGAAATTTTAAGCATTCATTGAAATACTATTTTCCTACTGAAATACAAATCCAAGTTTGCTTTAAAAGGAAAATATTATTTCTGGTTCTAGAACTTCTGTAAAATGTTCATGATGTTTAGACTGTCCACAGTCCTTATCATTTGTGGTCGTCTATGATATCCAATGATGTCTCATACCTTTACGCTCGACACTTAAACGGTTTGACACAGGATTCGGAAAATGGTGCTCACTAGTATGCGGATACAACTGTCATTCTGACCCAAATTGAAGCAAGATTCGTCTGAAACGACTAGTCATCATCCCAGACTCTATTATAAAGAATCCATTGCAATCTCAAGTGGCTATGGTTTTGCGTCAAAGAAATCCTCCATAAAGGAAATCTTGCACGCAAATCACGGTTCTACAAGCATCTACGAATTGTTGGAACAGAAAATAGTAGAAATTTAGTTCTCCATGCAACATGTCGTGATGACACTCAACAGTTCGTCATTACCAGGGGAATGAGGCGTTTGAGGAATCGTACCTTTTGCCGTACACTGCTTTATTTCCGATTATCTGCCTACTTTCGTACCACTGCTTCTAAACTCACAACACTGTAGTTGTATTGCACTCCGTCTGATTCGCAATTACACAGTAAGAAAACTCCCTTTTTTCCTTTGCGGAAGCCTACAAGTCGCTCTCGTTAAAACTGTGTTAATGGCTTCCTTTGTCATCTTAAAGGCTGAACGTCTTCTCACGACTAGTTCAGTACTAGAAGATAACAATAAGTAGTAAGGACAGCCATGGATAGTTATTGATGTCCCTCTATTGCTCTCTGTTTATATGACTAGATCAGTCGTACAGAAGACACTGTTCAGCACTATAATGCCATATTCGCTCGACTCTAAATTTCCAATTCTTTGAAAACTACACTTAAGGTATCCGACTACGCTCGGAACCATGATTTTGCAAAAGCGTATAAATGGATAATATTTATAATATTTAGTCAAACTTAGATTAGAAAATGTATATAAAATTGAGAATATTATTACAATAAAAAAATTATTTAAGTACATTATTTTGACAAAAAATGAACATAGAATGACCCATTTTCAAAATATTCTCCTTTTGTGAAAACTGCTTCTATTATAATAATATTTTGTCTGTATATAGCTCTGACCTCTGTACAGAAGCTCGACTAGAATTTTTGAACTATATAACTTAGAAGTGGTTTTATCCATGTTTTACGACAACAGAGGGGAGAAATTCTAAGAAAAAAACGCCGATATTTATTTCAATGGGTTGTAACTCTGAAAATAATGTGAATTTTTCAAAAATTATAATTGAGCCTTTTTACAAAGGTATGAGCTATACACAGGCAAAATATTATTATAATAGAAGCATTTTTCACAAAAGAAGAACGTTTTGAAAAAGAAGGTTATTCTAAGTTAAAGTTTCTTTTCACAAAAGAAGAACATTTTTAAAAAAAAGGTTATTCTAAGTTTATTTTTTGCCGAAAAATTGTATTTAAATAATATTTTTGTCAAAATATCCTTAAAACAATTTTACACATGTATTCTAATCTAAGTGACACTAAATATTCTGAAAATTATCCATTTATGCACTTATTTAAAATCACGGTACCGAACGTAATCGGATACCTTAAATTCGCATTTCCTGAAAATGCCATTTTAATCCCGGGATTTTTTAATGTGTTGTAATTATTACAAACATGAGTCTGTATTTACATATACCAGCGTTTCTTAAACTGGGGTCCGTGGATCCCTAGGATTCACGAAGGTCACTCATTTAATGTTCTTTGCATGTTTAGAAAGGTCTTGTGGAAAATAAAAAGATGTGTTATTTTTGACTAGGTTACTAAATTTCCCCTGGTGATAAAATTATTCTAGAGCATGTATTTCGATCAAGAATACTAAATCAGGGAGAGGTGTTTAAAATCTTGGGGGTTCACGATGTCAGGCTGATACATAAAAGGGGGGTGGCGGGAGGATCGAAAGCTTAAGAATGGTTCACATGCATTATTTTTTAGGAAGTATAGTTATTTTGAAATTTTGGAAGAATATCTTAAGATACACAATAAAATACTCGGTAAGGAATATATTCCAACTAGAGAAGGTATTTTTTTATATGTATATATGCAATAATTCTCCCTAGCATCCTTTTAATTAACTCTTTTAATATTATTCAAATAATCTTTTAATTATTTGGTTCGAAACTAACACCCTGATCTTAATCGTAATCAACTAATATTATTACATCATAAATCCCTTGCCCGCCCATTGTAACCAATCAGAGCTCTTATTACAAAAATGTCACGTGGTTTTTACCGTCGGGTATAAAAACCGATGTCTCTGGAAATCCCGGCCTATCTCCTTTCTTTTGTCTGCTTGCCTTCATCATGTAATCAGCCGGCTGCAGCGTGTTCTGTGTTTGTCTTATGTGTTTGTGCCATGATGTTTGCTTCTTGTTATGTGTAATGCCGTCCCTACTTGATCTCTATGTGTTTCAAGATGCAATATACTGGATTAGTGTCCCAAACAGCCTCATCTGAATACATAATATCAACCAATATAGAAAATGTATCTAATATACAGTCATTCACTCGCCATCGGCCACGCCCTATCTTTGATTCGACATTGTTTAAATCAACCACTCGCCACGACAAATAATGCACTGCTAAAGTTTTATCATTACATACATATTTTGTGATAATTATTTTACTCATTATATTTTTAATTATTTTCGATGCACAATTTTTTTAAATTATGTTTTTATCAAAATTTTTAAAAATGTTGATGCTTTAAGATATTAAGTCACAAGATATCTGAAAAATTGATTATATTTATGTATTATTAATAATATTTCAAAACTCAATTGAAAAAGTAAAATTTCTATTTGCTTAAAATAGACTGACCAAGTTTATATTTTACATATCTAAGATGTCAGAAGCTTTTCAAATTGTTAGCTGATTTCATTTTCTTAGAGTTTAAATAAATTCATAATGCCATTACATTTAAAAGGAGTAAAACATTTAGATATTATACACCTTTCCCCTTAATTATTATGTGCAACCACAGAATTAAAACATATAAAGGGAGTAAAATATTCATAAAATGAAACACATCAGACACCCTGAATAAATTTTTGAGCACGATCCTCAAAACAATTTCTAAGCTACGGAATTGGAGTGAAAATGGGAAAAGCCCTTATATTGTTCCCTTGGGATAAATGTATCTTTACGAAGATCATTTTCCTTCAGAAATTTTCTATTGCAGGGAATTAGGCGTCAAATAAAAAACATCGCCTCATCTCTTACCTCAGGTGTGAAACGCTGCTTTTAAATCTGTGGATATATACTATCCTATAATTTTCTTTCTTTCATCCCTTCTTCTTTTTCTTTTTGTTGTTAAAAACTGAGTGAAGCTCATTGAAAAGAGTTTTATATACACAAAATGTTTCCTTAAGTTACATAAAATGCATATCTTAGCTCATTTAAGAATTATCTTTCCTACTTTTTGAAATCTTACTGTTTTCACTAATGAGCCCATTTTGTAATAGTTCTAAGCATTTTATACTGTTTTGAATTTTGTGGTTGCTTATTGCCGTCAAAAACAATCGACGACAATACATTTATTTTTATATAATGATAAATGGCTATTCTTGTTGAGAAGTTAAATATAAACAAATGATATTAAAAAAAAATTAAGTCAATTCCTACTTTGAATGGATATAAATATATACAGTCGAACCTCTATATAACGAACGTCTATATTGCGAATTTTTTTATACAGCGAACTTTTTCCTGGAACCTTCAATATTTCGCGATTTTCTTCATAAAGTAACCTCTCTATAGCGAAGTGCATTTTCTCTACAACGAACTTTTTCTTTTGTGATTCAATTCTTGTTCTCCCTTTTTTTAAAGTTTTTCGGAAAAAATTTCAAGTTACTCTCTCTTTAACACATTTTATGGTGGTCATATATCTTGAACTGGCTTTATTAGATCTTAACTCGCCGAGAGCAGTAGAGTTTTGGATGTTTCATCCAAGAAGTGCTACCCTTAACCCCCATTGCCCAGTTCACTAGAAGCATCTTCGATATCCACTTTCACCCTTAGTGGAGTTGTCCCGTATCCCCGTGTTCTAATTATAATATAATGCATGTTTAATATTACTTGTATGCTTTAAATTATGAAATGTCCTTCAAATTCATTAATTTTTTTATTCAATTATTTTCTTAATATTGATGGTACAGAGAATTCTTCGACATTCTTATTTCTTGTTTTCCTTGCAGTGTTCTTTCTTTCATTTTTGATGGGTATGATATATAAAATAAACATATATTAATTTTTAAAAAGATATAAATAATTACATATTTAATATAAGAAATGAATGTAAAATTTGTTTCATGTGGTTTATAAAGTATGTTAAAAGATGAACCTCTGTGTAAAGAATTTTCCATATAACGAACTTTTTGCTGGGATTTAGCGACTTCATTATATAGAGGTCCGACTGTATATATATATATATATATATATATATATATATAAGAAGAGTGTGAACTAATAGTAGGAATTGAAAAAAAGAGTATGATTGCCTGCATTGTTGTAACAATGCACACCTTGTTTGGCTAGTTTGACTGAAAAACTGGTTTTCGACGCTAGTTTTTGTCATTTTTTTAACAGTTATATCGTTACAACAATGGAAACGAATCTAAATTGGTAATTAATTTAATTAAAGAATTAATATTTGAAAAAACTGTACTAACATCAATTGTCATCGACTGCAGGGTAAAAAAAGTTTATTTGAACTTGATTGGATGAATAGAAAGTATTTTATTAACGAAAGAAAATTTGAACAAGATATATATATATATATATATATATATATATAACATAATATAATATAAATAAATAATTAATATATATATATATATATATACATCGGGAGAGAGTGAGCTAATAGTAGGAATTGAAAAATATATCCTTTTGTTACAATAAATGGGAATACTCTATCAATTGTGAATTATTTCAGGTGTCCTTTAATTCTTATTTATTATTTTTAATTCTAAAAACATCTCAGAAATATGACTGATGAAACGGATTTGTGACGTGGTTTCAGCCACGTTTCTTTTTAATATAACAGCATTTACATAGATGGTGCGTGAAACAAATAGTTGACACAGTCCCCTGAGTTATGTTTTATTATGCATCATGTGAATTTGCTTTAAAGAAACCGCTTGTGACCATTTTGAAAGTAATCAATATGCTATATTCTTTGGAATTTCCTAATCTTATTTGATATGATGCACAAATAAGCTAGATATGATTGTATTAGTGAATTTTTTTCTACTTATAAAATAGTGTAACATTTTACTTATATAAGATTATATTTGGTCAGGAATCAAATGAATCGAATTCAGTACTTCAGTATAATGGGAAAAGGCATTTTTTTGCAAAGCGTCAGATGAAAAGCAGGAACAAAATATTTATAATGTGTGGACAAATATAAAAATAAATTATTGTTATATTTTACAATACATATGATAAAAAAGATTTCCTCAAACAAAAAAGAAATGACGAAAATTTACTTTTTTCTTCATTCTGAAAACTACAAAAAGTCAAACACTATTTTAAATTATTAAAATTAGAAAAAAAAATGAAACATTACATTCTTTATCAAAATACAGTCATAATAAAGACAAAAAGAACATCAAACAGCTTCGACTTTTTTTTTCAGTTCAAATTGAGACAAATGTGTTTGAAACACAAGCATTCAAGTGACAAAGTAAGCGACGCTGATGGTGAAATTGACAAAAGAACGTTCTTGAATTAATAAGAGAAAAAAAAGACAAAAACTTGATGAAGGTTAAAAAAAATCAAAATTTTTTTATAATTATTTTTTCTCATTATAAACAAATAAATTTCATTTTATTTGAACGGAGATTTGAAAACTGTTGACATTTTCGATTTTTTTTCCCTTATTGAATTTTTTTTAAAAATTCTTTACTAAAAGAAAAAAGAATGATATTTCGTCTTAATCTCTTAAAAATGAAAAAAAAAATTCTTATGTTTGCAGCAATTAATTAGCATTCTTTCTTTCTTTTACATGTTGCTTCCGTCTTCGAGTATACTTTGAAAACATTTTTAAGAGTGACTATTCTATTTCCATATTTAGTCGAAGCTAATAAAAATTTGAAAATTTTGTATTTTAAAAATTAAACAATATAATTTAATTCAAAATATATTTTCTTCGTTATTATATTATTTTTTCTGCTTTCATCTTCTCCATGTACTTTAAATTTGTAGTTTTTTCCCTAAAGTAAAAATAACTAACATAAAAAATTTCCGTTAACTATTTTATACTTTCCTAACACATTTTTTTTTGATAATTTAAATTGTCATAATGGGATTAAATTTTAATTTTATAAATATGTTCTTTTATAAAAATTCTAAGAAATATAGCACTAGTATGAGTAATTCATCTCATCATAGAAAACACGAAAAAGTTTTTGTTAACAAAACGGGGAGCTCTTTGCTTCGTTCAAAGGACTTGGATGTCTACTAACGCTATTCTCTCAAGGGAATCTGTGTAGAGATAACATCAAATAAAAAAAGGGAATAAAACTTTCAAAAACTTTCGTACGATAACTTTAATCCCCTGATAAGTTTATGTTTCATATTAACTGCAAGTTATTTAAATTCAAATAATAAGAGAAGAATAATTCAGTTTTTACTGCTTGAGTTCCTATCTGAGGGAATTGGTAAGCAATTCTGAAGGAAAAAGTGTTTTCATGTTTAAATCTTTCGAGAAATATTACTTTAGATCAGGGATCGGCAACCTTTTAGCTTGGGCGTGCCAGGCCAATCTACAAATATGATTCAGCATGCCACACAGCACGACATGTTTAAAACAATTCGATTCCAGCGATAATGCATGGAGAGTTAGAAAACGGAGGTCAATAATATACATTTACAGTATGATTATCCACTAATTTTGCATCATCTCTAAAGATATTACCCAGCATAAAAATATAAACAGTATAAAATATAATTATTTCTTCAATAAAAATTTTAAAAATTAAAGTTGGGCTTACAATATGCATTTTTAAACATATTTACTAAAATAAGAAACATAGACAACATAAAATATAAGTATTTCCCTTCATTATAATTAATTAAAAAAATTTTTTATTTTAGTGCAAACCTAGTGCTTGCACCACCCAATATTTTTGTCGCAAAATCGGGAGAATAATGTATAACTTTCAATTTGTCACGATTCTGAGCTTTCACTTGTTAAACAATTTCTGGGAGGACTCGAAATATTTTTCATATCAAGGAAGGTTTTTTACTTAGATATGTGGAACCAAAAGCAGAAAGCAAAGTACGTGCAATTCTCTCTATTCAAAAAATTAAATCTCTCCATCAGTATTGTTCAATAAATTACAAAAAAGTTGTAAATTTATCTTTAATCTTTCACATTTTTTTCGTAATTCCTTAAATATCCATAGTTCTGAAGATGTTTAAGGTTCATTACAAATTTATCAAATTCCATGCACTCAAAAATTGACAAATTTATAGAGTGGTACAGAGTGCCTCTGAGAATTGTACCGCTTGCCGTAAGTTGCTGCCCCTTGGTATAGATCTTGAATTGTTCTGCTCCTAGGATATTTAAAAAATAATTTAAATTACTTTGAGTACTATTTTTTGCTTCTACACAACACACAACCTATTCGTAGCTAAGCTTATATTTATTATTGTTCGTAGCAATACCATCATAACAGAAAACCAATAAATACACAATTTATTTCATTTTAAAGCTGACAATAATATTGTTTTCTTCAATAATTATTACATTTAACAATTTTTACCGTTCCTCTTCAACTGGTTATTTAGTGGCCTTTAATTGTATACAAGAATTATCTTGTCTATGATGTTTTTTATGTGTGTGGAGTGAATTTTATGAGATATTTTGTTTCCGTATAAAGGATGATTATATCTGTAGAATGTTAATTTTTATTGAGATCACACACTCACTTTGTACGTCTTATGTGTTTTTTAGAGGAATTATTCACTCATAATGAAAATTGCAAAATAATGCCAATATGATTAAATACAATATTCCTTTCAAAAACACAAAACACTTGCATATAGCACTGAAACATATTTCTCAAAGCATTTTAGCTATGACCTGTTTCTTTTCACAAATCCTTGATTTTATGACTTGTTCAAGAAAGCAGCAAACTAAAAACTGGTACTATTTTGTATCAAGCCAAATCAAAATCTATAAAAATATTTGCAAGAAGTAGTCAGATATTTGAAACTTCACAAACAGGCTGCCGGAAATAATAAAGCTAAGAAAGGAGATTGATAAACATCTTTCAAATAAATATTGTGACTTTCAAGAAAATAAATTGAAATCTATTTTTACGTATAAGAAAACGTGAAAAACATTATCTTAAGGATCTCTGTAACCTTTTAACAGAATTTTTTTGTATTTAAACTCTTAAAAAAATTAGGATTTAACATGTCACACAGAATATTTTATTTCCAAAAATGAGTTCAGAATAAATTATAAATATATTTTTGGAGGGGAGGGGGGTACAATATTAGAAATTAAATCTTTTATTAAAGAAATTTTGAAAAAAAAAATGTAAATTTTTACCAAAATGTAAAATTTTCTTTATTTTGCCAAAGCTTATTTAGTTTTGTAATATATGTTGTGTGTGTGTGTGTGTGTGTGTGTGTGTGTGTGTGTGTGTGTGTGTGTGTGTGTGTGTGTGTGTGTGTGTGTGTGTGTGTGTGTGTGTGTGTGTGTGTGTGTGTGTGTGTGTGTGTGTGTGTGTGTGTGTGTGTGTGTGTGTGTGTGTGTGTGTGTGTGTGTGTGTGTGTGTGTGTGTGTGTGTGTGTGTGTGTGTGTGTGTGTGTGTGTGTGTGTGTGTGTGTGTGTGTGTGTGTGTGTGTGTGTGTGTGTGTGTGTGTGTGTGTGTGTGTGTGTGTGTGTGTGTGTGTGTGTGTGTGTGTGTGTGTGTGTGTGTGTGTGTGTGTGTGTGTGTGTGGATCTCACATCTCACTTGTTTCATTATGTTAGTTATGAAGATTTCCTTTCCTTTATCGCAACCAGGGCTATTTGGGAAAAAAAGGTTAGTTTATCTTCCAGTTAGTTAAATATTTTATACACGTAATTTTGTTTTCAATAAACAACAACGTTCTTCATTTTTCATTGGTTAAAAAAGATCTAAGCAAATACCAGAAAAAATGTTTGAAATTTAAAATTTTAATTCCATTTTTTATAATTACAATAATATGGGGGAAATTGAATATGTGGGAGCTCCTAAGCTATAAAGTGGGTTTTCATGGTACAAAAATATTAAAATTAAATATAAATATAAATACTTATATCATATATATATATATATTCGAAAAAAGATCTTTTGAATTCAAATCTGAAACGTTTGCTGAAAGAAACAATAGCTAAATATAAAAAAATTAAATATACAAGAAATAAAAAGTGTAAAATGCATCAGCTGTATAAAGAATGGAAGTTTTCAACATTAAAAAAAACAAAATCTCAAGTCTTTTTAGTTTCATGAATGTATAAAAAATATAAACGGAAAACCATGATCTATATATGTATTCTCTACAGACTCTGCTTGTTTTGTTATTAGCATAAGAAGAAACTACTTTAGCGTCCCCTGCAATGTTATTAAGAGCATATTATGTAAAAAATAGCTATAATAACACAATAACACTAATTGGATGTTTTCGTCACATAAATATTTCTTTCCATTGCGTTTTATTAGATTGAAGTAGAAATATTGATTCCCCTCCTACACATTATTTTCTCTTTGTGTATACATTTGGATATTTAGGGAAATATAATTTGTCGTTTCACAATACTGTGTTATCTCTCGTTACGAGTTATAATTTTTTAATCAGACATAAAATGCTAATATTTCAAATTGCTCAATGTTTATGAACGTTTTACTCCAAAGCAATAGGATATATATATATATATATAGTTATTGGATAATCTTTCCGAAGGTCATTCCCTATTAAAATGGAAGGTAAAGTCATTTGTCAAATTTTGGGTTAAAAGGGATTATCTCATTAGTTCTTTTTTTTTAATACTTTAAAAGGTAAGTAATTTGTTATTGTTAATTTCATCTGATATTCTGCCCTGTTCGTCTATAACTTGAAGAAGTTTTCGAGAATAATATGAACGTTTCACGCCAATGAATGCATTTATTGCGTTTTTTTTACTTGTTACATGAAAATCTCTTGGTAGAGTCCTAATAGGATAATAGTAATAATAGGAATTCAAACTGTAAAATTATTTTTATACATACGTAAAAGAGAGGACATTAAATAAACTTATTTACTTTTAGGTTTAATGTATATTTATCAAAAATTTCTCTTTAGTACTTTAAGGGTTTTAAAAGAGGAGACAAGCAGAGTAGTTCATTTTATTATTATCTTAAATTTAGGTGGTTTTTTGTTTTCATTTTCTAAATAATTCACTGTTTTATTAGATATTTTTTTTATTTTATTATCCTAATTTTTTTATTTGAAATTATGAATTCACTAGTTTTATTTTGAAAGAAACCTTTTTTCACACTATCACACAAATGTTTCTAACTTATTGATAAATTATATATTTTTATCTTTGTTCGACATATCAGTTGATCTTTATATCAGTTTAAAAAATTAGATGCTATTAAAATATTTTTACACTCTTCTATCAAATAAGTTTACTTAAGACTGTCAATTTATAAATCTGTGATGGATCTAGTCATGATGTTATAACTGAAGAACATTACATGAGTGAGAGACGTTATGTCGCACTGTTCAGCTACTTGAGGGCTATTGGTGACAGACCTCGAAGTTTTGAACCATGGTAAAGTGTTAAGTGAATGAGTGAGTGCATATTAACGTTGCACTGTTCAGCTACACGAGGAATTTTGGCGACGACCCTCATAATTTTGAACCATGGTCAAGTGATGAGGACGACACCTGAGCAGGCACTCCCCTCTCCTAGCTACCACACTACACCAACGAGAGGATGTTTCAGCTCTCGACAGATTTAACGTGCATAACTCCACCACACGGCGGGTCTTCATCGGTATTAGACTCGAACTCATGACACGCCAGCAACGAGTTCATTGCCTTGACCACTAGGTTACCGCGACCACCAGAACATTAGAGTAATTCTCGGTAGTCTTCCGAGTGCTCCGTCAGCCACTGAAGCCACATTTGTTGTGTTTATAAAGAGGACCTTTAGACCAAGGGTGTCAAACTCAAAGGCTAATTTGGGTCAAGCAAACAAGGTTTAACTAAAAGTGAGCCGCTAAAAAAATCAATATTTACAGAAACTTAAGTTTATTTCGAATAATACAATATAATGAATATATAAGAGAGCAGGAAAAATTAAATGTTTACGTCCTGACACTTGACATCTCTTCTCTGCTGCTATCTTTCCAATTTTGGGAGGATTTTTTTTTAATTTTATCATATATTATTGTGCACCAATATATTGGTCGGGTCACAAGAATTTTCGCTGTGGGGCGTTAGTTTGACACCCCTTCTTTAGACTCTTGCTAACCTTAGGATTGTTATGAACACTTCCTCGCTCATCCTACGTTAGCTACCTTATATACTGCAGTCTACGCCATGTTGCATGGCATCCTCCCGTAACCTTATTACCGTCTAAATCAGCGATGCTCAACCAGCGGCCCGCGGGTCACATGTGGCCCACTGTGCTTATCTGAGTGGCCCTGCCATGGTCCTTTGCATAAGAAAATTATATACATATAAATTATTTTTTCAGGTACCATCTTTTTTTCTTTTTGGTTCCTTTTGACTTTCAGTTTTTCAATATTTTGCTTTTATAAGATCCGTACTTATTACTTTTATCAACCATTAAAATATAAAATGATCTTTCGTTCTGAAAAGAACTATTTATTTTATTAAAATCAAAGAAATTATTTAAATAAATAAGAAACAAAAATTGCGCAAGCCTGACTAATTTTAAACAAATAATACTGATTACAGTCTGGAATTCAGAAAAATTCTTTGATACGAACCTGCCATTTGATAAATTAATGTTCGCAATAAAAATAAATGGGGTTTTGTCAAAAACAAATATCGAAGTCCTTGGCAGGCTTTTTTTGAAGGACAGTAGAATGAAAAACTTAGAAAATATTGAAGAGTAAAATAACCTTCATTTCTCAAAACAAAATGTCCTTTTAACACTTTTTATTTGAGAAATGTTCCACCATTCTCATTTATAATATACGGCTATATGATGTTTTTGAATGTCTTTTTTAATTAAATAAAATAAATGTTTGTAGAACTCTCATTCTACTTATTTCAAATGTTATCATACTTTTAGAAGCATTTCAAATCTTCTTAACAATTCAAACTCGTCTGCAAGTGAGAAAACTTTCATGCAGAATTAAGTACTCCATTAAGTTTTTAAAAGTTTTTGGATTACTTACGATATACATAGGTGTAGGTAGAAGGCACGAAAACAAATATTCTTAATTATTTTCAAAAGAAATTATCTGACAGTTTCCTGTTTTACTCGTCAGGTGAATTTTAATGAAAGTGTTTTTGAAAACTTCTTGAACCACTTTGCAGGAATAGTTTAAGAATCCCTATTTACCTAATTTTTTTAGTATTTTCCGTTCCACACTGGTTTGTTAAGATGGAACAGATAATTCTCTATGCTCTTTCTTTTACTCCATTAAAGGAGATAATTTTTTAAAATATCCCGAAATATTAATTAAAATCCTTTTTTTATTTTATTATAATACAGAATGTTGGATAAGATAATAGTTAAAGACAACACTCATATTTATTTTGGCATACCATACTATCTCTATATTTTTAATTATAATAATCCTACATTTTAAATATTATAATCCTATATTTTAAATATTATAATCCTATTACATTAAACTTCTATGTGAATTGGTCTCATATGAATGTTTTTAGAAATTTCTACAGATAAGATAAATTTTGATAATGTATTTTGTGCATTAAAAAATTCACAATTCAGAAAATATCAGTGTATCACTGCGATATCAGTTGTACATACATATATTTTTTTTAACAAAACATAATGCTTCTTTTCGTTTCAAATAAAATGTGCAATTTTTTTTCAATCACGAAATACGATCTTGCTAACAAAAATGTTAATCATCTTGTAAAGGTCTTGCCGACACGTCTAATGCTGTGGGAGAAATGGAAGAAAGACTAGCCATATTCAAAATAACTCAATTTATTCGCAGTACTAACCACAACACAAATTCAATCAACTAAAGGAAATATATACACTCAATTATTAAATATGAAGAGCAATTAACGAGTTGACGAGGATTAGATTAATGTTGGCGAGTTCGTATCTCTCTGGATTCAGTCATCGAATGTCAGTCAGTCTGGTTTTGACTAGTGATCAGTTAGTATTGCTCTGGTTGTTGAAGTGATTAGTGATTACTTCTGCTGTTGAACGAGCGATTGCTTGTGAATAATATTTTATATATGTGTATTTTAGACACTAATAATTGTGTCTGAGTACTGTTGAAGGTGTGAAAACCTTCTGAGACTTATTCTGTGAATATTTCTGCTGAATCCTGTATTTCAAGGATTGGATTTTCGACAATAAATTATCATCGTTCTTAAAGAACTGTCTTGTTCTTAGAGACTGATTTGCATAAAATCTTCAAACCCCGGATCTACGTAACAATATTATAAATTGCTTCACAGTCAGTTTTATTGTAAATTACTATAAAACCTAATCGCTAAAATACTTTTGAGCGAAAACATTATGAACACCTGCACATTTTTCGATGAATTGTTCTGGATTACGTGGAAAACACGTGATTAAGAGAGAATGGTATTGAAATGCTGCTGGAGAAGGTAATCTACCATTATTGCTCTTACTTCGGCTAGTGAGACAGGTGACCTGTCTCTCTAATCAAATTTGAAAGAGGTCAGATTGTAATGTCCCAACCACACTTGGTACGAGTATCTTCGAAACAGCAGGACTGGCAAGTTTTTCGTGTTCTGGTGTTTTTAGCTTTTATGCGAAGTGGATAAATGACGGTGAAGCCAGAAGTAGTCACCTGGCTGTTAGACGTTCGCGCGTTATAAAACAAATAATAAAAATAAAAGGACGTCGGAAATTGTCTCATTGGGTGAAACAAAATCAGTGTCAGACAGTGACACAGCTGGCAGCCCAATATAACGTAGGTTCAAGTGCAAGTGCTTCGATATATACAGCTCAACGGACACTGTTCCATATGGGTCTGCACAGCAAACATTCCACTCGTAAGCTTCTGTTGATCCAGCGTCATTGCAAAAAATTCCCAGAGTTAGCTCAGAAACATTGTGTCTTGACTTGAATGAAAGAGAGTTGGATGAATTACGGCTTCTCATTCATCACGTCGATTGTTGTGTCAGGGTGCGCCGTCTTCCACAATGGAACAGTTGCTCCATCCATTGTAACGGTTCCCGCCACATAACTGTGAATCGGCTTTTTTGTGGATATGAACCACACATTTAAGGAACACCTGCAACCTTTAATTATTGCGCGGTCTTGTCTTGTATCGCCCCGGAAACCTTCCACGCCACAATGAACACCCTTCTATTCCGTCCACGAACCAGATGCAACTCGAGGATAAAGGGGACCATCCGTGGTCATCTCTGAGACCCTAGCGAGGGCAGAGAGAGAACTAGAGATTGTCTGAAAACTACGTTAAGAGAGCGGAACACCAAAAACTTCTCCCTCACTAGCTGAACTTGAACTTGGACTCTAATAATCCAAAGAATAAGTTTAATAACTTCAATGTTTAATCTGTAAATAATAGCTGCGGCGTAAATAAACTAAATATTTAAATTAATCAATATCACGCTACCTTTATTTATCTCAAATGTCACACCAGGTACACAGACTGGCGATGGTGATATTACGCTTCAAGGACCTTGTCCTGGATGACTCTGGAAGCCATGGTTCTGGTAGAACGGACCGTAAAAGTTATCGAGTATCTGAGCATCTGAGCATTAGAATTTTACAACTAAATGCGAATCACTCCCGGTCTGCCCATCTTCAAGCTCACTCGGTTGCAGTGGAGATGGGTTTCGATTTACTTCTCCTCCAGGATCCTTACCCTAACTTTAATCTTCCCTTAAATTCCCCACTTGGTTCCTCTCAATTCTTTTCAAATTCTCTCAATTGTGCAATTGTTTGTTATAATCGGAATATCATTTGCAACTTTCGCATGAAAACAGATCACACTGTGTCCGTCAACATTAAATTAAATCAAGTTCTTCTTACTGTTATTAACGTTTACTTTTCCCCTCATGGTGATTTCTCCGAAGCTATTAATCAATTGAACCTCTATAAAGGAATTAATAAGAATTGTTTGTTAGCCGGGGACTTCAATTCAAGGTCAGTTGTTTGGGGGTATAAGAACACTGACAGGAGGGGGGATATCTTGACTGATTTCTTACTCTCCAACAATTTGCATCTTTGCAATATTCCAGGACTGGGACCAACCTTTCATGGCCCTAGGTCCGCGGTTGGGAACCCCGATCTCACCCTCACATCTTGCGACCTGGTTTCCTTTGTTGAGAATTGGGAAATTCTTTCCACCGAATCCCCCTTAGCGACCATAGTTTTATCAGTGTTCATCTCCGGTGTGATCTAATCTTTTCTGACTTTGTCTTTAAAACCAAATATGGCATTAATAAATTCATCTATAATTTTCGCAAGAACTATAACCTTCTTAATTCCTTCTTGACTAACATCTCCTCAATTGAACTACTTGATGATTTCGCTAGTCTATTAATTAATACTACAAATGCCTCTGCCTTCTCAACTCTTAGAAAGCGCCGGGTTTTAAATACCCCTTCTTTCAAATGGTGGAACAATTCCTTAAGAATCCAGCGTAATCAGCTGAATGCATACAAGCGGAGGGTGGTTTCTCTCACTACGCATGGCATGTCGGTCGACGGGATTGCCTCCATGCACTCCAGGTACAAAGCCCTCAGGGCCAACTATAAAAAGTCAATAATTGACACCAAGAATAAAGCTTGGGAGTATTTCTGTTCTACGAATTCTAATAATTTTGGATTTACTTTTAAAGCAGCTTTCGGAAAGTTATCCAGCCCAACTAATCTTCATCAAATTTCGACTGGCGATCATGCCTCTTTGTTCCATAGTAAGGTTAGCCTTCTTCTTGATTCTCATTTCCCTTCAGGATTTTCTCCTATTCCTCTTGTCTTCAATGACTGCTCTCCTCCTTCATGCCTGAGCCCCAGTGAAGTTGAAGTCGTCTTCCGGAAGCTTCGTGGGGGTAAAGCCCCGGGTATTGATCTCATTGACTATGCTATTTGGAAAGCTCTTTATAACTCCTTCCCCAACTTGCTTTTTCGATTCTTTAACCTCTGCATCCAATTTAATCACTTCCCTTCCATTTTTAAGAACACAAAAATTAAATTTTTACTAAAGCCCGGGCGTGACCCATCGTCTACTCTCTCCTATCGACCAATTTGTTTGCTCTCCACCCTTGGCAAAATTTTAGAAAGAATTTTTCTTAATAGGTTTCTCCGTTGTATTTCTAAGAATAATATTCTCCATAGATCTCAGTTCGACTTTAGGGAAAACCGCAGCTGCATTGAGGCCGTGGACAAATTAGTGCATCACATTAAAAATACCAGGGTGAATAAACATACTGCTTCTACGTTTATTGATATCAAATCTGCTTTTGACAACGTTGATTGGTCGACTCTCTTCCATATTTTTCATTCATACCGTATTCCTCTTCACTTTCAGAAATTCATTCACTCTTACCTCACTAACAGGGTAATTATCTGGACTGATAATACTTTTACCATTAAAAAAACAAATTTTTAAAGGCTGCCCACAAGGGTCCGTTCTTTCACCAACTCTTTGGAATATTTATTTTAATCCTATCCTTTCTCTTAACTCTGAACTGTTTCTTCTCCAAGCCTTTGCGGACGATCTCGCAATTGTCTCTTTTGGCCTTTCACGTAAGAAACTTGAAGATAATACTAATAAAATCCATAGTTTAGTAAATTCTAAGCTTTCCGAGCTCAATTTGTCAATAGCAACTGCTAAAGCCGTTTCAGTTGTTTTCAGATGTCCCTTTATTCAAGGCCGTGGTTTTCGAGGGAGCACGACCTTCAGGAGGAATCCCATTTTTAAAATTGGTTCCAATTCCATCCATATCTCTAAGTCATACAAATACTTGGGTGTCAACATTGACAATCGCTTATCTTGGACTCCCCATATAAATTCTATCAAGGATAAGATTCTCTGGATTTCTTCCAACTTTTATCGTGTTTCCAAAAATTTCAATCACCAGCATATTTCCCTAATGAAACTTTGGTATACTTCGGTTGTTCAACCAATCATCTCCTACGGAGCAGGAGTGTGGGGTGGATCCCTGACCTCTATCCAGGTCCAAAAGCTTAAATCTATTCAGAGGATTTACTTATTAAAAATCACTAAAGCCTATAAAACCTCCCCTACTGACGCTCTTAATATCCTATCAGGCATTCCCCCCATTCATATTGTTATTCGCTCTCTCTACTTTAAATTCTAACTTTGGAACAACAGGAACGATCACCTTCCAGGCCTTATCCCAGCTACGAAATTGGACTCTTTTATTTCTCTTCATCAGATCCTTCCCGATTTTCTTTCCTTTCCCATTAATACTTTCGAGGGCCCATCTGAGTGGGAAGTGTATACTGACGGATCCAAAATCGATTCCAATGTTGGTTTCGCCGTGTGTATTTTTTTTTTCGGGGTCTCCTTTAAAACATATCTCTTTAAAATTCAGGATTTTAACTCGGTCTTTCAGGCAGAGTTCTCTGCCATCGGTCTCTCTGTCTGTTGGGCAGTTCATCATAATACTAAAATTCATATTTATACTGACAGTCTCTCCTCTATTCTCTTTCTTAATAATATTACAAATAAATCCAGTTATCTCAATTCCATTAAATTCAAATTGTTTCAATTCAGAAGCTACTACAATCTTTACTGGGTCAAAGCTCATAACAATAACCTTTATAATGATTACGCCGATTTTTATGTAAAACAGGCTGTATATGATGGCGAAGTGTTTTCGGTTCCCGCTCCTCGCTCCTTCCTCTCCAGTTCCTTAAATAAATTTATCCTAGAGTCTTGGACCTCCTCTTGGAATGATTGCAATACTGGATTAAGGGTCAAGCGCTTTTTCAATAATCCTAAATTAAACATTCTTCCCATTTCTAAATATCTGGTCCATTTTCTAACTAATCATGGGCCTTTCCCCGCTTACTTGCACAGGTTCAATCTCCTTCCCTCTCCAAATTGCCTGTGTGGGTCGCCTGGAGACGCCGACCATTACGTATTCCACTGCCCCTTCACTTCTGATCACCATCTTGTTAACCCCAGCCCAAACGCTCTTTATCCTTGGGTCAACTCTATTATTAATAATCGTGCAATTCACAATAAATTAATTTCCTGCTTTGCTATTTCCAAATCCATATGTGATAATTTGGCTTAACTTTCCCTTTTCCCTCTTCGGTTCTTGCTATTCCTTTAAATCTTTTTTGTTCCACTCCCATAATTTTTTGCAGCTTCCTGTTTTAACCCTTAGTCATCATTCTGGGTTTACTTTATGATTAATTTCTTGTTTGTTTTTTTTCTCTCTTTTAGCAAAAATGGTTTCTTTAATAAAATTCAATAACTTATCTGTTCCCCCCCCCCTTTCTCCCCTCTTTCTCTTTTTAGCGTCTCAAAAACATAATTGGAGGAGGAAATGTAAAAAAAAAAAATCTAACGACAACAGGAAGTGTTGGCGCCAATCTTGTCTGTGTTTGCTAAGTGTTTTTTTATGTATTTGCATTGTAATTTGTAATTGTTAAGCGTTTTTTTCTGTATTCCCCCAATTCTCAAGAATTTTGGGGAAGGGACTTTTTTGTACATGTTTTTCGTTTAATTTGATAATAAAATACTTCTCGGAGGGTCGGATGCAGCTCTAAACCCTTTGGGTGAGCTCGATTCTCTGGAGTAAGTAAGTATCTGAGCATAATTGTAAATCAGTTGCACCCATATATGGCATCTGTAATCACAACTAAAAATGGAATCTTCCAGAAGGACAGCGTCCTATGTCAAAAGGTTAGAAGAGCATATAGATGAATTGCAGTTAATATCCTAGCCACCTGACTTTGCGGATCTTAATTTGATATGACACATTTTTGAGTTTTCATAGGAAACAGCTCACAGATCAAACATTTTCATGTCGGAATATTTCGACTTTACTTGACCACTGCTTAGACAGTTGGTTCAGCCTGTATTCAGTCAAGAACTTGTGGTATCCATATCAAGGCGAGTTGCAGCTGTTTTGCAGGCAGACTGTGGTGCAGAATGTTATTGAGTAGGTGTTCATAATATGTGTGTTTTGGCTCTTCGGTGTACATAATTATATCATGGAACATATCTATTATCAAAGGGCACTTTTGATTTTTATTTAAATTACTTTTTTACTTAAATTCGCTCTAGAAATGAAATTTTTTTTTCCTTGAATGGGAAATTAATTCGAAACTTTGATCCAATTTGATGAAAAACAAGTGTAACATAAAAAACCTTGAAACAAAGATCTGCTGCAGATTGAATATGAGATATGTTTTTAGTAAAACTTCTTTTGATGCACTTTCGTCGGTTTAATTAAATAATTATTATAATAATAAAATGAGTTATATCTCTCTATAACTTCAATATTATAAAGGAATGTGTTATTCATTTTTATGTTAAATGTTTTGTTTGATATTATTAACAAAATTAACACCTTTTAGAATAAAAGCTCATGAATTCCATTAGGAAAACGGGGGGAAAACTGTCTTTAAATCATTTGGTAATTAAGAGGTCACATACCTTTTAAAAAGTTGAAAATGGTTAAAAATAGTGAGCTCTTTAAAGCTCTATAATTTTTTTATTATTGTTTCCTGGAATGTAAATTTTGGAGGAATAAACAAATGGATATTACTTTACTTAAAACATAACCAACAAACACAGTGCTAATTAGGATAAATTTTTAATTAGATAATTACTAAAAGAAATTTTTGTTTTCTTTTCGCAAGTGATATGCATTACGCGCAGCTTTATAAAAAAAGTTACCAATATTTTTTGATGAAATTTTTGCTCAGTGTTGGAAATTGTGTTATCTTTAAAATGACGAAGCATGAAACACTGATTTAAAATTTTTAGTAAACTATAACAATTTAAAATTTAACTATAAAATTTTTTAAAAATTTTTGCTATTTTATATTTGTAATTTTAAATTTTTTCATTAAAAATTCAAACTGGTTCGTTATTTTAAGTACAGATATGATCAGAATCTACAGTAAAAATTTTATCATTTTCCATGGCACGGTTTTGAAAATATCATGCGCGTAATGAGTAAAAATGACGTTCTGAGAAAATTGACATCAAAAGTAAAATTTACCACAGTTTTATATATATATTATTCTGGTTACTCAAACAACAACTAAATTTAAATTAAAACTAATGTGAAGTTTTTTTAGTCAATAAATTTCAATTTATTAAAATTATTATAACTAAGAACATATATTATACCAATGCAGTACAAGCATCGAAACGATATCAAAAGCTACAAAATAATCAAAATGCAACAAAGTGATTCATTTCTCCAAAATAAAGTTAAAAATTTATAAATATTATTTAAAAACAGTCAATACCTTAATTAACAACTACTTATTACAAATATTAAACAATTTGTGATATGAATGCAGTGCATTACTATGATTCTAAAATGCTAAAATTCGCCACATGCATATGATGTTCCCTCTTTTTTAGTTAATTTCTTACAAGTAGTTTTAAATTGCATTCTTTTAGCCTGTCGTACTTCTTTTGTGCGGAGATTAAAATGTACTTCTGCAGTCTGAATTCTTTTTATATCTACAAGTGTAACAAATTTATGTGCAAATTGACCAACAGTCAGACCAAGCGATTGCATAATTTTTAGTCTGCCTTGATTGCCATCATTAAAAATGACAACTGCCTCATTTGTAGATATATCAACAATCTTTCTACCACAACCTTAAGTTTTTGGACATAATTTCCATATTAATGAGTTAATGGATTCATTATTATTTTGGGTTTTACCCCCTAGACATTTTTGTAGAAGTTTAGGTTGTGATAGATCATTAAACACAGGTTTTATGGCATCCATTACTGCCACTGGCAATTTGTTACTGTGTCTAAAAGTTTCCACACTGCCCTCTACTACTTGATTTTGATATTTACACCAAGAATTAGGACCTACGGGACAAACACTGTGCAATGGTTCTTCGTCGCTTGAACGTATATGGAAATATACAGCCCAAACAGCTTTTCGCATATCTGACAGGCATGTTTTATTTTGTCGGATTGCATTTCCATAGTACGTTGTAATTAAGTCGATCATTCTGTCGGTCAACCTTCCCTTTCCCCCAATCGACTTCCCATCACTGAGTTTGGAGCTCATTTGTTTTAATTTTCGTAAACGAGTTCCCATTCTTTTTTGAACATGTCCAACACATTCAATTTTTGAAACTGTGATATCTTCTCCATACGGATTGGATGCAGTAATAGATGAGAATGTTTTGGAATCGCCATCCCCGATGTAAGATGTATATCTCACAGAGCGATGACTTAATGAACGCTGAAATATACGAACCATTCCCACAGTCCTTATCATGCTAGCTGAACCATTGTGGTTTTTCAAACATTCTTTAACGTGAAGAATTTTCCTCTTTTTGTAAGCAGGTGACCCCTTTCTTCGTTTCCAAAAATCACATCCTTTACAGAAAGAAGACATCACTTCCCCATCAATACACTTTCCTTTTTTGTCTCCTATAACAGCACACACACCAACACGAGAAGAATAGCCACGGGTTTTCCATGTTCCATCTCCACTAATTATTATATCGGAAGAATTTGTCAAAGTTACCTCTTCCAAAGCTGCACTTTGCATTGAAGCTTCTGCAACTTCTTTACTACACAATTGTAGTTTGTTTATAATGTTATTATAGGATTTTTCAGCAACTGGAGGAGGAAAGCCCATGCCACCACAGAAAGTTCTCATTGCTGCATGACCCTGTCCAATTGTCCTCATTGCGTATACAAAACGTCTATTTATTTCTGGAATATTTTTTCTTTTACCCAGCATTTTTGAATTTCTAAACGAACACAAGTCTTTACAGTTCTTGCATTCAATCGAAAAAACACTAGACAAACCTCTAACACATTTTTCTGATAGTTTAATATCACCACCACATTTTTTGCAAGAAGCAAATTTTTGAATGTTTGTAAACATGATAGTTTTATCAAACACTCTATAGCCATCAAAACAGTCATCATGTTCAATAAAAGATGAATCAACATCTTGCAGCCGAATCCAGATGCACTGTTGTTTAGTGATTCATCCACACTGTGTACAGATTTGCATCTCGTATGCATATTACCAGTAAACTTCCTTTTCTTAGGACGTTTACCAGATGGTCTTTTGGCAGATTCAGTCGAATTCATCATTCAAAAAATTATAAAAAAAATAATATTTTTCCTAAAACTTATCTTAGAATAAGATACGGTATGAAAATCAAAAACGAGCGAGTATAAATTCAAGATTCACTTTATCAAAACAAAGTAGAAGTAGAAGTTTATAAAGTTAGTAGAAGTTGTAGTTAATATTCAGAACAACAGTAATAATATTTGAGGCTTAGATTCAAGCATTTGATAATAATTAGAATGAAAATATTAGAAACAGAGAAACGCAGCCGTCACCAGCGACATGACAGCTGTCACCCTGGAGCCAAAATGTAAACAATATTTAAATCGCCTTTTCTACTCTTTTTATTTTCTTAATAACGTCCGTTCTATTGGGAATATCTGCATGCGGTTTCTTTTAGAACACTCAGAAAGGTTTACTCTATAAAATAAAATAATAATAAAAAAATCGATTTTCCGGAAATTTTAAAAGGTATATGACCCCTTAAAAACTTTTTCCCCTTTTACATTAAAAATTTTATAACCAGGGCAAACTGTGCACAGTTTTTAATTTTTAATTAAAGATTTAAAATATTGAATCTAATAAAATAATTTCCTTATTTTTCAGGACTATACAATATTTCTAATGAAAAGTTTTGGTTTTTGAAATCATCACTAATTTGATAAGAAATTTCTGTGTTCAAGTTTCAGTTTCATCGTAGGACAAACGTAGGCTCATGAATATTTAACTACTTGGAAACCAAAATAATTACGCTCACAAATACATTTTTAAATTATTCAAAATTGTATCCACAAACATTTTAAGAACAAAAAGGCAATGTATAATTTGAAAAGTATATGTATACTATGTATACTATTCAAAATTGTATCCACAAACATTTTAAGAACAAAAAGGCAATGTATAATTTGAAAATTATGCACAAATTAAGTAAAGAGTGCATGTTTAATAATTAAACATGGGGCTTGTTTAAGAAAAAAGAAAACAAATTTTTATCCTATTTTTAAATTTTGTCAAAAACCTGTTCTTCCCCAAACTGTAACAAATACAATTCATTGGGCCGTAGGTAGCTTAGTGGTTAGAGCATCGGACTCCAGACTGGAAGGCCTGGGTTCGATGCTCGATGCCACCAAATACCCTCCGAGTACACACGGAGTACGTGCTCGCTAAATCGGTGGGTCCGAAAGTCTTGTGGTCGGTCGCCGCAGAAACGACAGGTGCAGGGTACTGGAGAATATTTCCCTTCCCTCCAGTTCTATGCCTAAATTGTGGTGTCTCCTTCTATTGTTAAGAAGTCCAACCTGTTTTACAGGTTCTGGCAACATTTATTCCTTCCCTTCGGGAAGGACACAGCCACAACAACAACAAATATAATTCATTACATTTAAAATATAAGGTTTCTCTAATCATTCAAGAGAAAGATTCTCGAATCACAGAGTTGTAACGGGTTCTATTCGGGTTTCTACTATTCCTCTGGGTAAATTGCTATTTTTAACTGTGATTTTAGTTGAAACCCGCTTTTCGTAGAGCGATGGACTCTCCGTAGACTTTTTTATAAGTAAATGTGCAAACTTCTATTTAAGTGCTAGTCTGGAGTAGGCAGGAGGATGGTTGAAAATTGAATATAAGAAGAAATGATAGTGTTAGTGACAGGTGGTCACACTTAATTTTTATTAATTCGAGAAGGAAAGTTTAAGCAAGTTTTGAAGCAAGAACGCTCAGGATAATAGATATAAGTGCATTTATTTCTATTATAATTAGAATAATACGTTTGGTTGCTCTCGTCGGGTTTAATTATTACAGTGCATTCTCCGTATTCTTATAAAGTCTAATAAGTGAAAAAAGGAAATACAATTGTTTAAATTGAGAAATGTCTTATTCTTACTCGAACCCTCTCAATGGAGCCGATTCCAAATTCGTAGAAACTATTTACAAGAATCTAAATAAATGCCTTTTAAATACCTGCAGAAGATTAATAATTCGTAATTATATGCATACAATATTATATAGAAGTAACTGCTAGAAAGCCTCCTCTAGATTTAAATGTTGCGTCAGGTAGAACAATTTCCAGGAAACTTTAATATAGGCATTGAATGGATAAATATATTTAAGCCCAAATCTCTCCTTTTCTGATGTAGCATCAATAGTTAATTAGTGTTGGAGAAGCTTAAAAAACAATTATTAATTTTGATAATCTGTTATAATTAACAAATATTAATTGTAACGGAGAAGGGGTTACAATTATAAATTAGCGTAAACAATTGTTATTCGAGTTATTACTTGTTTCATGATTGAATCATTAATTTGAAATAATTCACTAGTTAGTAAGGCTCAAAGTAGTAATATTGTATGGTGCTTGTGCTGTGCATAATTAGGAATCAAAGCAGACACTTGACATTGTGACGGCTCTATCCGCGATCTTTCTACTAATAGTCCTCTTGGGAAATTTTTGGTCTTTAAAAATTATTTTATTATAAAGCTTCCTCCAGAAGAAGAAAACGTGAGCACACATATTAAGTCTAGTATATAAAGTTTAAGTTTTCAGGTTAGAAGGAGAGGGATATGGTAGACTGCTAGCAGAGTAGTAATTAATCACACAAACTTGAAGTGAGGCGCAGATATTTAGTAGCTGACAATCGTTACATGTAACTTGACGATAGGTCACTTGAGATTTAATCTAGATTAGGTAGCTAAAAGAAATCAGAATGATTGAATTGATGTAAGTGTTCTAAGTAATTGAAGTCTTCTCATATTTTGCGTACCTCGTTAATTGCTCTTCATTTTTAATAATTGGATGCATCTCACTTTGGTTGATTGAATTTGCGTTATAGTTAGTACTGTGAATAAATTGAGGGATTTTGAATATGGCTAGTCTTCCTTCCATTTCTCCCACACCTTTAGAGCCAGAGGCAAGACCTTTAAAGCATTATATTTGATTGGGGAGGAAAAAATGTTGCATATATCTCAGGTAACAACTTGGCCATCTGTAAACTATTCAAAAATTTGTCAGCCTTAAAGTGTTTTAATAAGAAACTAATCAAACAAATAGTAATCTAAAGTGTAGTAAAACAACGTTTTTTTCTCTAAATATTCAAATTTTAAAATCTACTGAATATATTATTGATCATAGTAAGATTATATTTTAAATTTGGAGAAAAATTTACAAACTCTCGTTGTTTTTCCTGATATTTTAATTAATTATTTTCCAATTTCACTCATTCAATACCACATTGACTTAACCACCGGTGCCACCGGCTTATATATCCATCTCATTCAACTGGTGCGTTAAGTAACTAGGACATGTATATCCATCCTTCCAAAATACGATTATTTTCTTTACGTTGTTGTCAGTAAAACTATTCAGAAGGCTTTGGAATACAATAAAATGACCTTGACAGTGTTTGCGAAGGAATAGTTATTTGAGGGGTGAATTTGCTTATTTGTGCATTTTCTTTCCCCCACCTTCCAACATACCGTATATGCCTGCCTATATAACAAACAAGTAATAGAAAAAAAATTAAGTCAATTCCTACTTAGATCAACAAAGAAAAAGTTTATTTCAGTTACTTTTTTTATTAAATAGTTAAAATTAATATAAATATGTGTATACTATGACAGAATCACAACATTAGATGGTAATTAATTTTTATTAATTATCATTAAAGTATCGTATTGTCATCCAAAACAATCGTGTATATAAACTCTCAGTTCAACTGAATGCTTTAAAACGTGAGAAAAAAACCTTTTCAAGTTTTGACACAAGTCGCCAAAATGTATGCCAACATGGCTGTGTTTGTAATTATTTTAATAGTTAGTTTTAATCAATTAATTTTTATTAATTATAAATAAACTATTGTATTATCATCCAAAATAATCATGTATATAAAATTTCAGCTCACTTGAGCGCTTTATAATGTATTTAATTAAGGATTGAAAATTCCACGAATATAAATATATAAAGAGAGAATTTGTGAACTAATAGTAGGAATTGAAAAAGAGTAGAGTGAATTGCGAAACTTTAATCCACAGTTATTGGGTTTAAAGAAAAAGACCATAATATATTAGTATTTAATAACGAGTCTATAAACATTTTTAGCTCTTACGAATCAATTAAATCGTCAAGGTAAGTTTAAATTTTATAACTTAAATTTTAACCATAGTATATTTGTATCAAAAAATAAAATTTTATTGCGGTTTTTCATATTTTTTTCGAAAGAAATAGATTAATTTTGGTAAAAAATAATTTAAAAAAAACCATTGCTCGTGAACAGTTAGATAATTTAATATTGATTGTTCGTTATCTTATCTTTTAGTCTTTTGAAATTTCATTGAAATAAAAAATACGAAACATATAAATAAAACGTTACTTAGGAAGAAGGCTCTTCAATTTTTAGAGAAGAATAGAGTGAGTTTTTTCTTCTGATCCTTCAGTAATTCAATTTCGTTCATGAAGATTCCTGTCTCCCAAAGCCCTCTCGAATTAAATAAAAAGCTGAAGTTGAATTCCCTTCACCTTTTATAAATTCAACTCGATATCCAAGCCACGTTAAGAGTCTCTGAAAGATTTTCTTATTTCATTTAATTATCATGTTCAGTTTGGAAACATTTCAACTTGAGAGGAAGGATTTTAAAGAATGTTGTTGATGAAAATAAAAACAATTTTAAGTATTTAATTCCTTTGTGAAAAAAGTATTAATAACATAATATTCCTTTCAGAAACATCTTTTTGTTGCATGCTAATTTTAAACTAAAAATACTACACATTCTTAAACAAAAATGACGAGTTTTTATTTCATATTTCTTTATTAGATTAATGAAAATGCTGTGTATAATGATAGAGGATTTTTTCATCTTTCAAGGTAATTTTGCAGTTGTTCTTTATCTCAATTCTTTGATAACATTTTTATTTGTTGTCCTTTCTACTTTAACTAAAAGATAATTTTAAAGAAATTAATTTTAATTTGATATAATTACATATTTTAATTCGCATGAAAACCTACTAACAACACAATCTTCACTTTTAAAGAATTTAAATTCATAGTTAACAAAAGAACTTACACTTCTCTAACATGGTAGGATGATAAAACTATAATAATTAATGAAAATTAAAAGGAAACTATACAAAAACATAAAAGAAAAAAAATTCCAGATTTACGTAGTACTTGCTAGGAGTGTTTATGATTAGTCACAAGATAAATTATTAATAAGTTAATATTATTTGCTATAGTGTATAAGAGCTCATCATACAATTTGCGAGAATAATTTACAGTAATTTAGGTTTTTCTTTAATTTCCTAGGTGTAAACATCTTTATTTGATATATGAAAATCGAAGATGTTATTTGCTACGAGATGGTAGGCTGTAAAAAATGACTACTTCAAACTGAATATGATTTGGTATATCGGAAGATGGTAGTATTGCTGAAAGATGGTGGGCAACTCTTTAAAAAATTATTCAAATTTAGATAGAGGTTAATCTATAGAAAGAATGACGAGACTTTCGCGAGATTTTTCTGTACTTTTCCAAGTCTCGTAAATTATTTGTAAAAATGCATTCAATCTTTAAAAACTAATATAACTGCATACTTTTTCTTATAAATAGTTTTATTTTAGCTAAATACTAGATACATCAAAACGTCAGTTTCTTAAATCTTTCAATGAATGCTTTACAAATGTGTTTCGATTGTAAAAATGTTTCAGTCAGTTAAATTTAACAAAAGCACGACATATTACCATTTTTGCATCAAAAGCATTAAATATATAGAAATGAAATATGAATATATTGCACTGTGTTTGTATTATTTTACGACAAACAAAGTAAGAATTATTCATACATGGTTTTAAATATTTCCATAGTTAATTTTAAAACCCTGATAGTTAATATTTAAAACTTTAGAGGGTTTTTCCTGCATTATATATATATATATATCTTAAATAAGTGTCATTACTTATCCTTTCATTAGCTTTAGTTTCCAGCTTTACTTTTAAAAATATGTAGATATTGAACACAAATACATTTGTTTGTAATTTATTTTTCCTACTTTCTAATTTTAAAACATAAGTCATTAATTCTGAACTTATAAGAACATATTTATAATATATTCGCGTCAATTCAAGCACCATTTCAATAACAGCTTTGTTTCAAGCTAATTTGTCTACATGTACAATGAAATCCGATAAACCTTAATATATGCACCAACACGTCGTTAAATCAGTAGGTCTTTAAAGAGCGCATTGATGAATAGCTCTCCATGTAGATTTGCATTCAATAGAATTCATTTCAAAATTGCTTTAAAGGGAGGCTTAAGTTTAAAATTTTCAAAGAGAAAACCATCAATTTAATTTCTAAAATTAGTTAATTAATTTTAAATTGAAAGATTTAATATTATTGTGGAGAAAAACTCAGTATAATGTGAAATCTTATCTTTATATATATATATATATATATATATATATATATATATATATATATATAAATCCAATATAAGAATTTTTTAATATATAATCATATACATATACATACACATATATATAAATTTATACACACATATACATATACATATAAACAAAAATATAAAAATAATCATATAGTTATAAACCTAAGATAACTAAAAGTAGGAAGTAGGCACACAGTATTAAGACAAATTCCTGGCCTTAGGAACCAGGATTGCAGGTTTAAACAAGTTTTGCGGCGCCAACCTTCACCTGTAATTTGTCATACTATGTACCAAGAGGAAAGGAAAGAGTTCTATACGTAAAATTTAAATATTAAGTCATTAAACAAGAATATATGAACATAAACATAACCTACTAAAACGGATTTGTAACGATGGCCAAGAGTGCATTATCGTGTTCCCGCCAAATAGGGAGAGCAGAACCGCATAAAGTTACTTGCGATACGATATAAGAAACGATTAATTGCGATACGATATACGATAATAAGAAATATATATATATATACTTTTAAAAAATCATAAAAATAAAAATAAAAATCATAAAATTAGCGTAAATTATAAAGAAACTCTGAAAAATATATATTAAAGATTTAAAAAAAAAAAAAGCAAAAAAAAAGCAAGCATGTGGCGCCATCTATTTAATAATTGTAGGATAAATTAGATATTGTCTAAATTTAAAAAAATTACAAAACATAATAACAGTAAATAATTACATTAATACAAATTGTATCATAAAAAAATCATTAGAAATATAGTTACAAAGAAAATTAGCAGGGTATCCATGTTCAATACAGTGATTAAAAAATTTTTTTAAGATTTAAAAAATATAAGCTTTATCGCTAACTAATACTTTATTGCGATAAATATAGTTAAAAATAATATTTCTATATATAGATATTGATAAATTAGAATTCCAGTAAGGCACTTTGATGATATTAAAATTAAAGGCATCTCTTTATCATAAATATTAGTATGTAGTTTCAAATCCTTAATATACAGAGATACATCTAGGTAATTTGTTTTGATTGGATTATTATTAATTTTAACTAAGTTCAAGTAGGATGGATAAAAATTAATAATAGGATTTAAACTTATCATTTTTACCAAAAATAATTAAATCATCAATATATCTAAAAATGTAGTAGTCATTATTAATAACATAACTATATTCATAAAAATGTAAATAAAGATTAGCCAAACTATTACTAGCTGGGCCCCCTTGTGGGAGTCCTTTCTCTTGTTTATATAAAGAACCATTAAAACTGATATAATTTTTCTTTTAAGACAAAATCTGTGAGAGTTTTAAATTTGTTAAAATTAATATTAAGGTTATACATACTGTGGTTTTCTAAAATTACTTTAATAATATCATATAAATCAATGGAATTGAAAAGATCTTCAAAGTCATAATTATGAACTGAATAAATATTTTTATCATTAAAAAAAAATCTATAATCTCTTTACTATTTTTAATTATAGCTTTATTACATTGCTGATTAATAAAGTTTTGTATTATATTATGAAGTAATTTACCTGCAGTAGTAATATATGTTCTAAAACCATTTGTCACAGTTCTAAATTTAACCGGACTTTTATGGAATTTTGGAGTTAAAAATATATGGATACTTAATTTTAGGAATACAATAACCTAATTTTTTTATAAATAGCAATAATACGATTACTAATTTCATTATGTGACAAATCTAATTTTTAAAAGAACCATTATTAAGAAAGTGATCATAAAGAATATTATAATAAAAATACTTACAAATCACAGCATAGTTACCAGGTACTTTATCAATGTAAACTATGATAAAAATTCTTTTTGTAAATTATAAATTTTCTGTTTGATATCTTTAAAAGTAGTTTCATATTGAGAATGGTAGCTAAAATTCATAAGGTCTTTTAATATATTGTACTTATACTCTTCAAATGCCTCAATAGGTAGTCCAAATTTAATTGCAGATTTTGTAATAAAATTATCTATATCTTTAAAAATTTGTTTTTTAACAGTATTGTTGTTATTATTAGAAACATTTAATCTAAAATTAGTGCCTTTACTCATTATGTCTTTTAAAATATTATCATTGATTATATCTAAGTTACCAGTAACTACATGTTTATGATGACCATCAATAAAATCATTATAGTTTTTACATATACAATCTTCTATATTAATAGAGGGCGAACTATTGTTGTAATTAAAGATAAATCTGCCCATCGTTTTGTTATATTTAAAAGCTTTCTTTACAACAACATTTTTAACTGGAAAAAGAGACAAATGTCTATTAAATACACTAGAAAAGTTAATTTTGTCAAAAGTTTTATTCATGAATAATAAAGTGCAGTACTCTGTAATGGGTTCATTAATTTTCTCAACATTAATATTGAATTTATTAACTAGATAGTTAGTAATGTCTTTAATAATGTGTACTGCATGACTAACCTTTAAGGAATCATTATTTAAGGATTCATATAACAATGCAATTTCATGTTTATTCAGACCAAACATGAAGTATTTGATTTTCTTGATATTAAAGTTTTTTTCAAAATCATCAATAAGAACTCTAATATTGTCATTTAATGAATTTTTATCTCTGTTTTTCCTTTTAGTTCTATTACTTCTAGATTTTCTTTTAGAAGTATTGTTTAATTTATTGGCATTATAAAAAAATTCTTTATTATTATTCTGTAACATTATTTGCAGAGTATTTTTAGCAAAATACAAAACATTAAGGCCATATGGATAGATTGTATTAAAACTCTAATAAAGTGATTTTCCCACCATAATCTGTGCTTAGTAATTGGAGAAATTTTAATGATAGACAGTTCAACATTTTTGAAATCATGCATATAAAAGTGTCTAAGTTCAATTTTATTAGAATTATTGGAATTATTAAAGAATTTAACATCATGTCTATGCTGATTAATCCTTAAGTTAATAGTATTGGAGGTCTGTCCTATATATTTATATTGACATACTTTACAATTTAAAATATAAATACAATTAAAGGTTTTACAAAGGTTAAATTTAGAATCACAATCATATTGATCCATATTTAACATAATACATGTCTTACATCTACTATCTCTACATTTATTGAATTTTAACTTAAGACTATTATAAGATTGAGAGTTATCAAAATTATAAGAAGATAAATTATCAGAAATTCCATGTATAGCAGGACTCTTAGTGTAACATTTATGAATATTATGAGAAATGTGATTATTAGAATCTAACAATTTTTGTTTATAATGATTATGATGGCCATTAATGAATTTTTGTTCCAAAAATTCTAGTCTTGAATATTTTAATATTAGAATTACTATTACGAAGATGTAGTTCATTAACAGAACTCGGATCCTTTCCAAAATTGTTGTTATTGGAGAAAGAGGGGGAAGAGTTATGAAATTCCCTCATCCTAATATCAACAAGTCAAAATAGATATAAATCTGTAAAATACAGAAGTAGATACCCAATCAAAAGAGAGTGTATCAAAGCAAAACAGAACAAGTTAATTTATAAAAAAACAAACTTGAAAGTAAGCTCATAAAAGTCAATATAAAAAGAGATTTCTGTAATTAATCCAGAAATTGATACAAAGTCAAAGTGTGTGAAACAAGTTAATTTTTAAAATATATATATATATATATATACATAAATCTTTTGTGCGTGTGTATGTGACTGAACTCCTCCTAAGCGACTGGACCGATTTTGATGACATGTTTTGTGTGGGTTCAAATGGATTCGAGAATGGTTTAGATTCACAATTCGGTCCGATATCGCAATTAGTTAAATATGCACAAAAATTATGTAAGGGCACACTATTGTTCATAAAAAAAATCCTGCGCAATATTCTTGCGACCGCTATTTCGTGCGGCAAACTTCAAGGTGAAGTTGTACTTCTACCACAAATCCCAATGATTCTTTCAGACTCACCTACCCATTCAAATGTTTGCAATTTCTAATTCCCTTGGCATTTACTATGACCATTAATAAGTCACGTCAAACAATGGCAATTTGTGGCTTAGATTTAGAATATCCTTGCTTTTCGCACGGCCAATTATATGTTACGCGTCCGAGTGTTGACAAACCATCACGTTTGTTTTTACCCCTCATGTATTAACCAAAAACATTGGACATTTAATGGCATTACGATAAATTTATTTTTGGGTATTAAATAATATACCTGTTATATGAAAATAGCTCGAGTTTTATCCCTTTTACCCTTTAATTAAAACAAGATTAAGTTTCTGTTCAGCATAGCTTCTATATTCAACTTAGTTCATAGTAAACACATACTCACACGATATAAACACATACATACATATGCAATCGATGGGTCGAATTGTGGTAAATGCACATGTGATGATGTCAGGTATTATAATAACTTTCTTTACAAAAAATTCATCAAAACGGTCCAGATTGTTACAACTTATTCAAAAAAGTTTGAAATTTTCGGATTTAAGACGTGTGTACAGGACAACGTCTGTCGGTACTGCTAGTTGAATATAAATCTCTTGTTATACTTTATAGAAACAAGTTTTTATTGTCCTCGTATATATTGTTATAATAACTATTTTACTTCAGAAATATTTTATGTGGATATTATTATAAATTGTTTTAAAATATTGATTTTTAGTATTTGATTTCCATTCGTCTCCGGTGGCTTAGAAGGAACGTGCCCGCTTCTTCAATTGACTCCAAAAGAACTTGAATGTTAATTACAAGAGCCTACTCAAAATTTGAAAGCAATTCAACTACGTCAGTGTTTCTCAAACTGTGGGGCGTGTTCCCTAGGGGGTGATAGCATAACGAGGGAGGTACGAGTATATCGAAAAGTCGAAAACAAAAGATTATTTAAAGAGTTATTAATTTACTTTTAAAGTAAACAAACAAAATATATTCTGACAAATTTGTACATAACATTTGTACTGGTATAATATATTTATAAATGCATCAGTACTGCACAATGTATTTTATATTTGTTAACAATATTAAGTTAAAAACAAGTTTAAATAATTACCAGTGACCTCATAGGCTTGTCATATATAAAATTATATACAAAAATTAACACTTATCTTGATAATTTGTACGGTTTATAATTAATCACTTAAATGTCGATTAAAAGTTACGTGATTCGCTCTTCAATGTCGACCTTTTAACACGTAGTTGAGCGTATGTGGGGTATTTGGGGGATAGAAAAGGAATAAATAAGGAAATCCTCTCAAATAAGTAAATCCTTCACAAAACTGTCAAGGTCATAATATTGCATTCCAAAGTCATCGGAATAATTTTATGAATCGTATTTTGGAAAAGACGCAATTAACAAACTGGATGAGCAAGACGTTTATATACACCGGTGGCTCTAAGGTGTCCGACTAGGTTCGGAGATAAATTTTTCAAAATTTGATTTTCTGAATAATTTTTATTGTTGTAAAGAACATAAATAGGCTTAAAAAGTCATAACTATTAAATAACTAACATGTATCGCCCTTTTTTTGAAAATCAAATTATTTTTTGGAAAATTTAGCAAAATTTTTTTAAGTTAAGAAAAACGTGATAAATAAAAATAAATTGCACATTATGCAATTTTAAAGTCATTGATATACTTCTTGATCCCTCTGAAATGTCACAAACCACACGATAAAAAATAGTTTAAGAAATAAATATTTTATTAGCATTTTATAAGCAGTCATGATTTTTCGTCAAAATTACTGCATGTTCTAAGCTAAAAATGGCTGTAAAATGAGATTAAATGAAGCTTTCTTAAAACCTGCGGTTCGTTACACTTTGAAGGGCTTATAGCATATATGTTATAAATTGCATTGCATTTGATTGGATTATTTAGAATATATTCAGTTTTTCGTGCACAAATTATCATGAAAAGTTCATTCTTCAAAAAAGGAATTAAAAAAAATATTTTTATTTGTTAGATAAAGTAAATGCTATAAAAAGAACTTAAAAAATTCTCTAGTTTTATGTATTAGTCCTTCTTTCTCAATAATAATTTTCTTTTTTCCCTAATGACCCAAACAACACCAAACATCAAACACCTTAAAAGTACTTTTTCAACCTAGTCGGATACCTTAAGAGGTTAATGTCGAAATGTAGGTTTTGCGTCAAATATTAAGTTCAGTTTTTGACGCAAGTATATTTGAGTATTATTGAATTCAATACATTTCTAATGTATGGAGAAGGGTTGCGATGAAAATGATGATTAAATAGTGGGTAGCAAATATTGAAAGTTTGAGAAGCACTGAGAATTACGTAATAATATTTTTCATTGACTGCTAGTAAGACGCAACGACATAAATACTGTATTAAAACTAAATAGCTATCTGTGAGAGAAATGCTTTAATATTTATTCTCCAATATATTAAAATAATATCATTATACATCATCTTTTGTTTTATGATACATGAAAAATTGTTTTTATAATTTTTTTTTCAATGAGCTAAAATAGAAGGAAAAAAAATATTTATGTTTTCGATATTTTGCCTCTTTTTCAACTCTAAAACGTAAACATTTATTTCAAAACTACTGCAAACATATTTTATAGTTTGTCTATAATCAATTATTTTTCAATTAATTCAGAGCTTTATTTTAATCAAAGCGTCAATGTCAGGCGCGTCAAATACGTAGCCCGCCAAGGTAATAATCTATACGTTTAGCTGTTTTCTGAACAACGCTGGATTTTTTAATTAAATTTATAAGTATGTACACGGTACTTCAGGAACTAAATGAATGTTCTTCAAAAAATATAGAAGGAAAATATTTATAAACACAAAAAATTATTGTGCTTAAATGTTTTTGTCGGTGGTACATCGTCGAGTTTCTCTTATCAAAAAAATATCACTATTCCTTGAAATGGCGAGGCTTGCTACGATCAAGCTTCAGCATGCATACGTATGTTTAGAGGTCACACAAATTTACATACTCAGCTCATGGGAATGATTCAGTAAATGCCGGTAGAGTCGAAATTTATTCTTCATCAGCAGTCATTGAACGAATACGGCGTTTTAGTCTTGTTTGTGCATAACAATTTTCCTCTGCTTTTAAATAGTTTTTTTTATTTAATTTAATTAACTGAGATGTATTAAACTAATACACAAGCCCTCCAAAATTAGTAAAATGATCAATCGAAGAAGAGTTTCGCGCTCTTCGGGAAAATTGTCATTGTAGTATTTTTAAATTCAAGGAGAGAGAGAAAAATAAAATTTTATGCTTGATATATGTAACTTCCAAAGTAGTTTGTAAAAGAGTATGATATTAAAGTTCACTATAATAAAATTCATAAAAAAAATTACGAAAACATGTTGCACTTGTTTGTAAACAAAAGTATTGTCAGAATCACGATTAGTACTTCAAAACCAACAAAGCATATTTGTCAAACCTGTAACATCCTTTTGATGTTGCGATGAAGGTAATTCCCCATGATAGCTACTCAGTATTTCAACAAAGATAAAAATTTAATGGAATGAGATGAGTTGAACACATGGAACATGCATTCTACATTAGATCGAAACAAAACCAATCGAATAACAAGTGTTGCCATTCTACAATAGCTAGATTACTGAAGTATTATTTTCATGAAGTTCGTTGCCACAAACCTATTGAAGATAATAGAGTTGCTGTAAAAACGAACTATCTTATATGGCAATGAATCGCACAGAAGCGGAAACCATTCATTGAAGAGGAATCTAATATTAGCGAATGTATGATTCAATTAGTAAAAGTATTGTTCCCAGAAAAATCGAAGTAATTCAAAAATGTAAAAGCAAGAAATATTAATGATAGTATAATTGACGTTATGAACAAAAATTTATGTAACCAACTAAAAGCAATAATTTAAACATATGAAAGTTATTCCATTGCAAATGGCGAAAGCACAGACATACAAGGTAAAACTTGCAAGCTGTTTTTTTTCCGGGGATATGATGTGAGTTTGAAAATAAGTGAACTTCCGGAGAATATCCGAATGTACGACACAGCCATTAGCTACAAAAAAAGGTCAAAGGTAATAATAATAGTTTCATTGTATTATCATCAACTATCTTTTTGCATCAAAATTTGACACGTCTTTAAAATGTTACTAAAATTGTAAATTATATTCGTAACTGTGAACTTAATACCCTTTAATTTAGTAAATCTCTAGAAGACAAAAGAAATTAATTCTATGACCTACCTTATTGTACAGAAATTCAGTGGCTTTCTAGTCATAAAGTTTTAAAGCGATTCTTTTAATTGTTGAGCAAAATAATCATTTTTTTAGAATCAAAATATTCAAAATAGAATATATCTCTTATGGGGGCCAGGGACGTCTTATAGCATGGGCCAACTGGGCCTGGGCCTCGTTTCGTTCTCGACTCATTCTTAATAAGACCATGATCGAGATAATTGGATATTGCCAGCATGATATACAGGACCTTCAGCCCTATATGAAAATAACTTTCCAATTCCATAAACATGACAACGAGCTATCTGGATAATTTTAATGGTAAAATATTATCCCCGTACATATTCTCTGAAAAACAGGGAATTTCAAACTGCATGTCAATTGGCAAAAGTGACAACACTATATTAATATGTGTTGACCATTGTCCATGTCTAGACTTAGGTCTAATACCATAAGCAGTAATTTAACTCATTTAGTCGAAATGTGGCCATCGATCGAGTCGGTTTGGGAGATTGTGAGTCATATACATTTATTCGTTTCAAATCACCGTTTGTGCAAACAGTTAACAATGCAGGCTATATACAGTCTACTTTTAAAGATCACAGGTATAGCCTACTTTTCCATAGGGTCCCAGAGCCTCAAAAAGTCTTAAGACGTCCTTGATGGGGGTATCTTTTATGGTATCCGACTACCCTAAAATCATGATTTTTTTTCAAAAATTGACAATTTCCTTTTTTACTTTATTTTATAGGTCGTCTTATTAGCAAACTAAAAATACCAAGTTTTTTATTTTCCGTTCTCTAGAACAAAAACTACAAGTGTTTTAATAAAAGCAGATGTCATAACTTTACATAAGAGGCCAAACTTTAAAATGCGTTTTATTCGGAATGTTTTTTTCCCTTCAAAAAGCTCAAACAGGGACAACGATTGCTCAAAAAGTTTTGAAAATAATTTGCTGAAATTTTCTGTGCTAGTTCTGCATAATAGTAGAATTGTTTTGACCATCAGATTTATCAATCACTGTTTTATTTCAAAATTTACAGTCCTTTATATGAATATAATCACTGTTTCGTTAAGTAATTTAATGTAATCATTAAGATAAAGGACTCTAGTTTTTGTAAAAGTTAAATCTCTTATCCTGAAGGTCATTTCAAACATGAATAACAAAGCAACACATCAAAATTGAAAAATTGAGAATTTGTTCATAAAATATTTGTACATAACGGACCCCGTTTCTGTAATTTTTTCACATTTTCACCAGTTTTTTCCCATTTTAATGATAATAATTTTTTTTTTTCAATTTTAGGATTTGTTCCTTAAAATATACTAAATAAATATAAAAATATAAAAAAAATCTCTATATCTCTATTTTTTTCAAAAAAAAAAAAAAAAAGTTATCGCAAGTAGTCGGATACCTTAAATAAAATTTAATGTTCTAAATCAATCAGTATTTTACTTTAAAAATAATTTTTATAGAATTTATTAGACACAATATGATATTGTATAAATGAATTGGTACTTTATTTGCTATGCGAGAATCATGAAAACTTTTACATTATTAATTAATTATTATTTATTTTTATTGAAAAGTTTTATAACGATAAAAGTGGATAAAATATTTAGTTTTTGCCACCGTATTCTTTCATAAGGTATATACAGCAGCAGAGGCGTAGCTACCACCGTATCAGACGTATAAATGATACGCCCCCCCCCAAGCTACAGGGGCCCTAACAGGTGCAACTACAATACCACTAACAAGGCTTTCATTTCTATAAAAGGGGCCCTGAAGGAGTTTTGATACAGCGCCTATTCAGAACTGGCTACTCCAGTGCGCAGCAGCTTCATACCTTTCGAATAATTCGTTCTCGGGGCATTGCTTTTCGTATTGCAGTGTATTTTATTAATAATAATTTTCTTATTTGAATAAAATATGAACAAATAATTGTTCCTTATAACTTTTAAACTATGATATGAATAACTTTTACTTAATGATACACTCGATTTTTATTATTGTTATAAAATGAACTCAAATTTCAAAGACTTCGGTAAAAATATACATTGTACTTTTATCAATATCTTTTGAAAGTCTATCTAAGTTCTCCAGTTTCCTTTGCATTTTACATTTTCTCCTGCGTTTGAGAATAAATTAATATAGCTAGATTTCAAAGCGCATCGTTAGAATGTATAGCTCCTTTCATTTCACTTCCAATTTCATTCGAGAAGCTACATTTTTTTTTCTCAATCTCCAATGTACAAAGAAAATGATGAGTCCATTTCTATTCAAGAAACTTTTGTGTGATCCAGTAGAATATTACATTATTTCGCTTGTTCTTCTTTTGCGCTTCGAATTTATCCATGAGAAATGGATCATAAATTTCGGGCGTGAATATAAGGGTTTGTCAGTTGCATTTAAGTGCTATCCAGCAGAAGGAAAGAATGTTCTTTTATCTCTAATAATAAATTTTATCCGAAACTTTTGTCAGGTTCATATTAAATCAAACAGAGTTTATATGATTCATATTTTTCAGCTACTGAATGTTACACTTTTTATCAATATAAAATGTTATTTCCATTGTTATCAATTGTTGTTTTCATTATTTCGATAGAAGTTGAATTTATGTATTCAATTTATTTGTTTAGCCGGCTGGGTGGTGTGGTTGATGTGTCGTTGGCTTTTGGCACCTAAGGTTGAGGGTTCGACACCGGACCAAGTCGGTGGATTTTCATGATGCAGAAAATCGACAGCGGCCCTATCGTGTGATTATACGACATGTAAAAGATCTCTAGAGCGTCTGTTTGGCCTGATTGTTCCCGGCAAAATTAAATCCTATTACAGGTTTGCACCGTCACAGAGCTCAAGTGCCTCCCTCTAGGGAGAAAACTGGTTGCCAAAATTACCCTCGGGGATTGGTATCCGCATACTTGGTGCGACACTTAAATGTGAAACCAGCTTCCGGGAATGTACTAAGTCTGCAATGGTAAAACACCAATCCGCAAATAAAAAACATTTATTTGTGTTAACAATAACACTTGTTTTTTCCCTTCTTTTTGACTAAAATAACTAAAAAGAAAAATAAACACTATGGGATTCTTATGCTAATATTACTTAAGAGATCTATACCTTTATATTTCAAAAATGCTTATTATTAAAGTTTTTCTCCAAACCTTGCCCATAACATTCGCAAAAGGTATGTAATTTAAGGTAAATTGTAGCACTTTTAACTATCAATTAAGCAGTCAATCTTCTTAGGATGTTGTGGGAGGAGACGAAAAAAAAGTGATAAAAAATATCCAAATAAATATTTTTTTTCGAAAATTTTATTTTATCTTTTTTTGCATCCATTTATAAAATTTCTCATCATTTCAAACACAAAATTATGTATTTACAAAAATATAGGAAGTCTTATCAGCAGACAATGTTTTATTACTTTAATACTGAAAGAAATAGATTTTTTAAAAATTAAAATCAAAGAGTTTCCATCATACTTTAGTGTCTAAGTGCATACGAAATTAAATATTAAATTATCACTGTCGAAACCTCTTTTCACATTTTTCCAAACATTCCGTATGATTAATCAAACCTTAGAAATTATATAACAAGAAAAATGCACAATCTAAAATTTCATATAAGAAATTTATAAAATTTCTCAATTTTATTTCTGTTAAACATAAGGCTCAAGTAACTGCTATTGCAAATTTTTTCAACGGAAAAACTATTTTCTATCTAAAAAGAGGAGAAAAGTGTATTACATCCCACAAAATAGTTTTAAAAAATGTCATTCCGTAACATATAACTTGGCGGATAACCATTCACTCTCAATTTCGAAACATGAAGTTTTCCTCAAAAAACTCATTTTATTTTCATGCATGTGAGTCAAAAATTTATTCATCTGCGTCTCACATTCATGAACTATTTTCTTCAAACATATTTTTTATTAGATCACAGTATATATATTAAGAGCATTTCTTACAATCATTTTTTTTCCTATTAAGTATTATGCAACCATGATGATAGTCAATGAGACAATGAAGCATTTATGTGGTTCAAATAGTGCTTAAATTTTAAAAAAAGCATTTAAAATTTAATTAGTTTATGTCGTTGTTACTCATCTCCATGTCTAGCCAAGCTAGACCAAGTCCATGATTTTACTCACTCTCAAAAAGTCCAGCACCATTAAAGATCTTGTTTTGTAAGCCCCAGGTATTCAAGAGGGTGTTCTGGAGATGCCAGGCAGACAGAACACCTAACACAAGTAGGTAGAACTTAGTTTTCATTCTTAAAGGTCAAAACTTGGAGGTGGCCACTCCGGAAACGAGTTAGAATAGTTTGTTCCTGCCTGCTGCATTGAAGAGAAAAAAGAATCACCATGGTGTTTAGCCTCATATCAGTGATGATCAGGAGGATTAGTTGATTGTTTGTTGTTGATACAGTTGGAGTGCCGTTCTGAATAGGTGAGAGGGACCTAGTGTATTGAGCTGCACCATATTTTGCTAGGGCGTCAGCAATCTCATTGCCAGTGATGTTTACGTGTGAAGGAACCCTTTGTAGATGGATCTCGCGATAAGATGCTAGACGTTTTAGTTTCTCCAAAATAGCCACTTCTGTGTTATCACTCACATAATGCCAGTTAGAAAGATTTTGGAGGGCACTATGACTATCAGATAATATCCAGATGCTGTTCGAACTAGGAATTGAAAGTGCCTTTTTAAGGCCTGTATCAATAGTAATGAGCTCACTTCGAAAGACAGAGCAACCATCAGTTTTTCAGTTTAGTGTGTCTGGAATAGTTTTGGGACTTAATATTAATTCCACTACCACTTCCAGAATGAGAGTGTTCATTTCAATTAGTTTATATTTTAAGTTATCAAAAGCAGATATCAATTCGATTCTTACAAACAGTAATTTTTAATAGATGTACTCAGTTTTAAACGCTTTTCAGCTTAAAATATTTTTTTTCATTTGCTAATATACACTAATGTACAGAACTATATACAGACTAATATACAGAAGCTACATGTTGCCAACAGAGTTCTTACGTAAGATGGCAGAGTAACTTGCATATCAAATTTCATAGTAATATACAAATTATGGTGCCGGGTTTTTTAGATTGTCTATACAAAACTCTTGTTTGAATGCATAAATTCCACAAGATAAATGAAGAGTTCAATCTTGTGTAATTTGTGCATTTAAACAACACTGTGTTATTTACTATCAATCTTTTAATTTTCACTTTCAAATTTAAAGTGACAAAAGTGACATAACGAAATTCACAGACACTTAAAATTTAAACATTTAGTTTACTAAACGAAAGAATTTAAAAATGGAACATGTCAGATATTCTTTTCTGGTGTAAAATCAATTTCGTAATACCACATATATGGTAACCAGAGACGTCTAAAGATTTCTTGAGGTATTGGACCCTTTTTCAAAAGTATATCTTATCTTCTACACTTTTAAGTAGACAGTATATGGCATACATTGTGGAAAATTTATATAAACAATAACCCATTTTAAATTAACGTTTCTTGTCTCACAATCTAACTAACCAAGAAAAAAGGACTAGAACGAATTTCGCTAAATGATGTTGCATGGTGGTAAGCCATGCCTGAGCTTACATGACTTATATGACATAACAATGCGGTCTTGACAGGTGACATATAGATCGAAATTCCCAGTTTTTCAGAAAACATGACCCGGAAGAACATTTGACAATTAGGATATGTGGCTACCTTCGGAGCACTTTTTTTAAATATATAAATTTTCAACTAAATAAACACATTTTTATTTGAAATGGACCATAAAACTAGGAATTCAAATACAATTTCCACAAAATTAAAAATAATTTAGGATATATTGGGAAATTTGAGTGAAACTTTAGTGAAAAATTGCAGTTACGGTAAATGTTGTATCGAAATTTCTAATTAATATATTAGAATAATATTTATAAAGTACGTAAATAATATCATTATCTGTGATTGGAAATATAAAATTTGTAATACTTTTGAAAGTTTTTGAAATATGTCAATATTTATGCAATAACTCGTTTTTTTACAAAACATTAGTTATTTTCTCACGAAAAGTGCAATATACACAATATGCATAAATATATACACAAAGATTAGATTTTGATTTATAACACAGATAGAACTAAATAAAACATGTTCTAAAAATTTCCATTCGATATCTTAAAAATATTTTGTCTAGGGTTCTACTTCCGGTTTTGTAAACTCCATTTCTTGTTTACTAATTTTGCAATAACGTTGCTTCTAAATATCGTAGAAACAAAAATAGTGTGTTTTTGGGATCTAAAATGTATGGTTTAATAAAATAAAAACATAAAGAAAAATTTTCACCCAAACGGCGAATTTTGGGTAGTCACATACATTTAAACGACGCGGATCATGATCTTACTGAGGACGAGTCGAGAGCCTTCGGCCCAGCCTAGTTGATCCATGCCTCAAACTGTCCTTGATGGCAACTTCAAAATTTGCATTATATGCTGTTGAAATATAGAGTTTCAGTGAATATTGAAGTCATGAAAATAGATCTGTGAAATATCAGAATATAACGGCAACTTTTAACAAGATGCATTTACTTAATTCTGAAGCAATGTCCAACAAGAATAATAGTTTACAATAGCAAATATTTTTAAATAGAACAAAACTTCTGTTTGTGGTGTATCCTTTTAGTTGGATTTAGCATCGTAAATTTTGCTCAAAAATAGTATTTACATGACTAATTATAAATGTAAAATTAGAATATATTCTTTAATATCTCTTAATGTTGAATTAGCTATTATAAATATTTAACCATTCCTTTTGAAATTGGTAAATAAGTAAAATTTCGAAATATTATGAAAACGCGTAACATTATTCAATGATTATGCATGAATTAATTATTACCGTAAAATCCGGCGTATAACACGCCCCCATACTTTCAAGCTGATTTTTTTTTAATTTTAAGGTATATTCGCCGTATAACGCGCCCCCTCTTTTTAATGAAGAAATCTGAACTATTAGTATACATTGCCTTTATGTTTTGAAGTCATTTATTCGAGGTAATGTCTCAGACTTTTGAAAGAAATAGTATACTTCTAGAACTACAACTCTTTTAGTTCATAAGGCCAGTCGTTTCTTTAAAACAGTGTTTCGATACATATAGTAGTTATTTTTTTCTGCTAATCTCTGTTGTTATTTTTAAAGCTATAGTGTTTATACCCGGCGTATATAACGCACATCCTTAAGTTTCGATCTTATTTTTTGTGTTCAAAGTGCGCGTTATATACGCCAGATTTTACGGTATCTAAACTATATATTGTTCCAACCTAAAAGGAAAGCAACTTTATCTCATATATACCATGAATAAAAATAAACATTTTCTTAGTTATACACAGAATCAGAATAGCTGAATCAACCCTCAGTATCTTATTAGGAAATAAAGCCCTTGATTACCCACTTTTCCGCTTCCACTCACTCACTTCTACGAGACAACACCTAATCAACCTGCTTTGTTTGACGATCTTATCTTTCAATATCCATGCTATGTGTTTCTTGATTATACGTTTCGTCGATTTGATTTTTTAATCGCGACGCACTTTAAAGTAACGCAAGAACTTAAGCGATGAATCACATAATTTTGCATCTTCGCAATGTAACGAGAAGGACATCTGATCTAGTGACCCCATTCTTAAAACATTTGCACCCCACCAACGTGAGGAGTTTGAGTCACGCCAGATATAGTCTGCCTCAGCTGCTCAACAAGCGAGTCATCAGTGAGTCTAGGATTCGAAGTCACGACTTCCTGGTCAGGAGCTCATTACCTTAGCCATCACGCAATATGTTTCCTCATATTTTTCATTGAGCTAATAATAAAATGGGATGTCTAAATTATTCACGATGGGTAGTTCATTTCTCAAGTAATAACAAACTCATTTAATACATTTCTTCCAAAAATTTTATATATGTGTTTTGGGAAATAAACTAATCTATTACCAGAAACTTCAGGTCAAAAAACTTGAATAAAATTTATTATCCTCCTGAAAATAGAGTACTCTCAACACAGTTTCCATGTAAATCCAGTCACCTACTGATGTATGTTGACCAATATTTTAACTGATTTAATTTACACTCCAGATTTGTCTTATCGGGAACACGAAATTGATCAATTATTTATGCAGTCGAATGATAAGAGATTCAATTCTATAGGCATATGGTGCGACTAGAATGCAATAGAATTAACGATCAAGGATTAACTGTAAATCTCGTCCGTATTTGAAATTAAATTTTATCTGGTGCAGAATCAAATTTTGTAAAACTTTGTAAAGTAATAACAAGATAGAGAAACAATAGTATTTATATAAATTTATTTACTCAAATCAAGTTCATACTTTATCTTTACGTATGCGTTATTTTCCAATAACGTTTTGCTTTGAGTTTAATTATATCAACTTAAAAATCAGTCTATTTTATTATAAAATCGGTAATTGTACAATTAACCGTATGTATGGTTAATATATAAGTAACAAATTTAAGTAAATGTACACATGTATTCATAATTAAGAGAACTTTTATATTTTGCCAATTATGTCTAGAACTACTGGACATATTTCAATGAAATTTGGTATGTATGTGGGATAAAATACAAAATAATAATAATAATAAATAAATAAATTATTCACAACAGCTAAAATACAACCTCATGAACGTGCGTAACACTCATTGAAGATGGAAGGTATGAAACAGCAGTTGCAGAATATAACAAAAAAATCGGTAAATAGGGTTATAGTCCCCTCTTTCATATAAACAGGACAGACGCTGGGGAATTTTATACCAGAAATAAGGGAATTTGTGAGTTCCTGGGGCAGTTAATCCCACTTGTTCAGAAACTCTGTTTCCAGACCTTGGATGGTTCTCCGAGGGGGTTAAGAGTTGCAATTGCCCTCCCCATAAGTTCAGAAGCATATTCCATACGGATGAGGTTTGGAGAGCAAACAGGCAGTAAATATTCTCACTTTACGGAAATTCATCGACCGACTAAACTCCTTTTGCCTCGCATTGTCATCCATTAAAATAAAATCTACCACATGTGTCCGTGAAAAGGCAGACATAGGGTTTCAAGACCGTATGCCTATGCCTCACAGCAATCACGGTCCTTCTTTCAAAGACGTGGAGGGACATGCAACCAACATGCTCCAACGCAATTCCTGAACGCTGCACATAGCGCTATGTCTTTGCAAGAGGCACTGTGACTGCTGTGAGGCATAAGGACGGCGTGCATAGGCCTTAGAACCCTATGTTCACTTTTTTCACTGGTGCAATTGACCCTGACTTTATTTTAATTGATGATAACGCGAGGCACATAGTCGAGGCACATTTAGTCTATGAATTTCTGGTGAAGTGAGGATATTCGCGGAATGGATTGGTAATGTAGATCTTTAGACCTCATCCATATAAAGCATGCGTGAGACATTCTGTGGAAGGCAATTGCAACTCGAAAACATCCTCCGAGAACCATCCAATGCCTCAAAACAGAGTCACTGAACAAGTGGAACTAATTGCCACAGGAACTCTTAAATTCCCTTATTTCCGGCATAAAATCAAAGTGCGACGCCTGTTTATATGAAAGAATGGACTATATACCCCCTATTAACCTTACTTTTCAATTCCTATTATTAGCTCACAATCTCAATTATATATATCTATATATATATATAAATGTTGTGTTGTTTTGTGTATGCGCGCATAACTCAAAAATTTCTGCATGGATTAATCTGAAATATTGACACAATGTTGCATTTGTCTCCGGTCAGGATCTTATGTACTTTTTATTTCGAAATTCTCTCTAAATTTTTTTTAATTTAATTTTTAAGTGATTTTTTTGGTGTTATGACGTCATACGACGTCACGATTCGCTCTGAATGCGAAAATTTAAACTTTACGCTTAGATTTTTCCAAATTATTGTATAACTATTCTATGGTTATGTTTATGCGTTGTCATATTTATCTATTTATTGTCCTTTGATACGTATAATTGGGATTATTTTTCGAATAAATCATTTTTTAAAAATTATTCTTTCATGAACTCAAAATCTTTTTTGTAGGTTTGGCAACAGTTGGATAGCATTATCGCGGGATGTTTACGACTTTGATCAAATTCTACATCGTGTTTTTTCTGTAATTTTAAGCTAAATTTATTTCTCTTTATTAAGCGAAAATGAAACTAACATAATTGACTTCTGTACGCTACTTATTTTTCTACCAAATAGTTTCCGTCAACCATTTACCTGAAATAAACAGACGTAGCCAAATGCCGCGATATAACATTCAATGTTTGGGTGGATCCTAGTCAAACACACTGCTTGGCGACAAAATCTTGGGCGCCAAAAATTTTGGCGATAAAGTTTACAATATGGCAACCCTTCCGGATTGCCCAGTCCGGTGGCTAACATATGGCAACCCTAAAACAGGTCAAGCAAAAAAATCGGGTGAAAAGTGGACATCGTCCATTTTCGCTCTTGACCCTGCTGCAACACGTCGAGTTCACCCCTGCTCTTACTTTCTTCCCCACGTGTTCCAATTTTTGGCTTGATTTTCCACCGGTTGTTAGAATGGCTTGCGAAATAAAATCGCTTGAAAGCAAGGCAACCACAGGATTTTTTGTTTTGCTTGGAGAGCAAGGGAATAAGGCTGTTTTAGATTGGGTTATGAAAGAAGGATTAATTCCCTCCAGATATGAGTGTCCGAAATGTAAAAAGCATATGCGTTTGTTTGAACGAAAGGGTACGATTGATGGTTTTGAATGTCGAGTCCAGTCGAAAGAGAATCCCCACTTTGTTTGCCGGAGTGTAAGAAAAGGTATGTGGTTTAGTCATAGTAGATTGATTATTTGTGTGATCTTGCGATTAACCAGGTATTGGTTTGGCAAGATTATGAATGAGTTTGTAGTGAATGATTTAAAAATTAAAAACACAGTGGTAAGTGATTTTTTACAACTTTAAAATGCTGTTTTTCCCTTATTTTACTGCCTTTATCTCGTAGAAATTATCTTTTTCCCCTTTTCTTTATTTTATGCTTTTGTGTAAATACATGTGTTTTCAGCGTCCCTGACGCCATTACGGAAACCCTGTTTTTTAGGATTTTTGAACAGGAGCTGAGACCATCACCCCCCTTTTTCCTTCGTTTCCGGCCCTGACATCATTACGGAAACCCCATTTTCTTACGATTTTTGATCACCAGCTGAGACCGTCAATCCCCGATTTTTTTTCGTTTTCTTCCATGACGTCATTTTCTGAAACAGGGGTTATTGGCGCCATTTGGCGAAAAAAAATGGCGCCAAAATCAGCAGTGTGCCAGACTAGGATTTTACCCAATATTTTTTTCCCACTTGGAGATATTTTAATGTGACGAAATTTATCGACGGAGTTTTTAATAGGAATGTTTTTTTCTTTTTTAGACAACTTTTTAAACTTCATTTGATTCTTACGTATTATCGCAGCAATCGCCAACTTTAATGATAACTCGCAAAGTTGGCCATTCCATTTTCGCAGATGTTGTACGCACGGAATTGGCAATCGTGCTTCGTTTTATACAATATCGCTAATAGGTTGCGATAATACGTAAGTACCTTTCATTTGATGTTAGTATTGAAATACAAATGTTAAAACTAAGATTTTCTGATTTTGAGTCATCAAAATATTGCACCTTATTTTGTTTTTCATTGCTTTATAAGATTATAACCTTCTTAAACAGATTCCATTAGTAATTTGTTAAAAAAAATACTGGAAGTTATTATGGTTTGTTTTTGTCAGGGACTTAGAGCTACCGCTGAATCAATGATGCAGGAGCCCCAACGAATGTTATTACAATTCCACTTACATAGTGCTCATATCAGAAAAAGGGCCACAAAGGAATTCGGATACAAGGCCCACTCAGAGCTGTTTTGTAATTTCATATGTTTTCCTTTAAACCTTCACTTTAACTGCAGTCAATCGGCTTGAGTACATAAAATTGTATTGTAGAAACTCGAACTTAGGTCATCATACTGGCCAAGCAAACGCAGTGCGAGGGATAAATGCTGATCAAATTAGAGTAAGCATCAGTGAATGAGCAAAACAAACAGATGGCTCAAATACATGTTGAGGAAGCAGGTTGTCATAAGATTGTAATTATTTTTTCAAATTTTACTTTCGCGTTGATAAAGATAGTTCAGCTCTTTTTATGTCAATTACTGTTAGTATTGTATATAATTTTTCAATTTATTTTTAAGCACAGAATATTTACTTTGGATAATTTTTATATATAATATACTAAATTTAATTCTTTACACTATGTATGTGTTTACCGAGTAGTATACCGATTAAAATCTTCCACCTACCGTAAAATCCGGCTTATAACGCGCACTTTGAACACAAAAAATAAGATCGAAATTTACAGGTGTGAGTTATACGCTGTGTATAAAAATGATGGCTTTAAAAATTAAAAAATAAATGAGCATAAAAAGTTAAACTTCTAAATATTTCGAAATACTATTTATTTAAAAGACATGACATTCTTATTGAACTTAAAAGGTGGTAGTTCTAAAAGTATACTATTTTTGCAATTGCTTAGATAAACACCTTGAATAAATCGCTTCTAAACATAACAGCATTGCATTTGTACATTTCAGCTTTCTTCGTAAAAAAGGGGTGCACATTATATAGCGAATATACCTAAAATTTAAAAATTGCAGCTTGAAAGTATAGGTGTGTGTTATATGCCGGACTTTACGGTATTTTATCTTTCTCCAATGAATCTAAATTAAATTAATATATAACTTTTTATGGTACTTATATTTTTTTCTTTAGTCGGCCATTTACCTAAAATCAAAAGACATCGCCAAATACTCCAATATGCATTCAATAAGGGAAGAACATTCTATGCCTGTTTGTGCACAATAATAATACTTTTTTGCACTTGGTAATGAATTTTTCCACGAAATAGTTATTGTAGTTTTTAATAGTTGGGACAAAAAATAACATTAGACTCGCAAAATATCTATTTTGTGTGATTTCAAAATTTTATTTGGTGTTACTGTGAAATATAAATGGAAAAATTAAGATTTTCTGATGTATATTTTGTGTTTGTTTTGATATTTCTGTATTATCGCACCCATATTGGCAACATTAGCACATGATTGCCAATTCACCGTGTATGATGCGAACAAAATCGGGGTTGATATAGTTGCAACAGTACCCAAGAACCTTTGTTTGCAACTTTTTTTGGTGATTTTATCAAAATGATAATTTGCTGTTAATAATTGGTTTTTGATAGCTTTTTCTCATTTAAGTTTGTTATAGCTAGCTAGCTGTACCCAATCATGTTTTCCTGTGGTTAAAAAGAAAGAAAAGAGAAAGCACACATTTCTAATATCTTTAACTGCTTGCACTTGAGGTATGATTTTTTTTATAAAAAAATGTGGAAATATACATTAACAAAACTTTTCTAAACAGATTTCATTTGCAATTTGTTAACAGAATACTCCCAAGTTATTATGGGTTTTTTTTGTCATGGTATGAATCTAAAATTATTTGCATTGTCTCCATAGAAGAGGTGCCAAGTTTGAAAACAAATTAAATGACTCTTCTCGAGGTGAAAGGGTTAATTTTACAATGCTTATGAGTAGACATTTTGTGTTGCTTCATTGTCTGTATATATACAGAAATTGTCTGCTGTTCCTGCTTTAGAGCAGTAGTTGCCATTTTTCAACACTTCATGAACCACTTAATGTATAACTTTATAATTAGTGTTTCACTAATAGGATTGACCTCTATGTGGTGGAGCACTATAGCTATATTTACGTCTTTATTTAATCTTCTATGCCCTGAAAATAAGCGGTAAAATCCTAGGAGAGCCCACACGCTTGGCGACAAACCAAAAACGGCGCCAAGCCAGAACAAGATGGTGCCAAGCGAAAGCGACAATGGTGGCAAGGAAATATAGCGGGATAAGGTGGAAGCATAATGAAAATATATGTAAGCAATACAGAAATTAAACATTTGAGATAAAAAAATATAAAAACAGCACTTACTTTCTTACTGCTGATCTTTTCCGATTGGAGGGGACAGCGTAACAACAGATTTTAAAAAAGTCTTAAAGGTCTCATCGCTAAGCGAATGATCACGTGAACGCCGCCATATTTATTATGAGAGGTAATGGTCGAACATACATTCGACGTGGCGGGCACGATTTCGAAGAAAGCGTTTTATTGCCGACCATGTTACATCATGTTGATCATTACATTTAGGACATTCATAACTCGAAGGAATCAATCCTTCCTTCATACACCATTCAATCAATTCTTTCTTACCTTTCGCATTCAATAAAGTAAAAAAATTCTAAAGTAGATTCCCTCACACACGCAACCAGCCCGGAGACCAACAACAGAATGAAATTCGAAATGCGCGCCCACAAAATACGAAAATGCTAGAAATAGTTAGGGATGTTGTATGTAGTGTTTAAAAGTAGGGTTACCAAGATGGCGCAATTATCACCAACCAAAGTAATTCGTGCCAAGGGTGTGGGCTTTTCTAGGAGTGAACCAAATAAGCTTCAATAAAAGCAACAATCAACAAACTGAAGTGTTTTGTGTACAATTTTCCAAAAAATGGTTGAGGTTACCAAAAATCGCTAACCTCAGGAATTATGTTTTTTTGTTTAGTTATTTCAGTAACTAAAAGCTTTTAGTAAAGAATAATTCGTGTTCCGTAATATGTTGTTTTGTTGTTCATCTTTTTTTAAACTGAATCTTCATAAAAGTATAAATAATTTCCTAATTTTTCAGCATACCATCCAAAAATTTTCACGCATCACCAATTGGTGACTGCTGCTCTGTAACACACATCAGTAATTATGTATTAGCATCACTGTAATAAAATTGGTGCCATGTATATCATACCTTAATATCTAAACAATAAAGATTCTAACATTTTTTTTTATGAAAAAAGAAATGGAGGGAAAATGTTGCGATTTGCATGGCGGTAATTTGGCTGTGGTGATGCTAATATTTAAGTACACAGATAACAAATAATTGTCCATGTGAAAAGCTGTCTGTGTCTAGATATAAGCCACTCTGTTTTAAAGATGGGCCCTTAACTTTGTTGATAACAATTGCCAATACTAATCGAATTGTGAATTGCAAAAATACTCCCATCATTATCAACACTTTGTCGTAGTTTTCTGCTGCCAAATCCATGTTTATATTGGAATTTTCCTGGCGTATTCGATTAAAAATACCTTCAGCCTCTCATTTCGTTGAATTTCAACTGTGTCAATTGATGCACGTTTAAAGTTAAATATTTCATTGGCATTTTTTTTATTTTTCCTTTTCTTTTTGTTTCTGATTTTTCTTTTTTCATGTTTTGAAATTTTATATGTTTTTGTTTTAATTTTCTTTTCTTTTTAAGTGTAGTTTTAAGTTTTTAAGAAATTTTATATGCTTTGTTTGAATTTTTTTTTCTTTTTAAGTGCAGTCAATTGGCTTCACTAGATAAAAATAATGCCTTGCGGGAAATCAAACTTAGGTTGTCATACTTGCAAGGCAAAAGTACTACAATGAGTGTAATTGCACATCAAACTGAGAAAGAATGGATATCAGCAAACGAGAAAAGTAGACAAAGAATGTCACAAACACAGGCTGACGGCGCAGCAAAGCAACATGCAGCCAGACTTGAGGAAGCACATTTGCAAGCACATCATTCGTGTTTTACAACATCAGAAAGATGTTAACCAAAAACAGCACATCTGCGTCAAACATGACTTTGTGGTGAGCAATCACACAATAAGAGTCAACTTGCATTCCGGTACAACCCAGTGGAAGATTCTAGGTTCAGGCAGCATGTTCTCATTTACACAATGATGGAAGTGTATCCTTATTGCGCTGCAATGTTCTGAAATTTAAGGGAGAAACCAAAGGAATGTTTTGTACCACTGAAAAAATTAAACTGCCTCAACTCAGAGAACAGAGCCATTACAAATTTTGCTTGCTAGATATACTGCGGAATCAAAACATTTCCTATATAACATCAGGAAATACAATTCATGTTTCCTAGTGACATTGTTTGAATAAATGTGCATTTGTGAACACACCTCTGATTTAATAAAAATATCCTTAAGCATTGTAAAACTAACCCAATTCCCTCAATGAATCCAGAGTGGAGCCATTTAAAATTTATCTTCAAACTTGAAGTCGCCACTTTAAAGACAATGTAAATAAATTTAGAGAGGTTCATAACATGACATAAGGACAAAAATAAGCTGTAATAACTTCAAGCATTTGGTTAACAAATTATAAATATCAGTTTAGGAAAGTTTTTTGTATATATATTTATACATTTTTTTTATAAAAGATCATACGTGCAATGCAAATTATTTAACATACTGTAAATATGTCCTTTCTATTTAACAAGACTGAGCCACAGCAACGCGTGGCAGGGTACAGCTAGTACATATATATATATATATATATATATATATATATATATATATATATATATATATATATTTGAGTCGGTTTTCCGGGTTTCTTGGTTTGAACTTTCAGATTTTTTAGTTGGAACTTTTTGATTTTAGATATTTTTTAATTTGAACTTTAGGATCTCAAATATTTTTTAATCTGACCTTTCGGATCTCAATTATTTTTTATACATATACAACTAATTTTTCTAACTATACAACTATTTTAAAGATGGGTGCATCATCTTAGGTGTTTGATGGTTCACTTATATTATGCACTAAATTGTTTTTAAATTTTAATATTTTAATGTTGTAATATCTTTCAGAATGCGATGCCGAATAGTTTAATTTTTCAAGTATAATGGTTTAATTTTAACTTTTTAATTTTTAAGTTTTAAATTTTTGAAATTTGGATATTTTCCAATTAACTTACCAAGTTGCAATCGGAGGAAGGTTGGCGCCATCAAACTAGTTTAACCCCACTTATCGGTCCTAAGTCCGAGATTGCACTTGGATATTTTATAAATTTTTATTTTATTTTATAATTTTTTAATTTTGTTTGAAAACGATGGAATTTTATCTTTTATATTCACCATTGATATTTTGAAATGGGGTTTAGTATTATAAGATTCATATATTTCAATTTTTCAATTGATTATTGTGATTGATTTTATATATTTAAATATATATATATATATATATTTTGTTCAAATTTTCAATCGTTAATAAAATACTTTCTATTTATCCATTCAAGTTCAAATACATTTTTTAAACTTGTAGTGGATGGCACTTGACGTTAACACATTTTTTCAAATATTAATTCCTTAATTAAACTTAATTAATGAATAAATAATATCAAATAAAAATAATAGTCTAACACACACTATATATAAAATGAAAACTCGTTCGTATTGTCCCTGTATCGCAATGGATAGCGCGTTTGGCTTCTAATCCGAAGATCATGGCTTCGAATTTTACCTTGGATAGCCTAATTTCTGAGAAGGGGATTTATGATTGAATAAATAGTAACAAAAACAAAAGTAATAGTCCAACACAATATATATAGAGAAAAAGCGCTTTCTATTTTGCCACTTAATCCACTTAATATTGTGACTCTGTCATATGTATATACATATTTATATTAATGTAAATATTTAATAAAAAAAGTTACTAAAGTAAAAATTTTCTTTGTTGACCTAAGTAGGAATAGACTTTGAAAAATAATTTATATTACTTGTTTTGTTTTGTTTTTTGTTCTATTCTGCAATAGTTGTTTCAAAGCTTCCGACTTCAATGAGTGTTATCGCACGATCAAGTGTGTGCATTTTAACTATTGAATGAGTACTTTTTTGCAATACATTAGTCATATATGCATACCAAATTTAATTGAAATCTATCCTGTAATTCTGGAGATAATCGACAAAATCTAAAACGTCACTTAATTTTGAACACCAGTATATTTAGTAAGTATATCGTATATGTGAATCAGAGAGAAAATATTTTAAAATAATAGCGTAATTTACTTAAATATGTGAAGTGATAAATTCACAATCCTTCTCTTAGCTCATATTTAAGTGGTCACCTTATCTGAGTATTATTGATGATCACGAATTGGTGGTCAGCGTTGTCGAGTCGAATCTGAACCTTGTGCCACTGATGAACTGCCATGTAAAGGGTTTGATTCACATTATATCTATAGTGACTCAAAGTCCTCTCGTGGTGTGGAAATTTGGAGAGTGAGTTCCACCCTCACAATTTGACCATGGTTCGATATTATGAGACCCGTTAACAGTGTGATGTAGATAAAAAACAATATTCTAACAGTAATATTCCCGTTGCTGTTGTAGGTTCTTTGTTTTAACTGATTTTCCATTATTTATCAGGCACAAATAAAGTCAGTCTATCTTTAGTGGCTAGTTATTTATTGTTCCATATACAGCCACACACAAAAAAAAACAAGCCCAACTTATAAACAAAACTAACTACTATGTATAAAATTTAATTAAGACCATTTTTTCTATACTAGCGAGAGTAACCGCCATTCGCCTTTCCTCTCTTCTCTACATTGTACTGTTCTCTTCTCTCGACTCCGATGTCTGCGCCACCAATATAGTTTTATAACGCCAAGCGAATCTTACACTAACATTTACATAAGCTGTTGTTTATATATTAAGCATTTGTAATTAATTATCAATTTAACCAAGCAAAATATTTTTGAAACTTTATAATAATTTATATTTATACATCTAATCGCCTTTCTTATGAATACACTTCAGTTATAATAATAACGAATAACTCAACTAGTGGGAGTGTAATTAACTTATAAACAATTATAAATTCAAATCATGTAAATCAATTGCTTATCTTGCTATACTGGAGTCGTATAAGTAACCCTCTAAAAAGTAATTTTTTTAAGTAAAGTAATATTTATATAAATAGGAATTTTTAAAACTTATTTTAACAAAAGATTATAATATCGCATTATTATGTAATTTGCGTTTCATTTTTGTATTTAAAATCAGTAGATAAATTGCGAATGTTAAATAAACGCAAATAAATCAAGATATTTTAAATGCAGAGGTTTTTAAAATACAAATAGTACAAACACATGGCAAAAAATTTATAGAAAAAATACTTGGTTTGCAAGTAACAAAATTATTCACACAAAATTATTTTCAATTAATCATCAAAATGCTCACTTTTTTAATAAATTAAAGTGGAATGTTAATTTTCTAAACTTGAGAAAATTGGAAAGCATTCATCATCATTTAAAATTTTGATATAAACGAATTCCTAAAGATGAAGTTAAAAGAAAAGTGGACCATAATTATAATAACAATTGATTGCCCTTCTGGAATGAAAAGGAGCTATATTTTTGCACTAAGGAGAATGCTTAATTATTTTCCTAGAAAAATGAAGCGTCAAATTACAAAACAAAATCTTAGTAACAATTTAAGAAAATGTTTATTTTAAGCAAAATAATCTTTAAAATTAATAGAGAATCCACTCATTAAATGACAGTAACAAATTAAAAACTTGCATATTAAAGGGAATTCATTCATATTTTTTAAAAATTCGCGGGAAAATATTAACCTAAGAGCAGAGCATCTTTTAACAACTAATTGCCACTTCTTTCAATCAACATGGTAAATACAACGTGCCTGTGTATGGTCAGTGTTCGTGCATTTATGAACCTCTAGTAAAATCTAATTCCTCTGAAGTTGACATTCTAATTAAATTTTCAATCAGAAATAAAAATCTGGTTACTTGGAAGAACATCGTACTTAACAATTTAATCCATAATTTGAGTAAACAAGTACACATTTTAAAAGTAAAATCGAGATTTTAAGTAAAAATTAACGTAAAAAATAGATAGTAATAATGAATTATTTTAGATTGGTAGAAGTTGATAGCTTAAATACACGAATAAAAACACTTGATAAAATATGCATCGAATCGTAATTTCTCATACTTTAAGCAAATACATAAAATAAAACAATTTTATTTCTAATTGTTCTAATAGTAATGGAGGAAATTAAGGCAAACATGAATTTCAAAACAAAATTTGCTGTAATTAAAAACATATTTTTTTTTTCATATTGGCATAAAATATGTTTTTGGAACGAAAAAATTCGTCATAACTTTTTGAGTATATCACTTTGAGGAGTAGCAAAAGTAACGTAATCAATAATTTTCTAAAATAACTTAAGTATGTAAAAATTGTAATTGGATAAAATAATTATGAAAAAATTCGTTTTATTATGATATGAATTCATATCAATGTAATTAAATAAGCAAGCTTATTTCCAGATGCATTTAAAAGCGAACTGTTTTTTAAGTATAGATATTAATACCTATATCCGGTTAAAATATATAGATTATATTTGTATCAAAATCAAGTAAAGCTTTCCTCTCTATTTGATGCCAGAATTATGATAAAATTGCGTCAAATATTATTCGCAGAAAAAGCTATTTGTATAGAAATGTGTAATATCATATACACTATATGCGAAAATACGTATCTAGTACAATTACACAAGTTTAAAAATTTCCACTTCTGACATACAAATGTGGCCCAAGTTTTCTCAAAATAGTCTGATTTATAGTTTTGAAGTAATTTTCAAATTAATTACAACTATTTAATTCACTAATAAGGCTCAGAAAGTGTTTTTAATTTTTACAAAGTTAAAAATCTTAGCTAAATTTTCTTTTTTAAACCCTAAGTTCAAAATTGACATTTTATCGAAATGTAAATGAGTATTTTACCAATGTGCGAAACAATAAAAATTTTAAATTTCTTTTAAAATAAATGCGAATTATAAATACAATTTTTCTAAATATATTATTTTTCTTGGTCCTTAGCGTGCCTAGCAATAATATACCTTTGCAACGAACTTCTATCTTTTAAGAAACGTAACAATCTTATGGAAATTTCTTCATAATATTACAGTAATATATGTTCGAAAAACGAAACAATCATTATTTAAATAAATTATATTTACTGTACAATATTGACATTAAAATGAGATTACCCCTTTTAAAACATTCCATTCAAATATTATTTTTCTAAAAGTAACTGAATTTTTTAAGCAAATTGCCGTACGTCATTTTGAAAACACTATCTATTTTTTAAAAAAAATCTTTAAAAGTACTTGTACATTCATTTATTTAATCTGTGACATTTTAATTTGGGAGAAGGGAATTCAAAACGTGTAATTTCCAAAAAAAAACCTTTTTCTGTTGAAACTTTTAAATCCATTCAATTGTTTTAACTATTAATAACATTGAAATTAATAATAATATTGGGATGAGAAAAGTTTCTAAAAACGTTTCCTCACTTTAATTCATTAAGAAACAGAGGAAAGTTTTATTAATTTTGAATATAGTTCTTAAAACTCATGCTGTCAATATATTCGTATTAGATATATTTTCTAGAAGAGCACCTTAGTAAGATTAAAAAACTCATAAGTAAATTTATAGATAATTAACTTTTTAAAATATGCTTAATAATTTATTATTAAGCAGTAAAAAATAGTAAAATAGTATATAGAAAAATGTAAGTTCCTTACCCCCTTTCACTTTGTTGTATCACACTTTCAATTTTATAACTGTGCATTTTTCTGAAACATTTTTTTCTAATTTGAACAGAAGCTTTACTGCTGTCATTTCTTTAGACATCGGTCCTTTCAAAGTAGTTTAATATTAAATTTTCTGAATCACAAAGAAAAGTTTCTATTACCTATCTCACAACACAAAATTTATGAGTCTTATCAATTATTAATCCTAAAACGTTGCAAAATATATAAAGAAATAAAAAAAGAACTAGATTTTGTGAATTTAAAATGCACTGAAAAACTGTACAATATCAGTAATTAAATCAACGCGATGAAAAAGTATATTTTTTTCAGGCTGCTTCTCTCAGGAGTTTAGTTTTTCATTTTTTTCCTGCGATTAAAAAAAACATATCACGAGATAAATTTTTTATTATATAACTGCTTTTAAAAGCCTTTTAGAGTTAATAACTGCCTTGAGCCATAAAATTCGATTCTTAACTTTTTTTCAGTTACTGTTTTTAGGCTATAAACCTTTTTATCGCTTTTAAGGAACAAATAAGAATTTAAGTAATGTGTGTAGAAAAAATTATAAATAACATGATTTAAAAAACGTTAGTTTTGAAGTATTGCCAATTTAAAGTAATTATCACCTTTAAAAAATTACAGACGCAAAAACTTTCAAAAAAGAAGTTATTGGAACGTTTGTTCGTCTATAATGCATTTGTATGACCTTTATTTGAATCTTCCTCTTTATTTGATATCAATTCTCGTAGTATTAGAGCATTGCTGTCATTCTTCTACTAATAAATTATTTTAATAGAGATTACAAAGATATGTATCACTACTTCTACTCATAGCTCTAGCTTTATGCGTGTAAATAGTAATCAGAATCCATTCCTGGATGATATTCTTTTTAAGATACTTTAAATTTTCTGCATTACTTGCTTTTTATAAACCAACAAATGGCAATTCAATATTAATTTTTATCTAAATTGGAAAATAATCATCTTGAATTATTTCATTTAAAAGGAAGGACATTTTAAAAAAAGTTTTTTCACTTACATTTCAATTCCTAAAAAGTAAAGGTTTCTTCGTATAGTTTTTTTAAATACATTTCCCTCATCATATCTTTAAATGTATATTTTCTGAACCTTAAATAAACATGTCCTTTTCTTAAAATGTTTCTTTATAACTAAAATGTAAATTCAATTACTTATTTTTATAACGTTCATTTATAATGGCTATAAATAGAAAGGAAAAAACTGTATTTTTATACTTTAGGGATAAATTAAATTAGTATGATTTTGTTGACATATAGTATAAAGCTAAATATGAGGAAAAGTGCTCCAAAATACACGTAGAATTTTAAATTTTAATATATATATATATATTACACAGGTGAACAAAATTAAAGGAATTAACACATTTTTGAGGATTTTTCGAAAACTATATAATTTGTTTGAATGTAAGCATAAATAAGTTTTCTTAATTATCCAATCAAATTTCCTCTCTACCGTTTACACTGTGTGAATTAAGAAAACTGACAAGACAGGTACGTCAAACACTACTCGTGAGTTTTCAGTTTTTCTTGTGTTTCTGAAGGTCAACAGAAATTTTTAAAACTTTCGCAAACAATGGCACAAAGACAACGTCTGTATGAGGGATTGTGATTGTTAATGAGAATAATCATGGATTATGATTTGTATGATGAGAGCAGTTGGGAGATTGAAGTAATGCCAATCCCAAGCGAAGATAACAAAGAGGTCAATGAGCAACGAAATGTGATTTCTAGATTTAAAAACTATTTTAGGAGACAGTAATAATTTCATAAAACCAATTACAGAACTCCCAAAACGACTACAAGTCAAGCTGATCGCTTCATGACTTAAATGGCAAAGCACTATAGGGATCGACATATGTTCAATTCGTAAATGTGCTCTTTACAGCTGCTGGTATCTCAATATTGAGATATACTTTTTACTGTAGGCTTTATGAGGTAAGGATTTATGCCAGGAGAGCAGTAGCCTACATCATAGGTCACAAAAGAGCCCATCTAACATGAAGTACACTACATCATTCCTGGACACAGAATGCTTGTCTTCCCAACGTAACACTCTCTAACATCATGGTAACAACATCATAACTCTCTCTAACAGCATAGTAACAACATCATAATTCTGTCTAATATCATGGTAACAACATCATAACTCTTTCTCACGTCATGATAACAATATCATAACACTCTAACATCATGGTAACAACATCATATTTCTCTCTAACATCATAGTAACAATATCACTCTGTAACATCATGGTAACAACATCATAACTCTCTCTAACATCATAGTAACAATATCATTCTCTAACATCATGGTAACAACATCACTCTCTAACATCAGGGTAACAGCACAGCATAACTCTCTCTAACATCATAACTTTAAAGTTCAACTATGAAAGCGGTGAGTTTCTGGTCTGTGTCAACGTAATGTTGGATGGACGTAAATAGTTGAAAGTCTTTCAAGGACTGCTTTGAGGTATAAAGATGAGAGATCTTTCAGTTCTATAAGAACCTTTTAAAAGAACAGTTGACTTCGTGCATTTTTATAGACGATAATGATCATCAACAAATACCTCGAGGCTGAAGGTATTTTGGATATACAGTGACTAGATAACAGACTTGTGAATCCCGCCTAGTACATCTAGGATTCTTTTGGAAGAGCAATTGCAGGTTGGCAGGCCCCTCCCAGTACAATTCCGGTGCTAAAAATTGCCTTCATTGAGGGCAGTATATTGCCTTTTTCAGACCATCAAACATTCGCTGTCGCACCCACCAGTATTGTACTTAGAAGTCAAAGAACGAGTACCAAATCGCTATATCCTCCTAGCTGAAACTACGTCTAGAATCAGGAGCTAGGCTGGTTATGGATACGTTAGTGAACAGAATAGTCTCCTACTGATCTTTAGTTTAATACCGATGTTCTTTCTGTACCATTGCAAACGAATTCCTCTTTGGTCAAAAGTGAGTGGAATGCAAACAGTTGGTCTTGAACAAAAGGTCTCTCTCTCTCAAGTACTTTTCTAGAAACAATAACTTTTGAAACTTAGGTTTTATTGTTTTAGTGGCTGCCCGAAGTTTATGAGACAGCTAAAAAGCGATTTCATTTCTTTTGCCTGTAGTTGACAAATGTCAACCCTCATTATTCATCGTTCTCTTTTGTTGCAGACTCACTCGAATCCGGCACTCATACGCAGTAATTTTACGTTTAGGTCAGGATGGAACAACTCACTACTCAAAATCATTGACTTCCACAATATTCCTTACAAATACATAATAGTACTTTATTATACACTTTAAAATGTACTATTACTAAATGTTAGCTAAAATGCTTAATAATATGGTTAACTCGCAACAAGCCGCATGCATTCATTCACTAATACACCTCTATATACCAGCGCTTTCACAGTGCCCTCTATAGTTCGGCTCTAACACTTTTGACTGCCATTTCCCGGTATATTTTCTATAAACCTGTCTCATTAATATGTCTTTATATTTTCACATAATGTTATGCCTTTATATTTGCACAAAATGTTATGCCTGTGTTTGCGCACAATTAATGTATTTGTAACAATCTGCACTTAGAGAACTACCCTGCCTCAAAACTCCCAATAAATCACCATTTTATTCTATTGTCCAAAGATTGGTGGTTGCTTATTTTATTTTTTTATCTTGAAAATTTCACAGGGGACTGGAAAAAGTATCACGAAACTTACCGAGGTATGTAATTGATGAAAATGTGAAAGTAGACACACACACACTTAAGTAGCATTTTAATGATTGAGTGTGACTAGAATTCCTCATGAAAAATGGGGTTTTACACGTGTACCACTAGTTTTATCATTTGTGCTGCGATTGACTTTTCTTTGCAATTTATAAAAAGTAGCTTCAAAAATAAATAAGTTAGTTTAAAAAAGCAACAAAATTTTTTTTTTTCTGAGTTAGAACAAATTCATGTATTTTACCCCTACTAATACTCAATTTTCACTAATATCTCTTTCATTCTTTAATTTTTTAAATATAAACATAAGCATATTAAAAATAAAAGTATACAGACATTCTTTTTTGCAAATTTAATTTGAAGCTAGATCAAAAGAGTCGTAATTTTGCTGAAAAATTAAACTTAAAAATCATTCTTTCCAATAATAATAACAGTAATAATAAGCCGCAATTTGCATGGCATATAACTTAAAATACTTTACTATTTTAAAATTTGTTTCTTTATCTTAATACCGTAAAATATAAACTTTAAAGTTCATTTCATTGTATTATTATCTAAAAAGTTCATTCCTTCAGATTTTATTACTTTAAATTTACTTTTTCATTGTCTCTCTCTTTCCTTTTGAAGAGTATATTGTTTAGTTCCGAAACATAACTTTTCTTTGCATGCATGATAAATAATAAAAAGCATTGGCCATTACATCATAGAAAAGTTGAATACTGTCCCAGTGTTTAAATAAATGTGTTTACATTCTTTTAAAAATGAGAGTATTAAATTCAACAGTTTGCAATCGTTTCTGATGATATGTAATCAGCTTAAAATATCGTTCAAATATAAAATAAATTCTCTTGTTATTTTTACTATCCTATTTAGGTATTTCTGAAATAAAAGCAATAATATATTTGTATGGAAAATAAAAAACAATTTAGTGATTCTTTCTTTGATGCATTTTTATTCAATTGAAAGCCATCATGTCTTACTCCAAAATGTTATATTTATTTTATGAAATACAAATGTATTTACTTCCCAAATTTTTAAAAACGGGAATTCCCCCTCTTCTCTTCACTTTTGAAAGGGAAGATTTTATTTACTTAACTCACAGGGCTTCTCAAACTCTGAATATTTGCGATCCAATTTTCAATAATATACTTTTCATCACCCCCTCCCCATACAATAACTATTGTACTGAATACAATCATAATGCACTTTTACTAAAGTACAGTAAAATTTTAATTTTAAACTATACAAGTTATCAAGATAAGTATTAAATTTGGTGTTTAATTTTGTATATGATAAGCTCATGGGAGTCACTAGCAATTATTAAATTTTTACTTAATACTAATACATTTATAAGTATTTTGTAAAGTGTAAATGTGTACTTTTATTTCTTATTATGTCGAAACGTATTGTGATTTGCTTCCTCTCTGTAAATTAATAATTTTTTTTAAAAAAAATAGTGTTTTATTTTTAACTTTTTGATGTACTCGAGCCCTTCACATAGGGTTCATCAACATTGTTTGAATATATTTTTAAAACATGCTTATATAAACTTATAGTTTTTCCAAAACAAATGTCATGAATGTTAAAAAATTACCTAAATCATAAAAATGAGTTTTTAAATTAAGAAGCAATATGTCATGAAAAATATTGTTATTATTTGTAAATATATTTTCTACTTTTTTATTATTAACTTTAAAAATGTTTAAAAATAAACCTTTTTCAATCATTCTGATATCGTATCTGAGGCTCATTTTTTTTCTGTTATTGAATATATTACTTTACATAGTTGTTGTTGCTGATGCCACCTGATAGACGGTGTCAGATCGAGCCCCGCGAAATTCTTCGTGGCAAGGAGCTAGTCTTACGCTTATAATTATCCGTAGCTTTGAGCACCGTACATGTGACAGTATGATGTGACTCGTTTTCCACCCCGATTTTGATTACCATGGGGATGGTCAGGGGACTCCCACCTCTCTTACACTTCCACCAATCCCACGAGAGGACTTGTGGCCTGACAATTATTTAAAATATCCCCATGCCGCACAGACACTATACATTTGCATACAGAAAAGCCTTCTCCGGGATTCAAACACAGGCTCAACAGAATATCAGTCAGCGTCACACTAATATCAACAAAAGATAACTAGCCATAGAACTTTCTTAGCTTCTTAGCTGTACTTTACATAGCAAAGCTAAGAAACTAAGAAACTTCTATGGCTAGTTAGCTTTTGTGTTTAGACTTTTGCTTTAAATGGTTTCCACATATATGAGCACAATGAATGAATAATTTCTTTCCACAACTAAATTAAAACTTTCTTCTTACTATTCCTACCAAGTGATGCTAATTATATGTTTAAATATTTTAGAAAAAGAAAACTATTTTTCAGCCATTAGCACATTTATATTGACTTCTTAAATATATATATTTTTAAAGAAATAGTTAAATTTCTATTTCTTCGGCCTCGATTTGACACCGTCAGACAGATGGCATTAGCAACAACAACAATAAAATTTCTTTCGGGGAGAAAGAGATGATCACACAAACCAGAAATAAGACAGAATTTTAAGACAGACTTGATATACGTAACTTAGATTTTAGAAAAGTTTTAAATAAAAGATATATATCAGAAGAAAACTTTTTTATATTTTTCTTCTCGAAAATAATATATAAGATGCACATATATCAGGTTAAAAAAAGGAAACACGAAGGAAAGTATCATCAAAAATTTATAAATGTATGAGAAAAACGCGTAATTGGAAAGAAGCACTAAAAATCAATGTATCAATAAAGTACATTTTATATAGTTATACAATAAACGTAAGATACGACTAAAATAAACTTATATAAGTTATAAATCTTGATTTACCTAATTCTAGGTTTTCAACAATGACTTTTATGTATGGTGTATTTTTTCAATGAAATAATTAAAAATTTAATACTTTTAGAAAATACATGTTTAGTTCCACACACAGAACACTATCCACCAACTCTATAGATTGATTCAGTTAAGGTATCCGAACAGGGTTGAAATGAGCAAATTTAGTCAAAACACATATTTTTATGTTTTTTTTTTATTATTATTATATTGAATAGAGCTATCTTTGAGCTTTTGAAAACATACTTTGTTTTGTTTCTACAGTACCTAGAGGCCAAGTTACAATCCATTTTACAAAATTAGAAAAATCGGAAGTGGGTCTTGAATATACCAGAAGTGAGCATTTTTAAATTGCTCAAAATCTATCATGGTGAGTCTGATAACTCAAAATATTATGAATGTATTTCCGTAAAACTCTTTGAAACGGATATTTATACTATTTCTAGAGAATGTACTAAAATATTTCTTATTGCATATATGTTTTTTGAGTTACGGCCTGTTATTTAAATAATGGTCTTAAAAAAAGAAAGTCTCATTTCTTATAATATTACTCGATCAGCTCTAAAATTTTCAAATTTTGATGAAACATTAAAATTTTAGTACATTTTCTAGATAAATATAAGATAAGATATTAGATAAATATAAGATATTTTCTAGATAAGTTTTATTATTTTCTTTCTCTAATTGCTTTGAAGTTTTTCAAAAAAATATTGCTAAAATTTCGCTTATAATTGTGAGTTATGTAAAATTTAAATATATGCTTTAAAACATTGTAAAAGCTCAATATTTTAGTATTTATTGGTTTTTTGATTCCTAAAAAAGCATTTATAATGTTTTAGTATGTTTTTTTTTTAAAAAAAGTACCAGGAATGTGTTGGGATACTTTAAAATTGAATTTCGTGACAGCACTTAATGATTGTTTTAAACTTTGAAGTCATTTCTGTGTTTTCGAAAATTTTGCTATTGGAATCATTTTACTTATTAAGTAAAAAAGAAATTACTTGTAATTTTCTTTAAAAGTTTAACATTTTGATGATTTTTTTTTTCGAATTTCGCTTTTGAATCAATAGTATGGAATGTCGTTTTAAGTAACTAAAGTTTATTCATGATAGAAATTTTGTATATCCGTATTTTCCGCTCTATTTCCAATGTTTTTCAATTAATTATTAATTTCACACTTAGACGTGAAAGGAAGGCTACTTTAAATGTATCGCGTAATTTTGAACATCGATCAAGTGACAGGGACAACATTTGAGATGACATCCCCACTCTGCCATCTTCCCCACTACATCAATGTGGAGAGGCTTTTAACCACTGCAGATTTAACATGCATCATCTCTTGTACTCTACGAGTCCAATATTTCTCGAATTCTATAACACTTTTTTAAACTTCCACTCCAATCAAACCACTACATATTAAAATTAGTTTGCTCAAAATGTTACCAAAACTTTTTCTCTTTATGAACTCTAAATATGTAACTTCCTCTTTACTCAAAAAGTGACAACTGATATTCCAAATGAGCCTTAAGAATAAAATTTAAAATGTCGAACAACAGTCTGCTCATTATTTTTCTTTAAAAATTACATTTTAAAGATCATTAGCAATTATTTATATAGCTAAATTCTATGAATTTATATTGAAATTCATATAATAAACACATTAAACTGGAAATGTTTAACATAAAAAGGTGGATGATCGAAAATGTATTTGAATTATATTTGTAAAAGCTTTTTTTTTCTATTTTCAATAGCTCCTTTGTAAGGATTCATTAATAAGTGTTAATGGCAAAATAACTTCATTCACACAACATTTTCCAACTAAACAATAAGCCAAGCATATTTGCCAATAATTAAATAAGCTTTTCAGTAGTAATTGTATTATCAGATTTCCTTTTCAATATTTTTAGCTTCAAAGAATTCTTTTAACATAGTTCTCTCTTATGGAATGATTATGATTTCAAAACATAATAAGTCTTTTCATATTGCTTTTAGTTTCCATACAAAGACTTTTCGCAACACGACTTAATTCCTTTGTGTATATAAATGATTTTATACTTCTAAACAAGTAAACAGAAAACAATTTAATCGCATCGATAAAAGCAATCGAACAATAAATTGAAAATTACACCAAAACATTCAAAGGAGATATCTGATAAAATAAAGCACTTTCAAGTACTGAAATATGGTTTTCAAAAAAAATTCGGCATTCTTTTGTAATGAAATTATTGATTCAAAGTAAAATTGCTTTTTTGGGAAAAGAATCGATTGAAAAAAATCTATCTTAAAAAGAATCGATTTGTTAAAGAATGTGTAAATAATCGATTTTCCTTCAAAAATTGTTATTTTGAAATTATGCATTTTTAAAATTTAGGGGTTCTGGTACTCTTAGCAAAATAAAATCAAAGTAGTATTTAGCATCCAACAAAAGCTTGAGTTAAATATAAGAGACATTCAAATGAAAGCAGGTCACTAATGGAAAGGAACGGTAACGATTTTATTAACTCAAAAATGTACTTATACACAGTACACATACTCAAAAACAGTCGCCAAGACTGTTGGCACATTTATCATGCAGGAAAATAACGCCATTGAACAACATGCTTGGGCATTTCGACTTGATGGCTCGACTAAGGTTCTGTAAAATGGCTTGATAACGCTGGACATGATTGGTGGTTCCCCGTTCGAGAAACTCGGTAAACAGTGGACCCTTGTGGTAAAAAAGGACATCATGACCTTACAGAGAACTCGTGAGCACGGCTTTTGATTTCTTTGGAGGTGAAGTCGCATGTTTCCACTGCTCGCTCTGACGCTCACTTTCGGGTTCAAAATGGTGACCCCCATGTTTTGTCACCAGTGACAATTTGCGATAGAAAGCCGTATTCCTCCTCCTGATAACGTTGCAGATGACTCAAAGATAGCGCCATTCGAGTATCATTCCTTGTTGTTCCTTCTTACTCGCTTGCATGTTCAGTAGCGGGCGATAGCTTGTGTGACCAACTTCTCTTCGACGTGAAACCACACAGTCGTTATGGAACGCCAAACGTTGCGCACGTATGATTGTATCTACCGATAGATAGTGCCACCATACATGCAGTTACGGGGTACCACCTTATATGTAATGCAAAGTTAGACGCACTGGCCAGGTTTCATTTGAATGAACCTAATAAATTCAAACGTCAAAACTTTAGTAGTGGGAGCCGCCATCAGATGGTCCCACCAATGAAATATCTCTCCCACCTGGGGACTTAATGTATTTGCAAAGGCTTGTGTGCCAAAATACAGCCTATTTGAAAAAAAAAAATTTAAAGCTTTATTCGCCAAATAACTGAGAGCCTGAACTAAACGTGGAGCTCATTTTCAGACAGAAAAAATTAAAATAACATTAAAATTTGCAACGTTGTAATTTTTAAATATGTTTACAATGCAGTGTTTGTAAGATTTCAAAATATTCCTAACATAATTGATTGTTTTTCTTTTGTCGTATGACGAGACACCTCATTTAGTATTAAGATATAGGGGGGATGGGAAACATTCTATACCCCAAAAAATGGGTCTAACAGGATAAAAAGTAGTATGATAAAATGTGCCACTCTCTATAGAATAACGAATCCAGAATGTCATATGGCGTGTATATATGTTGGAGTACTTTCCTATCTGAAAAAATATTCCAAAAAAATTCGGGACATATTCTTTAACATTAGAATAGGCTGGGACTTATTCTTTAACATTAACCTTAAGCACATTCTTTCAAAGCTATTTGTAAAGCTCTCGTGTAGCTGAACAGTGCGACGTTAATATTCAATCAATCAATCAAAGCTATTTGTTAGAATATGTTATAAATGTCTTAAATCGAACAAAAGGCTTTATTTGTGCATAATAAATTATGTATAAAATTGCTAAACCACGATTTGATCAAGTTTTATTAGTTAATATGTTCTTTAATTCAGTTAATATGCCCTTTCACTTACTGTACTATCAGATGATTCAAGTTTATCTTTTCTCTAGTTGAAGAGGGTTCCCTTCGGATCGTCAAAGAGAAAATTATTTTAGTGAATTTTTTTATTCGCGCGCGCGCGAGAACCTCTTACTGTTAAGGAACTATGATATATGCAAATTAGTATTATTATTTAAATTTTTGAGTCGGTTTGGGGGCTTAGAGGTAGCACGCCTGCCTCATAAATCTATGATTGCGGGTTCGATTCCGGCTGGAGTCGATAGATTTTATAGATGCAAAAATCGTAAGCACTCATGTCATATGATTATGTAGCACGTAAAAAATACCTCGAGTACTAATTTGACACTGGTCCTCTCAGTAAAATTAAAATCATGACAATATTTAGCATTCGACGAGGGCTTCAATAAAAAAAATTAATTCAAGTGTCAATTGGGGGACTTGCCGAGCCTACTAAGGCTTGTGTGCTAAGATGCAGGTGCATTTGAAAAAAGTTATGTTGTGAAACGAGTTCGTGGAGGAAGTTAGTATTATATAAAATATTGATAGTGTTAGCTTTCGTTATATCTGTTCCCTTGAGAAATATCAACATATCTTGGGAAAGGACTCAGAGCCTTATGATCATTGTCAATATTTGGAAACCCGTGAGTCTGCTGTTCATCACATATTTACTTTTATTACTTTCATTATGATAAATAATTAGGGGTATCATATATGAATGGTATGAGAGAAATACTGAATTATACAAGTATATGAAAAATTACATTTCGAAAAACTAAACACTAATGCTTTTAAAAAAGGAAATATTTTGCTATGTTTTAATTAAGGCAACGAGATTTTTGAGACTGATAACGTTTTTATTTATAACTGCATCAGGTTATTAAAAGTATAGAAACCATATATGTCTTTTAAAAACCATTAGTGAATGTGACTTATGAGAAATCATAGAAAGTACTTAAATTCGATTTTTTTAATGTTTTGTAAAAAAAATAATAAGTACAAATTGTGTGTAAGAAAACAAATTATTTATTTGTTCAATTTTAGAAGTTTCGCATTTATCAGTAAAAAATAATTGTTTTCTACTATTTATTTTTAATTTTATTTCGCCCTCTTTTATGCAAATTGTATGTTATATTTCTTTCAAATAACTAATCTTTTTTTTAAATACTAAAAGAATTTTTCGGATAACTTTAAAATATGAATTTATAGAATACACATTTTTAACTTGTAATTATTAAAATGATAGCCTTTCATTTACTTTCGTAATGTAACAATTTATGTTCTCATTTTCAAAAGAATTCGGATTTATTTCTGATAGAGGTAAATTTATTATTCACTCATCATCAGCTAAATATTTAAACAAATAGAGAGAGAGAAAAAAAAGATGTTTCTTAAAATATAAGATATATGATAAAAGAATTCGGTAAATACTGTTGCAGACTGACAAAAGTGGTCGATCAATAAAGCAGGAAAATGGTACATATATAAATCTGTTTCCACATGTGTAAATGCGTTGCAAAAATATGTATTGTAAGAAACTGTGAGGAATATATAGAATGACCGAAAAGTATGACCAGATTTTTTAAAATTATTTTTAAAAAAATAAATAAATAAAATTTTTATTTGTGGTTTTGTTTGTTCCGTAAAGAAAAGATTAAAATCTCTGCTAAATGAAATGCTCATTTCAAAACGGTTTCACCGTAAGAACAAGCCCAAGTTGTAGCATGATTTGTCGAATTTAAATCTGCAGCACATTTGCAGCGTAAATGGGGCATCACCGCACTGGAGTTGGGAAGTGAAAAACTGATGCCCGGGCGGTGGATAGAAAGAGGAAATCCAATAATGGGGCCCTAGATTTCTAGACATAACATCATTAGACTTCTTCTTGCGAAACATTGTTCACTAATAATCAATTAGTGAACCTGAGGAAAGGAGGAAAAATTCGAGGAAAAATCGAATTACAGTAGCTATTCAGATTGTGTTGATCCTGCAATGCTTAATAAAATTTTGCTAGAAATCTCGTACATACTGAACGGGTTGCGTGCAACTAATGGTGCCCACGTTGAAATCCTGCAATAAAGCATTGAAGTAAAAGTTGATACTTTATTTATAGAGAAAAACCATAAATAAATATCTTTATTTGCTTTTTTTTTCTTCTTCTTTTTATGTAATTAATATTTGAAAGTGCAGTCGTACTTTTCGGACTCCTGGTACTTTAATCTGTATAGATCTGAGGTAGTGGCTATTGCGTATTAAAAAACAAAACAGTGGATATGCGTGTAAAATTCTATTTGAAATATAGTAAATCTACGAAAGAAACTTATGACATGCTGAAAAACGTTTGCGGAGATGAAACCGGTTCTTTAAAGTGTGTTTACAAATGGCCTAAACATTTTCGGGTTAAGAGAGAGATTCTAGTGCCGAGAGAGAGAAAAAAAATTTTAAAAGAGGGGGAATATTAGCTGTGGATTGCTTCCTTACAGTATAAATGATAGAAGATATCCGTATTATATATATAACTTTAAAAGTACCCATCTTATACTGACAGAGAATTTAAAGAAGCGGAAATAGTTTTGTATTTCATATTTTAACAGGTCAAATGCAGACTCGTCTGGCAGTATGTGGAAACATTGCCACCGCATTGAAAAAAAATACTTAATCCCTTTTAGTTAAGAAAAGTAATACAATCGGACCCAGATTTAATGAATTCATCAAGACCAAATATTTTTTTTCGTTAAATCGGGAGGATTCATAATATCGGGGTCCAAAAGAATACTAATTTTTTTGCACTTACCTTTTGGAAATTCTATAATAAGCAACTACACAAAAAATGCCCACAGTTAGAAACTAAACACATTTTATTCAGAAGCTAAAAATACTATCAGTGAATTATAACGCACCAGTTAAATGGAAATCTTAGAATACTGACTAGTAGATGTTTGACAATCCTTTTGATTCTTGACTAGAAAAAGTTATTTTTCGACTTTACACAGAGAAGAAAATAGTGTGTCATTTATATGCTGTTACATAGATTGCTTTCATTGTTTCCAAACAAAGTAAAGTGTTAAAAAATGTAAAAGTTTGGACAGGAGTTTCATTATCAATATCTGTATCAGAATTGCTATTCATTGGTTCCGACACAGGAAAATTTCCCCCAACTTCAGTTGCACAGATAGACAGTCCATCATCAAAAGTAATATAATTGATAGAATCTTAAAACATCCCCGACGTTATAGAGTGGGATGAAATAAGAAAGGAATTTCCTGTTCTATTCAAATCTAACTCGATACGTTTCACTCATGACTCATCTGCACCTGCAAAGTCTACTAATGGGTTGCACCATTCCCCGCCGAAATCTGCTGCTTATAAGAAAAGTATTTTCTGTTCCCCCCGGAAAAAATGTATGAAAGAAATCAAATTTTTCTTATCCCAAACTACTAAAAAATTTCTAAAACAATTCGTTAATTCGGAGTTTATTATTCGTTAAATAAGGGTGGGGTTTTCATTAAATGGGTTAATTCGTTAGTTAAATTCGTTAAATATGAGTTTGGTAAATCGGGGTTCAACGGTACCTCAAAGTATAACCGTCAAACCAACTGGCAAAGTATGGATTCTTAATCCTAATTCTCCACGTAAGAGAAAGATTCGTACTGAAAATTCAAAAATATAGAAAATGCTTACTGAGAAATCTCTAACACACATTAAGGACCCAATTCATTAAAAAACTCTTGCAAAAAGGCAACAATGTTTGCTAACAATTACGAGGACGTTTTCGTATATTTATAGCAAATGATCTGTCATATATGTCCATAATTGGCAGTTAGACGTTCTTGATACTTGCTCTATGATTTAACTACATTAGGCTCTGGTCACGTGAAATAATTCTGACCACCTGACCAGCAGAATTTAAATGCCTCACACAATCTTTTGACCAGCAAACTTTATTTCTCTAGGGGAAAACAATTTTTGAGCATAAGACATAATAGTTAATTGTCAAAAGTGCATAATAATCATTCGGTAAGTGTTTCTTCAAATTTAAGCAATTTTTCTTTATTAAGAATCAGTTGTTTCTGAACACTTTTACAAAATACTACGGCCAAACCTTGTATTTAATGATATATAAATCGATTTCAAACATGCAATGGTATTATTATCTAAAGTATAGCTGTTATTTTATTTTTCATTCTTTTTTTTTTTTTGTATACAGAAAATAAGTTTTATTTGCTCAAATAAATCTTGTATTTCTGAGTTCTCTCTTTAAAAGTCTTGTAAAAAAATTTAGTAAAAAAGCTAAAATAACTATCACTTAAACGCTTTTTTACTGCTGAGCAAAGAAATTATTTTATTTTTTTATTATGCAGAAGAAAAATAAGAAAGTTTTTGGATTTATAAGAGACTTTCCTAAAACACATAGATACCAGAATATCTTGGACATAGATATACATAAATAGGAGGATAAAACAAAAAGTAAAGGGACTTATGCAATTTCTCTTTCCAAGGATTGGCAACAGCGCTGGTATTCGACACTGAATGAGGGATAATCGGCAACACTTCGCAACAACGTGTCAATCATCTTCCCTCGTTGTAGTCGTTGGCATGTAGCATATTGTTTAACATAGCAGCTACATTGTCGGTCTACACCAAGGAGGAAAGGAGTACAGTGATTCTCTTTTTGTTTGAAGAAGGTGGGAAAACCCTTTGAAAATTATTCGTCGCATTTAAGCGCAGTATGGTGGCAACTGTTTATTGCGAAGCAAAATCTACGAATGAATAGAGTGCTTCAAACAGGAAAGAACTTCTTAATGTGACGAGGAAAGATCGGCAGTCCACCGATGTCAACCACAGAGGGTCTTCGTCGTTGAGGGTATAGTGATGGAAGGGAAGGCCAGCATAGGTGTCACACTTTCCGCAAACGAAAAGTAAATCACTGCCCTGATCACCTCCTTGGTGCAGATTGACAATGGATCCTCCATGCTGCACGGTATGTTACACGCCAACAATGTTCTATACAACGTTCGTTGTATAGAAGTGTTGCTGAGTACCCCTCATTTAGTGCTGGATACTAGCACTGCTGTGCAAAACCTTGGAAGGCGACATTGCAAGAGCCCCGTTACTTTTTGACTTACCCTCGTACATGCGTATCTCCAAAAACAAAAATCTTAAGCAATGGTACTGTATTGTTCCGCGCAACAAAAACTAATAATTTTCACATGAATTATCTTATTTCGAACATTGACAATATTCCATTTTACATATATCACTGTAATTTAACAAATGAAAGTTTTGCATCATGTATGGAGCAATAATTCCTAGAAAAGAGTATTTTTGTGCAGTCGCTCAGTTCCTATTCAAAATCTCAAGAATTTTTCATTCAGAATTTGTTACTGTAACAATATATCTTAAAATTATATTCTAAAAATATCTTTCTATAACTTATAAAAATACCTTAAAAAGGTACAGTTAATACGTGAAGGGAAAAGTATGGGAAGTATACTTAAAAAAAGGTATCCTCGCTATGAATAATAAAGAAATATATTTCTTTTTCTAGATTAAAAGGTAAAGAAAACATTTCAGAAAAACTCAACGGTTATTGCAATTAGTTTTGTTCAACTTCATTATTTGTTTTTGAATTGATATTTTGTGATGATAACATAACTCTCTCAGAATGCATTCTTAATTTCTTTCCTCACGTAAGAACAACAGTTTAATAACATTCCATTCACAACATATTTTTTTTAAGATATTTATTAAGTTAAAGTCAAAGTTTACATAAAAATAATAAATTTAACATAAAACAAATTTTTTTGAGGGTTGAACTAGTGTGTCACTTTAAAAATGAAACAAACTGTAAGCACATTAAATCGCCATTTTAGGAAATATTTTTCTTTACTCCTGCTAACTGCAAGAAACATAGTTTACGAGAAAAATACAATAAATGATGATGAAGGAATGATGATGCATAATGGATCATGATGGAGCCCCAACGCATTTGTGGGCTCCTGAATGGGACTGGCTGGATAGGGGATCAGACATGGACGTCTAGTTATATGGTCACCACGATCACCAAATCTCACACCAATGTATTTTTTTCTTATGGGGCCATCTGAATGAATTGGTGCATCGAAACGTTGTGACTACACAAACAGACTAGTGGTCCGTCTGCATTCTGCTTCTACTTTGGTGGACATGGACACCACGCTGCTGCGATGTGGGGACACTTATGCATTCCACGAAACAATCAATCCTTCACGGTGGACACTTTAAACATCTACTTTCATAAATATTTACAAATACTACTGTTAATGTGTCAAATAAAGTGTTTTTTCCTTGCTCCAGCATATTTGTTTTTCGTACTTTTCCCATAAGCTATGCATCGTAAGGGCATTTTTTCTGTACTCTCAACGAGAAAACTGGTTGTACAGAGTTTGGGCACTAATTTTGGGACACCCTATGTACTTTTTTCAATGGCTTAAATTTATGAAAAATTCCAAGCTATTGAAACACAAAAATACTCAGACTTATTTTATCTCATTAGCAATAAATAATAACATCATTATCGTTTGAATCATAATTTTTACTTTTATTGTCAGTATCATTTTAAGTTATCCGAATACGTTCAGAACCGTGATTTTAAAAAGAGCATCAATGGATAATTTTCATGATATTTAGTGTCACTTAGATTAAAATACATGCATAAAATTGTTTTAAGAATATTTGACAAAAAAAAATATTTAAATACAATATTTCGGCAAAAAATTAACTTAGAATAACCTTTTTCAAAATGTTCTCTTTTTGTGAAAAATGGTTCTATTATAATAATATTTTGCCTGTGTATAGCTCAGACCTCTCTACAGAGGTTCAATTAGAATTTTTGAAAAATTCACATTATTTTCAGAGTTACAACTCATTGAAATAATTATCGGCGTTTTTTTCTTAAAATGTTTCCCCTCTGTTGTAGTAAAATATGGATAAACCCTCTTCTAAGTTATATATTTCAAAAATTCTAGTTGAGTCTCTGTACGGAGGTCTGAGCTATATACAGACAAAATATTATTATAATTGAAACATTTTTCACAAAAGAAGAATATTTTGAAAATTGGTCATTCTATGTTCCTTTTTTGTCAAAATGTTGTACTTATATAACTTTTTACTGCAATAGTATTCTTAAAACAATTGTATATACATTGTCTAATCTAAGTAACACTAAATATCATAAATGTTATCCATTTATACGCTTTTGCAAAATCACGGTTCCGAACGTAGTCGGATACCTTAATGATTTCATTTCTCACAGTTTAAATACGGATTAAAACTAAAATGCAATATTGTGTTGAATTTAGTTATAAATCATTATTCCTGCTCAAGTGTCTTTTACGATTAATTATCTTTAGATAATATAAGAACAAGTAAAGGTAAAAATTTAAAATATGCATAAAAAAAATTACGATAAAAAGCTTCATTTATAAAAAAAAAAAAAAAATTATTGTATCTACCTCACAGCATGAAATACATAAATTTTTACGATTGTGTACCTTAAAGCTTAAGGAATCACACTGCAAGTGCACAAAAGCACAGTTTTTTTCTCATCCCTGGTTAAATAGAAAAACTTAATGTACGTTTCCCGCGTTTCGTTTTTCTCACTTGGGGCTTCCATTTCTTCAGTTACCTTTCCCAAAAGAATTTCCAACGAGCCTTTTTCTACTTAGTTTTTGTTTTAAGAACTTTTTTAAGGTTAATGACCACCTCCGGCATTACAATTTAATATAAAAAAACATTTTAGCACTTTTATTATTTATTTTAATGCTGTAAACCTTTTATCGTTCTTTTTTTCATAGAATGCAACAAAAACAATTATAAAAAGAGAAAAATTCTGCTCGTCTTGCATAAAAACGTACTAAGTATCGTTAATTTAATTTTAAAGCAATTAATTTTTTTTCTGCTTTTAAACTGTAATGCTAAGGCAAACTTAAGGAATACACTGCAGATGCAACTTTTTTATTGGCTAGGTTCTTAACTCGCTGATTTTATCACATTAATGTCCCTGAGGAATTTCATATTCGTTTATCACGTATCTTATTAACTGCAATATTGCGCAGTTCAGAAATCCTTACGAATCGAATTATTTTTATTACATTATCTTGAAAAGCAGTATCAGGAAATCAATCAAAAGAATAATAATATGGAATTATAATGAAATGAAATTCACACTAAACAATACTAATCCATTACTTTCTGTATTTAAGAATCAAATACGATTCCTATGCATCATTTCTTTGGAGAATTTTTCCAGTCTATTGAATGGTATGTCGAGTTTAACTTGTTAGGGAGGAATTTCAGCTCTTAATTTTGATTGGTGGAAATAAGGCATATACATTGTTTTTAGATATAATCCTTAAATCATAGTAAAATTAATATTTGCGATTGACATTACATATGGTTTCTTTTTCAGCTAAAATTTTTTAAAAATACGTTATAACCTTCTGGAACAAAATTAAACATAACACTATGCACAACATTAATTGTATAAACTATTATAACTATACATTAGAGTCCCTTATAGTAAATTACATTAGAAGTTTGTGGGAGATCTCGACTCAGATCACTCTCAATTTTTTCCGATTCTTATGTTAATTACATATTGCTTCCATAAGCAAAACTGAAAATGCAATGCCAAAAGTTGCACAAGCACTCTTAAAGACATAATTCTGTGGATTTCCTTTTTCTTTAAATTACAATGTTGGTCAGAACTATGCATTTTCCATGCAGGTCTCACTATGTATCGATCATTGCATTGCAAATGTTACTTAGGCAAACGCGTCAAAAATTTTATTTCAGTAAATTATTTTATTTGGTGCTGAAGTTTCAATAATAATAAATTGAAAAGTAAAAAAAGTAAAAATTATTCTTTTAAGTAATTGATGCTTGAAGAGTTAATTTATGAATTCATATAAAGAAAAACGCAATGATTATTTTTATGATTCACTACTCTTTTCCGACTATTTTCTCACTTTTTATAACTAAACCAGTGGCGGTGTGTACTTAGCACCTGCCACACTTTCGTTCGAACTGCAGCAGCACCAAGCGTGGTCAATGCGCAAGTGGGTGATCGCTTCGCAAACCCACCGGTTGCCTTCTTCGACCTTTTTAATTTTTCACCCTTGCTGAACATTGCGTCACACACTACTCTCACTCTCAACCCCCTTGGGCTACCATTCTGAGCCATTATCCTCACTTCTCAACAACCAACAGAAATGCTTCCTTTCTGCTGGCTAAGTTCCAAGCCTTAAAGCACCGGCCACTGGCCCTCCACTGCTCATCCAATAGCCACGCAGTTCACCTTTAGCAATAAAATTCAATATCATCATTTTCATCTAACAGACATTATGCCAGATACGGAATTAAGGGTTCCTTGAAACCCAGATGCCATCAGAACTTTCCGTAGGTTATGGTGAACTGATAAAGTCGAAAACCCGGGAGAGGGTTACGCAGTAAAAATTCATTACAGGACGACATCTCATCTGCAAGTCAATGACAGAACATAACGAGTCTTTTCATACATTGGCCTGTGTGTCAATGTATCCATCACAATTCTTCGGGTTACGTGCAATGCTTCTTCTATACGAATAACCAAATACTCCAAGTACAATCTTGACTATAACAATGGGCATGTGTTCGTCAGACACTACACAGATGAGTATCTCCCAGAATGTCTCATTCAGCGTTGTACTGGAGGAATGCTGACATTATGCTCAGACAGATTAAATATTAAGGACATGCTTCCGACGCATTATGGATACCGAAGTCCTATTCCAAAACTTATACTTTTTTACAAGGTAATGTTGGTACGTATGATTTTTCGAAATTTCCAAGTTTGCAGAATGTAGACATGTATTCCTAAGGTACTTCTTCAATGCATGACAGCATTACTTCTTCTATGGCCTGCTTTATCTGATATAACTTCGATCCGGTATATCCAAGATTTAATAGTTAGTTCAGTGCTTTATTCTTACAGTTTTCGTACAGAGATCTATAGCATCAGATTGAGGTAATTCGAAATGTCATTCCTTAGTACGGCATTTAAACCTTACATAATTCAACACCACAACGTGTACAGATCACTGTGAATGGTAGCTTTACTTTGATATCTTTTCTTCCCATTATTTTCGTTTTATTACTCTGAAAAAGTTTCATATTTTTCTTAAACCACTGTAAGTGATGCGAGAAATAAATATCATTTATTTCTGATTTTGTTTTTAGATAGCAGCGACTTTCACAAAATTTAGTGTATTTGATCGTATTAAAATGTATTAATGTATTGGTTTTCAAAATTTAAGAATTAAACATAAATTTTTCTTAACACGTGTTTTTTCAATTCCTACGATTAGCTCACAACTTTTATATATTTATTTATTTATTTATCTTGGTGGAATTTTCAATCGTTAATAAAATACATTTTAAAGTGCTCAATTGAGCTGAAATTTTATATACATGATTATTTTGGATGACAATACAATAATTTAATTATAATTAATAAAAATTAATTGATTAAAACTAATTATTTAAAGAATTGCAAATACAGCCACGTTGGCATCATTTTTGGCGACTTAGCGACCCTTTTGGTTACTTGTGTAAAAACTAGAAAAGGTTTCTTTTCTCACATTTTAAAGCATTCAGTCGAACTGAAATTTTATATTCACGATTGTTTTGGATGACTGTACGATACTTTAATGATAATTAATAAAAATTTATTACCACTTAATGTTGTGATTCTATCATGTGTATATACATATTTATATTAATTGTAACTATTTAATAAAAAGTAGCTAAAAAATTTTTTCTGGTGATCTAAGTAGGAATTGACAGTTAAAAATTTGAAAAAGATTTGCGTAGTTCTAAAAAAATTATATATTTTTCTGCCTTTCCCATTTTGATAATATTTTATTAAACTAAAATACCTAGAAAATTGTAATATACGCTGAAGAGCCAAAAAAATGGTACAGGCATGCGTATGCAAATAAAGAGATATAGAACCAATCAGAGTACGGCGCTGCGGTCGGCAAAGCAAATATAAGACAACTAGTGTCTGGCACATTTGTTAAATAGATTACTGCTGCTACAATGACAGGTTATCAAGATTTAATGAGTTTGAACGTGGTGCTATATTCGGCGCACGAGAGATGGGACATAGCATCTCCGAGGTAGTGATGAAATTTGGATTTTCACGTACGACCATTTCACGAGTGTACCGTGAACATCGGGAATCCGGTAACAACAAATCTACGACATCGCTGCTGCCGGAAAATATCGTGCAAGAACGGGACCAACGATGACTGACGAGAATCATAAAGTGGGACAGACGTAAACCCTTCCGCAAATTGCTGCAGATTTTAATGCTGGGCCATCAACAAGTGTCACCGTGTAAACCATTCAACAAAACATCATCGATATGGGCTTTCGGAGCCGAAGGCTCACTCGTGTACCCTTGTTGACTGCACGACACAAAATGTTATGCCTCGCTTGGGCCTGTCAATGCCGACATTGATAACTGAGAACACGTTGCCTGGTATGACGAGTCTCGTTTCCAATTGAATCGAGCTGATGGACGTGTACGGGTATGGAGACATCCTCATGAATCCATGGACCCTACATGTCAACAGGGTACTGTTGAAGCTGATGGAGGCTCTGTTATGGTATGGGGCATGTGCAGTTGGCGTGATATGGAACCCTTGATATGTCTATATACGCCCCTGAAAGGTAACAGATACGTAAGCATTCTGTCTGATCACCTGGGGAAATTCAGCAGGACAATGTGACACCCCACACTTCCAGAATTTCTACAGAGTGGCTCAAGGAGCCCTCTTCTGAATTTAGACACTTCCGCTGACCAAAAAAATCCCCAGATATGAACATTATTGAATATATCTGGGATGTCTTGCAACGTGCTGTTCAGAAAAGATCTCTACCCCCTCTTACTCCTAATGTTTTATAGACAACCTTGCAGGATTCATGGTGCCAATTATCTGCAGCCCTACTTCAGACATCAATCGAATCCATGCCACGTCGTGTTGTGGCACTTCTGCGTGCTCGTGGGGGCCTTACACAATCATAGGCAAGTAAACAAGTTTTTTAGAATCTTCAGTGTATTACATAATTGCATAAAATTGTTTTAAAAATTTGTATCAAACGGATTAAAGAACTGATAATCATTACTATTATTAAAAATACATATATCATCGTATTAACAGTTGAATTTAAAAATTATAACTATCGAATATGTTGAAACTGTGCTTCTAGATACAATTGGTTCTTTTCAGTTAAAATACAAGTACAGAATTAAGATAAAATTATTAGCCAGGCAATTTTCGTGAGAAAATTCTTATAAAATATTCAGCATTATATTAGAAAAGGTAAAACTTTTTTCGTTACAAATATTTCTCCAATGCAAAAATATTTTGGACAGTCTAAAACCCTTAAAAAGAAACACTACCTTCAAAAGAACAATATATATATATGTATGTAATGAATTCATTTTTTCTGTATGTTTGACAAGATAAAAGCCAAGTAAGAAGAACGAATTTATTTACGTAATTTATACATTAGGAGAGATTGGCCATTACACTATCTTTTGCTACAAGTACATATCGAAAAAAGAGGCTGGAAAATCCCCATGCAGTCTGAGACAGTAAGAAAAACAAGAAAACATAAAAGGAATATTATAATTACGTGGAAAAGTGAAGGGAAATAGTTACTATTTTCATATATTATACAGGTGATTTTAAAGAAAATCTTAGAGCCAGCCTACTGCTGGAAAAGTGCATATCTAAGCTAATATGTTATTTGTTTTCCTATGAATAGGTAATAAACCAAAACCTTTAATCCTCTAAACGTGGGAAAGGAAATGAGACTGGTATATATATACACTCTGTCGCAAAAAAATATATGCACCCAGAAGAAATTGAGCTACATTCACGAAATTTGGTATGCATGTAGTGTATATGAAAATAAACAAATTATTAAAAATTCAGAACAAAATATCATTTTATTAAGCGGTTACAGCTTGCAAAAGGTTAAAAATCAGTAAGTAGTAAAGCCACCTCTGGCAGCTATACAAGCCGAAATTCGGCGTGGCATCGATTCAATTAGATCACTTATGACCCCCTGTGGAAGATCCTGCCATAGTCTTTGCATCTGCGCAGTTAATTCTCCTGTATCTCGGGACGGCTGCAGTTGCCTTCCCAGCGCGTTCCAGACATCCTCTATTGGCGAAAGATCTGGTGACCTGACAGGCCATGGTAGGACGTCATATCCTTGAATACATGTGGACGAACATTATCCTGTTGATAAATGGCACCTGGGCGACTTGATAGCATGGGTAGCACAATCGGCGTTAAAATATCGTCCACGTATCTGCGAGCTGTCAAAGTGCCTTGAAGGACCACTAAAGATGATCGTGTGTCCCAAGAAATTGCTCCCCACACTGTCACACCTTGTGAAATTGCTGTATGCCGCTCGACAATAAATGCCGGATCGGATCGCTGGCCGGTGCGCCTCCAGACACGTGTGCGGTGGTCATCAGCACTGAGACTGAATCGGGATTCATCACTGAAGATGACACGTCTCCAGTCTGTCACACTCCAAGTTGCCCGAGGTCGGCAAAATCCAGTCGACACTGCCTATAATGTGGGGTCAGTGGTAAGCGTCTTAGCGGACGTCGGCTCCTCAAGCCAACTTCGGTCAGTCGTCTCCTTATGGTTTCTCTTGATGGCACTGGATGTCTGGAAGGAGGTAAGTGGCGTTGAATCGATGCTAGCGACGTTGTTGGTGCCGAAGTGGCCACTCTTCTGATTGCACGATCCTCGCGATCATTTGTGTTCCTGGGACGTCCTGACCCTCCGCGACGGTACACTCTACCTTCTGTGATCCACTGTTGCCAACACCGAGCAACTACCATATCGCTCCGACCGAGGTGGCGGCCGATACGTCTATTCGACCAACCTGCTTCTTTGAGGCCTATTATACGGCTCCTATCAAAGTCCGTCAGCTGCTCGTACTGCCGCCGGTTACGTCTTAGAGGCATCCTAAGTCTCAATATCGTCTATCAAAGTCATCAGATTCGTTTGGATAGCCGTATGGCGCTCGTACTCATGCTTTTAAACTCTCCCAGTTGCGCAACTAATATGCGCATAGCACACTTAGCCTTGTCTCATTGGCTTCGAAATTTTAATCATTTGCATATCTCTTACCAGACTACATTCTTGCCGAGTTTCGTGATTGTAGCTTGGTTTCTTCTGGGTGCATATATTTTTTTGCGACAGAGTGTATATATATATATATACACACATATATATATGTATATACATATATATATATACATATATATATATATGTATGTATATGTATATACACATATATATATATATGTATATACATATATATATGCATATACATACATATATATATATATATATATATATATATATATATATATATATATATATATATACAAAAAGATATAAAACCTAAATATAACTTATCAAGATAGTAGGAAATATAAGCCTCAGTAGTACAATTAAAAACTCCTGGCCTTACAAACCAAGATTGCATGTTTAAACAATGTTTTAGGGCTAGCCAACCTTTACCTGTAATTTGCCTATACCACTGAGCAAAAGGGAAAGGAAGGAATAATATTAGAAGAAATTTAAATACTACAAATAAAATGCACTATACTATTAAAATACATTCATGGACAAAAAACTTAACGCACCAAGAAGGAGTCGTCAAAATGAAACGAAATTTTGCATAAGTAATTACTACTTTCATATAAGTAAATAATTAGAAAATTAAAGAAAAATTATGATTTATTTCAGAGAAAAAGGCAAAAGAACGGAGGATTTAATACCCTGTTGAACCCTCTCTAGCGCAGATGCCCGATGCGATACGATCGGCATTGAGGCATACAAGTTCTGTATGATGACTTGATACATTTCATTCCATATTTGCTGTAACCTTGCCTCTAGTTCGTTGAAACTCGTTAGATGCCCGACTCACCATTTCAAATGATCCCAGATAAGCTCGATTGGAGACAAATCTGGTGATCGGGTAGGCAAAGGAAGGGTAGTAACAGTACGGAGATAGTCTTGTGACACCCTTGCCGTGTGAGGCCGATCATTGTCTTGTTGAAAAATGGCTTCTGAGAGCCGTTGCATGAGTGGCAACACATGTAGTTTCAGGATGTCATAAACATAGCACTGGGATGCCATGGTGCCACGGATCAGTACCAGGAGTGACTGTGTATTGTAGGCCATGGCACCCTATACCATCACACCAGCTATGGACTAGGTGTGTCACTGAAAAGCAAGGTCAGGATTGAGGCGTTCACCACGGGGTCTCCACACACGAACACGAGATTGAATCTGGATTCGTAGCTAAAGATGACCTGGTTCCCTTCCGGCGTCGATGGGTAGACGTGAAGGGCAGCACACGTAATGGGCATCGCGATCCCAAATGTCCTTCAGTCTGGCGCCTTCGTATGATTCGAGAAGACACGGGAGGCCCTAGTGAATGCGCTACTTGTGCCTGGATAGCGGCCAATGAAGCAGTTGGTTGTACGCGTGCATTTTTTACTATGTGGCGGTCTTCTCGACGACTGGTCTGTCGAGGGTGTCCTGGGCCTGGTCTTCGTGTAAATGACATCTCTCGGATCCACTAGTTCCAACACCTCCTCACAACACAATCAGAGCGGCCTAATTGACGAGCTACTCACCTAGCTGGCCACCCAGCTTCCATCATGCCGATGATTCTCCCCCTCTCAAACTGCGACAGTTACTCATATTGTCTTCGAAAACGGCGTAATGGCATGTCTACCTCAGCTCCTACTTTGTAAACGATTCAGCACACTCAAACAAGCGCTTTGGTTACCTGTTTTATACTCCATGGAGAACTACGTTAAACGGTCTCTACCAGCTATACCTAATGCGCTATCACGCTGCATTTCTAATCATTTGCATATCTTACCGACATGTACTTTCAGGCCAAGTTTCGTTACGATATCGCAATTATTTCTTGGTGCGTTAATTTTTTGTCCATGAGTGTATAACGAAAAAATTATAGCCTACTGGTATTTAATAGTATACATTTAAAGTCGATGCAATAAAGTAAATAGTAAGACTTACTTCCTGAGTATAGCAACATGTTTTATTTCCCGTCAAATATAACAGAGTAAAAGCTGTACCGCATAAAAGTAAAATTAGTAAATTATGATAGAATAATATTAAGTCTATATAAGTACATTTAAAAAGTCATAAATATTGATATAAAATTTTATAGAAAATAAAAGACTTCAAGACATACACAAGAATATTTAAATAAAATATAATATTAATAATTTATTAAACGTGTGGCATCTATTGAATAACTCGATAACTAATTAAAAATGATATTACTTTTTACATATTGTCATTGCACTGAGAACTATTAGAAATATAGTTGTAAAGAAAGTTAGCAGGATATCCATGTTCAAAACATTGTTTAATAAAGTTATTAAAATTTAAATATATATCAGATTTATCGCTAACTAAAACATCATAACGATAAATATAGTTAAAAATAATACTTCTATAAATAGAGATTGATAAATTTGAATTCCAGTAAGGCACCATAAGAATGTTAAAATTAAAAACATCTCTTTTATCATAAATATTACTATGTAATTTATAATCCTTAATATAGAATGATACATCTAAGTAATTGGTTTTAACTGAATTATGATTAAATTTAACAAGGTTTAAGTAATCAGGATAAGAATTAATATTAGGGTTTAAATTATTTTTTTGCCAAAATTTATTTTATTATTATTATGTATATATATATAGTATAAAAATAAATATAAACATAGTGAATATACAACAAAACAAAGAATTGATAAGTAATGGATTTGATAACCAAAAACAGCAAACCAAAATATAAGTAAACATATAACAAGTCAATTGACCAAAATGGAAAACAATTATATTTTCTTGAGCTGTCACTTATTTAAGACAGTGAAATAGGGTCAAGCTTGCTTTATAAGACTCTAACCTTCCTTTTTAGCAGAACATTTCAAGATAATAGCGCAATAAAAAGTGTAGAAAATACCTAGTTTGAAAAATGGAGTTAAGTTTAAAATTAACAATTAAACAAATAGTACTGACTATTGTAAAATTGTTCAATGTTACATACAAACAAACAATAAAGCAACATAAATATCATAATTTACCAAAAATGTGTGTGTGTGTGTGTGTGTAAACTATTCTTTCTTTATTCATGTATGATCTATGCAGTTTCAAAGGCATCTTTAGGTTAGTTACCTTGTTATTATAATATATTTAGAACTTCTATCCATTATATTTCATTAGATATTGTAAAAAGAAAACATTGTATATCTCACTCTCTCCTGTTTCCAAAGCGGAGGGCTCCAATGGACAATCCCTCCACTCACGTGATGTGGAAGATCTCTGACCGAAGTAAGAGGCAGAATGTATTAGAGCGGTTAGCTGGGAAAGAATGACATGTGATGTGGTATTAACCATAAGCTTTTTTAATTTTAACTGCATTATATGGTGAGAGAAATAAAATAAAGTTTATATATAGCCCACCGAGAAGTCGTTCTGCTTTTGTATTGCGAATGTACTCTACTGTGGAATAACCGTTTACACCCATGCAAGAGAATAAACAACATTCTTGTCCTTTTAGTCTCTTAACTGGAGTTAAATTTATATAGGTATATGTAAACTTGAATCCTACAACAATAATAACCACAGATTTTTTTTTGAAGTGATAACATCTTTAGGCACGTTTTGCTAGAGAGTGAACTTGAATGATGCGTTTTAAAAAGCCAAGCATTGTTACGCTCCGATTTGTAACGCTCGTAACAATGGTAATAGTACTACTGAATCATTTGGTTTAATGAGTCCTGTATCGAAGTAATTTGTGCAGCGAAATGTAAAGCAGAAAATAGACAAATAATTCTAATGATTACTATTTATATTTCATCCAGTCAAAGTGTACAGAAAATTATCGAACTCAATCATAAAAATTTATTTACCTACTCTGTGAAGCTGATTCAACTCTTCTGAACAAATTGCCTATTATTTTAAGTGGGGATTTTAATGTAGATTTCTAAAAAGGCCAAACAAAGCTTTTTGCAGATTTTTTTTTCAAATCAAAATGCAATTTAACTATGCCGAATGATCTAAATAAAAACACGACAAATTATGGAACAACGCTTGACGGAGTTATTTTTAGATATTTAAATAATTTTGAATCTAAAGTATTTAAACCTATTTCAGCTAACCTAAACCTATTGTTTCCTTCTTAGAATACAATTAATTCACAAACATGATTGCATATTTGGCAAAAAAAATATTACTTTAAGAGTACAGACATATGAATAAATAATTTTGTATGACAATAATAATACCCCATTTTTTTTTTTTTATTCATCTAACTAATCCCTGAAATAACATTAACAAATGGGAAGTTATCACTTCTTTTGTGTGGTCATAAGCGCACACACTCTTTTTTTTTTAATTTTATGCAACAAATTGTTTTTTAAATAAGTTAGTTGTTTAAATAACTGCTTAATTTTATTTGGAATTTTAAAAGTCCACTTGGAATATTTTTTCTAATGTGCCTTAAAAGTACAATTTCCTTATTTCAAATACTCAAATGCAGTTAACATTTCTCTGAAATGGAAAAAAAATTGAACTACAACTAATTATTATATAGATGTAATACACTGTCAAAATGTATTAATAATTCAGAGTTAATTTATAACTTAACAAGAAATAACTTAAACAAGAGAGAGAGAGAGCGTGAACGCTTTCCTCAAATTTATAAATTAAGTTTAACATCTTTTAAAAATAGTTATCAGATACAATTTGTAATTTTAAGGCAACCGATATCCATTCTTAAGATTAAAAAAAGTTTAAACCTCTCTCTTAAGTTTCGTTTTTCTTAAAAGCTTGTAAACAGACTTTTCGACTTTTACTTCATTTTTCAAATTGTCGAACAGAAAGAAAAAAAACGATAAGAACGAAAAAACGTCTTAACAGTACAGTTATACCAAGAAAATGAAGGAATAAGTTTTCCATTGTTAAGTAAACGGCTCTCTTTAATGGTGACCATTCACTGGAGCTTGAGAAGGCAAAATGTCTTTACTTTCCTAAAAAAGGGTAAACAAGTTAAACAATGGTTCTTGAGTACTAAGTTTTTATGCACATTACGCATAAAGTTTGGTAGCCTTAAGCATTGCATTGTGAGAAAGAGAAAAAAAGTCATTCTCTAAAAACGCTGTGCTTGCAGTATTTTTGTGGATGTGTTCGATTTTTCTGTTCCAATCTTAAGGTAGAACAAAACGTAAAAAAGAAGAAAAAATAAAACACGTTTGTGTGTTTTGATGGAAGTACTTAGACACACTTAAAATCATGGCCTTTTATTCCATTTCTTTCTCTTCCATCGATATAATATTCACAATATCATCATCAAAACTGTAAGGATGGTGAAAAAATTTCATTTTAGAGTGCAGGCGTAAAAAAATTACAATAATTCAAGATCTTTGAAGAAAATTTTTACTTTTGTGTGCCTAGGAATTTTTCCTATTGTATAAAATAGATACATTTTAAAATTCGAAATGCATATAATATTGGAAATAAGGCATTGCTGTTATGATATGGACATGCATAATGTTTGAAAAAGTAAGCCTTACTACAGGAATAATAAATTGTTTATATAATTTTTTTCTTCAATCGACATCCGATTTTAAATATCATGGGATGTTTTCAAAAGACCAGTTCTCTTCAATTTTGAAACCAATTCTATGGTTACTGAATGCTTCGTTTTCTGTTGTAAAGGTATTTTTTCCAATTCGAACTGTTAATTCTACATCATTTAAAGATAAGTAGCAAAAATTTAGCTCAAAATCAAGTAAATATCATTTTTTCGCTTTCAAATTAAAAATAATTGGCTTCTTTTTATTTCCTTAATAAAAAAATTCAAATCACATACAACTTCATTGTATAACTTACAGACACGAGAAATAGAGTTGCATCATTTTTAAGTACGAGCAATTAATGTTCTCTACGATAAAAATGTAAAGAGTCAGTAAGAAGCAATAGCCAAACATAACAAAAGTGTAATGTTGTGATACCCCACACGCTGGGGGTATAATCTCGTCGCCCTCCACTCAACCTATGTTTGAGGAAATGAAGGATTGACCTCTAAACTCTGCCATAATAAAATTAGTTTATTATGATCTTAATATATATTCAATCAAACAACACTAGACTAGGAGGCTTATAATCAGGAGTGATGCGACGTAAGCCGTAATTATAACAAATAGTGCAATAAACCACTGTATCTATATTTATAGCTGATTTCCTAACTTATTAGAATCCGCTCTAGTCTTAATGCTTAATCAAAACTGTCTTATCGCTATTTCCTCGGCGAACAGCTACGGTCCTTATATCTTCAATTTATTCTTCGATCCAACTTGATCTGGAAAGGGAATACTCTTCTTATCTCGGATCCACTTATTAATCAGCTTCACTGGTACTATTAGTCCGACTCAAAGAACTCATAGAATACACTAAGACTCTTCTCCTAGAACTTCCCCTTGAACTTTACCTCACTTCACTTAGCTTTACTTAGTGCTCATCGCGAATACTAACGTTGCAATATATACCATACCTAATCTGCATAACCACGCTCTCTTCTTGGGTTGGTTGAATGAATTGCCATTCTGGCCCCAAAGATATCCCAATAGGATTATTAGAAGAAGTACCGATAAAGACCCGTCATAATACGGTATAAAATAATTGAAATCACAGAGGAATTCAATGCTTCATTTCAGGTAATCTATCTGCATACATCGAGTCAAAGATTAAGGTCTTATCTCAAGAAAAGATGCAGCCTACTTGGCATTGATTGAGAGAATCTAAACAGATATCTCACCAAACAGCTTGTCAATATTTTTTTCAATCATCAAGTTTGAACTGTGAGCGCCTGGAACTCGGCTTAAAAGTATTTGACAAACATGAGTATAACCAGTCGAATTTTTCATCAGGTGCAGCCGGGCACTATCCTGTTGAAATGCAAGCCCCTGAGAATGTGGGGAAAAAACACTTAAGGGTGTTCTCCCATGTGATGGGTTCAAAAAATAAAAAAAAAACCTTTTTTCTAAAATTATTTCCTTAACATGTCTAGAATACGGTGGTAAAGTGCTTTTTTAAAAGTGGAAGTCGTTATAAAGAAGCAGGTGTTAGAAGAGCAGCTATTAGGCGCGCTAAGTTAAGATTTTCATTGTTTTAAACGGACTTGAAACTTTAAAAGCAATTTTCCCAAAAATGTATTTTTCAAACTTTCCTCCATCATATCTCAAGAATCATTTGACCTAATGACTTCAAATTTATAGGGTAGACTCCGCACAAATATATGCACCAAATGAAGTACGATCATTCCAAAATTCAAAATATTTCTATTTTATAACAAAAACATTTAAAAAAAACCAAGAAATTTGAAACCTTTTCTTTTTAGAAGTCTATCAAAAATCCAATTTTTGACATTTACCGTTGAATATAGTTCATTCAATGCATTTAAGCTTATAGATTAAAACGCCGTTGATTTTTTTTTTATTTCAGATCAGTCAATCAGCCGGAATCGTGGAGGAAGTGAGAGTCCGTTTTTTCGAGGCGAATGTGTTTAGAGTGTTATAACGCACGTTCTGTTAGAAGATTGTGGCTAAACATTTATATACATACTGCTAAAATACATATAAATAAATGATAATAAACGTAAAGTTCTATCATCTTACTGGTCGTCAAAAAAAATTCCTAAAAGTGCTTAAAAAGCAGGCCATCTCATGGGTGAACCCCTAAATGTCCTGGATTATCACAGACATCTATTCCCAGATTATCGTGACTCACTCTGAAGCGATATTTATTGCGAAAATAATTACATTTCATTCAGCAATATTTAGCTATGTATAAATATTCTATTCTATTAAAACACAACATCACCAATGCAAATGTTTTTTCGTTGTATTCAAATGACGTATAATTGATATGATTTATGCATATTAATGCTCTCTGAGGTCATTGGTATTTACGTTACTCATTAGTTCCTTGGTGTCTAACTAGGCTCCCTTCTAATAATTACTAGATTCCCAAGTACTTGCATCTTTCTGCATGAATCCTAGAATATATCTAATACTAGACTATATTCCGTCTACATCGTCGAAAGGAAACATCTCTCAAATCTCTAAAATCTTTTCATTTGATCATTTCACTTAAAGCGGTTCAATTACACGTCTTTTCTCGAAAACTGTTCATTTTGTGCGCATGTGAAGAAGTGTTGCCGTAAAAGTGTAGACTAGAATCAAATTTTATAGAAAGCACGCTTTCGCATTATACCTCTTCTCGCATCATCCTGATAGCTCATTTATTATACTGTTGAATTCAAGCTATTCAGTTACTGACCATCCAATTTTAACTACCGTAAAATCCGGCGTGTAACACGCACCTATACTTTCAAGCTGATTTTTTACCTAGTTTTTTACCTATCAAGCTGATTTTTTACCTATACTTTCAAGCTGAGTTTTTACCTATTTTTTTACCTATCAAGCTGATTTTTTACCTATACTTTCAAGCTGAGTTTTTACCTATTTTTTTACCTATCAAGCTGATTTTTTACCTATACTTTCAAGCTGATTTTTTACCTATTTTTTACCTATCAAGCTGATTTTTTACCTATACTTTAAAGCTGATTTTTTTACCTATTTTTTTACCTATCAAGCTGATTTTTTACCTATACTTTCAAGCTGATTTTTTAAATTTTTTGTCGTATCCACCGTAAACTCGCACCCTCTTTTTTATGAAGAAATCTGAAATATTATTATACATTGCTCTTATATGTTTTGAAGTCATTTATTTGAGGTATTTCCCCAAATTTTTGAAAAAATAGTATACAGTACAGTCCCGAAAATCCGAACAATATCGGACCGACCCCTGTACGGATTACGTGATTGTTCGGATTAGCCGGAGTAACAGCGAAATCACTATTTGAACCGGGAGTACGGGTCTATTGTGTCTATGTATTTTGTCGTAATGTGAGCATACGCGCCCGCTTTATTGCCGCGTGGACTGTACTCCCACTCCTCGACGCGTGTGTCCTCCTCCACCACTCCTAACTTAGTGTGACTGCGTGTGCGTGTGCCCGTACTGTTGGCCGTCAGTCGTTCCGCGCTCGTTCGCTTTTTGTCTCTGTGTTAATAACAGTGTTACAGTGTGATATTCTACAGTGAAAACAGTTTGTTGTGTGTTTTGGACATTTATCTGTGATACAGTGTACGTAAACAGATTGTTATGGCGAGTAAGCGTAAACACTCAACACTTACTCTTAAAGACAAACTAGAGGTTCTAAAGCGTTTAGATAAAGGTGAAGGTGTGACAAAATTGGCTACAGAGTTTAATGTTGGCAAAGCATCAGTTGGAGACATCAATGAATGGATGGAAGAAGACGGGGAAACAGCCGAATTTCTGACTGATGACGACATAGCTGCGGCAGTGACTCAAGAGCCAATGGAGGAGGAGGGGAGTGACGACGAGACGCAATGCGATAAGAAGGACGTGGTGCCACATGCAGACGGCGCAGCTGCCCTTGACCTTGACCTGCGGTACTTGGAGCAACAGCCCGACACTACACCAGCTGATGTGTTATTTATGAGGCGCTGGCGAAATTACGCATCATCGAAAAGACTGTCTTCGTTGCGTCAGAAAAAAATAACTGAATTAATGTAATAAGGTACTTGTTCACTACATTATCAATACTGTACTGTACTGTACATATTTTATATTTAATCTTATGTTGTACAATTTTTCATACTAAACATTAGTGTTCTGTTCTGTAGTTTATTCCATTTTAAAATTTGTACCATAACTTGATGTACAGTGCGTGAATATTAAATAAAGAACTGTTTTGAATTAAGATTTACACTGTTTTATATTCAAATATTCACCGATTTTCGTCCTTAAAATTATAAAAAATTTTCCGCGGAGCCGTTCGGATTAGCGAGACTGTACTGTATTTCTAGAACTACGACTCTTTTAATTTATAAGGCAAGTCATTTCTTTTGAATTAACAGTATTTCTATTTATATAGAAGTATTTTTTTTATGTTCATTTCTTTTGTTATTTTCAAAGCTATCGTTTTAACATCCGGCGTATAACACGCACCCTTAAGTTTCAATCTTATTTTTTGTGTTAAAAGTGCACGTTATACGCCAGATTTTACGGTATTTATGATATGCACCCTCAGAACACAAGACACTAACATACTAAATTTCATACATTCACTCAACACTTTTCTGACGTGTTTTGTTGGTGTGTATCAGAAATTTTGACAGCAATTTTTATTTGAAAATCTTTAAAAGGCTTCAATTATTTGAAGTATGGCAAGATCACCAAAATTAATTTAGATTATCAGAATGATATTTTTATATTAAATATGAAGAACAATTAAGGCGGAATGATCATAAATTAAAGGTATATATTCTTGATACATTTAAATATTTGAAATGCAAGAAGTATTTATTTTAAATATCTCTTGCATTTTTCTTGCTCCAAATCTACCATATATGAATAATATGAATTTTTTAAAAACTTCACAGAACAAATATTGTTTGCATAGAGCTATTTACCATCTATTGCATTGATATTAAACGAAATACATATAGTTACATAAATGCATTAAATGATTCAAAAATTTATGCAGACTCTGAGTATAAGAAATAGTGACGTAACTTACACCCCCACATCGCGGGCTGGGACAGGATTCTAAGGATCCAAAGCCTGGCTGATGGGCTTGGGACCAAAACCTGACTTTGGAGGGGGAGGGGGTAATATCTTCATTGCACCACTGGTAAGAAAGTATAATTAATTATGAAATTTGGAGTTGAAATTTTTAATGTCCCAAACTAGTCAATTTGTCCTATAAATGATTAGCTGGAAATTTGAAGAGAAAAAGTAAACGAGAAAAAAAATTTGCTTCCATTATGCTTAAATAACGACATTTTTTCTGCTGAATTTTTCTCAACTTATCCATTCAGTACATGAAAATAACTATCCGTTATTAAATTATCGTTTATGATTTCACTTTCAGAATTTTAAAAAAAATACTTTTGTGAAAGAAATTCTTGTTATACTGATACTATATTGAATTTTTGGATGAAATTGTACTCTTAAACACAACTTAATGAACTTTAAATTGAATTTTGAAGTGAACGAGATATTTTCCCAATAAAGAAGAAATATATGATCAGATGCTTAAGCATTCCATTCGAATCAACTTTTATTTCTTTCAAATGAATCTTTTCCTTCCAGAAAATGCTCAATAACTAAAAAAAGCTATTAAGTAAAGGAAAAATAAACATGTTTTCTTTATTGAGATAAAAATGTATTTGAAATCTTCAGAAATAGGAGTATATTAAACATTCTACAATCGTTTTTGATGAGCTCCTATAACAAGCTTTAAAATACTCTCTTGGTATAAGATTGTATGAAAGAATCTTATTTTGAACTTTTTTTATATATATATATTTTTAAATCTTAAAAAAAATGGTATTTCAAATTTAATTTATGCTCTGCACCAGCTGGTAGCCATTCTGATATATTTATAATAACTCCTTACATAGTTCCGCAATGATAGCAAAATGATATTTTTATTGAGTGATAAAAAAACTTATTGGGGTCATTTTTCCAGGATTTCATTTATTTGAAATGCGTTATTTTTTACACATCAATGCGTCTTTCTTTCACGAGTAAAAAAGAGGTATTTTCATTACAGATTTTCATTTTTCTTATTGCTGTTTTAAATTATGGCTTACACTGTTTGAACTTTTTATGATGTACGTTATAAAACTTCGTTAATTAAAATATTTCAAATATTATTAAAAATTCTTTCATGTCATTTTGTTTCTCAAGTCTTCAAAATTTCTCTTTTAGAGTTTTTACATGTAGCTCAATGATATTTTATTAATACTATATTCATTTTATTGAAACTAATAACAAAATTCATTTCAGGTTTAAAGCCATATGTGTCCTGAGTAATTTTTTTTAATTATTTCTTATATTTATAAATGTTTAAATTAATTTTTGCACAACTACTCTGTTGTTAAAATCATTTATTTTGGTCCCCTTTATTTATAACATTATTTTTTCTTTCCTATAAAATTACTTCACAGAATCTAATTGTGTGTGTAGGGAACTATTTTTGAGTTAAAGCATCCATATTTATAATATATACTACGTACCTTTATACACAATATTTGTGAGTTATCTTCCTGAAATCACTCTTGAAAATGTAAGTGAAAGAATAGATAATGCAATAAGTTATTTAAATTCACATGCATTTTTCATTAAGAATATATATTTGCATGCAATAAATAATACATATTATACAATATACATGTGCGTATCATAACACACACATATACAATGTGTGTGTTCATATTAAGTAGATCACATATTTTTTGCCTTTATTTTATGCTTAACTTTTTTCAATGGAAATCCATAAGATACTTTATGTCCAAATTATTCATTTGTTGAATTCAGCACATGCAGAAATGATGATGATGATGATGTTGTGTCCCTGACTGACCCAAATCAGATAGTATCATGTGCCCAGGTGACTTCTGACAATCTGTTCAATATTATCTACATAGAGGTTTGTTGACGAAAACAAGACCCCTATTTCTTGCAGAGCAGCAAGAATAGCTGGACAGTCAAAAATATAAACAGGTTTTAGCTCTGTATCTGGACAGTTATCACAATTCCTAGTTCTTTTACCATCCCTATAAATTTTCATTCATCTGTAATGACCTGTTCTTGGCCGAGAAAAGGTCTTTGCTATAAACTATAATTGCTTATATTACGGAATTGATGTTTTACAGAAATTAATTTCTCTCAATTTGAAATTTGCGACAGCAATTACATCTAATAAAGTAGCATTGGCAGAGTTGTCCTTATTGTGATTTATAGTCTCTTTTTTGCCACTTTATGCGCGTTTTCATTGCCTGTAATGTCTACAGGTGCAAGCAACCATTGGAGAAAGCAGACCCTATTCAACTCAAGTAATCTTAACAGGCGAGAACAAATATCTTCAGTAATCCATGAACCTCCATTTACAATAACCTGGAGGACTGCTTTTGAGTCACAAAAAATGACAAGACCTTTACCCTGTTCTAGGGTAGGAAGAGTCCCATAAATCAAAAGCTTCAATTATCACCCGAAGTTCCCAATAGAAGCGCGTGGCTATGGCACCAGCACTGATCACTTGTTGGTAGTGATCACCGATCGCTCGACTTAGAGGGGTCGTAAATATACAACAAAAATAATAAACGAAATTTAAATTTAAATTATTAGCAAATTTACAACAATATGTTTGTAACCATCTAACTCAGTCACGAATTTGCACTTTTTGAAGTATATTTAAATTTTACATACAGTAGAACATCGTTTATCCGAATCAATTGAGACCGAACACCTTTCGGATATGCGAGTGTTCGGATAACCGAAAACCGAAAGCGATCCATACTGTATACGAATATTGAAAATCATCCCATGCGGGAAACGTGCTTGAAGAAAAAGCAAAATGTCGCAATTTTACCTTTATTGTGGAAAATAATCACTTATGTTTCGCTGCAAGGTCTCTTATTCTCTTTTTTGAGCAGCAATAGTTGAGTAAGAAAGCACTCTCTTATTGTTGTTCGTGCGTCTGTCTCTAACGCAGAAAACGCGTCAACATTTGATAGACTTCATTGTTGTTGTTGTCCTCGTCTTCATCTGTTTCATCGTCGACAGGGTCGGATTCTTCTTGCACAGAAGTCACAATCTCGTCATCATGTAGTATTTGAAATCCACAGTCTTCTGCATTTTGAATTCGAAGTATAGCAGTTCCAAAATCAACAAAAGAGCGCGTATACACCCCCTTCACTTGGAAACAAACTGACCTAATATTTCGCCCAGATGTTTACCAGATCACGCAACTGAAATTTCCCAAATATCCCTGACCTTGGGTTTTCCCATCACTTTTGGCCTCACGCGAAACAACTGTTGAGCATTGCACTGTTCGAAAACGTATTCATACACAGTACATGGAGTTGACAAAAAAACTGGTCCGAACATTTGACGCTTCGGATAATAAACGTACGGATAAACGACGTTCTACTGTAAGTATATCGTATTAATGTCTAAGCAATCTGAAATGAGTAAAGAAATTGTAAGGACAGACAAAACTATCAACAAAATTGAAATGTTCTACGAAGGCTACTCGGATTCTTTTGAGATACTACTAAATGTTAAGCGTTTAACTTATCCAATTTAAAATTAGTCTATCTAGCATCAATGGATTTTTAGACACATATTTTCAAAACATTATATACTTCAAGCTTTTGTCCTAATAATCCATGAAAAATATGCTTTTAGAACAATGAATCTCTCTTTAAGAAGGGACCTGTAACTCGAGTAAATTTTTTAGAAGAAGAATACATTCTTTGATGTGCTTTAATTCAAGAAATTCAACATTCAATCTTGCTGAATGAAAAGATGAATTAACGTGATGGAGTGCAAGGCCTCTAACATTAACATATTGAAGAACTTATGAAGGACACTTACTACTGGGTAACAGTTACCTGTAATTATCTTCTGTTTCTCATGTTTAATGCCTTTGATTAGTTACATATTTTCAAGTTTACATATTATCCGACAAACATATTTTCGCTGCTCGCTGTCTTTTCATCGTCATTGATTCGAAGTACTCTTCAAACACATCCCTACTTTTCTTTCTTGATGTGTTGGAAAGTCAAAAATGCTGTGGATGCTACATCACTAATTATAAATTCCAAATTGGTGCAGTATCGGTCATTATTAAATAATCTGAGTGATTTTTCATTGACTCCCATACGTTTCTCTTTTGGACATTTTGTTAAATCATGCAGGATTTAAAGGCAACCTAATTTTTCATATATGATTCTTTATCAACGATTTTATGTAGAACTATATATCTATTTTTAAGCACCATCTATTTTATTTAATAGGTTTAGTGATTGTCATCAATTTAAGTTTTTCCTATTGCCTACTCAGTTTCTGACTACAGCTGATAAAAAATTTTCCTATATAGTCTTTTCAAGAGATAGGTTCTTCGAAGAGAATTTTAACCTCTAAAGCAGTGTTTCTCAAACTTTAACTACTGGCGACCCAATTTTCAATCATAATTTTTATCGCGCCCCCTAAAAATAATAATGTATTGAATGCGATAATAATACACTTTTGGCGCTAAAGTACAATATGATAATAATTATAAACCGTACAAATTAACAAGATAAGTATTAAATTTTGTATATGTGTTACTTTTTTAAGTATATATATTTTTATTTTTTTTTTTTTTTACTTTTTGTTCGATTCACTATAAAAGCGTGTTTTTTTAGTTTGTTTTTAAACTATAACTTGTTTTATAATTATTTTTACTATACACGATAAAAATCACAATTCCAGTGAATAATTTAATTAAGAGAAAATATACTTACCTACTTTCAAGGACTTTTTAATTTTTCTTTGATGATTTGAGAAAAAATTCAATAAAACTAAAGAAAATGTTCCAAATGTGCGTGTCCTTAATAAAGGACATAAATCACAGACACTTTTCGCTAATACAGAAACGTTATTTTCCAGTAAAACTTTCATATTTTGTTCACGTTTTGCTGTCGTTTGATGATCTACAAATAAGCATTTTGAACTTTTTCTTCCTTGCGTCTTTTGACAAGGCGAAGTGCTACATTTATGGCTTCATAGTTTTTTTTGATAGAGTTCTTTAGGCAGCATTTGAAAATTTCAATTCAACTCAAACGTTTCATGTCTATCACTTTTCTCATATTTACTTTCACTATCACGATTAATATGCATTATTTCATCAGGTTCTTCAATTGCTTGATCAGTTTCATCTTCCTTCAATAAAGAGATCACAAATGCCCATTTTTTATATTCTGCTCATTTACATTTATAAACCATAATAAGTCGTACAACACAGCAATCAAAACCACAAAGTTAATCATAGGGGAAAGTACAGCGTATTCATAGAAAATATTTTTGAACAAAAGTGGTCGTGCAGGGAACTCGATCAAAACAAGTACCTTGATTGTAAAAAACCGTTTGCCACTCTCAAAAAAGAGGCATACATGTGACAAATTCATTTGAGTTTCCATTAAGACTGTCTAATAGGAGGATACTGTCATGTTAACGAATTAACAGTTTTACCAGAATTTGGAGTGATTCAGCGCCTCATGCGACCGCTCCCATGTAAAAAGTGAATTCGATACAAAAACATCGATGTCAGTTCTAAAAAAATAGTTTAAAACTCATAAAATACATCTCATACAACTCATAAAAATACATCTTGGCCAAATAATCCTTCAAAGTGCTCAATATGCTTATCCATATATCATAAAACTCATTTACATGGAAAAAAAGGCAACAGAAAAATATTATTTACAGCTTTCCTAAAAGAAAAACAGACGGAGTTAAACATGCCAGTAAGCCTGAAGGTCAAAGAGATGATAATCAAAAGTAGTATTCTGAGGGTTAAAGGGAACGTAATAAAAAAATCTCTCATCGTGGGATTACAGGAAAGCAAACAAAATATCTTTTTTTATTTGCTTTTAGGATCAAAGATAGAGCTAATGAGCGTTTGAAAGTGGAAAACCAGATGATATATATATATATATATATATATATATATATATATATATATATATATATATATATATATATATAAATTATATCAGTGTAAATGTGCATTTTTTACTTTGTCAGAAAGCATTTTGTTTTACTTGATTCCAAAAAATAATTTTTTAAGCTTTTTATATTTTCAATATGCTCGCGCCCCCTCGCAGGGGTATCGCGCCTCCCCAGGGGGGCGCGCCCCACAGTTTGAGAAACACTGCTCTAAAGAATTCCTATAAATCATCTGAGTACAGTAATACGATATGAATCTTCCTTTTCAAATGTTAATTTCAGCTCTGTACGCTTTTTTGCTTCATCACCACTTTAAAAAATAAAACATGGGGCGATAATGGTGCCGGTTGGTGAAATTTTTCTTTTTTCCGTTTGGCAGTCTGTAGTCTTTCTCTCTAAAAAAGAAATATTTACTTGAAAATTAAATATGTTGTATTAATATATCATTTTATACATAGTAATATAGTGACACATAGTAATATTATAAGTAGACAAATGTTTAGAAAATAAAGTGATCATTAATTTAATCCAAAGTTTTATTACATTTCGTTTCAATAACTTTTAAAGTTTTCACCATGTAAACTTGGTTTTCTTCTAAAATTAATTATCAGTAGAAACTAACTGAATGATAATGCAGTTTTAATTTCCCCGATGGTAACAGTGTTAGGTTTAGTTCAAAGTGACAGTTACACAAAGTTGAAATCATCAAATCACATCTTCTGAATATTCTGAAAAGAAGTCGTAATAAGACCCCGTAATCACTTTTTAATACATTAAATTAATCTTATAATACTAACTGTTTATCTAACAATAAATTCTGAAAAAGAATGTTTCATCGCTCAAGAGGTGTGTCAGACTACGTTCACAGACGATGCTACTACTCTGTAGAAAGAGCTGAAGTTCATATTAGGCTGCAGAGAGAGAGAACCAACCATGTGATCATCAAAATAAGACTGATCTTAGTTACGTCAGAGTGCACAATATTGTAAACAAAGGGCTGCGCATGCCAAAAATATCAGGTTGCTGAATTTTGCGATTACTGACTTCCTTTCAGAAGTAAATATAGTGCGATCTGTCAAGGTTTGTTGAATCTTTGGAACAAGACAAAGATAATTTCTCTTTTGCTAGCCCGATTACAAAGGATGAATCTTGGATACATTAATGTAATTCAGAGGCTAAAGAATTAAAAGGAAAGGGAGGTACTCCCCCCCAAAAAAAAAAAGGCTAAGCCGCAGATGTCTGCAGAGAATGTCTCTGTTTTAGAGGCTATCGTGGAATCATCTTAACCTACTACCTGGAGACGGGTCATACCTCCACTAGTGCCCATTATTGTGCACTGCTGAAGAAGTTGGTTGATGCTCCGATCGAGTAAGGGTATTTCTAGGATTACCTAATCACACTTATATGTATTTGGAGCAATTTCTCTTTCAAACAACCCTTTAGAGTGATTTTTTTCCCAGTTGTCATATCAAGGACTTCGAACAACTTTTTTTCCCAGTGAGCTGAAAGAATTGCTCAAAATTCCAGTCAATGGGGTTATTCGGCTCCTTACGTCATAAACAAGATGGTTGTAAAAATGACAGCCTCGACTTAATCAAACGCATCAGAAATGGTGTTTAATATTTAATGGCATAAATATTTTAATGGTGCAGAATGGCCCTTCATTTCTATTTACGACCATCAACAAAAACATGGGTAGAACAAAAGAAATAACATTTGCATGTTCGTTTTCCGAAGCAGAAAAATCGATGAGTAACTTTTCAATCTGAAAGATAGGGTGGGGCTGACGTCAGAGAGTATCGTTTTGTTTACGGCAACCCTTCACCCTCACGGCTTCTCGGGTTTTTGCCAGACAGGCGTGTGTCGTTTGTATTTTACCATCAGTGCATCTATTCTCACATCTCAAGGTACTGTTGAGGAATTACAGTGATGTGGCCTTGCAATATTGCTAAATCTGCCCTGTTCTTTAAACCTCACCCCCAAGTGATTTTTCTTATTCTCCAAAAAAAAGCATTTTGTCAGAAATTTTAAAACACTTCATTCAAAATGTGGAACGCTAACGCTATGTTTTATGTCTCTTTTTCTATCAACTTTTTTAGCTGAATTTTTGCTATTAAGCATATTTTTATTTATTTGGGACAGGGCTTTCATCGCGATTTCTATTAATGTCCTATTGGGGTTTCTTTGGAGCCAAAATGGCTATTCTTTCCAACCAACTCGAGAAGAAGAACGTGTGTATGCAAATTAGGAATAATATATGTAACAGAAGTTTAGCGTTCACGTGGGGGCTATGTGAGGTTTATGTCTAAATGTGGAAGTGATTGATGTAACGTTTAGAAAAATACTCAAGTCCGAGAATTATCCTACCCATACCTGTATATCCAAGCTAAAGGTGGATACGAAACCACAAGGATTAGAACTAGATAAAAGCCACTTCAGTTAGGATAAAGAAAGTAGCTGTATACCTAGGATATAGCAGTAAGCGACTTTGATTAAGCTATAAGGAAAGTGCGTGTATTAGACAGATCAGAATTAATCTGTAAAGTTAGATATAGTGGTCAATTACGCGATTATTTGGTAATACGAGTTGTGTCTTCTCATTCCAGATCTGCTTACTTTGATTATTATTATTGTTGTGTTTTGTGATTAAGTTAAGATCTTAATAAAAAGATATTAAGATGAACGATTTGCGTGATTCTTCGTCCTTTTCTACAGAAACAGATCGCGTAGATAATGGAGAACAGGGACACCCACGGGTGGGTGCCTCCCATACTTTAAGTAGAGTACTAAATTGATAATAAGCAAAACTTTTTGATAGACAGATTAGTAAAAATATATTCAATTTCAGTTGTTTCATTCTTTATCACTATCTTAATACAGCTTGCTGAAGCATAAATAGCTATCAGAATTAATTTTTTTAAAAATATACTTCCTCAATTAGCGTTTTTTATTTATCTAATTATCCAAGCATATTTATTTGTCATCATTTAAGTAGAAGCTGAGCTGATATCTCTCTTTTGTTTGTAACATTTTTCGTAAAAGGAAAATTATACCGTTCTTTGTTTTCTATCTTTCTTTTCATAACTGTCTCAGTTTCTTCTAAGATATTTTTTCAAGCAGAAAACTCTAGAATAACTTTTCCTCCGCCTGAAGTATAATTCGTTGTACTAAATTCACTTATTATCAATGAATTTATTTCATTAAGTGAGCAAACGTGAAACAATTTAAATTAACGCATCAATAAAAGCAATTTAGCATTAAATGAAAGCTATTTCGATTCAAGAGTTTTATCGGTTTCAAACCATTCAAAGAAGAAATCTAATAAAATAAAGTACTTTTAAATAATGAATCTGTGTTCGGAAAATTTCTACATTCTTTTGTGATAGCATTTTCAATTCAAACAATGGCAAATTGCTTCTCTTTTCTTTTTATTTCTGAAAAGAATCGATTTTCATTTTGAATTAATCTAGCACTAAGTTGCGGAATATCACCGCTTACTGTAAAGTTTTTCAATGATTTGAGCTTATTTTGTTTCCTCTACTAACATTACTTATCGAACAGAATAAAATGTTTTAATATGATAAATCTTCATGTGCGTAACTCTGAGAGCCCTTTTTATAAATTTTAAGTAAGGTAAACTGCCTTATCATTTACTTCATTACTATAATAAGTTAATAGTCTGTTTTTAAATTTGTTTTCATGCTTCTAAGTTAAATTCTTACAAGCTTTGTGCTGAATTTCAGGAAACAAAGTTCAATTAAGAACATAAAGATTTATAATTATCCACTTTTTTAATGCGAACTATTTCTCTTTCTCTCTCTCTCTCTCTCTCTCTCTCTGACACCCCCTCGACCTCTCATTCATATTCTATTGTCTGTGATAATTAGTCCTAATTAATACTGAATTGCCGTAAATAGCATACACATAATATACTCACTATACGGATGGTTCATGCAACTTCCAGTATCTGCATTATTTGAGAGAAAGAAGCCATTTGTGTTTGACATTGAATAAGTTGTTAACGATCAAATGTAGCCACTCATCCGGTATAGTGGTTAGTGACACTGGTAGCTGTGCTGTAGGGCCTGGGTTCGAACCCCGGTCCTTTGTGGCATGGAGGTACTCTAAATAGCCGTCGGGTCGCAAGTCCTCTAGTGAGGTTGGTGAAAAGGGAATAAAAGTGGGAGACCATAAACACCTCCAGGAAATTCTCCCTCAAAGTTGGGGTAGAATCGAGCCGAATCATACTATCAGCTGCACGGTGCTCAAAGCTACGGCTAATGGTAGGTGTAGAATTTAGCCTTTTGCCACGATGAACTTCGTGGACTTCGATTTGGCCTTTGTCGATCAGATGGCATTAGCATCACAACAACAACGATCAAACGTGTTTAGATTAAGGGATCAGACGTCCCGCTTTTGGTGGGCCACTCCCAGTTTTTAACAATTTCTCTAGCGGCATTTAAAATAAGTCTCAATTTTTTGGAAAGATTGCATGACAAGATAGGGAACAACGGGACAACGTGAAGGAATTATAAGATATTCGGCGGCCATGTGGCTATTTTGTAAGGATATCGTCGTTGTCAAATCAGTATCTGCTATGTGTAAAGAGTATAACTTTGAGATATTTTATTGAAAATATTCTGACTGGTGCACATATCATACTTTTAGAGACCACAGCTCACCGTATAATGCTAAGAGTTAAACGACAGTCTTTTTGTACTAAATTCTGGTAGATAAACTTAGACATAATAGTCGAAATGTCGAAATCTCTAAAAAGTGCACATTACAGATATTGATTTGAAGACGGCGAATGAGTTTTATATTAATTTTGTTAATATTATGTAATGTTAACTGCATAGATTATTTAAAATAGTTAATGGTACTTTACGACGATATTGAACATCTTTATATTGGGTTATATTAAGGCAGGAACTTAACTGAAATTATGTGCAAAAATTCTTTGATCATATTACTCAAAATTACCATAGAGTAATATTTCTGAAATAATTTTTTTAATGAACAATAATTATTAAGAAATAAATTGATAAGGAAAAGGTTACATCTTGGGCATCAGCCAAAATCACAATAGAGAATGCATAGTTAGAAATATTTCCTCATTTTTAAACTAACCGTGTTCCCTATAATAATGCACTAAAACTGTAGAATACACGCTGTTCTTACCAAGAAATAATGATGATACTGAAAGCATTTTTTCAACGGTAAATAAAGTGTGGACATCACAAAAATCCTAATTAAGTGTTGAGACTTTAAAAACCATTTTATATGTGAAATATAATTTAACAAGTTCTTGTAAAAAATTTAATGACATTTTAAACTACAACAGGAATTTACTAAAAAAATTCACTCAAATGATAAATATACCAAGGAATAAAATAATGCTATTGTATAGTATTATTTTACATTTGGACAGTAACCATACATAAAATCATTTAATGTGTTATATTTGTAAAACGGATTTATATTGAAACTTAATAATTTTATAAATGTTACAATATCATTTTTGCGTTTTATGAAAAATTTTGTTGCTCCCTGCAGACCAAAATTTTAATCAAGGTCCCTCCTCACTGGTCACCTTGTGAAGGTCCCCTTGGACCTCACTTTGAGAACGAGAATAAGTAGGAGTCAGATAAGAGCCAGTAGCCATTTTTATAAATAACTTTCTTTATTTGGTTATCTTATCCAAATAGAATCAAAGACTTATTAACAAATATATCTAACTAGTATTATGAGGTTTTTAAAGGGAATGTCCTTTAAATTAACTTAAATATTTAATGATCAAATTAATTAACAATTAGAATATCGATCACGCAGAGATTACCACGATAAGAGATCCCAGATTTATATTTAATAATGTTCCTATTGAACATTTAATTTTAATCTCACTCCTAATATAAACGTTTGATGAGACTTCAAATATAAATCAATATTTACCACACAATCTCAACTCTTCTTGAGATTAAATTATCCACCAAGAAATCTTCAATTATAAATTTCTAATTTCACTATTATACCTTTCTGCTTCAATCTCTCTCTCCTACTGCTCTAACTGTACGATGCCGTTTGACTTAAATACTTTATCTAATCTGCATAGCAAGGAATCCAGTCCTTTTTCTGGAGCTGATTGGAAATAGGTAGGGAATTAAATTTCCCTAAAAAAGACGATTCAGAAGGTTAGTGATAAAATTCCGTATAGATTTGTCACAACCTTATAAATGTTAAAATCAGGTCACCTTAGTTTAGATCAGGTGATCAACCCGCGGCCCGTGAGATTCTTTACAACTTACCAAAACACGATACAATATTTTTTGTTTTTAGTGTAGTGTTGTAACCAATAAATCCCATAACTGTTTCTATTTTATCAGGTTGCTTCTGTAACTGCGAATCTTTTCCTTTTTTTTCAAAAATTGAATCTATCATACATAAATTGTACTCAGACTCAATTACGTTGCAACATCAATTACGATACCCAAATACACTCATGGACAAAAAAATTAGCGCAACCAAGAAAAGTCGCCAAAAGGAAACGGAATTTTACATACGTAATGACTACTTTGATGTAAGTAAATGATTAGAAAATCAAAGAAAAAAGATCATTTATTTCCAAAGAAAAATACAAAAGCATGAAGAATTTAATACCCTGTTGAAGCCCCTTTAGCGCGAATGCACGATGCGATACGATCGGGCATTGAAGCATACAAGTTCTGAATGATGTCTTGAAACATTTCGTTCCATATTTGCTGTAACCTTGCCTCTACTTCATTCAAACTCGAGGAACTCGCCGTCCCAAATGTTCCCAGATATGCCCGATTAGAGACAAATCTGGGAATCGGGCAGGCCAAGGAAAGGTAGTAACAGTGCGGAGACAGTGTTGTGACAACCTTGCCGTCTGAGGCCGAGCATTGTCTTGCTGAAAAAATGGCTCTTGGGAGCCGTTGCATGAGTGGCAACACATGTGTTTGCAGGATGTCATGGACATACCGTTGGGCTGTAATCGTGCCACGAATCAATACTAAGGGTGACCGTGTATTGTAAGAAATTGCACCCCATACCATCACATCAGCTGTGGGAGCGATGTGTGGCAGTAAAGCAAAGGCAGGATTGAAGCGTTCACCACGGGATCTCCACACGCGAACACGATTGTCATCACTGCCCAGATTCTCGTCTCTAAAGACGATCTGGTTCCATTCCGCTGTAGTCCAGTTTCCTCGAGCGCGACACCACTCCAAACGGCGGCGTCGATGGGTGGGCGTCAAGGGCAGCACACGTGATGGGCGCCGCGATCCCAAACGACCTTCAGCCAGGCGCCTTCATATGGTTCAAAAAGACACGGGGGCCCCTAGTGAAGGCGCTACTTGTGCCTGGATAGCGGCCAATGAAGCAGTTGGTTGTACGCGTGCATTTTTACTGGCGGTCTTCTCGACGACTGGTCTGTCGGGGGTGTCCTGGGCCTGGTCTTCGTGTAAATGACATCTCTCGGATCCACTAGTTCCAACACCTCCTCACAACACAATCAGAGCGGCCTAATTGACGAGCTACTCGCCTAGCTGGCCACCCAGCTTCCATCATGCCGATGATTCTCCCCCTCTCAAACTGCGACAGTTACTCATATTGTCTTCGAAAACGGCGTAATGGCATGTCTACCTCAGCTCCTACTTTGTAAATGATTCAGCACACTCAAACAAGCTTTGTTTACCTGTTTTATACTCCATGGAGAACTACGTTAAACGGTCTTTACCAGCTATACCTAATGAGCCATCACGCTGCATTTCTAATCTTTTGCATATCTCCCGACATGTACCTTCATGCCAAATTTTGTTACGATCCCGCAATTATTTCTTGGTGCGCTAATTTTTTTGTTCATGAGTGTACATGCATTGAAATCGACTTCAAAGAACTAAGTCAAGGGATTGAGAAACAAATATCTCATTCTTTAAATAAATTAAACATTATTTGATCATTCCATGATAATTATTATATTATCTATGTCTGCATACGTGAAAAATAATGAAAACAAAAAAATAACAGTTAATTTTGTTTTAAATTTTCACTGCAATAAATGTTTGTAATTGGTTCGAATCTAATGTAAGGATATATATTTTATAATGACTCGCGGGATTTTAGTGTTTTTTTAAGTGGCCCGCAAGGTTATTTTGGTTTGCCACCCCTGGTATAGATGCTCCGTCTTGCCCATATTGAGTTCAAATATTACTGATTCTTGGTAAATCACTTTTTATGATATCGAATGAATGACTATGTTATTTGCTTACCATTTGCATAGTTACTCGTAGAGAAAAATTTACTGGATACCATTTATCTTCAATTCATTTGCTCTTTAGCGTAAATTTTATCACATACACAAACAACTCTAAAATTGTTTCGCCGTTTGAATTTCTTAAACTGATATTGAGTACCATTTTCACAATGTGTTAACCCTTTATCTACCGACATACTTATAAGTACTACACACTTAAAAATTACGTAGAATAACCATTTTTACGAATACTCTGACAATATTTAGAAGGAATATTCTTCTAAATCCTCTCTTCCGAGATACATGTTAGCGCGGGTTCTATGATGAGTATTTTAACGAGAAAGACGAACAGTTTTACAGAAGTTGCATTTTTAGCTTAAATTTTGATTGGTTGGGGAACATTGTCACTTTTATTCCGAAAAAGTAGTTAATGTCAAAAGGAAAGTGTCTTTTTTTATGTTAATGAAGACCTTAGAAAACGATTTGACTATTTTAAGTAAACAGTGTACATAATTAATTTTACAGTTGAATAACTTTGTGGTGCTTATAAGTACCGACAGCACGCTGGGTATTGGAGAAAACTTAGTTGTTGTTTTTTCGTCCGTGTGACTTATTGTTCTTTGTTGTGTGGTAGAGTCATCACTGTAGCACAATAGATTTATGTTTTGGGCATTTCTTTTTAGCTTAACTTATTTATTTTGCTATTTTACTATTTTATTTTAATGTTTTCAAAAAATTTTGAACTCTGAATCTGAGTTTATTTATTTATTTATTTGCCACACAATTAAAGGAAATATCTATTCTTATTTAAAAAATTAACAACATTTTAAATTGTTTATGTATAACTAAGATTTAACAATAATTCGAGATTTTCAAAATCCTATTATTATTATTATTTACTTTTTCTTATTTAGAATGACTGGAAAAGAGACGCTCACTCCTCAGGAGGCTTTGGGTTTATTACAGAACCTACCATCTAAATGCAGTGATATACAGTGGTGGCAAAAAGTTCTGAACACACTCATTCGTTTGCGTAATTTTTGTGTTTGACTTCATTTTCCGTTTTGAAATTATCACACTATCTTAAATATTGTTATTGATTTTAATGTACTTTTTCATTCTGATTTCAAATCTGTTTGTATATTTCATCTAAAGTAAATAGCTTCATTGATATGTTGAAAAAACTTTGACAAGAAAGCACAAGGTCACTGTGAGAATGAGTGAGTGTGTTTTCCACCAATGAAATGCTCCGTTATTTCAACCAATCAGAGAGCAGTAGCGATAAAGGGTTGAAAGAAAATGGTGAAACGTGGTTTATTGTATTGAATGCAGTTGTGTGCTTGTGGAAAATAGTGTATTGAAAGCAATTTGAAGTGCATTTGTCGAAAATATTGGAATTATGGCTAAATTTTCATATCTTCCTGAGAATAAAAGATACAAAATAATACATTTGACGGAAGAAGATTATTCTATGCGCCAAATTGCTGCTAAAGTACCATGAGGCCTTTCTACAGTAGTGAGAACTTTGAAAAGATTTTCTGAAATAAATTTTATTGCGGAAAGGGGGCGATCAGGACGACCAAAAAAACATCTTTACGTGAAGACAGGTTATTGCACAGAATTTCACTTTCAAACAGAAAGGTTAATTCCTCGCAAATTTTGAAACAATGTACTTTGACATCAAATGTGAGTGTGTGCCCAAGAACTGTTAGAGGAAGGCTGCTGGAAATTGGGTTACGAGGCTGTAAAGCGCGCCCAAAACCATTACTGACTGAATTTCAACGCAAGAGGTGATTGACGTTGGCAAGGGAACATTCATTATGGTCTATTAAAGACTGGGAAAAGGTAATATTTAGTGACGAGAGTCAGTTTTGTATTTCTGGCAACCAAAGTAGTGTCTATGTAAGACGACGCACTCATGAGGAATTCAGCCCTCAGTGTCTGAAGCCCACAGTAAAGTATTCGACAAAAGTGAAGGTATGGGGTTGCATGTCTTCTCATGGTGTTGGAAGACTTCACATCGTTAGCAGAACCGTGAAAGCCATGAATTATATTGAAATACTACAAAATAAATTGCTACCAACTGCGAGAGATCTTTTTGGAATCAGTCATGAATTTTTCAGGACGATAACGTCCCTTGTCATCGTGCAAAGGTAGTCCAGAAATGGTTGAAAGACCATACTGTGAATAAAATGAATTGGCCAGGACAGTCTCTCGATCTTAATCCGATAGAGAACTTATGGCTTAAAATTGGTTATGAAATTTCAAAGAAAAAACCTTCAAACAAACGTGAATTGATTGAAGCTTTAATATTTTCATCAACCATATTGTCACGAAAGATCTTCTTTTGAAATTGGTGCATTCCATGCCAAAAAGATGTAGATCCGTAATTAAAGCAAACGGCTAGCCCATAAAATATTGATTTTCTAACATGTGACAACAATGTAATTTTCAAAATGCTTATATATATATATTAAATACATCGTATTTGTCAATTTTCGTGTTATTTTTCTTTGCATATTATGTTATTCTATATTGTTTTATTCTACACATATTTCACATTATTGTGTTCAGGCAGCTTTACTACAAAAAATATTTAAGTCATTAAGAAACTAGTAGTAGATTTGAAATCAACATAGAAAAATACATTAAAATCAATAACAATATTTAAGATAGTGCGATAATTTCACAACGAAAAATGAAGTCAAACACAAAAATTACGCTAAAAAATGAGTGTGTTCAGGACTTATTGCCACCACTGTACGAACCGAAGAATTTTCAGATGAAGAAGTCCCAGCAAAAATAATCGGCTGGAATTTTGGTTAGATTCTTAAGATGACGATCAAGATGAATGAACAAGACTTAAGGTGTTATAGTTCATGTTAAGAAAATACAGCATTTCCTACTCCAGGATGTGTAGTGCTTTAAAATCATTCACTGGAAACCTCACTCAAAATACACAACGTGTAATGAATTTTTGTGTATTAATGAAAAGAGAGAAAAACGGATTCTTTTTAAATATCATCAAATTAAGTGTATGCGTAAAAGCTGTTTATGTGTGTAAAAAAAGTAAATACATCTTAAAAATTTAATAATCTTTAAAAATAAATATTTTGCGCTGTAAAATATTAGTGTTCTCTGGTTATTTATAATTTTTAAGAGTTAAAACTGCTTTAAAAAGTCATTTGGTCTTTTCGTATTATGAGAGTATTTTAGACCTTTTTTGGGCTGATGGTACTTTAAAGAATCAATTTAATTAACTCTAATGGATTAAATTTCCAAAAGCTGATTATTTTAGTTATGTTTATCCTTTAATTTTGATGTAGTGGTTCAAAAAATATTACATGACAAAAATTGCAGTAAATTATAATGCGCTATGTAAAGGGTTAAAATTGTTTCGGCGCTTGAGTTTCTTAAACTGAGATATTGCGTAGAAATTTCATAATATTTTTAAAAAGTCAAAAAATGCATATTATTTATAGGAATATCAATTTGTGAAAAAGAACATTAAAGTAATACGCAAATGGGAGTGACTACATAAAAATGAAAAAGATGGCAAATGATTTCTTTTGATATCAGATGTTATTTTTCATGTTAATACTTATTTTTTAATTAAGAAATTTAAAGAAACAAAGATATTCATTCTTTATGAAGAGAAATCATTTGTCACTTCGTTTGACCATCTGTAACTATCTGAAATGTTATTTTTTGCACAAACAACGCCTACTTTCTAAATACAAAAACCATAAAGTATTGGAGTTCTTCATAAAATAAAATGTCTTTCGTTGCTCCGTATCTTTTTTTTAAAAAAAAACTGTAAGCAGAGTTATAAATTTAAAAAATCATTTTTTAAAAATTTAGTCAGGTTTTTTCAAAGAAAAAACTAAACAAATAAAAGTCTCGGATGGAATAAGAACTTCTAAGAACAGAACGTTTTTCGAGAGCACTTTCCAATGCTTGTTTAGTAGACTGAAACACCCTCATTTAGAATTCTCTGCATGTTACCTCGTTCGTTGAGAATAAGATGACACTTTAAAAGAAAAGATTTTTTAAAGCTCACTCGAAAGCTAAGGATTTTGTAGGAACATGGTAATATTTAGAAAAATATTCGAAGGTACACAAAACACTTTACTCTTTTGGAATTTTTATGAAGTGTAGAATTTTTCCTACAGAATAAAACATCGAATTATGAATATTCTTTTATTTAATTTCCAAATTAAAAGTGTTTTATTAGTTTAATTAGAGGTAACGAGTAACGAAGAGTGTTTGAGTTTGTACTGTTGTATTAGGTTAAATTAAAAAAAGACTTCATTTACAATGAAGAAACATAAATGCACAGAAATTTTTAAAATTATTTTTCCCCTTTCATTTAATTTTGTTCCAGTTATTAATTTTGCTGTTATTTGTAACGCTTTTTAATTTAGCTTCAATGTACCGTACCCAATACATTTATAATTAACTGCAGTGAATTTACTCAAAATAAGTAAATTTAATGCAATTTGCAGTGAAATTGTAAGTGACTTTTTGCGCAGGAAGATCGATTTACATTGTAACATATAATTTCATTTTTTAATGTGTTTATGGAGTCAAAGCACTTGCAATGCAAGCAAAAATATCTTAATTAAGTCTAATACGTCAGCAAATTCTTTGAAATACTTAACTCTAAAAATTTCCAATTTATAACATTTTTCATAGCAATAAAAATTAATGTATTTATTTATTTTTAAAGAGTGGTTGAATTCATTTTATAAGAAGAAACTAGCATAGTTTGAGAAAATGTAATGAATAAATGTTCTCTTTAAGATTCTATATACAGTTTATGTCATTTTTATCTGCTATTTATTGTATATTATTAGAAATTAATATTGAGAATTTTTTCTTCAAAAGTAATTATTTTGCTTTAGGTAGAAATTTTTGTTATTTTGAGATGCATAATATGTTCTCATTATATAAGTATTTGTTAAAGGAATTTATACATGGACGATGCTTGCAGTTTTTTCAGTAAGACGTGCATAGTTCAATTTACTTTTTCATGCAAAGAAATATACTTGGCAAGCATTTAAACACTTCTGTATCTTATGACTGTTGAATAAAATTAATTAGTAAATTTTAAAAGAGGAATAAATTTTTCATGTTCTCACAAGAAGAATAGGAGACTCTCTAGAAAAAACGCGTGTTGGTAATCTTGTTAGGATTTTCCAAAATTAACCTCAAGCTATGAGAAATAATTCTATGCATTATTGCTAATTTTTAAGAATAAATCTATGTCAGATACAATAATCAGACAAAGAAGATAAATGGAATACAATTGAATATAATGAATTATCCAGCTGCTATTGTTCAGAATATCTGTGGTTGTTAAACAAATCTAAATAAAAAACAGCATGATTGCTATAATATTATGTTAAATTAACCCTTTATCTATACGCTGCATTATGAGTTACTGTAATTTCTTTCGTGCAATATTTTTTTTTAATCATTACACTAAAAATTAAGGGATAAACATAAATAAAGTACTGAACTTTGGGAAATTTAATCCATTTGAGATAATTAATTAAATTGGTACTTAAAAGTACCGTCAGTACACGAAGGAGACTTTCAGACTTCTTTTTCAAAAACAAATGTCTGGAAAAAGTAACAGTAAAAATAATTCATGTTTTATATTCAGATAATGTTATTAAGTTGATTCTAAAAGTTGATTAAGTTGATGAAAAATGCTCATCTTTTAAAAAGTTTTAGGCATTTTAAGTGATTTATGTTTCTTAGATTATTGCAAACAACAGTGAGTATGGATCCGGATGTGTGTTAGCTTGTTGATTTTTAATATTTTTTTTCTAGCTAAACCTAAAAAAAATACGAATTTTTTTAAAAAATTAATTTTAGCATTTAAAAAAAATTATAACTAGAGATCTCAGACCTAAATCCATATTAACTTTAATAGAGCATATGTTCAGTAGTATATACAAAATGTTTCAAGACTATTTTGAATAGAAAAAAAGCCTTAGGAATTAGAAAACAATTACATCTTCCGAATGAAAAGTTTGAGAAAACACATTTAAAGTTTGTAAGGCATTGAAGAAAAACCTAACAATACCAGTAAACCTCTAATTTTTAATATGTTGTTTTCCAACTTAAGTTTTACATTAAAGCACTACTTTAATTAAATATAATTGAAACTATTTTTTTTAAATTCAAAATATATTTTTGGATAATATTGATAGCATTTCTTACAACGGCAAGTTATTCAGCCGAATCTTAACACAACATTTTCACAAGAATTTTTGATACACAAAGCATTTATGTGCAAAAAAATAAGAATACTAACTTAAACTAAAAATAACTAGAGTTGTACACAAAATTTAATTTTTTTTCAGATTTAAATTGGTGCAGTTTAGCAAGTTTGAGTTTTTGTAGCGCAACTTTAAAATACTAAAATATAGTACTAAAGAGTGTTTTTTTTTCAGGTATAGAAGTTTAAGTTGTCATTACTTTCCAAGATGGCGACCAATTTAACAGCTGTCAAGTGATTTATTCTCAGTTTGGTTTGGCAATTCATCAAAACGATCATCAAGCAAGGCGTAGATTCGTCGAATGGGCCCAAAACGAGATTGCCGTTGTTCCCGATTTCCATAAGCGAATTTTGTTTAGCGATGAAGCGCACTTCTGGTTGAATGGCTACATCAAAAAACAAAACTGCCGCATTTGGAGTGAAGCTAATCCACAAGTGTATGTCGAAACACCATTATATCTAGAAAAACTGACTGTTTGGAGCGCTTTATGGGCTGGTGGAATCCTTCTTCAAAAACGATGAAGCACCTTGAAACGATAAAGCACCTTGAAAACCTCCTACTGTTGTTAAATCTGAGTTAGCTCAAAGAAGTTAAAATGTCAATTTTTAAATAGATATTTCATTTAATTGTGTAGCAATAAAGACAGCTCAGACTCAAATTTCAAAATTTTCGAAAAGGTTAAATAAAATAACGAATAACAAATAAATAGTTAACTCGTTTTATAAGATCATAACTGACGTATAAAAAAATAAGACTTTTACCTTTTGACTTTTAACTACTTTTGCCGAACAAATGGTAATCTTAACAATCCGATCAAAACGGCAGCCGAAGACATAACTTCAGTTTTAAAACTATTTGCCTTCTCCACTAAAATACTTATAGAACCCATACTGCTATCTATTGTGGATGAATGCAATTAAAAGAGTATTCCTGCTAAATACCGTCGGAATATTTGTAAAAATGATTATTCAATGTAATTTTAAAGAGGGTGGTACTTTACCATCAGAAGATAAAGGGTTATGAAGTTAAGTGATTATTTAAGAGATTACTGCCCTTTTTAGACTATCAATTTCTACTTGTAGGTCATAAAAAATGCTGAAATAATTTAAAGATGTTTCTGTCGTATGATTCACGATTATCTGAGCCAAAATATAATCGAAACATTCTTATTCGTATTTAAAATAATTAGTTTCTGTGTTACAATCCTGTTCTTAATTACTGATTACATTACATATTAAAATAAATTCTTTGGAAATAAAGCCTTGCAAAAGACCGAGGAACATTTTAAATCAATTAAATTTTCCTTAAAAAAACTGTGCAACATCTTATACTTGTTTAGGAATAAATTCATAAAAAGCTAAACATTTGTTACTTTTTTTCGTTTTAAAATAACTGTGTTATCTTTTTTCGTTTTAAAATAATTTTATTGCCTTTTTTCGTTTTAAAATAACTTTATAACCTTTTTTCGTTTTAAAATAACTTTATTACCTTTTTCGTTTTAAAATAACTTTATTTCTTTAGATAAAATATCTCTCTCTGTTAGAAACAATAAATAGGACACATATCCAATAATTGATAGTATATTCTAATACAGATTTTGAATAAAATGAGAAGCACAAAATTTAGTACTAACATACAAAGTATTGCATTTTAAAAAGTAAAAGATATTGAAATATGCTATATATATATATATATATATATATATATATATATATATATATATATGTTTTTATATATATATATATATATATATATATATATATAATTATGTTTTTTAAAATAAAAATGCCATAAAATATTAATGCTGCATTTTAAATTAGAACATTTTGTGTTTAGTCGCTTAAGCCAAATGAAGATGTATATCAAAGATTTCAATATCTAAAAGTATGAAGATTAAATAGTTTTCAAATCATAGCTCATTAAAAGCTTCAAAATTAAAGATTATTCATCTCTTAAAAATACGGATAGATTTTAAACTTTTCAGAGTTCAAATTTATCTTAAATGGGATTTTTATATTGCTAATTGCATTCCACTAAAGAAATAAACTCAACAGAGAATTTTAAAAAGCCGATTTCTCTGATTCATTTAAAATTAATAATCATGTTCTTTTTACTCTGCGAGTATAAAATATGGGCCTCAAAGTTTTAAAATTACACTTGAAGAAATAAAGAGGATGTTGCACTTTATTTATTTACAATTTTTTTTCATTTTTCCGAGTTAACATAAAAAAAACTCTTTTGATGTCCTCTTCCGTACTATAAACATTCTTTTTTTCAAAGGGGAAGAGATCTGTGTGTCTTACTACACAAACACTATATAAACTAAGTACCCTTCTTTGTATATGATTACTTAAATATGCTAAAAGCAAATTTGAGGGACTTAAATGTCATGAATCAGTAATGAGGAAATAGAGTTATCTTTTTCCCTCATTCTAGAAAACGATTTGTATTTATAAAATTCCGAGGAAAATTTATTTCACCAAATAAGATTTAAAATTACACATTGTTGTTTTTTGTAAGCGGCACTCATTTTGTTAATATTTTTAATAATGTGACTCTTCACAGTTTTGTTGTGCGTAAAGACAGCAATTAAATTTTTATTTTATATTTTGACAATGAGAAGGAATTACTTAAAAAGCTTTAACTAATTTTCTGATTACTTGTCATATTTTGATATTACAATTTTTAAAGTATTAACTATATTACGTTAGTACTGATTGAGTAAATATTTTTGGAATCAGAGTTAAAATATTTTTGGCACACATTCCGATATAATTGTTTTTACCCCAGAAATGTGCAGATATTTTTAAGCACAAAGTTGAAACGATTTTAAAAATCATTAAAATAAAAGTTAATTAAGCATTAAAAGCTGGCATTTTTTTGAATTGTTGAATATTAAAAATATTTTAATTTATTGAAACAGGTAGTTTTTGTTTTTGCACAGTTCTCAAAAAGCTTGCTGAAGCATATATATCGCTTACTTTAGAAACTTAAAAGTAAGCAGTAAATACTCCATTAGCCCATAAAAATCAAATTTAAAAAATAAATAAATACTTTCATTTTTTTTTTAACTTTTTAACATCATTAACAGTTAGTTTTATACATTAGATTTTAAAATCTGTCTCTTGCATTGCATCTTCTGATGTTACAATTTCAAATCGTTTTAAGAGATAAAGCGTTAGTTTTCTTTTAATTTGAGTTCACTTTCCAAAACTTCAGCAAAAATCTATAAAAGTTATTCTTAAATTTGAGGTTTAGTAAAGCAATAATAAAATATATAAAAATTAAGTGATGATGTTATGTTTTTCTTGAGAATCAAATTCAATAAAATTCCAAATAAAGGAAAATACCCATCTTAATCCGGAAAATGTTTATTATAGTATGCTTTTTTAAAAAAAAAACCCGTTTTCTTTGATTTTGAATACAATGTTTGATCTTATAAAATTCCTCATAATAAATTTTTGGATCATTTTGTAACATGAAAAAATCTAAAAGACAGGTATAAATATGGAATTTTCCTATAAATAAACATACATTTTTTTTAAAAAAACATTCTTTATTTTTACCTTTAATTCTAAGAATTATCAATTATTTATTGATCTATCCGACGTAAAATAAATTATTTGGGGAATTTTACTCAATGATGCATAGTTTTTAAATATTTAAAAATGTATTTTATAAAAAACAATCTCTTTACAGCTTTTTCTTTTATGTAACAGAAATGAGGATGTAATACTTAATTCTAAATTTCTGTTTAAAATTAGAAATTAAGAATAATAATAATAATAATAATATCTAAAATAAAAGAGAGCTTTTTAAAAAATTATCTCTAGAATATTCTTGAAACATGTAAAATCTGACTAACTTTTAAATATATATTCATGAAATGCAAAGAAAGAGAGAGAAATAAATTTTAAGAATTCTGTTCTAAATACTTTGTAATATATGTTTTCGATTATACCGATTACCCTATGAATTCGTCAGTTTTCTTAATAGTCAACTATATATACGAGGCATATCCAGAAACTAAGTTCCGTTTCTATTTATATCCGCTCCAGCACAGCGATCGCAGTTCCGCGCATGCCCGGCAGACGCTCAGTATCAAGGAGAAGCACACACACACATGCGTCATTTTTAGATCACTGTCAGCCACGTACGCTTTGTTGTGCTTGTTTACAATGTCGGTGTTGATTGAAAATCCCGCTGCGTGCGAAATCAGATGTGTAATTCGTTTTCTGAATGCTAAGAAATTGAAACCAATCGATATTTATCGGCAAATTTGTGAAGTTTACGGACAAAATGCGATGAGTGATTCAATGGTGAGAAAATGGGTCCGACAGTTCAATGAAGGACGTAGTGAAGTGCACGATGAAGAAAAAAGTGGGCGTCCATCTTTGATTACAGAAGAACTGGCTCACGCGATTGATGAGAAGGTCAAGGAAAACCGTAAGTTTACAATTAGTGCTCTCGCTATGGAATTTCCACAAATCTCAAGATCACTAATGCATGAAATTGTTACTGACTAACTGAAATTTCATAAACTTTGCACACGTTGGGTACCAAAAATTCTTACTGAGTCTCACAAAACAAAACGGATGGGTTGTGCACTTGAGTTTTTGACCCATTATCATGAAGGTGGCGTAGATTTTCTGTCACAGATTGTCACAGGAGATGAAACTTGGGTTTCTTATGACACCCCTGAAAGTAAGCGGCAATCAATGGAATGGAGGCACACTTCATCCCCAACAAGGGTTAAGCCGAAACACATCTTGACACCTCGAAAAATCATGTGCACAGTATTTTGGGACAGCAAAGGCATCTTACTGATTGATTTTTTACCGCGAGGTCAAACAATCAATGCAGCTGTTTACTGCGAGACACTTGGGAAATTGCGCCGCGCAATACAGAATAAGCGCGGGGGATTTCTGTCAAAAGGTGTTGTTTTTCTTCACGACAATGCACGACCACACACTGCAAATGTGACGAAAACCCTCCTACGAGGATTTGGCTGGGACGTGTTTGATCATCCTCCGTACAGCCCTGACCTCGCTCCTAGCGATTTTCATCTCTTCTTACATCTTAAGTCTTTCCTTTGCCGGTAAACACTTCAACAATGGCAAAGAGCTGAAAGAAAATGTTTCCAACTGGTTGAAGACACAGGCGGCAACCTTCTATGAAGAAGGCATAGAAAAACTTGTGCCACGATATGACGCATGCCTGCAAAATTTCGGCAGTTATGTGGAAAGGTAGTTTAAGAGTTTTACATTTTTGTCCAATAAATGTTTTTTCTGTATCTGTATATAATTTATTTTTATTACCAAATGGAACTTAGTTTCTGGATATACCTCGTACAAAACAAAATTTATTCAAAGCTTAATATAAATTCAGCATTTAACACAAAAATATAACTGAACTGCTTTATCAATAATATTGTATTAGTAATTTTTAAACAAAAAAAGGATTACTTTATTTTATTTTAAATTTGCATTTATATACATTTAAGGATTTGCTTACCTCAAAAAAAATATTAAAGCATCTAATTATATTTGGCTAATTTTCTTAACAACTTGGATGCTCTCGTAAAAATTAACTCCTGGTACAGGTTCGCATCATCAGAACTCAGGTGCCTCCCTCTAGGGAGAAAACTGTGCGTCAAAATTACCTCCGGCGATTGGTATCGGCCTATATGGCGCCACACTAAAAAGTGATACCAGCTTCCGGGGATGTACTAGGCCTGCAATGTTTAATGACCGATTCGCAGCCCATTACAAAAAAAAATTCCTAACAATTGAATTTCTTATGTTTTCATAATAAATAAAAGGCAAATAAACGAAAACAATTTAACTATTTTGCAACGTTTTTCTTATTAATGGAACTATCTTACAAATCATCATCATATCTGGCAAGACAGCCCCTCGTGGACCAGTTCCTTTGAAGAATCCTCCATAATCACCTCTTGTTTACTTTTGTTAACCAAGATATATTTAAGTGATATTTACAAAAATATGATTTTTTTTTGATAATTGCTTTAGCTTAGAACACAATAGTTTACGCATATATAATAATCTATACACATAAAGGAGAAAAGTGATTCTCTCACTCACTCATCCCGATATCTCCGAAACTATTAAACCTACAGCAGTGTTTCTCAAACTTTCAATATTTGCCACCCAATATTCAGTCATAATTTTCTCTCATCACCCTCCTCCATACAATAACAATGTATTGAATTCAATAATATTATACTTTGATACTAAATCTCCAATACGACTTTAACCTCTTAAATGCCACCAGGGTATATCCCTTTAAGACCCGAATTATTATCCTTAAATATTAAACTCTTCTGGTTATTAATACTATGTTGACCCCAATAACAATGGGGGAAATAATTAAAAATTCCTATTCCCCTCTCCCCTTTCCTGGAACGTAGAGGGTATCCGCACGATCTTGCGGGTTGGGAGTTATCTGGGAAACAGGCCATCTATGAAATTTTACGAGTTATACATTTTTATCACTAAGTTGACAGACGAAACTATCTAAATTCAACTAAAATTGTAATAAATAAGGAAATTATTGATGTATAATTAACTCTTTTTTTAATTCATTATCTATTTAATGTAAAAATCTTTTGTTTTGTATAAATAATCATTGCATTTTTCACAACATGTTTTCGAATATAATTATGTAGCAGGTGGATCATAACGCTTCGATCTTTGTGCGAGTGGAATTACAACACTGTTATCTTCATCATCAGCTAAAATACTTTTGTTAGTAAGTGGAGAGGCTGATAACGCTTCAAATACCTCTAACTTAAATTTTAAGCGATCCATTTTGATTTTTAGAGGAATTTTATTTGATATTTCATCCTGTTTGACAGAAAGGAAGAATTTGCAAAAGCTAAATCAATGTAATGTATGTGTTCAAGAGACTTTTATGGTAAAAAATGATCCAACATTGTCTTTCCATTTCAAATATTCCCATGTTTTTCTTCATCGCTCTCATCTGAACTTGATCCTCCTTCCAGTATACGCGATTCATATGTTTTGTTCACAGCATTATCATCATCCGAAAGATCACTAAGTTCTGATTTAAGTTCAATCTGATTTCATCATCAATCGCAAAATTTCTTCTTCTGTGAAAATTCTCCTTTTCGACACCTGAAAAAGTTTTGGGTTAAAAAGTTAGCACAGTATTCCATTAAAAATAGTAAAATGTATCAGAAAATTTTATTATTTAAAAAAATAAAATATATTTAAATCACACCAGCTAACCCCCACCGCAAAACCCAGATTTTTTTGGAAGGGAGGGGAATAGAAATGGATGCAGATAAAAATGCCATACTTCTAAACAAATGTATAAAAAAGAAAATTAATTGCAAAAAAGAGAGAAAAAGAAAAGGGACTTATCCATGGTGACCCCTAAGAAAGTTTGGTGTTAATAATAATAATTATATAACTATATATTTCATTTTTATGTAGACCTTCATCAAAATCATTGAAACAGAAAAGAAAATTCGCATGGTAAGTACCTACCTTTAATTCTACAGTGACTCAAGTAACGCCCAACCCGCACAATCATGAGGGTAAGGCAATCCAGAGTCCTACTAGCATTATTAATAGAGTATAGTTACTATTTTTTTCTATTTTACCATTATTTAAACGTTAATACAAAAATTTGAATTGAAACAATTAGAAATATATTGATAATTACCTTTTCACGACGGATAAAAAGATGACGTGTTTTCGTTGTATTTGAAAACAAAGCTGGATTTGCCAACCGAAAGTAAAACGAGGACCACAGCCATCGTCTGTTGATAAAAAGTAACACTTTGCACTTTCAGTAAACCGGCTCAATCGTTAGATTCGGGATTTTCTTACATACGACTATTCCAGAAGCAAAAAATGTATAAGAATATGTAACCCGGACGATCGCTCGGGTTGGGTCTTAAAGGGATATAAACGTCTCCCTCAACCAAAGCGTTAGTTGTCCCGGACATATACATACATCTTTTCGAAGTACCATCTTTTCTGTGCTCTGCTATTGATAAAATTATTACTAAGGGTTTGGAATGTAATAAAAGGAACTTAACAGTGTTTGGGAAGGATTTACGTATTCAAGAGGATTTTCTTGTATTTATTCCTTTTCCTTCCCCACCCCCAAATATATCACATGCACGAAACTACGTAGAAAACGGTGGCATTGAGGAGCGAATCACATAACTTTTAATCGGCAGTTATGGAATTAATTATAAATTGTACAAATTACCAAGATCAGTGGTAATTTGTGTACATAATTTTATATATGAAATGCCCACATGAGGTCACTAGAAGAAAGTAAACAAAAAAAGTTCTTGCCACTTGGGCGTTTCCATTGAAAGAAGTGAGAATAAGTATGAAAATTCGTGTATGACGTGATTGAGAAGCCGTCAGTCGAGAGTAAGAATATCAGTTGTTATAAGCGCAGGTTCACTGTGCTCACATTCATCAATCGGAACTCGTACAGTAGCGAAGCGAAATGGACGAATCGAAGTAGCTCGTTCGGGGTTGTTTACTTTACGACTTTAAAGTGGGCTTATCAGCCGCTGCATCAAGTCATCGAATATGTCAAGCATTTGGGGATAGTGCTGTCAATGAACATACGGCAAGGCATTGGTTTCAAAAATTCAGGTCAGGAGATTTGTCCCTCTGTGATAAAACTCGAACAGGATGACACAGGCCTTGGATGAAGAAGCCCTGCAGACGGCCATTGAGGAGGACAGTAGTCAAACGTGTGGTGAACTTGCCAGACAATTCAACACTTCCAGTGAAACGATTAGACTTATCTGCACCACTTAGGTAAGACGTACAGGCTGAGCAAGGGGGTTCCTCACACGCTGTTAGAAGTCCATAAGCAACAACGAGTGGCAGCCTGTTTATCGTTGCTTTCTCGCCTCCGAAGCGCATCCATATTCAATCGGGTACTGACCAGTGACGAGAAGTGGATCCTGCATGACACACCGAAGCATTCCAAACATTTTTTGTCACCCAGGATACTATCCCGTATAGCGCGAGACAATCTATGCACCCACGCAAGATTATGCTTTGTGTTTGGTGGACTTGTCATCAAGTGGTATCACTATGAGTTGCTACCAATGGGCCAAATGGTCACTGCGGACCTGTATTCGCAGCAATTGGAACGTGTACAACAGGCACTGCATCAGAAGAAAGCCACCACTGGATAATCGAAAGGGTGTACTGTTATTGTATGATAACGCGAGGCCGCATGTCGCGCGGGTGGACAGGAATACGATACAACCACTTGGTTGGGAGACTTTGTGCCATTCTTCTTACTCGCCTGACCTTGAAACATCAGATTACCACCGCTTCCATTCCCTGGACAATCATTTTCGTGGTAAATCCTTCACCAATGAAGCAGATGTGCGCCAAGCTCTCACGGACTTCTTTGCGTCCCACACCCCGAATTTTACCGCAAGGGAATTGAACAACTGGAGACACGGTGGCACAAAGTGCTGGATGCCGATAGTGATACTTAGAGGATTAACAATAGGCTACGCTGTTTGTATGTCATGTTCTTTTGGGTCATTAAAAATGGCAAGAACTTTTTTGTTTTCCTTGTAATATTATTAAACTTATTCTTAACTTAGTATTGTTAAATTAATTTTAAACATATTGTGTCGTAATTTATAAGTGTAAATGTGTATTTTATTTTTTATTATGTCAGAATGTGTTTTTCTGTAAATTAATAATTTTTTTTAATATTTTCTGTTTTCGACTTTCCAATATGCTCCCGCACCCCTTGTAGAGTTATCACGCTTCCCTAAGGGGCCCTTCCCCACACTTTGAGAAACGCTGACCTACAGCATTGGAATTTGGTAGACATGTTCCTTAGCTAAGAATGGATTTTGCTAAAATCGGGGGGCATTGTGAGGGCTTAAGGGGCGTTATAGATAATTAATCTCTCTCTTCGACGTACAGACATGGAATTTGGTACGCAAGTTCCTTTCATTGAGGCTTTGAAAGGTCTTAAGGGGCGTTATAAATAAATATTTCCGTTTTTGAATAACCAGACTTGGACTTGAACTTTAGTAAGTATGTTTATTTCAAAGAATAAAAATCCACTAAAAAAGTGGTTTTGCAAAAATCGACAACCAAGAGGTGTTGCATGAACTTAAGGTATCCGACTACCCTAAAACCATGATTTTTTTCAAAAATTGGCAAAATTTTTTATGATTTTATTTTATAGACCATTTTATTAACTTAATAACAATACCAAGTACTTTATTTTACCTCCACTAGAACAAAAACTACAAGCGTTTTAGTAAAAGCAAATGCTATAACTTTACACAAGATGTCAAACTTTAAAATGCGTTTTACGCGAAACGTGTTTTTTTTTCGAGAAACTCAAACGGGGACCGCGATTGCTCAAAAAGTTTTAAAAATAATTAGCTGAAATTTTTTGCTTATGTTCTGCATAACAGTAGAAGTGTTTAGATCTTCAGATTTATCAATAACTGTTTTATTTCAAAATTTGCAGCTCTTTATGTGAATATAGTCAATGTTTTTTTAAGCAATTTCGTATAATGACTTAGATAAAGTGCTCTAGTTTTTGTAAAAATTAAAATATTTCTTATCGTGAAGATCACTTCAAACAGGAATAACAAAGTAACACATCAAAATTGAAAAATTGAGAATTTGTTCATAAAATCTTTGTAGAGAGCGGGCCCCGTTTATGTAATTTTTTGTACATTTTTACTAGTTTTTTCCCATTTTAATAATAATAATTTTATTTCCTTTTACCAATTTTAGGATTTTTTCCTTAAAATATACTATATAAATATAAAAATCACAAAAAGATCTCCATATTTCCTTTTTTTCAAAAAAAAGTTGTCGCAAGTAGTCGGATACCTTAAGGGACGTTGTATATAATTATTTCCGGTTTTAAAATTTGGTTGGCATGTTCCTTTCTCATGAAGTAGAAATCCTCTAAGAACGGGTCCACTAAGTGTAAACATTGAGCGTTTGATTATATTAAAAATCATTCTTATAGCTCTCACCTCTTGATTTAAAAAAGACATGAATTCTGAATAGTAATTTCTAAAATTGAAGTAGAATTATCTTTTACGTACCCGTTATCTCCTCCGCTAAAATGGATTTTCGCAAAACCCATTTCTATTCAACAAAGTAAACATGATTGTCAAATTTAAAATCTAAATATAATAGTTCAAAAACGGAATTATTTTTCAATAAGCCCCGTAACCCCTTTTGAGAGTTGATTTCCGAAAGACCTGTTCTTAGAGGATTTCATATCTACAAAATAAACAAGCATATCGAATTTAGTAACTAGAAAACAGAATGTTTTTGATCAATACTTCCCCATAACTCCCCGCTCCCTCTCCCGTAGGAGTCGATTTCCGTAAAATCCATTCATAGTGGATCTCTATTCTACAAAGGAATAATACTTGACAAATATCGATTATGTGGGTCTAGCAGTTCAAAAACAGGATTTTTTCTATAACGTCCCTTCACCCCTCATAACCTTTCTTGGGGTTTGATTTTCCCAAAACATGTTCTTAGAGGAACTCTACTCCATGAAAGAAGCATTCTTGCCAAATTACAGGTCAGTAGGTCTATTTGTTCAAAAACAGAAATATTTATCTATAATGCTTCTTAAGTCCCTTGGAGGATGATTTTCGCGAAACTCCTTTTGTAGAGGATATCTACTCTATGAAAGTAACATGACCATCCAAATTTCAAGACTGTACGTTTAATTGTTCAAAAACGGAAATATTTATCTATAATGCCACACATTACTTCTTGGTTCTTAATTTTGGTGCTCAAAATCCGTTCTTTGTGGATCGCTACTCAGTGAAAGGAACATGCCTACCAAATTTCAATTCTGTACATTTCATAATTCTGGGTATATCGTGATGAGTGAGAGTGTGATTGAGTGAATATGTGAGACCCTTTTCTCCTTTATATATATATATAGATAGATGTATATATATATATATATATATATATATATATATATATATATATATATATATATCATACAACTTTATAAAATACCCAGTGAAGCGGGAAGGTAACGGCTAGTAGCATAATTAAAAGTTTTGTTAGTGCTTTACTCCCTTCATCATTTCAACAATGCTGAACCATTTTAATAATACAATCCTATTGACACATTGACAGTTATTCTACATATTATGTATTTTAGATTTTTGAAAAATAACGAGCATCTTTAATCCATATTTTCTAATTAAAATGCACATTTTCTCTGTAGTTCAAGGGCAGCAAAAAACAGTTACTCCAATCGCTTTAAAAGTTTTTTCTAAATAATTATCAAAATGATTCTTCTAAATATAGTAAATTCTCTAACAAGAAGCAGCAACTGGTAATTCTAAAGAAATTGTACAAAAGGCAGGATATCCAGTAATAAATATACTTATTATCTTTGTTAGTAATAGTAAAGAAAATTTTCTGACAATAATGATTGTAACTGTTTTTCAAAATCCAGCAAAAAGCTTAAGAAATTAAATATTTTCATATTACTTTTTTCAATTTCTGCTAATACCTCACTCTCTGAATATAAATTTATTTATTTATACATATTTATGTATCTTGTTCAAATTTTCAATCGTTAATAAAGTAGTTTCTATTCATCCAACCAGGTTTGAATACATTTTTTAAATTTTGTAGTGGATGTCACTCGATGTTTATTCAGTTTTTCAAATATTAATTGATTGATTAAATTAAATTTAAATTATTTCTGGTTTTCGACGTCAACTTTGATTTTTCTCCATTGTTATAACAATGTAACTGTTAAGACAATGACAAAAGTTGGATTCGAAAACCAAACTAGCCAAAAAAGGTGTGTCTTGTTACAGCAATGCAGACAAATGCTCTTTTTTCAATTCCTACAATTAGCTCACACTGTTACAGCAATGCAGACAAATGCTCCGCGGAAAAAATTTATAATTTTAAGGACGAAAATCGGTGAATATTTCAATATAAAACAGTATAAACAATTAAAACAGTTCTTTATTTAATATTCACGCACTGTACATCAAGTTATGGTATAAATTTTAAAATGGAATAAACTATATGTATACAACATAACCCGTACAGTTCAAATAAATTAAAAACAATACTAATAAATGGGTCGGTAAAACATGCATATATATATTTGTTTATATATGTACATACATCTTGTTCAAATTTTCAGTCGTTCATAAAATACTTTCTATTTATCCATTCAAAATTGGTATTGACTTTAAAAAAAAATTTATATTATTTTTGTCCATTTAGAAACTATTTAAAGGAAATGTGTTAAAAATGCTTATTTTAGTTCTAATAATGATCAAAAGTTGCACAATAAGATAAAAATTTTAGGAATCATTATTAATAATTGTCAATCTAAAACTCATTTCACTTCCATGTCTCTTCTTTATTTCAATCTAAACCTTATAAATCATCACACTGATTCTGTATCGATCTTTGGATGGATTTCGTAAGAAGTGAAGTCAGTCGCCATGGCGTGGTGCTTATCTGAGGAGAAAAGCGTTTTCCATCATTCGCTTCAGTAGTCAAAATATTACGGATAAAATCTCTGACGCTACCATGCACGAAGAGTGTTATTAAATCTATATTTCTTCGATCTCCTTCAGTTCTGTAGCCTTCAATGTGTACTAGGATTTAAATAAGTAGGAAATGGAAAACGGCGCACTGCAAGATAAGATTTATATTTTGAATGTTGAAATATTCTGCACTTTTGAGAATTCCTAAGTTTTTAATGTACTGCTCAGACATTTTAAAGTATCCGACAATGTTTGGAACTATGATTTTATAAAAGCGTATAAATGAATATTTTCTTTTTATATTTAATGTCATTTGAATTAGAATATACATTAAAAACTGTTTTTAGAGTTTTATTACAATACAAAATTTTAATGATATTTTTTATCAAAAAACATAAGAAAAAACTTAATATATTCCAAATATTCTCTTTTTATAGAAAATGTTTCCATAGTAATAATATTTTGCATATATATAGCTAAAACTTCTTTTAGAGTCTGAACTAAGATTTTTGAAATATAAATTTTAGAAGAGGATTTATATTCATATTTAAATATATCAGAGTAGAGAAATTTTTACAGAAAACATCTACAATTACCATAAAATCTGGCGTATACCACGCACCTATACTTTTTAACCCCAAAAGGAGATGGAAAGACTGTGTGGATGAGGACTTTGCCATTCTAAAAGTGAAGAATGGAAATCATTTGTTGGGAAAAGGGCAGAATGGGAAAACTTCTGAGGAAGGCTGAGGTCTACAAAGGGCTGTTTTGCCAATGCTGATGATACTTTTGACCAATACTTTTTAATTTTCATGTGCATTCCCCGTATAACGCTTACCCACTTTTTTACGAAGGAACTTTAACTGTGTGTGAGCATTGTTCTTTCGTTTTGAAGTCATTTATTTGAGGTATTATACCAGACCTTTTTAAACATAGAACTTCTAGAACTACAACCCTTTAAGTTTATTAGGTATGTTGTTTCTTTTAAATAAACAGTATTTCGCTCTATGTAGAAGCCTAATTTTTTTAACGCATATTTCTGTTTTTTATTTTTGATGTTATCCTTTTTATACCCGGTATATAACGGGCATCTTTAATTATCAATTTTAAATACTAAGCAATTAATCAACGAGTCACTCTCGACTAGCTTTCTACCACTTTACGGTAATCATTAACTTCTATCATTTACATCCTAACATCTCTCTCTTTTCTCGAACCTAAAAGTCAATGCTAACATCTCTCTCTTTTCTCGAATCTAAAAGTTAATGCTTAAATATAAGCCTTGATTTATATAAACCGCATTTTCTTCTTCGGGAGAAAGTTTTCAATAGATCAATATTTAAAGAAACAGTTTTTCCCCCAAGAAGATTAGCAGGAGGTTCGTTAATAGACCCGTTACAAAATGTGCATTAAATTTTTAACGTAATCTTAATTTTTGTTTTGCAGGATATCAAAAATTATATTAAGCAATTTGTGAAACCAAAAGAACTGCCTCTAATAACAGACTTTGTAACAATAATAAAAAATAAACGAAGATCGTTAAAAATCCGAAATTCTTCATTTGAATCAAAGACTGCAGTTGTACTAGACATACCTGATGCCTCTACAGAAGATAGCATTTTTGATCCAGTTGGTAATAAACGTGCACGCTTGTTATCAAGTATTGATGAATAGTTGTTAGTTATTTTATTCCTAATTTCAATTTGAATTTTTATATGCTGTGTGTACTTATAGACTATAAATTTTCACTGTGCACTAATTTTAAAAAAAAATTGTAATAAAAATGAACTGTTTTTGTTTTATACTTATGTAACATAGATTTAATTATTACCTTTTTGATCGGTGTTTTGAAAAATTATTTAAAGTTTTTTCATCTCACGTTTCCTTTTTTTTTTTTTTTTTTTTTTTTGTGGAACATATCCCCAAATTTATCATACGTCGCATATATTTTTTACACGACTTTTTTGCACGGTTTTCTAAGGAACGTATCGACCGCGAAAAAAAGTTGGTTGAACAGCCTTAAATAAATTTTTCACACAAACATATTTAGTTTAAAAATTTAAAATCAGCAAATTTATGTAAGGTAATTTATAATTAATTTTTTGTATAAATTTTTAATAGAACTTTGAAATTTTCTCCCCAAAAAATTAAGAGTTTTTTAAATTTTTTTAAAAGGCAGTCAGTACCTTCATGATATAACAATAACTAACTTCAAAATGTATTTTATATTCAGTGTACATTTTAGATTCAACAATGTGAGATGTATTTTTATTATTAAATTTTTCATTAAGTCGAATAAAGAGTAAATTACATTTCTCTTTTTAAGAAAAATACAATAAGTAATACCTAGTAAAAGAAATATTTTATTATACTGATTTATTTTTAAATACCTCATCCACTATTCATGTTAATGATATACAAAGAAAGAAACATTTAATGTACACCTCAAAGCATATTCAAACCCAAAGAATTCTGTTTTAGAACGTATTTTTAAAGCTTAACAAAACCCATCATAAAAAAGCTATTTTCTCTTACAATAAAAATAGGTGGCGGTGAATTTAAATTCACTCAAGGAAATTTTTAAGAAATACTTAAATTTATGTCAACTGCTTTTTCTAAGTTTACTATGCAATATTTCATGCATAGCACATGAATTCATAAGGAAAATTTCTTTCAGTAAAATAAATTCTGAAAACAGGATCAAAATATGAAATGATAATTTGTTTGCTTTTTCACTCTATTTCGTCCCCAACTGAAAAACCATTTTCATACTTTACTTTATCGTTTTGTAATTTTTGTCACGCCCTTTCTTTTACACACTTGGCTGTATCCTTTCTCTTTTTATCCCTTTCTATATAAAAAAAAGTTTTTCGCGATGCTGTAAGAAATTTATTTATTTATAAGGAATAGTTAGAAAAAATGGGTAGTAAAAAATTGAATTGCATGCAAGTGCGTGTGCGCGCGCAAGTGATTGTGCCTGCCAATCATTGGAGACAATGATACTCTTCTTATAATACATAATGCAAGTAAATAACAGTTTTACAGTTTGATTCATGAGTATGTGACCAGTAGTATAATTTGTATAATATGGGTTGGCCCACCGTCAGGACTACTACTGGTCCTACTCATTGGTCACCGTTGGTCTACTAGGGGGAGTAGACCCAGTAACTGAAAAACTTAATAATAAGAAGATATCGATGTGTTTTGATCAATGTATAGAAAAATAAAACACAATCTTACTGTCATTAATGTTTTCCAGCTTAATTTTACAACCTTTATTTCTGTTCTATGCATCTCTGTTACCTTATTTTTATTTCTTAATTCATAAGTAAAAAGTATTGATATGAAATAGAAAAAGTAAAGAAATACAATAAATTAACCAAAATATTTAAATATAAAGAGTTTAATCAAGTACTTGTTCTTACATCATTCGATTATTTTTCTTTAGACTCTTAATTTCTTCTCTTAACATAATTAAAACTAGAGTGTAAAATGGTTTTTGATAATTTATGTTAATTTTTCTTGAAACTTAACATAAAAAATGAATTTTATGTAATGAAAAGCAAACTGTTTTTTTAGTTCACTTGCATTACTGTAAATATAACTACGATAAAAATTTTATCAAAGACCTTTAGAATTTTGCTGTTAACTGATTAATTTATTAATTACAGTATTTTCATAACCTCTTCTTTTAAAAACTTGAAATATTTGCATAATGATTGCATTTTTGTTCATAATGAGTTATTAAAAGAAATTTTAAGATTTGAGAAAGAAGCTTTTTAAATGCCTAACCTTATAAAGAAGAAAGCCAAGAGATGCGATTCGCATTAATCATTTTTTATTCGCATAAATTTTGTTAAATGAACGTGGTTTCGTAGTAAGAAGTTGGACACAGGGGGAAATAACGACGTAAAAAATTCAAGAACATTTTTATGAAGTAAAACATTAAAAATCAGAGCCAATCATGCAAGCTTTGAGATTCTTTTAGGAAATATTTGTACGTTAAATCAGCCAAAACTTTTCGTTAGCAATAAGCATTTTTTGAATTTCTATACATTTCCTGGAGAAACAAATCTTAATAGATTCCTTGACAAATTGGGTTTTTGTCATTTAAATAAACTTAAACAGAATAAAAACGGAACTCATCCAAACGATTTATAGAAAATGCCCGTTAAGTGAATTTTTTCCAAAAGCAGTTTGTTAAATAGAGATTAGGGACATATTTTTATCTTTTTTTTTGTAGGAGTTGATTTATGAAATATTATGAAATAGAAAATGTTGGAGGAAGAAGGTTTAATTCTAGCAATAATGGAATCAGAATAGAATAATAAAAACTTCTTGCGTTCATTTGATATAATCTGATGTCGGAACGTTTTTCAAGTTGAAGTATTTTTCATGAAATGTAACATTTTGCACACCTTCAGGGTACATAGTTGAGATGAAGAATGTAATTTTTTAAAAATTACGGCATCAATTGCACAGAAATGCAAATATATATATATTCCTGGATGAAAAAAATTATTTAAATTGGTATTAAATCTCTCCTTTCTACTACTTTTCTTTATCAAAAAAAAAAATAATAATTTTTCATAACAAACAGTTAGAAAACGTTAGTCTTCAATTAAAAATCCTTCAAATGCATTTAAAGTTCAATAAATTTATCTTGAGATATGCAATAAAAAGTGTGGTATCTACTGGCAAATATTACCTCATTTTATTATTATTTATTTTTATTCACAAACTAAAATAAAAATAATAAAAGGATCTTAATGCGAAATTTTAATAAAATAATTTTAATTTATTTTTATTGCAAAAAAAAATTGTTTCTAAAAATATTCTTTTTTAAACATTACTTTTAACACTAGATTGCCCAAGGAAGTCATTTTGACTGCTTTTTAATTTCAATTAGAAAAACAATTAGATATACAATGCACAATTTCTTAGAATTTTTTAGAATATATTTTTTTCCAAGTGAAGTAAATTTTCTTTTATCGTTAATATTTACTAATAACTTGTTATAAGACTGTAAATAATATAAAAAATATTAGAAGTTAATTTTCAACAAATTTCTTTACACATTAATCATTCTTTCACCATGCAGTCATTTTGACTGCTTTTGGGCAATATAGGTATATACTTAATTTCAGTCATTCTAGTGTTAAATTTGACTTATCATTTAAAATAGCTTAATGATTTTTAACTTACAAAATATGAAGCTCAAAAATAGGAAAGGGGGGATATTTAAGGAATATTTTTATGAAGAGTTTACATTAGTTTATTTCCAAACACATAATCATTTAATTTCATTTAGAAAGAATTTGTTCTCTCAATTCTCTTAACAAGAAACTGAACTCAAGTATTGTCTTTTCCCCAGTTTTTCATAATTTGATGTAGCATTTGTAGAAGACAGGATTTTCTTTCCTTTTTTTTTTAGTTTTGTCATTTCCATTTTGAAAAAAAAAAAAACACTTGCTATATTTTTAAATCCACCTAGACTGAGTCATTTGATAATTACAAAAAATTATTACTATAATGTTTTTAAGAAAAAAATGTTTTGATAAACATGTTTCCATCATATAAATAGAAGGAATAATTATATAATCAGTTGAACAATTATAATTTCTTTGTTAGTTGTTTCATGCAATTGGTTCATATTTTATTTTCTTAATAAAAAAAATCATTTTTAAAATTAGCAATGTTTTCCTTCTTAAGAAAATCCCGTCTTTTTTTTCCTTCGGTAAAATTCTAAGACCTATAAATCATTATGCAATAGAATTTCATAAATGATGCTATTATAATATTTTATTAAAAAAATTCTGGAGAAGAAAAGAGTATACCAATAATTTGTCAATGACTAAATACACTCACTTCCAACAGTTAAGCACGGAGAGGAAAATGCTAATTTCCGGAAGCCAATCAGAATTGAAAAGGATGCAATTCACTGCAGAGGTAGATGGAAGTATGCAAATATGTTAGGTAACAGCCAATCGTGCTCTTATGTCAAGAAATACGCAAAAAGGGCAGTCTTATAAGAAGCCAGCTTTATGAAGGGTTACAGAAGTTGATTGTAAGAGCTGATAGAGAGAGAAGGTGTTTAAAACTTTCGTACAATTTACTTTCAAGACATACGTGTTTCTATGACTTCCAGAAAACGAGTGGAAGATTCTGAGCGTTGGCGTGCTGTGGGGTGCATTGAAGCAGGACAGTCGATCACAGATGTTGTTCTTTTCTTCGACGTTCATTATTCTGTAATTTCACGTTTATCGAAACAATTCCAAACCACACAGGCAGTTGTTCGAAGGCCCGTAGGGGGTCGCCCAAGGGTTACAACCCCCGCGGAAGATTGAAATATTGCTATTGTAGCCAAGCGGATTCGCAGAGCGACCTCCACACGTGGTTACAGCATCCATTGGTAAGACTAAATCTGCAGCTACTGTACGCCAAAGATTACATATGAATGGACTGTATGCCCGGGTACCTCGAGTTTGTATTCATCTATCCGTCCAATCAAGAGGGGCACGATTAAAGTGGTGTCGGGAACATGGCAATTGGACTGCGTCTGACTGGGGCAATTTCATGTTTACTGATGAGTCAAGATTTGCTATGGAGCCAGATGACAAACATATAAGGATATGGCGTAAACAAGGAACACGCAATCAGCCCCAAAACATCACCGAACATCACGCATTCCGTGGCGGAAGCATTATGATGTGGGCAGGGATTTCATTAGGATACCACACCGACCTGCACATCTTTAAACGGGGTTCTGTGATGGCTGTCCGGTATCGAGATGAAGTCCTAGAACCCATTGTGAGATCGTACGCTGCAGCAGTTGGTCTTACTTTTGTTTTAATGGACGATAACGCACGTCCCCATAGAGCTGACATCGTCGATGACTACCTAAAGAATGAAGGGATTGCGCGTATGGCGTGGCCAGCATATTCGCCCGACCTTAATCCCATTGAAAATTTTTGGGATGCTCTCGGTCGTGCTGTATCTTCACGTTTCTCACCTCCAGCAACTCTTATTGAGCTGAAAACTGCTCTACAAGAAGAATGGTGATTGCTTAATTCTGCGGTGGCTGACCACCTAATTGAAAGCATGGACAGAAGGTGTAAACTTTGCATACAGATGAGGGGGATCACATACCCTATTAATGTCCTTTTTTTTCCTTTTATGCTTTTTATTTTCACTTTATACATAATTCTGTTTAAGTCTCCAGTATGACATTATCTGATAACTTACAAAAATGTAATATTGTTTTCATTTCTGTATATAGATATTGATTTTGTTTTATGTATAAATATATATGCTACTTTACTGCCAAAATTTGTGTCAATCAAAGCAGTATTTGTTGTTTTTTTGCATTTTATATCTTCGTGCTTAACTTTTGGAAGTGAGTGTATATACTTTATTTTGGTCAAATTAGTATATACTGCTTTCAAATAACTACAAAGTGAAATTCTACAAAATAATCAAAACAGCTTTCCCAATTCTGAAAAATACTTAAAATTGTTTTTTGGACTAATATAATCCAGAAGGCTACTTAAATTATTCATAAATTTCATGTCAATATCACACAGATGGGTAAAATAAAATGACACCCATAAGTGAGTCTTATTTACTCGAACGTGATCAAAATTGTAACCATTTGTGTTGGTTCTCGTGTGATGCTAGTTTTAACCTAACGATCCATATAATACAAGGGTGTCAAACTCAAAGACTAACTCGGAGCAAACAAATAAGATTTAACTTTATTTGGACCGCAAAAAAAAGAATATTCATAGAAACGTAGGTTTATTTCGATTAATACATTATAATAAACATTATAAGAGAACAAGAACAATGTAATGTTTACATCTATTTTCTGCTACAATCTTTCCTATTTCGGATGAAATTTTGATGTTTTATGATATATTATTGTGGCCTGATATACTGACCAGGCAACAAAACTGCTCGATGAGGGCCACGAGTTTGACACTCCTGATCTAATACATAATTGAAAATTTCATAAACCCTTAAATAATATACATTTTCCGTAAGAAAAGACGACGGCGCACTCATAAAAATAATTCAGTTATTTCAAAACTGCATGCAAATTTCTGTACGCCAAGAATGCAAATGATTAAATTTCCAAGGGAATGGATGTTAACTTAAATCATAGCGCTCGTTTGTAATGTACAAATAACACTCTGAGATGCAGGTAACATTTGTGCTGTTTCCCATGTAATGCTTATTTTATCTTGAAAACAGACGGTTATCAAACTTGTCGCCAATCGAACTTGTATGAGATATGGTAGATTGCCAGACACGATCGCCCCAAAATGTCGCAGATGTGTTGCAACAATTAATTATTGTCTGGCAAAATGTAACGCAAGATGAGAATAGGAAACTTTAACAGTCCTTGCATCGACGTATAAAAGCACACATCGAAGGTGTTCAAGTTTTCAACATTATTTGATTTTAACATTCAGTGTGCAATTCCTAGTCGTTTACATGCTTTAAATTTTTAATCATTTTATTATATATGTATGAGCTTACACGTGTTTAATTTTATTAAAAACATTCAGTTTTTTCTTTTCCTTTTTTTTTCAAAAAGGGTAAGGGTTAATGTTTTGAAGTTAATATTAATGCAACTTAGTATTTTAGTTTTATAATACGACAAAAATTTTTACTTATCCTCAAAGAAAAAAAATACATAGAAATTTTCGATCAATTCATTTTTATATCTTCATATGACATCGAAGACTCGTTTCTGACATGATAATTATATTATGTTAGGATGGATTTTTTTCCTTAAAATATTATGAGTACTTCCACAAATTGATTTCTTCTCTGAAATAAGTTACCATTGCTACATCAAAAAATATTCAACAAAATATTGTCCCATTTTATGGAGTTCGTTAAAATAAGATAAAAATCAATGTAATATTTTACTATTTATCTCGTAGCAATCCATTTAAAACAGAAAGTAATGTTTTACAATATATTAGCTTATTTTAATTAATAGTTACAAATTAATGAATGATATCTATTGATCAAGTGTATAAAAAATGTATTGATCAAGTGTATAAAAAAATCTCATTTTATTAATTATATAAACTAATAAGCCATTGTTTTCGCGAGAATAAATTACTTAAAAATCCAATGTTTGATATCGACACTAACTTTTCATCTTAAGTTCGTAATTGTTCGAGTTATAAATTTAATCATTGTTCATTGATGTTCACTGATTTTTGAATTAAAGAAACATTTTAAAATTCAGTTATTCACATTACAGTTTATAATTTACTCAGCAAAATGAATATATTTATTGTTATTAGTTGGAACAGCTATATGCTGCTTGAAAGTAAATTTTTCATACGAACAAATCTTAAGTGTCAAAGCAAATTTTAACGAATCATTCATGAATTGGTATAATATTTGATGAATAAGTTAAGTAATTTAATATGTCAATCAAAAAAAATAAATTTAAAAAAAGTTACGGAGAGTTCACATTTTTATTTTTAAATCCACATTTTTCTTCGAACAACTGTATTAAAAGAAAATATATTTTATGTATTTTTTTACCTTTTTTTACAAAATCATTTATTTTGATTAATCAAATCTGAAACGGGTAGTATATTGGAAGTAACACATTCCAAAATTTGTTGAAATAACGCATAAAGATATCAATTTTATTTCTTCCATACTTGAATTTCCTTGGGCAAAGTAATCTTTCGTTATGGCTCCCGTCAGAAAATCTCATTTCCTTACTCTAAAGGACTGAAAAAAAGTGATGCATCTGGAACACCCGCGTTCTGGGTTGACACGGGAGAGAAATGTCCTTTCGCAATACAGGAATTGATAGATGACCGTTCATTGAGTCTGTCTACTTTCAGCATGAAAGTATTTTTCTTCAAAAAGAAATATATTCTTTTGAGTGATTTCTAGTCAATTATGCATAAATGATAACTTTGTACGTAGTAGATTGATAAATGTGTCCGCTTAGAGAGAGAAGTCATTTTTAGTAATAATTACGATCACATATATCGAAACCGAATATATTAACAACGTAGTGTACCTGTAACGTCGGTCTTACACCAAAGCTATATACTAAAGCTGTGAATATATAGCTTCGAAATCTCTTGGAGAGCTAAGAATTATTTTATGGTAGGAATTATTATTGCTACGAACTGCGCAAAGCAGTTTGTTGCAGAGTTAATAATTTAGAGTCAGATAAAAAAACCATAACCCTTTACAGAGATATTTATTTCTAGTAATGTTGGGTTAAAATATTTTTGGGATTGAAACTGATTTATATAAAGAAATTCATTGAGCTTAGCGTTTAAAATCAGTTCAATTTTTAAGACTGTTTTCGTTTTCTTTTGTGTGTGTGTGTGAGAGAGAGAGAAATATGTTTCTTACCACACACTATTCAAAGGTTTCTTATGTTTTGCATTTCTTTTTATGTTGTTTTACATGATATTTATAAAAAAAATAATTCGTTAATACTAAAATATACCAAGCAAATTATAAATTAGATACATTTGAGAATTTATACATATTGCTTTCCATGAAATTTCAAGAAACAAGGATCAACACATAGTGAGACATTGCAAGCTGTACAAACGGGGGGGGGTATTTTGTTGTATTTTCATGTGCTTTAATAGAGAACAAAAGGAAACATCTATTTGTTTTTTGTAAAGTTGGCATATGAACATTTACTGCAGTTAATCGCACGTTGGTTTCTGTTCTAGAAACTTACTTTGCGTTTACGACTTGAAAATCCAGAAATCAGTTATCGTGCTAACCGAAGTAATGATTGTAACCCATCGACATTTGAAAATAAATGAAGTAGTTGCGAAATATACTTTCCATTGCCTTTTAAAGGCTTAAGGTATCCGACTACGTTCGGAACCGTGATTTTAAAAAAGCGCATAAATGAATAATTTTTACAATATTTAGTGTCATTCAGATTAGAATACATGCATAAAATTGTTTTAAGGACATTTTGACAAAAATATTAATTTAAATATAATGTTTTGGCAAAAAATGAGCTTAGAATAATCTTTTTTCCAAATGTTCTCCTTTTGTGAAAAATGGTTCCATTATAATAATATTTTGTGAGTATATAGCTCAGACCTCTATACAGAGGCTCAACTAGGAATTTTGAAATATTCCCATTATTTTCAGAGTTACCACCAATTTAAATAATTATTGGCGTTTTTATCTTAAAATTGCTCCCGTCTGTTGTCGTAAAATATGAATAAACCCTTTTCTAAGTTATATGTTTCAAAAATTCTAGTTGAGCCTCTGTAGAGAGGTCTCGGCTATTTCCAGGCAAAATATTTAGAACAATTTTTCACAGAAGGAGAACATTTGGAAAAAAATTATTCTAAGTTAATTTTTTGCCAAAATATTGTATTTAAATAAACAATTTTATGCATATATTCTAATCTAAGTGACACTAAATATCACGAAAATTATCCATTTATGCGCTTTGTAAAATCACGGTTCCAAACGTAGTAGGATACCTTAAAATAGTATTACACTTTTTCCAAGCTTCTACTTTATTTTGCAAGATAACAAGGAAGCCTAATTCTTTTTAATGTGTGATAGTCCTCGTTTCTTTCCAAAACTATGACGCGAAGACTCCAATACTGATCACTTTATTTTTTTTATTATTTTTAGCTCGCAAAAGTTAAAAATTATGCTACCATAGCAAATCCGAAAGATCAAATTTCAACAAATTACTAAGCAATAACAGAACACAACGGAAAAATACAAAAAGTAAAACTAAACAAAAACAAACCTTTAAATTAATAAATATGATAATAGAAATTTAAAATGTTAAAAATTTCGCAATCATTGAAAAAAATTTTAGAATCCTATTTTCCCAAACAAATCCAATATGGGACGACTAACATGAATTAAACAGCAATTAGATTAATACCAATACACAGTTAAATTTTTGAGAACAGTTAAGTAAAGTTTCAGTAAATTCTTCAGGTATATCATACATACAACTTAAACTTTTGTAAGCATCGAGAGAAAATTATTTTTTTTTATAACCACATCATAATTTTGTTTGTATGTTTGTGTTTTTAAAATTAGAAGGAAAATATATATCAAAAAACACTGAGATAAATATCGTAGGAAAGTATGGCATAAAAAGCCGTCATCAAATGTTTAAGAAACTTTGTTAACATTAGAGGATCCGTTTTTAAAATCACCATAGCTCCGAAGTTTTCAACTTAAAGCTTACGAGATTTATATATATTTCATGATTTTAAACCTCATACAAAAACAGTCTTCAGTAATAATATAATTCTGATTGAGACGCTTATTATCTATATAAATATAAATAATTAATTCAGTAACATCAAAACTTAGTTCTTCACCTTTTAAGAGAATGACACGTATTTTACTCAACTACGGAAATATTTTGAAAGTTTTAAGGGTGTACTCTTTTTTTTAACAACTGTACCTTATCTTTTTCAATGGAAATCCTTCTTCTAATTTATGATATAAGCGTATTTGCCTTCTAAAAATATATACAATGAGTTTCCTGCAAACAATTCTCATCCCATTAATTTATATCAAAGCTTAAAATAAGTATTCATCTAGAATGAAATCTAGAAGAAAATGAAACGTGTTTGCTAATTCTGTTAATAAAAAGCACATGGGTTTGAGATTACAGTGGAATAATACACAAGTATGAAGGAGTAAAATTCTTCAGTAATTAAATATCAGTCGATACATTTTCTTGTCATTGCAAAAAAGAAGTTAGCCAAGGTTAAATGGTATAATCCCCCTGAAAAGATTATTATCTCATTAAATGTTCTGATACATATATTTCTGTTTAACATATATGGCTTCATTTTTTCTATTTTTGAAAGACGTAACCAAACGAATTCGGAAAGTCTTCTAAATTAGCCCATGTAGCAAAAGAAATAACGGAACTACTTGGTAGCTCAATGAAGCCTAGTTTCATGGAATTGATTCGAATGCTTCGGGGAGAGAAATAAATTCATATTGCTTATTTTCCGAAGGTTAACTTACTACTTGTAATTGAATTCTGAATGATATAACTTTTGTTTCCGGGTGACAATTATTTGTTCGTATTTCTCTAACTTAGAACACAGGAAAATCAAATTGCCAAGCAATCTATTGAATCAAATTATTATTATTTATATAAGGAGAAATTTCCCCACAAAGTCATGATCAGAGCAATATATTTAATTTCAAATAAACTCTATTCACATTGAATTTTTTAAAAATATAAAGGACAATTATTTGGGAAGTAAGAATCTTAATTTCGATCTTAAGAAGACAAATAAATTCTTAAATCGAGTTAAACATAAGATTCTTCGCCTTTTTTGTTTCCCTTTTATGCTACTTTTTTCTTACAAATATTCACCTGGTCATTGCATAAAATAACTCAAATATTAATAACTTGAGAATGACACCAATTGTGTGTGTCAAAAATATGCATGCACTGGAAAAAAGAACTTTACGATAATTAATTGTAACTAAAAGTTAATACTTTTTTAAAGTATCCGACTACGTTCGAAACCGTGCTTTTGCAAAATCGTATAAATGGATATTATTTATGATATTTAGTGTCACTTAGATTATAAAATGTATATAAAATAGTTTTAAGAATACTTTTACAAAAAAAATTATTTAAGTACAATATTTTGACAAAAATTTAACGTAGAATGACCCATTTTCAAAATATTCTCCTTTTGTGAAAAATAATTCTATTTTAATAATATTTTGCCTGTATATAGCTCAGATCTCTATACAGAAGCTCAACTAGAATTTTTGAAATATATAAATTAGAAGTGGGTTTATCCATGTTTTTTTCTTTTTTTTTCCACAACAGAGGGGAGAAATTTTAAGAATAAAACGTCGATAATTACTTCAATTGGTTGTAACTCTGAAAATAATGTGAATTTTTCAAAACTCATAGTTGAGGCTCTGTATAGAGGTCTGAGCTGTATACAGGCAAAATATTATTATAATCGAAGCATTTTTCACAGAAGGAGAACATTTTGAAAAAAGGTTATTCTAAGTTAATTCTTTGTCGAATTATTGTATTTAAATAATTTTTTTTGTCAAAATGTCCTTAAAACAATTTTATACATGTATTCTAATATAAGTGACACTAAATATCATGAAAATTATCCATTTATGCACTTTTTTTTAAAATCACGGTTCCGAACGTCGTCAGATACCTTAAGCTATTCCGTTCTTTTAACAACCTCTCTCAATATATTTGGCAGGGATTCAGCTAGCTTAGTTCTCTTTTGTGCAGTGGTGTAACGTACATCCCCTCAACCCTCACACTGTGGGGGCCCCAAAGCCTGACTGGCGTCAAGTACCTTCCCTTTGTAAAATAAAACTTGGGGGCACAAATTTCATTTTGCCGGGGGGAGTTCAAATGTTCTCCTTTACGCCACTACTTCTGCGGCTATTTTGTTTCATTCTTTTACTACGACAGATTTGAGCATTTCTTTCGATGTTATACTTGCTCCCTTATTATCCACTCGAATAAATCCCACAAATGCTCTATTGTGCATAGGTCTGAGGATTGGCTTACGGTATTGGTTTGAAACATGTTGAAACAGCTATGACTTCACAGTACAAGATATTTTTTTCGTATCTTTGTCCTGCTGAAAGTAAAAGTCATCTCTCACCGCAATTCTCTCGGCTCTTACCCTGATATTTTACTTCAATAAGTTCAAGTAATCAATTTTGTTCATTGTTGATTCAATAAATTTTAGATTACTATCCCAAAGGCTTTCCTAAGCAGCCCCAAGCAGCCTCCTCTTCCATGCCTGATAAACGAAAAATAAGATCTGTACAGGATTTTTGCAGTTTTTTATCTTTTGATGCAGTAAATACAAAAATTACTTCCAACTGAATGTATTACATTTTTCCAAAATTTATGTGTCCTATTTAGGCATTCAATGGCAAAGACATTTCTTTTAGCTCTGTCCACTCGAGAGACGAATGGCTTCTTTAGGGCAACTCGGTCATGATAGTCATCCTTTTTCAGTTCCCTTCGAATAGTGATTAATGTCCTATATTTTTGAAATATCAGCAGCACTTGTAGATATTTGTGAAGCTCATAGCTTTGGATTTATTTTTACAGAGCGTTGAATTTATTTTTGCAAAGCATGATTCTTGTTGACACACTGCAGTCGGCTGGCCAGATCTTGGAGACTAGACGTTAAAATTTCAGTTTTGTAGTTTATGAACACTTTTCTAATCAATTAATGCCTCCTATTATTAATTTCGGCAGTTGCTGTAAAACATTTTCCTTTTTCCTAAAAATTAATAATCCTCTTCCTTTCAATAAATATCGATCTCTTTTATGTTCACACAAGCATTCAAATCTTATATCCTAATAAATAGAAGCTTATTATTACTTAAGAACATGATTTGGTGCAATTATCTCACTATAAACAAGTGTAATATAAAAAAAACAATTTTAAGTTAATTTCTACTTAGATCAACAAAGAAAAATTTTATTTTAGCTACTTTTTATTAAATAGTTACAATTAATGTAAATATATATATACATGTGACAGAATCACAACAACATTAAGTGATAATTAATTTTTATTAATTATGATTAAAGTATCGTATTGTCATCCAAAACAATCGTATGTATAAAATTTCAGTTAAACTGAATGCTTTAAAACAGAGGTCGCCAAAGTGGTGGTCCGCAAGAAAATTTTGCTGGTCCCCAGAAAAATGTGAAATGTACTTACTCATCACGTTAAGTTAAGTTTTAAGGGAAGAAGTAAATTTTTCCAGGAACACAAAATAACCCGAAATTTCAAAAATTCTTGTCCAGCAATGAATGTCTAACAAAGCTTGCATACCCGGCAGATATTTTTTCCTGTTAAATGAACTAAATATATCCTTGCAAGGCCAGCTTAAGGACGTGTTCACTCTACGAAGTAAAATGGATGCGTTTCAAAAGAAAATATTACTGTGGCAAACGGGGTTGGTTGAAGACGATCTGCAAATGTTTTCTTACTTTGATGAATACATGAAGGAAAATGATGTTAACCAGCAAGTTGTAACCCTAGTTAAAAAACACTTGGAATCACAAAATCTTTTGCTCGTTATTACCCAAAGAATGAAGATCCCAGACATAGTAGTATGTGGATAACAGATCCGTTTGCAGCAAAAATTCAGGATAATAATTGAAGCATGCATTTCTATAAAAGAAAGCCTCATTCTCCTATTGTCTGACAAAACTCTCAAATTTAAATTTCGTTCATCCTTATCAAGATCTCAGTTTTGGCTTTCCATAAAAAGTGAATACCCTTTTCTTAGTGAACAGGCGATTCAAATTCTTTTTCAATTCTTCACAACTTATTTATGTGAAAATGCCTTTTCATCTGCCACAGCCATCAAAACACGGTACTGATCTCAGCTTGAAATATCAATACATAAAGTTCTCCATTCTGCAGTAACACAACATTGGGTCCAAATATTCATAATCTTATTTCAAGTAAGCAGGAACATCCATCACACTAGGAATGTATATTGCTAAAAGTTGTGTTTTTACAAATTTTGTTTATTTTCCTACGGTTTATTAATACAATTAAGAGTTTCATCTTATTAATTAGGTACATTTATGTGTTCTTAGATCACAATTTTTTTATAAATATTTTTAACACTTAAATCCTATTAGTGGTCTGTGGTATTTAAATTATGAATTTACTGGTCCGTGAGGTCAAAAAGTTTGACGACCGCTGCTTTAAAACGCGAGAAAAAAACCTTTTCAAGTTTTGACATAAGTCGCCAAAAATGATGTCAACGTGGCTGTATTTGTAATTCATTAAATAATTAGTTTTAATCAATTAATTTTTATTAATTATAATTAAATTATTGTATTGTTATCCAAAATAAAAATCATGTATATAAAATTTCAGCTCAATTGAGCACTTTAAAATGTATTTTATTAACGATTAAAAATTCCGCCAAGAATATCTAAACAAATATCTAGAGAGTGTGAGCTAATATTAGGAATTGAGAAAAGATACTTTATTAAAAGAGCTCTATTTTGTAAGTGAACGTAGACTTTTGGCGGGAGTAGATGCTGATTATTTAGTTTTTTTCATGTTAAGATGAATTTTGTTGTTATTGTTTGAATAAGGATATCTTGAAGGATCCTTGACAGACAGAGAGAAAGAGAGGTATGTTGATTTTCTGAAGCACGATTTTAGTAGTAATTTTAGCCTAAATTCGTAGGATGATTGCCTGTGCGCAGATTTTCGGAGGCAGGTGTATTTTAACCTTTATAGTAATGGAAATGGCGTACAATTTATTTCTTATATTAAAACTTTCGAGGAACTCTGATGTTGTCCACGTACTAAAAATTTTATTTAATTTTCCATGAACCTTCTGAGTGGTTAAAAGACCCCCAGGTGCCATAAGAAACCACCTTAGAACCTAATATTTTAGTTAAATATATAAATGTGAAAAATTTCAGATTTCTATGCTGGACATTTCCATTAAATATTATGAGTGTAAAAGGTGAAAGATATTCAATGATTCATTTGTATTGTTATTTGCTAAAAGGTGATTTTGGCGTGAATAGTTTGAAAAATTTCAGTAAAAATATTAAGGAATATGACAATATAGTCTAAAGAAAATAATTTCAAAAGTATTGGTAGAAATAATACATTAAAAGATTCCAGCAAAAAATACAGTAAAAGAAATTTAGAAAAGAGTTAAACGTCAACAAATGTTTAAACATTTAAGCATGAGCAATAAATATGCATCTGTATTTCAAATACTGAAATTTCAAGTAAAAAAAAATATATATATATTACCATAATAACAAACCATTATAACACATTGGATTTTTTTTTCTTGGAGGATTTATTTTTTCTTGGATTTATTTTTTTTTCTTTATTTTTTTTTCCATTTCATTTTTAAAATTTAAAATGCCATCTTGCTTTATAAGCTAACCATCACGATTACGGTAATATTTGAAATAAATTTCCCCCATATTCCACCTTGCTTTTTCTATTTCTTTTTATTATGTCCATTTCAAGATTCAGTGATGATTCAGAATCTCGATAAATTGTTCCATGGTGACAACACCTGAGCTCAATCGATAAAAATTGAAAAGCGAAAACATGGAAGGAATTCAGGTCTTTGGAGAGGTAATGGATTCTTTATCCATCTTCCGCCATATTTGGAATGTTGAAGCTGCGGAAAAGAAAGAAAAAAAGAGAAAGAATAGGAGAAATTTAATCAAAGCAAGTTCGGAAGAGAAATAAAAATAATATTGCTTAACAAAATATTTCATGCTGTTTTTGAATACCTAATAGCTCAAGCGATATATTCATACCTCTAACTTTCTAGATGAACAGAAAATTGTATTTCAAAAAAGTATTGGGCTTCTTGGAATTTAGGACAAAAACGATTTTAATGCGTATTGAATTCAATGCAGCTTTGTTGGCTTATATTTATATATGGGTTTTTTTTTTTTTTCCTCTACCAAACTAAAAATGATAATTTTTACAAGTTTCTAAATAAGATTTAAATAACTTTTTTCATCATTTGATAGAGAAACTTGTGCTTAGATTCTTATAAATAAAAAAATTAGAAGAACACGAAAAAAAGACTTATTAATTATGGTACAAAAAGATTTTTAAAATAAATAACTTCAATTAGTATTATATAAGAATTGGCTTTGATGCAAAATATTTTGATTACCTTTTTTATTTCTAAATAGGTTTTTCTACATTATCAGCTTATTAAAATCTTAATATTATTTTAATAATTTTATGATGATTTAAATTCAGAAAAATTTAATGAATGGATGCGGTAAAAATGTTAGATCTTAATTTTAAATGCTAATGTTCATCATTTTATCATTTCAGTTAGTTTTTAAGGAAGTAAGAATTTGTTACGTTGTTACTTATCTCACCTGATTGATAGCAACATCAAATCAAAGTTCACGAAATTCATAGCGGTAAGGGGCTACATTTAAGTCTGTCGATAGCCGTATCTTTGATCACTATACAGGTGACAGTGCGATTGGGTTCGGTTCCAACCCAATTTTTAGGGAGAACACTCTGGAGATGGTCAGAGTCCTCCAACCTGTATTCCCTTCCACCAACTTCACGAGAGGACTTGTGGCTCGATGAATATTTTGAATACCCTCATGCCTTAAAGGCACTATAGATTTATAAACATCCAAGCCTTCTCCAGGATTCGAACCCAGGCATAAAGGCACAGCAGTCTGCGTCTCTAACCACTATACCGGAGGGGCGCCAGATACAAACTTAAATTTATTTAGTGGACAAGCGATAATTTAATTCACATTTCTGTAATCCATCATCAGTCATAAAATATTCACTTTAAATTAACATAATGTTTCTAAAAAACACGTTAAATCATTTAATACCAAACTGGGATTAAAAATAGACAAATTCTTGTATTCAACATTAAAAAAGTTGCATTAATAATTCTTAACATTGATTTTTCTTTTATTCTCGGAAATTATTTGAACACTTTCTTGTCAATTTAGTATTTGTATGATAAACAAAAGTACTTCAACAAATAATAAAAATTAATACGTTGTTATAAAATTTTAAATTTTAAAAAGGACTATTCTCCACATTTGTTACTGTTAAATTACTTCAACTCGTAAGCAATTTTAAAAATTTAACGTAACATAATAATTTATTAAAAATTTAGTATATCAAAGAAATAAAAATTATTCCCTTTTGTAAGGAAATAATATTAAAATACTACTAGAGCAATTTAACAGAAATATTGAGCTCTATTTACCTTTAAAACTCTCGCGAATCAAAACTAATAAGCATCGAAGTTTTTATCAACGTTTCAGAATTTTCTATACTATCAAATATTTTTTAGAATAAATGGAAAGTAAAATATTGAATTGAATAGAAATTCCTAAGAGAAAAGTGTCTTTTATGAAGGCATTTTGATTTGATGTTTGGTATCATGTATGAATGTTTTGCTTCGAATTCTTTAAATTTTTCCTCTTTTATTGCCAATACGATGACATTTCAAGTCTTTCACTTAGGAAGAAAATGTTTTTTCTACAAGGCTTACTTATGAAGCAACATGGAGAAATGGTAGATGGTGATTGTAAATAAAAAGGAATTCCATTTCCTATAAGAAAAAAATCAGTTCTTTTTCATGGTAGAAGACGAAACAGAATTATTTTTTTTCGGGGGGGAAGTTGTATTTTGGCAATATTGCAAAGATTAAAGGATAATGAGAGTTTTTGATATTTTTACTGAGATAAAATAACATACCTTCATTTGCGATAATGACAACTAAATCCGAAAAACTAATTTTTTTTCTTTTTGTTCATGGGTAGGTTTCTGTTTTTGTTTCTTTACATATTTTGCTTCATTCCAACATTTGTTGTCTTCACATCAATGCATTCAGTTTATTTCTTAAGGTATCCGACTACGTTCAGAACCGTGATTTTAAAAAAGCGCATAAAATGGATAATTTTCATGATATTCAGTGTCACCCAGATTAGAATACATGCATAAAACTGTTTTAAGAACATTTTAACAAAAAATATTTATTTAAATATAACATTTTGGCAAAAAAATGAACTTAGAATAGTCTTTTTTCCAAATGTTCTCCTTTTGTGAAAAATGCTTCTATTATGATAATATTTTGCCTGTATATAGCTCAGACCTCTCTACAGAGGCTCAACTAGAATTTTTGAAAAATTCAGATTATTTTCAGAGTTACCTCCAATTGAAATAATTATTTGCGTTTTTTTCTTAAAATTGCTCCTCTTTGTTGTCGTAAAATATGAATAAACCCACTTCTAAGTTATATATTTCAAAAATTCTAGTTGAGCCTCTGAACAGAGGTCTGAGCTATATACAGGCAAAATATTATTATAATAGAACCATTTTTCACAAAAGGAGAACTTTTGGAAAACAGATTATTCTAAGTTAATCTTTTGCCAAAATATTGTATTCAAATATACTTTTTTGTCAAAATGTCCTTAAAACAATTTTATGCATATGTTCTAATCTAAGTGACACTAAATATCATGAAAATTATCCATTTATGTGCTTTTGAAAATCACGTTTCCGAATGTAGTCGGATACCTTAAACGAGCATTTAATCAATTTCGTATTAGCTTTTTCTCGTATAAAGTATACACTAGATAAAATGAACTTGAATTTTAGTATAATGAGATAAAAGCTTTCATTTGATCCAGAAAGATATTTTTTTCATTTGCAACATTTCTTTTCATGGAATGTCAAACACGTCCCGTCACGAAGTGCAAAAGTAATTATCTAAACTTTACAACTTAGCTTATACAACTAATTTTACTTACAACTTAACTTTAACTTATACTACCAACGCAACTTTACTTAAACAACTTAAGGTAGGGAAACTAAGGTCTATATTTTATCAACAAATGACACATTTCTGTACTTTTCTATACTGCTTGAACCAAACGTAGCCGGCGCGGGTTGGTTCTGTCGGCTGTTTGAGAGCTCATTGGCCGTGGGAAAGAACGCCATCAACTACGATAGTGAGTTCTTGGCTGTCTGTGAAGCTACAATACATTTACTATCTACTGGCTCGGCTCCTGCAAAAGTTGTCTTCTTCATAGACTCCCAAGTTTCAATTTTAGCTTTAAGCAGTAATACACCAACTGAATGCTTTAACACAATTCAGTGCCAAACTAAAATTGCAGAGCTCATCTCATATGGCTGGCTTTACAGTGGGTCCAAAGTCATGTTGGGATTGCCGGCAATAAAAGAGCCGACCAGATAGCCAAGCAGGGAGCCGAGTCGACTCAACCGGAAGTCCCCTTGACCCTCAGAAGAGCAAAGAGCATCATCTCCACATACAATGACAAATATACTGCCATAACCCAAAAAACGAAGAGTTTTGGAAAGCCATGGGTAACTTTGGTCACTGGGGGCCCAATCCCGAGGCACCTGGAAAGAGCCGAGGCTGTTGTCCATTTTCGCCTAACTACTGGACATGACTTTTTAGGAGTATTCCTACACACTGGCTTGGTGAGACTGCTAACAAGGTCTACCCACTCTGCGGCCATGCCAGAATGGATGGCGACAATCTGCTCCAATGCACTAGATTCGATGAATACCCGACAGATGGCATCGTCAGGCGGTACTGGGAGGCTCAGCGCCAAATGGTCAAGAAGCCAAGCACGGGCGTTGGATAAATAAATAAATACCTTTTTAATTACTGCAGTACAAATGTTTTTTTTTAATTTCCGAGTTGTATTAAAAAGTTAAATCAGTTCCACTTTTTGAATTCCGATAGTTTAAATTCTTTGTTTAAAATAATTATATACCATTAATTCCTGTTTTTTATTTAGTTATTATAATTATTTAATATTATATATGTTTTTTATATTGTTAGAAAATGAATGTGGACTTTCTGTATGAATGTAGAGACTAAGGAATTGCATATACACTAGATAATAACGTCTCAGGAATATTAAAAATTACTTTCTTAAGTTTTATGCTGCATATAAACTAAATTCAGTAGCTCAACAGCCCATGAGGGCCAAAGCCTACTGTACCCATCTCATTATACGTGACCATTGGGCGTTGAGGTGCATGAGTGAATGTCCCGATCAGTTGGTCAGTCTGAAGCGAAACCTCCTTGGTGCTGCATATAATGATGCGTAAAATACTTACTTAAGCGACAGTTATTTGTTAGAGAAATGACAAGATTAAAAAGTATTCTACATTAATGCGTGGAACAAACATTAAAAATGCCTACATTCATGATAAAAATTCTGCAATAAAGCTCGATTTTAATGAAATTAATTTTTTTTAGATTTAAAGATTTTTTTTGTTTGAATAATTTTATATTTTTAAATTATTTTGATTTTTAGCAACTATAAAAATTCTAAATCATGAGAGTCTCTAAGTTAGCAGAACTAATGAGGCTCTAGAATTACATCTAATAAATCTATAATAGGAAGAAAATACAAACGATAAAATTCTAAGAAATTCCGTTGAATGCTGTATTTATGTAACTATTTCAATTTCTGCGATTATCCTAGAGAAATCATAGCATTATACCTCTAATCGGATTTTCATTATGAACAAAATTTGATAATTGCCTCTATTAAAAAAACCAGGGCATTTTATAACTCTAGTTTACGTTCTGATATTTGGAAAGAAGTCTTGTTTCTCAGTGAAAAAGAGTACATTGGGATATTTGTAAATCTAAATTAGAGGGAATTATCCTAAATCAACAACATTTGAATTCAATCCAAGAATAAAATTTCAGATCATCCCAAAAATTTCTTCAAATGAAAATCGAGTATTTCAATTACAATTATTATGCTTTTTAATACTTAAAATTAGGATAATTCAAAAATACATTTATATGCTTAAATCATTTTTCATTAATCCGTAATACAAATTGTAAAGTGAGAGGGGGGAGAACATTTTAAATACAAGGTGGTTACAATTAAAGTTACAACATTCAGAGGCCTGTAGAACCTGTTCTGTTTACCGGATTTTGATGAAACGTAGAATGTATACTATATGGACCATGGGGAAAAGGTTTCTGCAATAAAATATAGTACACATTTTGACCACCAGATGGCACTGATCGAATATTTCTTATGCAAATCCGTAAAACCTATGTATAAACTTGCAGTCATAGCCAGAGAATCATTCAACGAAGGTTTGTCATCGTTAATCATTGTTGCTTTAAAGGAACGACAATGTTTGCAAACCATTATCTTATGCAAGATGGAACAATTCCTCACATCAGACGCTAAGTCAAAGCACTGCTTAGTGCTAACTTAGACGATAATCGTGTAATATCCATATATTTTCCGGATACATGGCCTTCGCGCTCATCCGATTTAAATCCCTGTGATTTCTGGTTGTGGGGATTTCTAAGAGGAGACCGTGTTTGTAGAGAAGAATTATGATTTTATCTGAATTAAAAGCTAGCATTTTTCGCCATGTGGCTGAAATCCCTCGTGAGTTGCTTCGCGCTACCCTTGAAAACACTACAATGCGCTTTCAACAAGTCATTGATGTCAATGGAGCACATACTGAGCATATTCTGTAATTTAATAAATTTTAACGATTCTAACATATTATTTGGGCACTACATTTCCTCCTAGTGGTCAAAATTTGAACAATTTTTATTAATACAAAAACCTCTTCCCCATGGTCCATATAGCATATATTCCAAGTTTCATCAAAATCCGATAAGCAGAACGGGTTCTACAGGCCTCTGTGAATGGTGTAACTTTAATTATAACCACCTGGTACTTTCTTAAAAATAAAAAAAATGAAAATATGTGTTTTTTTTTAAATATTATTTGCAAAAAAGCTTCATATTGATTTGTCCTTCCTCTTAACTCTAAAATTCCTTCAATACTTATTGAGCTTTTGGATTATAGACTAAAATAGTAAAGAGACATATCGAAATGTTTTCAAACCAATGAAACTAAGAAATCAAATAAACACTTGTAGGGAACATTCGGTCTCTTCGAAATTTATTGGAAAACTGATAGCAGCTATCAAATTATAAAATTATATTGATTCAGTTGCCTTTCAGTTCAATGTTATTTCCTAGAAAAAGATACCGAGATTAATTCCATTGCTTAGTTTAAAATTCTCTTGAATATTGAAAATGCTCTTTTGTATTGAACGTCTGAAGTAATGTTATCATATTAAATTTGTATGGTTTCAAAGAATAAAACAAAATTAAGATATCCTACTACGTTCGGAGCCATGATTTTGCAAAAGCATATTCTTGGATAATACTTGTGATATTTAGTGTCACTTAGAATAGAAAATGTATATAAAATTGTTTTAAGAATACTATTGCAATAAAAAATTATTTAAGTACAATATTTTGACAAAAAAGAGCATAGAATGACCAATTTTCAAAATATTCTCCTTTTGTGAAAAATGCTTCTATTACAATAATATTTTTCCTGTATATAGCTCAGACCTCTGTACAGAGGCTCAACTAGAATTTTTGAAATATATAACTTAGAAGTGGGTTTATCCATATTTTACGACAACAGAGGGGAGAAATTTTAAGAAAAAAATGCCGATAATTATTTTAAATGGTTGTAACTCTGAAAATAATGTGAATTTTTCAAAAATCATAGTTGAGCCTTTGTACAGAGGTCTAAGCTATATACAGGCAACTATTATTATAATAGAAGCATTTTACACTAAAGGAGAACACATTGAAAAAAGGTTATTCTAAATTAATTTTTAGCCGAAATATTGTATTTAAAAAAAAAAATTTTGTCAAAATATCCTTAAACCAATTTTATACATGTATTCTAAGTGACACGAAATATCATGAAAATTATCCATTTATGTGCCTTTTTAAAATCACGGTTCCGAACGTAGTCGGATACCTTAAATTAAACTGAACCTTCTCTCAATACCATGTAAATGATGCTCAAATGTATAACAGCTCTAACTCTTGCTTTTGTTGATGTGTCCATCCCGATGGGAAGGAAGGAAAGTTGTCATAGCCTGAAACAGGTTGGACTTCTATACGATAGATGGTAAAATTACCTATCACCACCTCCACAATTTCGGCATGTGATAGAGGGGAGAGAAATATTCTCCAGCCCCCTGCACCCGTGATTTCTGCAACTCTCGTGTTTCTGATTTGAGAATGAAAAAGAGATTAAATTTTCTTAGATTGTTTGACTCCCAAGTTCTGTCGCGGATTACACGTGTGTGCGTGTGCGTGTGCGTGTGCGTGTGTGTGTGTGTGTGTGTGTGTGTGTGCGTGTGTGTGTGTGTGTGTGTGTGTGTGTGTGTGTGTGTGTGTGTGTGTGTGTGTGTGTGTGTGTGTGTGTGTGTGTGTGTGTGTGTGTGTGTGTGTGTGTGTGTGTGTGTGTGTGTGTGTGTGTGTGTGTGTGTGTGTGTGTGTGTGTGTGTGTGTGTGTGTGTGTGTGTGTGTGTGTGTGTGTGTGTGTGTGTGTGTGTGTGTGTGTGTGTGTGTGTGTGTGTGTGTGTGTGTGTGTGTGTGTGTGTGTGTGTGTGTGTGTGTGTGACCAAAAGACTAACCATGATAAATCTAATTTATTATTATCAAAGATAATATTCCAGAACAAGCAATCTATAAAGGAAACCTTTGGAGTGATATAAAGAGAGCGCCAACCTTATGTGAATAAGCGTAGGAAATCCGAAGAGATTCACTTTTAATCAATCTTATCTTTACTCCTAAATTCACCAATTTATTCCAGAAGAAAAAATCCGTCTTTAGTCTCGCGGCGTAATTCTAATTCTTACAGTATTAACTCAGCTTTCAGCGACTCCACTCCTTCTCCTTCTAATCTACGATTTTTAAACTTTAACTATATATACACTAGCTAATTTGCATCTCATGGTTTCTTCTTGAAAGGGGTGGCTGTGAAATAACGCGATTTCTGGCCTAAAGATTCCCTAGAGGATTATTAGTTGAAAGTCACGTAAAGCACCGTCACAAAGCTTTAACATGAAAAAGAAAATAATTTTAAGGTATGTTTCTCCATTAGGAAAAAGAAATTTCTGTTTTTTTGGTATCTGAAAAATACTAACATAACAGAAATGCTGTAATAACCTCGTTGAGGTTATTGCTGTTTGAGGGTTCGAGTAAAGATCAGCCATGACTAGTTCAAATTCTACTGTAATATTTCTCTAACCTAAATCAAACAACTTTGGGCAGGAAATGCACACCACTATTAAGTTATAAGAGCAATTACACGGCAAAAAAGACACTTAATTTTTGAAAATAATCAAATTCACTTACTCTTAGAACACTTTGAACATCACCGTAATTCTCTAATTAACCGTAATTCTGTTATTAGTTGTTTGACCACCGGTCGTTATTATTAAACTCTATCTTATGACTTAATCGTCAATTAGCAGTAATTGATCACCCAGAAAAATTACTCGTCGACTAACTCTCGACTAGCTTTCACTTACTCTCAACTAACTTTGCGTATCCAAAAGTCAATGCTTAAATAGAACTATAGAATAAATCGAGTTTTCTTAATCGGGAGAAAGTTTTCAAAATAACAACAGTTAAAAAGAATTAAATTTACCCCAAGAAAGGATTAGTTACAGGTTCGCGGATAGACTCGTTACAATGCGTTCATGTTTTTAAATTCAAATGTAATCATAGATTATGCAGTTAGTGGTATTAATGTTCTCAGATACTTATTATTCGCAATTATTCCTTAATTTTGATAAAAATAGTAATACTTTTGTTAGATTTTGCTGAGTTTTCTTAAGAACGCGACTTAAATCAACGTATTTTATAGTTTAAATAAATAAATAATAACGGTGGAAATTCCGTTATAATGTCCTGTAATAGATTTTTTTTAACATCCCATCATAACATGTCCAAAAATTCTGCTGGATATTCCGAAACTCCAACGTCAGTTAGGTGCACGTTAAGATCGATTCTTGTCCCATGACATTATAAGCTGAAAAGAATAATTACAAAGTAATCCATCCATCATACAAGCTCGCCACTTCTACCTAAAATGCATTTCATGTACATTTGCATATCTCTGTCGGCGAGATTCTCTCTCATCTCTGCAATCAGGTGGCATTTAAAATAGTGACGTGAGAACATTGCATTTCTGGTGTCCTTTAATAGGAAAGAGGTGTCCAGAGAGATGAAATTCCAGTCCATTTGCAAAATGAAATGAATATGTATGCTTCGTTATATATAGTGGAAATTGATGAATCGAATGCATCTACTACTGGAGCAGAAAATTTTAATACTTGTAAAGACAGTTTATTATCATAAATCACGTTATTTTTTTCTAATCCCTACTATTAACTCACACTCTCTATATATTTATTTATTTGTTTGTTTTTTTTATTTATTTATCTTGGCGGAATTTTCAATCGTTAATAAAATATACTTTAAAGTACTCAATTGAGCTGAAATTTTATGTACAGGATCATTTTCGATGATAATACAATAATTTAATCAAAAGAATAAAAATTACAAATACAGCCACGTTGGCGATTTAGCCACCATTTTGTCGACTTGTGTCAAAACTTGAAAAGGTTTTTTCAATCAGTTGAACTGAAAATTTGTATACATGATTCTTTTGGATGACAATACGAGACTTTAATGATAATGAATAAAAATTAATTTCCACTTAATGTTATAATTCTGTCCTATGTATATACATATTTATATTAATTGTAACTATTTAATACAAAGTAGCTAAAATAAAAAATTTTCTTTGTTGATCTAAGTAGGAATTGACTTACATATTTTTTTACTATTACTTGCTTCTTTTACAAAAAAATCACTTTTAATCATGAAATGTATTTACACATTGCAAAACTACAATTAAAATAAAAATAATAAATATTCAAGAATGTTTATATTGGCAAAGAAAGAGAAAAGGAAAGGAAAAAGCAAACTCGCATAAATCATTCGAAAAAAAGAACATAAAAGAAAGTTGAAAGATTTTTTTAAAAGAAATGCGAAATGATGGAAATGTGTTATTCAACTCAAAGTAATAATGTGATAAATCAACAAAATTGTTAAGTCTGGAATAATTTTCTTTTACTATATAAATTCATATAAACGTTAATAAAAGGTTTACTTATCTTATAATTGTAAAATGTTATAAAAAGTTACTTCTCTTTTCTTTACAGGATGTGGGGAAGTAAACTATTTCATAGAAATAATATACAAATGATATATATACATTTTCCTTATACTGGCTGTAGAATATGATGATCTTTTAAGAATTCTAACTAAACAAGTCCTATTATTTCTTGTTATTGGTTTAAAAAAAAAATAGAATTATCACAGAAAAAATCTTTACATAAATCAAATTAAAATGATAACTTTAAAAAGCGTAAAGCAGTGCTTCTTAAACTTTCTATATTCGCGATTCAATTTTCTATAAGAATTTTCATCGTGCCCCCCTTCCCCATACAATAACAATGTGTTGAATGTAGTAATAATGTACAATACTTTGACGTTAAAGCTACAATACGGCCCTAATTTTAAACCGTACAAAGTATCAAGATCAGTATTAAATTTTGTGTATGATAAGCCCATTGGAAAATCACTAGCAATTATTAAACTGGTTCTTAACTTAGTATTGATACTTAGTAACAAATATATAGTGCCGTACTGATACATTTACAAGTATACTATATCAGAGTAAATGTATACTTTTTATTATGTCAGAATACATTTCGTTTTGTTTCCTTTTAGTAAATTGGCAATTTTTTAAATAATCTTTTATTTTTAACTTTTTAACTTTCATCAGTGTTTCACATTTAATTTTCCCTCTAAGATTTTCTCGATATTTCATGGCTTTGTCCTTCGATGATATTCAGGGTGACAACTTTACTGCTGCCCTGTTGTCCACTTGAAGTGTGGGAATTTCCCTCAAGTTCACTATGCCCTGAATCAGTCTGCAGAGCCAAATTACTTCTTTGGCTGCCTCTGATGCTGCTATAACTTTAGCTTCAGTTGTTGAGTGGTAACAATTGCTTGCCTTTGGCTGCGCCATGAGATAGCTCCTCCAGCATATATCATAACATATCCCGAGGTTGATTGACTTGTTTTGGTACATCCACCAAAATCTGAATCACTATAACAATGAAGCACACCTTTTGTCTCTGTAGCATGATATGTTATTCCATATCCAACTGTGCCAGTTATATAGCGGAATACTCTCTTCACCTTGACTATATCTTCTGCAGATGGGTTTTCAAGTGATCTCGAAAGAAATCCTACACTATATGCAAGGTCTGTCCTGGTTCCCACCATCAGATACATAAGGGCACCAACAGCTTGCCTATATGGAAAATCAGAGTTTTTGGTTTCAGACTTTTGCAATCTGCAATCCTTTAACATGGGCGTTGCCACAGGTTTGCATTCCTCAAATCCAAAACATTTAAATATTTTTCTGGCATATCCTTTTTGATTGATAGTTATTGAGTTGTCTTTATGATGCTCAATTTTAAGACCTAGAAAACAGGAAACTTTTCCTACTGATATCTTGAATTTTGTTTTCAGCTCCTTGATGAACATTTCAGAATCTTGTTGGTCAGTTGCAGCAATTAATCCATCATCAACATACAACACTATCAATAATTTTCTACCTTTTTTTCCCGAATGTATAGGCATGGATCAGCTTCACTTGCTTTAAAGCCAAGATCTGTTAAAAATTGACCAAAACACTTGTTCCAACAGCGTGGTGATTGTTTTAAACCATGCAGGTTGCGCTTGAGTTTACATACTCTTCCTGAGCCATCTTTGAAACCTTCTGGTTGTTTCATAAATATGGTTTCCTCCAGATCTCCATAAAGGAATGCTGTTGATACATCAAATTGAGTCAAGTGCATCCTTTCTTCAGCTGCAATGCTTAAAACTGTCCGTATTGTTCCCAATTTGGCTACTGGGCTGTATGTTTCACTGTAATCAATGCCCTGACTAAAGCCTCTTGCAACAAGTCTTGCTTTATATTTATTGATGCTGCCATCTGGAATTTGTTTTGAGTCTATAAACCCACTTACAGGGTATTGCTTTAGCTCCAACTGGTAGGTCTGATAGCTCCCAAGTATGATTTTCACTTAATGAATTCATTTCACTCTCCATGGCTTTCTTCCAGTTTGTGCTGTCCTTGGAGTTTATTGCTTCTTCATGTTTCAGGATTATAGTCATCTAAATATGACTCTGCTTCCATAATATGATCCTCAAACCGTTTTGGTTTCTGCAGAAGTGAGCGGTTCCTCATCTGTCTATCTGATGTAGGTTCAGCATCTTCTTCCCTATCAGTCTCAGAATCACTTAAGTCTTCTTGGCTTAGTGTCTTTTCTATAGGATTGTCCTCAATTTTTATCAGCTGCTCTTCATACTTTCCCTGATTTGTATCTCCTCTTATCCTGTCTTCTAATTTTAATTCTGTACGGTCATCACACTTCCCTGCTTTTTCTTGAAAGATTACATCTCTAGATAAAATTACTCTGTGTTCTTTCTTTTGCCAGATTCTGTATCGTTCATCTCCATCATATCCCACAAGGTACCCTTGGATGGCCTTCTTGTCCATTTTCCTTCTCTTCTGAGCTGGAACATGAGCATAGCATGGAGATCCTATTATGCGCAGATGTTTTAACCGGGGTTTATTTTTGAGCCAAAGCTCATATGGACTTGTATTTTCTATTGATGACTTTCCTGTTTTGTTTAGTATATATATGGCAGAGTTAACTAATTCAGCCCAGATAGCTGCAGGGAAACTGACCTCAGGATTTGAATATTTGAGTGTTCTAGCCATTTCAATGGTGGTTCGCATTTCTCGTTCACTGGCTCCATTTTGTTCTGGGGTGTAAGGTGCTGTGAGCCATTGAGTAATTCCATTTGAATTCAAAATTTCATGAACATCTTTGTTATCAAATTCTCCACCATTATCGCAGAGGAATTCTTTCACAGAATATCCCAGTGTCCTTGTATGTGCAAGCATGTTCTCTAACACCTTTTTTACTTCTGGCTTTTCTTTTATTAGGTAACCATAGCGAAACTTTGTAAAGCTATCTTTGAATACTACCAAGTACTTTTTCTTCTTAAATGACTCATCAAATGGTCCACAAACATCTGCAGAAATCCAGTTCACCAGGCTCAGAGGCTTTCTCCCTGGTGCCAAATGATAGTCTGTGTGCTTTGCCGTAAATACATGGCTCACATAATTCCTTATCTAGCTTGATGTGGATGCCTAATTCCTTTTCAAGCATGTTTCGGATGTGACGTTTATCTTGGTGGCCCCATCTTTCATGATACAACTGTAGCAAAGAGCTGTCTGCTATAACAGTATGAACTTCTATCATTTCTTTGGGCAAAATTGGTTCAAAATTTGCTTTGAATAAGGATCCATTTACATTGCGAGAGCCATAGAGCACCACATCATCATTGACTTTTAACCAGCACTCAGTAGGAGTCGACACAAATTCACTGTTTGGGTTTCTGTCTTGAGCGGCAAGTACAGAGAATAAATTTCTATTAATCTTTGGAACATACCAAACATCTTTAGAACGACTTCCTGGCATTTTCCATTAATGGTCGATTTTACTTTTATTGTGCCTTTTCCAAGGGCAGCTAATGATTCATTTCCTGCAGCTTTAATGCCACAAGGATTATCAAATTTTATGAAGTCAACAAAATATGTGTAGCAGTTCGTAACATGCCTAGTAGCTCCATTGTCAATCCAATATGATGTCAGGCTAGTCTCTGATGTACAGACTTCCTCAGATATAGACATCAATGCTATGTTCACTGATACTGTATTTGATTGTGTATCACTCAATTTATTCTTTGATGGTCTACCATCTGAAATCCACTTTCTACAGTCTTTTACCCAATGTCCTTTTCGTTTACAGTAATTGCAGCTATCTTCTTTTCTTGACTTGGACTTATATTTGCCTTCTTGTTTGGGCCTTTCTGATTTTGTAGCTATTAAGGCTTCTTGAGCTTTTTTGCTACTGTCTTCAACTTTAGTAAAATTTCTTTCAAACATACACAGCTGCACTGTCAATTCTTCAAATGACTTCTTGTCATCTTTAGCCAACAACATCTAACTGGATTTAAAGGTTTCAAACTGACACAAAATATGCAAAACTTTACAGACTAGCATCAAATCTGGCAATTTACTTTCCTCTCTAGCCTCAAGTCCGTTATTCAATTAATTCCAAAGACTTCTTAGCTTTGCAATGTGTGTGGAGATATCCTCTCCTGGAACCCAGCTCAATGCAAAAAACTCTGTGCAAATTTTAAACAACTGATCTTTTGAAGTTGCTTCAAACTGCTTCCTCAATGATTCCCAAGCTTCAAAGGCTGTCTCCTTGTCCATAATCTTTTGATACACAGCATCAGTGAGAATACTTGCGATCATTGATTTCGCATAACTATTTGCATTTCTGTACAAATCGCAGCGTTCTTTATGATGTTTTCTTACAGATTCTTGAGCATCAGCATCTATGGATTCTGGCTTTTTCAGCTTGCCATCTATGACCTCGATCGCTCCTTCGTGGTAGTCAAATAGGTCGCGGATCTTCCGTTTCCACATCGGCCAATCTATTTCTCCGGTTAAAGGCTTAATATGACGGCTGAAATCCATACTTATTTCCTTTCTAGAAAATTTAGACTTGCAAGTTTCTTAAATAATCCCTATCAGTATCTCTAGGCTAAACAACAACCCTCTTCTGTTTCTTCCTCGATCGCTCCAAAATGGCGGCACGATCACGCCACCTTCCCGCCAAACTACCGATCGGCGAAACTTTGCCGCGACTTGTTGCCTCCAAGAAATATCTCTGCCTTTTCTATCATAAAAGACTCATAGCTTTGATACTTCAAGCATGGTTTAAGCTTGTGCTGGTACCCATAACCTGTTTAAGTTTTATTATTAACGAAAAATAAATAGGATACAACCTGCACACTTGGTGACAAGAGCTAGAGTGAAAAATACATGAGAAAAACCACAAAGACAAATGAGAGATACAGACGCCATCTATTAGCATAAGAACAAAATCCTGTTAGCATTAGATATTAAGTCATAATCTTTAACATGCAAAATATGCTAAGAAATCCTATATTTATGATACATTTACTCGGATAAATATTTACGCAATAGTGCCATGTATCATGTTTGTTCAATTCTTGAATTATTATTAGAGGCTATTTCCATATATTGTCATCACCCAATCTGGCATATACATGTTTCGTCCCTTTTACTACTTATTTTTTTTTCCTCTTAAAATGCTTAGATTATAAACAAAACGTTACTACAATCATCGGATTCTTTTCCAAGGTAGTTTGCGTGGTTCATTTTAAGTATAAGGTCCTGGTACTACGATATTTAAAAAATTACAATCAGTCGAAATAAAGATATTTTTTCTCAAGTATGTATTATAACTCGAATTCTGCTTAAATCGAACTCTGCCATGCAATCTTCCCGCTTGGACCAATGACTATCATCACCAAAACGGAATCATTTTATTGGACTCGCATAGCGCCATTCTGCATAAAACTTATTGCAGATTGCCTCTTTGATTTAATGCAAGTTTAAATAAAAATATTTTTGCTACTAAAAAAATTAGACATGGTTGTGAGCTCTTTCTAGTAAACTGCACTTTATTATCATCATTTCTTCCGTTTTTTTACGAATTTTTTAAGTTTAAACGAACTTTTGGCTCACTCGGTATATTAGAACTTAACTCAGTGGCGCAACAGCCCATGAGGGCCAAGGCGTACTGAGCCCCACTCAGTATACGTGACCGTGGGCCCTGAGATACATGAGCATATGTTCCAAACAGGTGGTCAGTTTGACGTGAAACGCCCCAGTGTTAAGTTCCCAAGCAAGCTTGGTACTCATTTATCGATCTAATGTAGCGATGAAAGACTAAGTCGACCTTGCTCATCCCGGGATTTGAACCTCGAACCTGTGGTGTGAATGCACTAACCACTAAGCCACCGGGTTTCGGTATATCAGAAGGAGATTTGAAAAAATTCTATTCAGTTTAAAAGTTTACAAAATAATTGTATTTCCTTTAGTAAATCACTTTTATATTAAAATACTAGCCGTTACCCACCCATTCACTGGGTATTTCACGATGTTGTATATATGTATACTGTTTACATATATATTAATTATTGATATCTAGCATTAAGAATTCGATTGTATTGAAAAATATATTTATAGCTGTTACACTCTCGCCCCTTGATATTAAAAGAACATAAATTATAATATCTAATTTCTATTTATATCTAAAACAGAAGTAGAAAGATTTTTTTCGCTCACTTAACCAAATAATCAAGTGGATTTCCACCAAAGCAACTTTCAGTGGATTTCTACTCCATAAAATAAATATGCTTGCTAAATTTCAAGTCTGAATCTAACAGAGCAAAAACGGAATTTTTATCATCAATACCTCGTTGACAGCATTCTTAGCGGATTCCAATTCAACAAAAGAAGCATGCAAACCAAATTTTATTATTATAGTCTTAGCAGTTCAAAAACGGGAATTTTGTCTATCAATGCGCCCCAATAACTCTCCCCGCTTCCCCCTGGAGTTGATTTCCGTAAAATCCATTCTTAGTGGAACTCTATTCAACTATAAAGAAAAAAGTGCTCAACAAATTTCAAGTAAATGAGTTAAATTCAAAAACAGGAATTTTTATATAACACCCCTTAATCCTTCGCCACCCCACTCCTTTTCGCAAAAACCTTTGTAAAAGGAACTTTATTCCATGAACGGAACATACCTTCTAATTTTCAAGCAGGTGGTTCTATTAGTTGAAAAGCGGAAATATTTATTTATTACGCCCCTTAATCCCCCTCAGTGACCCTTGGGGATCAATTTTCCCCAAAACTCTTTTGTAGCGGATCTCTACACCATGGAAGGAATTCGCTTACCAAATTTTAAGACTGTACGTCTAATAGTTTAAAAATGGAAATAATTATCTATAACGCCCCTTAGGCCCCCGCAATGCCACTTAGGAAACGATTTTCACAAAACCCATCTTATAGCGGATCTCTACTTAATGAATGGAATCCGCTTACTGAATTTCGAGATTTTACGTCTAATAGTTTAAAAAGGAGTTAATTGCCTATAACGCCACCTAATACTCTACAACGCCACTTGGGAGTCGATTTTGACAAAACCGATTTTGCAGCGGATCTGTACTCTATGAAAGGAATCCGCTTACCAAATGTCAAGACTGTACGTCTAATAGTTTAAAAATGGAAACAATTATGTATAACGCCCCTTAAGCTCCCGCAACGCCACTTAGAAAACGATTTTCACAAAACCCATCTTATGGCGGATCTCTACTCAATGAATGGAATCAGATCACTAAATTTCGAGATTTTACGTCTAATAGTTTAAAAAAGGAGTTAATTGCCTATAACGCCACTTAATTCTCTACAACGCCACTTGAGAGTCAATTTTCACAAAACCCATTCTGTAGGGGATCTGTACTCTATGAAAGGAATCCGCTTACCAAATTTCAAGACTGTCCGTCTAATAGTTTAAAAATGGAAATAATTATGTATAACGCCCCTTAAGCGCCCTCAACGCCCCTTAGAGGTCGATTTTTGTAAAAATCTTTATGTAGGGAATCTCTACTTTATGAAAGAAATCTGTGTACCAAGTTTCACGACAGTACGTCTAATAGTTTAGTAATGGAAATAATTATCTATAGTGCCCCTTAAACCCCCGTAACGCCCCTTGGGGTTCGAACTTTGCAAAATCCGTTCTTAGCTGACGTCTACTCCATGAAGGGAACCTACCTACAAAATTTCAAGTCTGTAGGTTTAATAGTTCCGGAGATATCGTGATTAGCAGTCAGTGAGTGAGTGAGTCGCTTTTCTCCTTTATTTATATAGATAGTAACTGAATGTAGTAGTCACGTGGTTTATAGGTTTGCCTTTACTTCAATTACTTAATTTTGTGTGTGATATATTTTTTACTATCGAATATATTCCTTTCAGTGAGCCAAGTATATTTTTATTTTTAAATTTACACCAAAATAATATATATCGCGAATTTAAATAAACGACATTTTCTAAATTTTCTGTATACAATCATTTCACAAAGCGGAGATAAATGTAAAAAGTTAAGGAGAGTGAATTGTTCATAACATTTAAATTAGCATCTTATGCTATGTCAAGCATGCTGAGTCTAGATTTAGATTTTAAGGTGAAATAAGGTTGGATAGACTAGAGGAGAGAGAGAAACAAAAGGAGAGATAGTAAATTTATGACTACGATTGTATTTAGACTCTTGTAGAACATATTTTTATAACACACAGCTACCAATAAATTGATAAATTAAGATAAACCAGCTATATTAAGAATTAGAAAATTGAATAAATTGCAACCTCATCTGTTTTTCGATGTAAGTGATTGTCTTCTGTTTCCTTCAAAGAGAAACATCTTTTGGTACTCCCCTCAGACTGAGAATTGTAAATACGTTTTTGTTGAAACAAATGATTTAGGTCGAGTCTGCGAGTCTTATTTTGAGTTCGTAAACGTATTGCTCATTTTATGAACTGATCAATTTCTTCTTTAAACTGAAACCAGAGCACTGATGAAAATGTAATCAATGATGGTTTTTCTTAAAATCAAGTTTTTATATTAATTTTATTGGTTTATTCAAGTAGGGTTTTAGACCTTAAGGAAATATTTAGAAATATTTTTTTAAATTTCGGAGAAAAAAATGTTACTTCATGTAAACTTTTCATATTTTTTGTTCCTTTGGGTTTGAACTTTCTTACATTTGCCAATCCGTACATTGTTTAAATTAGAAAAGGAAAGTAAAATTTCCATAGTATTTACATAATGTTCTCAAATTCAAAGGGGTCCGCAGATGGGAGTCTAAATATTGCTATAGGAGTTTGATTGAATCCTTGATCATAATGAAGTTCAATCAAGAATTAGGCACATTCTATTAGGTTGTTCCATAATTATTGGCCGAAATTGAAACACGAAAGAAAACATGAATCGCGAAGAAAAAATGGATTTTATGCAACAAAGTAGCCTCCATCGGTAGACATACACTTCATCCAACGATTTTTGAGCGAAGAAATGCCATGGTGGTAGAAGTCAGCGCCACATTAGTTGAAGAAATCACGAACCCCCCCAGAATAAAAAGTGCCCTGGTTCGGTAATTGTTTGTCCCTCACAAACCTGTCCAACTGATGAAACATACAATAAACACTCGGGGCCAGATCCGGAGAATAAGGTGTGTCCAGCAGAAACTCACACCTCGATTCCTGGATCTTTTTCTGGCTACCAAATGAGACATGAGGTCGAGCTCCATCATGCAAGAGTATGGGACCTGGCCTATTGACCAGTGCTAGTTGTTTAATGCAAAGTTTCTAGTGGCATTCATCCAAATGGAGACGAGTCTTATATGTTGATAGAGGTGTTTTTGGGGGATCTGTTTCGCAGGTTCACTTTTATGCAGCCATTGTCCTCTGCCCTTGTGATTGTCGTACACAATACCCATTTTTTATCCACAGTCAGGATGTGATGCAAGAATAGCTCTATAGCCTCGCGCTCCTGTAGAGATTTACAGGTCTCTAGGAGCCGTAGATGTTGCTCCTTGGCTAAGGCATGTGGTATCCATGTTTCGAGCTTTTTCACTGCGTCCATTGCAGCCAAATATCGAGAGATTGTCTCTGGTGATGCAAAGAGTCTCGCTTCTAGCTGCCGTACCGTTGAAATTGATAGGACCTCTATTTTCTGACGTAAATGGTTCACATCACACCGCAATGGACGACCGGATTCAGGCTTATGGTCAATCTCCATATCACCGCCACGAAACTTGGTAAACGGTCTGTGGCAGGGATGGCCAGACTTTTACATGGCACTGTCTACTTTTAATTTTTTCAAGGTGTTGCAGTCCACCCTGTGACGTAGGTGCGATGAGCAAAAGAAAAGCTCAACACACACAATATTTGTATTATAACAATAATAAATACAGTGTGTACTTTCCTACATAACTACAGAAGAAAAACTTACTCTTTTAAGACTACGTTTTAAGTAAAACGCAAAATGCGAACATAATTATTATTGACATAAATTTAATATTAAATGATGCATTTTCAAACAGTTCACAATCCATCACACATTAAATAATTTTCACTTAAAATTAGTTCTTATAGCTATAGTCTCAATAGACGACTTGGTCTTCATTTTATCCGCCCCAATCTTGAATACCTTGGTATATAATTACTAACTGCTAATCTAAACATTGTATTTTAAGTGGTCTTCTGTGAAACTGGAATATGTTGACTTAATTATGTTCTTCATTGAAAATGTAGATTTACACTGGTAGTAGAGAGAAAGAACGAGGTTAAATGAATTGCAGCTTTTTTTAAATTTGGGATACTTTACTTCGACTAATAGATTCCAAAAGTTATTCTTCACAAAGTACAGACTTTAGAAAAAAGCTTTGTTTCCCTCGAGAGATAAAGAGAATATGTAACATATATTTAGTTATATTTTTCGCATCAACATTACTAAGAGGATAACCCATGAATGCAACTTTTGTGTGACTCTAGTCTAGTAAATTCTTGAAAACGTCTCTCAAATTTGGGTTGGAGTTTTATTCACGGGTGTTTCTATTATCTTGATAAGCATCTGTGTTTCCTTTAGTATGCGCGTCTAAGGTTTTATGTGAAGGGGGTCACCCTAAAATGTCTTGGGGGTCCACCGGTCGACTGCGATCGACTTAATGCCCACCCTGTGTCTATGGACTGTCTGCTCACTTGTCGTGCCCTATACTTAGTTGACATTGGCCACTGTTGCAACTGCCGGACGCCCTAGTCGGAACTCGAGCTGAATCGTGATTCGCATGTCGCGTTGATCCATCGTATCCCGACTGTCATTTATATAGTATGTGGACTTTTCCACTTCACATTGTAGGAGTGGTTGGTGGTTCATCACTACTGTACCGATTGGTACAATCTATAAAAGTTGCCTGTATCGATTGCGACCAATAATTATGGAACAACTTGATATAAAGTTACTACTTCGAATATTTGTCTCGAAAAGAGCTGAGTGAATGAAAATTAATTATTAAAACTTACGCGCTAAAAATTAAGTACATGAATTTAGTTTCTATCTCAACTGAGTTATAAATTAGCATTAAATTTTTAAAAAATAGAAACAATAAAAATTTGTCGAAGGCCTCTTTATTTAAAAATGCTATATTCGGTGTAAAAAAAGAAGCGTTTTAAATAAACTTCCTGAATTCAAACACTGACATTTTTAAAAAAAACAAAAGCCGAAATTTAAAAATACTTTCAAACCTTCGTTACATTTTCTGAATAATGATTGCCCATAACTGCATCAAATTCTAAACTGATTATCAAGAAATATTATATAATTTACCTTTAACTTATCTTTTTTTTAACTTTAACTTGATGTACCATTTTTATCACATTATCGATGGAAAGAAAAAATCTTTATGTATAAAATTTGTGGAGAAAAGGAGTAGAATTTTTAAAAATTGAAGCAAAAGAGAATTACGATTTTTTTTATTTAAATATTTCTTACCATATTTTGTTAGATGCCTAAAAATTCCTTTTACATCCATTCTCATGTAATAATCCAGCAAAGTTCTAAATTCCCTGAAATACAAATAAACTTGATACTTTTATAACTAAATAAACCCTATCAAGGGGTATTTCTTTTGCTCAAGACAGAAATATGATTTTAGAACATTAGTACAATTCCATCAGTTATTTATTCGCTCTGGCAAGTAATTCATGAAAAAATGTCTGCTTAGAAAGATTCTTTCACTTAAAAATCACTAAGTTTGCTGAAAGCACTTTTGCAATGAGTCATTCGTAAGAGATTTCACTCTAATAACTACCGTTATAAAATACATTTTATAGAAGTAGAGAGTTGACACAAAAGATGATGAAAAAGTTTTTGGTTTTTGTACTTTAAATGTAAAATAGCTCAAAAGGTTTTTTTTCTCACAAATTGGAAACAAGTATTTTAGAAGTGTGCAGCTTATTTTAATTAAATACATAAATACAGAGTGTTTTTTTCCAGGCATAGAAGTTTAAGTTGGCATTACTTTCCAAGATGGAGACCGATTTAACAGCTGTCAAGTGATTTATTCTCAGTTTGGTTCGGCAATTCATCATGAATAGACTCACGCCTCAGCAACGTTTCAAATTGTGCAATTTTATTTCGAAAATAATGGTCGATTTTCATAAGCGAATTTTGTTTAGCGATGAAGCGCACTTCTGGTTGAATGGCTACGTCAACATACAAAACTGCCGCATTTGGAGTGAAGCTAATCCACAAGTGTATGTCGAAACACCGTTACATCCAGAAAAACTGACTGTTTGGTGCGCTTTATGGGCTGGTGGAATCCTTCTTCAAAAACGATGAAGGCCACAACGTTACAGTCAATGGTGATCGGTATAGAGCCATGATTACTAACTTTTTCATTCCTGAATTGAACAATCATGATGTCCAGGAGCTGTGGTTCCAACAAGACGGCGCAACATGTCACACAGCTCGTGCCACAATCGATTTATTGAAAGACACGTTTGGTGACCGCCTAATTTCCCGTTTTGGACCTGTGAATTGGCCTCCAAGATCTTGTGATTTAACACCACTAGACTATTTTCTGTGGGGCTATGTAAAGTCAATGGTCTATGCGGATAAGCCACAAACGCTTGACCATTTGTAAGACAACATTCGCCGTGTTATTGCCGATATACGGCCACAAATGTTGGAAAAAGTCATCGAAAATTGGACTTCCAGGTTGGACTACATCCGAGCCAGCCGTGGCAGTCCTATGCCAGAAATCATATTTAAAATGTAATGCCACAAGATTATCTTTCAAATAAAAAAAATTCATGTCAATCGAATAGTACATCGTTGTTTTATTGCAATTTAAAGTTCTATACCTCTCAAAAAAAGACCCTTTATTAATATATAATAAATATTCGTATAAATCCAAATTTCCTTAACGTGCACTTTCAAATAAATGGATTTTTGAAACTAAAAAACAAAGTACCTTATATCACTACAGGAATTAATTAACAAATAATGCAAATATAGTTTGACTGTCTTTTGTCGTGGGAGATATGCAACTATTTTCAAATGTGTTTCAAATGATGAGCAACGACCAGTTTAATATTTAAAAGAACTAATAGATTTTTCTGTAAGTATTTAGGACATTTCACTTTAACTTATATTATCTTCGTTTTATCACTTAATATATAAATTTTATTTTAATCTCAGTACTTTCATTTTGATACGATGAAAATTTTTATGTTGATTAGATTTTAGTCTAAATTTGAGATTTAAGCTGCTAAATAATTGTTTTCCTTTTTTATTCAACATTATGGCAACTCAAATTATGATTCAAAATAAAGATCAAAAGATGTAAAGAATGCAGCACTTTTAAATTATAGCATTTAAAATGATGCATAAATCTTACAGTACAAACAAATTTCATTTTTAATAACAATAAATCCTGTATAATTCTAAAAAACTTTAATTTTAAAAAATTCGAATTGCGAAATATTTGCAATGCAAGACATGAATATAGTTTTATTAAAGTAAGTACTTGGTGTTATCTTTATATTTTTTTGTTATAATGTAAACTAAGACAGTTTGACAACCATCATTTATAGTAATAACACTTCTAATATCAATAAAACTACACTTTTTGATTAATCTTATAATACCTTGTGACCAGACACTTTAATTATAAAAAGTCTGATTTATACAAAATATTAATAATCACTTTTTCTTCCATTCAATCTATTTTTAAAAAATTTGCGATTTAAATTTTTCATTGATACAACAGTTTTAATAAGGCTAGGAATATTCATGAACCAAAAATAGTTCCATTTAAACTTCTTCTCTATATTCATAGCAAAAAAAAATTAATTAAAAATACATTATAAACATTCAAGTTATTAGAATTAGATCTCCACTTGGACATAAAATTGCATTTGAATCCATTGTAGCTAATGCTTTGTATATTACATTACTTCTCTAACTCACCGAGAGGTCCAAAAAGGAAGTTACTTTAGTGATTATTTGTTAGTATCAATTCTTATTATATTGGTAGTGCTGAAATATTGCTTCAGGAAATGGATCCACACTTCACGTGAGACACTAATAAAGCAATGACCGTGGGGTTTCCTCAGGAAGTCCCGCAGAAACAATTATCAACCAATTGAAAGGAATGAGCCCACTTCTACCTCCCATCCATATAGAAGTATGGATTTAAGAGAACGCAACAAGTGTATCAAAATATATCCAGAACCCTTCAATGAGGCTTGTAAAATATCCAGATTTCACTTCATGGCACGGTCACCTCACCCGCAGATATAACAGCAGAGCAAAACCCGTTTCCGATTTTGGGAACGAAATAAAAAAATTTGAAATCCCCCTACAAAATAAAATGAAAAGATAATACAACAAAAAAAAAACATCGAGGTATATCAAAACACAATGAAATTGAAAGCACAAATTACTAAAAAGAAAAAATTAAAAATAAAACTTGTAAACAAATATATATATATATAACAGAATAAAATCCATTTTTTATCCTTCCTTTTATGATATTTTTATTTACTTCAATAGAACACCTTTGGGATATAGCTCTCCATGTTCACTAGAAGATGTGCGTCAAAGATGAAAGAGGAAAAAATAAATTTCTAGAAGGAGTGTTAAAAAATGGAAAATAAACGCTAACACATCCCTAAGGTGTGTCGTCTGTTTTTATAAGAGAAATTGAGTTCCTACATGAAACAATAGATCGTCTCTAACACGTACTTAAGAAAACTAAACCCTGTAGAGTCTACGAAAAATGAACATTTTTTTACCCTAGGAATTTTTAAGTGCTTTATCTCCTATTATTTCAGAGAATGATTTTTGCTGCAATCAGGATTCAGTTCCTGACTATTTTATATCATCAGTTGTATTTCCTTCTGATTTAATCATTAGCCTGATGTCCAAAATGATAATGTAAGAATGGAAAGTATATTCATACATCTAAAATGCAACATATTAAAAAGGATGCAAGTATTCAAGCGTTAATAAAATAAATTACACTCGAGTTGAATTTTTGGCAAAAAAATTAACTTCTAAATTAAGAAGATTTCTTCCTTAAAATTTGAAACAATACAAAAAATTGCATTTAATGACTAAAAGTTAGCAGATTTACTATATACGACTAGTTCAAGAAAATGTTTTTTTAAAAACATGTTCTCGTAACAACACAAAAATGTGTTTGTATGATAAATAGTTGTTTCTCAAGAATCTCGTTATCGGACAATAAAAATTTTCCTACGAAGATATTTATTTCGTTTAATTTGAATAGTTATTTTTTCGTAAGGCCTTGAATAAGTTGTTAAAATCATGTTCTGATCTTCCTTACAACAAAAGAATATTTAAAAAATCCATGAAGAAAAAAAAAGAAGCTTTGCTGTTTTTCTATAAACCTCTATACAGTCCACAAAAAATATTCTTTCTTTATCTTAAATTCTACACAAAAATAAAAAAAAAGACTTAAGACACCAGCTGTGAAGTATTGATCTGACCCGTATAAAAATAAAGTGGCTGAGTGGTTTTGTTCAAAAGCTTACAACTTTGAACGTTTGCAGAATGATCTTTCAACTAGAAAAGATCTTTTCAAACATTTCTTTTATATAAAAATAATAAAACTGAAATTTTCTATTAAAATTCTTTTGTGTCGTAAGTTATATCTCAACAAAACAGGATTCTTACAAAAAAAAGTGCTTCATCAAAACAAAATTGCTTTTTTATTTTGCAAACACTTCCTATGCAATTCAAACTTTCCTTCTCTTTAACATTTAAGTATATTTTTATGATATATGATATAGATAAACGTTTTGAAGATATATTGACTTCTTATATTATATTTTATCGAATTTACCAACAAGAGTAGGGTATCTATGTATTGAAAGTGAAATTTTGACATTAGCAACTAAATAGCATTCATACTTTTAAACGTACATTTAACTTAAATATTTGTGTATAATTTATTCATAATTATGAAAATAATATTATTAACCTATGATTCCAAAATCTATTGGAAAATCTATTCTTTAGCTTACAATTGCATTTTAAGATAAAACATTAAAAATATTTGATTTTTATCAAAATTTTACAAAAACTATATTTCTTCATTTTTAAGAAACTCCAGTTAAAACAGAGCGAAATAGAATAAGTTGAAATAAAACATGCCACACACAGTCCTATTAATGACGTTGCCTAATGAAGAAAAATTATTGGTTTGTGCATAAATTGTATACAAAAACAAAAATATTTTCGTGGTGAAAGTTAAGCTATAGATATTTATTTCCGATTTTCAAGAGACAAAACAGATTTTCCGATAGCTGTTTTATGTTAAATAATTATTAATTATGCTTATAAGAAAATATTCATGAACAAAGCAATGGTATTTTGTAATTACTTTACTTACATAATTATTTAAGTGTTGAAAAAATGTCTCATTTATGGAAAAATGTTTGAGCAAAAGATGCTTATACTATAATTATGTTTCAAGGAAAAAAATTTATGCAAACGATATTCTTCTCAACCAATGTTCTCTCTGAGTATTTCTTCTGTAGAGCAAAAATAGAAAATAGATTTCAAAAGAATCAACAAGATCTTCGTTGAGAAAAAGTATCAATTTCCAGTATTATAGTTCTTTAGCGTGTTCATAATGTTTATTGTATAGTAATTTGTTATCAGCAAGAAAATAAATATTCATCCAACAAACGAAATAATGCTCTTATAGCTAATTTTATGGAAAATAGGAACCTTACTTTACTTTATTGAACGTACAATAAACTATTTTGTTTATTTATAAACAAACATACAAAATTTACGAGCATTGATTTATTTCGAAGGAAGTCAATGATTAAAAAGATTTATACTGACTGTCCTTTTAATTAATGGTCCAAAGATTTACACATTTCTTTCAGATATCCGAGGAAAATAGCTTCAACTAAAAGCATTTCTGCTAAAATAAAAAAGGTAAAATGCTGCTTACATTACTACTTTTATAGAATTACACAGCGCCAAAGAACCGTTTTTAGCCGCACTCCTCATTTATCACTTTTTCTTTTCTTCTACTTTTTTTGCAGTAATTCTAAAAGAACATTTTTAACACCTCGTTAAATACAATTGGCTTTGTTCTTCCTTCTTTTACTGTTGATAAAACGCGTCGATAAGAACGTGACTAGCTGTGGATTTGCTGTGAAGCAATTATAAACTTATCTTCCATGTTCTTTTGTTAGACTTAGATATGAAGCTTGTGAATGTTTGGAAAATCAATTTTTTCATCGTAAAATTTGTTAAAAACTTTTTTAATGTACCGTCTGACTTTTTTTACATTAACTTCTTTTACACTCATCTCTTCTTAATTTATGCATGAAATTTATTACAAATATCCTTCAGTATTGTGTCTTAATGGAAATTAAAAAGCAACTACAATAGCTTTAACTCTTTCGTTGGCCTTGGGAAGAATACTTCCCATCGACATGATTTTATAAAATACCCCCGCGGAAAGCGAAAACCCAATTACAATATATATAAAAAAATAGTATTGCTATATTATAAAGGTGGGAAGACTAATTCCCAACTATTATTTTCTTATTGACCTTGCCATCATAAATAGTTTCATACTGGGGCAAGTGAACAAGCGTAATATATATAGAAGTGTAGACCAGTTAACATTCCGTATAGCATTAGCTCGTCCTCTAATAGACGAATATTCCTCAAAAAAATCAAAGAAAGTCCTGCTAGCTTCTAAGTAGGGATTGCAATATTGGACCAAAAGTTCAATACTGGTATTCGGTATTTTTTAGATCTTAATACCGGGATACCGGTTTTAATACCGGTAGTAGAAATTTTAGAAAAAGAAAGAAAACACTAGCGTTTCTTTGTTTTATTCGTCAGTTTTATTTGAGAGTGTTAATATTACAAAAAATAATTTGTTACTTATAAATTATAACGATGTATAAAGAATCCCCCAAAAAAGTAAAAAGGAACATATTTATTTAAATCACAAAAAGTGTTGTTGTTGTGGCTAATGCCACCTGTCTGACGTAGTCAGAACGAGGCCCACGAAATTCATCGTGGCAAGGGCAAGAGGTACGCCTGTCGTTGGCCTTGAGCACCATACAGGTGACAGTGCGATTTAAGCTCAGTGAAACTTACCCGAAGGAACGATAGATGGCGACACGACCTCTATCTCCACCTCCACAATTTCTGCAAGTGAACTGAAGGGGAGGGAAATATTCTCCAGTTCCTGCGCTAGTGAATAAGCCCACAAGACTACGGACCCACTGATTTAACGAGCACGTACTCCGTGTGCACTCGGAGGGTATTTGGTGACATCGAGCATCGAACCCAGGCCTTCCGGTCTGGGTCCGAAACCACTAGGCTACCCACGGCCATACAAAAAAGTGTAAATATCAGTATATATATTCAGTCTGTGGTACGGTTACAAAATTTTGAAATGTGATCTTAAAGAATAAAATGCAGTAATTGTACTGTCATAAGGAACGCAATTTTGGGCAAAAATTACCAGCTTTTGAAAACGCTCTTTCGGCATCTACACTAGTTGGTGGTACTGTTAGCAATGCACGATATTCTTTTTCCAAGTATTATCCCTAAAGCCCTCATCTTCAAGTAAATCAATTTCTCGTTTGAAGGATTTGGGTATAGCTAATTTCTGTTTTGTATTTTGGTTTGTTGAAATTTTTTTAGTTATCGCTAATTCTCTAATTTTTGTTCAAGAAACAATTCCTTTTCACTATCGACATTAGTGTCATCATTATCTTTGATAACTGTACCGAATTCTCCTGAATGTGGATAGGTTTGCGGGTTAAGAAATTGTACGAAAATATACTACAAACTTGGTCAAATTTGAGCTGTTATAGAATAGTTTTGGCCCACCTTCTTTGATGATTCCCCTATTTTATCACTTATCTTATTTGTACGATGCAACTTTATTATTCACAGTCTAATTAATTTCGCCCGTTAGGGAGACATAAAAACAAAAACGTTTACTATTTTTCTTTGTTGGCGATCCCTGATTATATAGTGGAGACAATTTTAAAAAATTTCTATTAAATACCGAAAAAACGGTACTTAAACTAGTGAATACCGGTATTACAAAATTGTACAAATGGCTCAAAATACCAGTATTCGGTATCCCGGTATTACAATCCCTATTTCCAAGCAAAGAAGTGTGTAGCGTGTAGTTCCGAATGATGAGCTCTTAGCCAGTGTGAGAAATCATACCCCAAAGATAGTTTTCAACTATACACGATGTAGGAAATGTGTTAGAAAGGGACAAGAAAAGAGGACCCGCTACATGTTTGTAGAATGCGATGCCCCCTTGTACATCGCAACATGCTTCTAATCTTTTCATGGCAAATATTAACTATTAAATTTAATTTTCCTTATGGCCGTGAATGGATCCTTGGGAAGTATCCTTCCCAACCCTAAAATTTAAATATTAAGATAAAATTGGCAAAATAAAATATATTTCCTTAAATGCTATTGTTTAATTGTTAATAAAACATAAAGAACTGTGAGAAAATCGAAAGAGAAATAAATGTCGCACGAAAGGGTTAACAAAGCAGAAATGGGTTTCAGATAACGTTTTTGATACCTAAAAATATTATAAAATTTTTTGATAACTATTGTCCAGGTCTTTTAAATACATTATAGTAAGCAGACATAACTTTAAATTTAAAACTCATATAATCGATTAGATTTTTTTTCAAACAACACGAACCATGGTTATTTCAGAATAAGTTTTTTGTTTCAACATTTTATTAAAACTATGTACCGTTTCGTTCTACTACAACCGCAGTGGTAGTATCAGAGTTTAACCCTTGAACACACATGTCTCAGGATGATTGTTAGAACATTGACACCATTGTAGCCAGATTGTGTTGTTTTTACACTGTTAGTGAGCATTCAAAATGTTTAAGACGATTGTCAATCCCACCGATGACAAAGTGCGTTCTGTTGAACATTTTTTGAACACAAGGAATGTTAATCCAGGTGAAGCTCACCGGCGACTTGTAGAGATTTATAGTGAAAATGTAATGGGTGATAGAATGATGAGAAAGTGGGTTCGTCAAATCAATGATGGGCTTACCAACGTTTCGTGACGATGTACGTAGGGGTCAATCTTCAGTTGTTAATGGTGATTTGGTTGAAAAGGTGAATGAGAAAATTCATGGAAATATAGAAGGTTCAAAATAAGATTGCTTTATGATGAGTTTTCGCGAAGAACTGTTCAGCAATGGCCCTTTTCCCTGAGGGCATCTTTCTTTGAAGAGGGTATAGACCAATGGTTTCCCGATATGAAAATTTCAAAGCAATTGTAGTAACTATGTAGAAAAATAGTTTCCGATGTGCTTTTTCGTGTAAAAATAAATTTTGTTTCGAAAAAAGATTTTTTTTACGTGGTTTTTTCCATAACTGCATTTAGTTTCCGAACACGCCTCGTAATTTCTTTTTGTACAAGAAATCAATTATAAATAAGCTTAAATGATACATTTTTATTAGAACAACCAAAACACCTTATACTAACGTTCAAAAGATTTAGGCGTTATTAGAGAAAATATTGCTTTTTAGAAATATCTTTCACATACAAATTATATCACTATAGAAGAATATTATAGCATTCTTCGTCATTTTTTTAGAAGCTCAAATCAAAATGTATTTCCCCATTATTTAATTTGAAATTTAACAACTCACTGTAAATTATACAAAGTACAATATTATGCTTCTAGAATATAATAAATTTTTTTAAACAAACGAAAGCAAGTATCTTTTTCTCCCTAGCAATTCACATTTTTAACATTTTCTAAAAATATCTTAATAAACTGAAATCGTTGTTTTTTCAATTCCTACTATTAGTTCACTCTCTCCATATATATGACATGTTTTGAGCCAGAATCAGACTTAGTTTTTAAAAAGTCTTTATTCTAGAATTCGTACATCTCTTCTGACGCTAAGAGCAGGGAGGACAAAATTGCCACGGTGTGTTTTTAGTGGGGGGTTAGCACTTAAAAATCCGATGGGGCAAGTATCGCGGATTTTATATTTGTACTTGAGAGTTAATGCTGACATATAGGGCTATTAAATCTAACGATCTGAAATTCAACATGTTTATTGGCTAGGCCATATGTTCGGAAGAAATAAATGGGTAATTAGTTTAATACTTGAAGATGAAATGAAAAATATGAGTTAAGTGCTAGATAGGGAATTTAATTTTTAATCTAATTTGATTATCCTTACATATATATATATATATATATATATTCTCAAATTTTCAATCGTCAATAAAATACTTTCTATTCATCTATTCAAGTGCAAATACATTTTTAAGCTTGTAGTGGGTGACACTTGATGTTAATACAGTTTTCTCAAATATTAATTCATTCATTAAATTTTGAAAATGAATAAATAGTAACAACATATATAGAAAAGAAAATGGAAAGGTGCAAGGACACTCGTTTTCTATTTTGTCACTTAGTATTCTGATTCTGTCATACGTATATATATATATTTGTATTAATTTAACTATTTTATAAAAAGTAACTAAAATAAAAAATTTCTATGTTGACCTAAGTAGGAATTGACATAAAAAAATTTTCTTATATTATTTGTTGTGATAAGAGAGAATCCCTTTTCCCTAAAATTTGCAATTAATAAGTTATATCAGCAGAGTCATTAACCAATAGGGCAACTACCATTAAAAATGCGTGAAAAATTATTTTCATACATTTATCTATTTTTATTTTTCTTGCACCAACATCGAAGGCTAACATAAGAAAATCTAATAAATCATTTAAGGAAGTATGGTTTTAAAAATACTGTGTTATACAAAAGTTGCTGTAGTTTTCCCGAAATGTCTGAGCTAATTTATTATCTTTTAAGAAAATCTAGAATTAACATGCTTCATTGAAATATTTTATTAATGGCGTATCTGACTTTCAAAAACATAATTGATATTGCTTTTCTATACATTTTATTTGCGACATTTTACTTCATGATCATTTATTCTACATTTTCATGCCGTGTACATTTGAATATTTTTGTTTGTAATAACAGTACCTGCACTAAAACTTCTTACCTCAGTAGTATTTGTACTTTATTAAACTCCAAAATTGGCTAAGTTCCCATACCAGTGAGAAAAATTACATTCAAAATCAAGAGCTCTCTCTACTGGATATTTGAAGGTATTCGACTTGTTCGGGACATATGAACTGATATATGAAAGTAAACGTTCTTAATTTTTTTTTAATGTATTTCTGGGTTTATCGCTTCCCATGTCGAAATTTAATGGAATTTTTAATGGAAGGTTTCCAATGGTTTCTCCCAGTTCCTAACTCGTGAGCTTTATGTTTAGTCCATTAACCTATTTTTTTTTCAATACCTTTTTTCCAATTGATTTACTGAAAAGAGCTAGAATACTCTTATACATTTTTATACTTTCTTTTAAACCAGTTGATTTATGGAACATCTAAAGACTGCAAAAGGAGGAATTTCTTTCGAATTTTAGCCGTAAAAGAGACCTAGTAAAATATTAATAATACAGAATATTCTTGCATTCATCTTGGCCTACTTTGTCGCTAGAACATATCTGAGATTGAAATCCTTTTCTGAAGGTTTGATTCCCATGAATAGTTAGAGGTTTACCAGAATTAAAGTTTGATTTTGATTAATGGCCGAAAACATTCGGTAAAAAAAAACTCACCCTCTTCAGAAAATCATGAAAGCATTGAGAAATCTGGGCTACGTATTTGAATAAGTAAAGAAACACACAAAAATATACATATATATTTAATTGCTAAATACATATTCAAATACTTAAAAGAAGTTAAAACTTACAATTTTCCTAAGCATGCTTATTGTGGAAAGAAATATTATGGTAAAGTTTGATTTTGATGGGAACACATAAAAAAAATGTGGGGTATTATTCTTCGCATTGGAGCAATTTTTTATTTGGTGCCTTACATTTATTGATATAACATTTTGCTCTTCATTTATTTAAGTTTCAATAGCATTTTACTAAAATAAATGGATAAATTTAGTTTACAAATTAATTTAAATCAAAAAAATGTAATGAAAATTAAAAATAAGCATGTATTTTTTTTCTGCTAAATTTTTGTTTCTAGTTATAAATGCATCACATGAAATTTAATTTTAAAAAAATACTAAAATTAAATTCAAATTCATGATACTTCCTTTTTTCAGCAAATATTAAGGCTTAATTTCAATAATTATATAAGCATTTTTTTAACATTTCTTTCACTTGATACTCGTAAGTAATAAAAAATACGAGAGTAGATGTTTTTATTTTAAACTCAACTTGTAAAAAGATAGCGAATAGAATGCCAGAAATTTGCAATTACAGCAGTGCTTCTCAAACTTTCAATGTTTTCCACCCTCAGAATAAGTATTAAATTTTGTTACGACAAGCTCATGGAAGGCACTACTGTGAGTGGTCTCAGGGGTGATAAATTTTTCTAGAGGTCTGAAAATATAAACAATTTTCAAACAGGTATAAATCTTTTAAATTTAAATTAAATGATTCGAATCTTTTATTCATTATTTATAAAAGAATGGGGTTTCAGAAAAGTATAAAATTATTAAAATATAATAATAATTATAAAAATCATAAGCATACGCTATTTTCTAAAATAGTAGCCTCTGATGTATAAAACTTTGTAGAATTATAAAATGCATCATACTCTTTAAACCCTACCTAATTTTATTATTATATATCTTTTGTATTTCAAAATATTTGTAAAATATTGCAATTTTTTAAATGTTTTTTAAAAATGTATTTTTTTTACTTATTAAAATATATAAATTATTCTATTTATATAAAAATAGCTACAGTGTAATAATAATACATTTAATTTTATAAATCAACTTATAGTTATATAAATCAACTTATGTTTATATTTTCAGACCTCTAGAGAAATTTAACACCCCTGAGATCCCTAACTTGTTTTTAATGTATTGATAAATTAATTATCAATACATTTAATCAGTATAAATATGTATTTAATGTTTATTATGTCGGAATGTACTTTAATATGCTTCCCTTATGCAAATTAATACTTATTTTAAATCTTTTGTTTTCGATTTTTCAATATGCTCGCGCCTCCTACAAAGAGATATCATGCCCCCTATAAGGAGGGGTTCCCCACAGTTTTAGAAATCCTGAATTACAGAATATGGAAGAAAGTATTTCACAAATATAGGCCGTATTAAAGTAAACAATATTGAGACATTAAATTTTCAAACTTTCTATAGTGAGATGTATTAGTTAAGGTTAAAAAAAATCCTCTCTTTTATTCTTAAATTTGAAGAGTATGACATCACACACTAATAAATGACAATCATCTTCCCATATTGATAACTTGATATATTATACAAGCTATGTTATTAATACTTCTTAAAGATATTTTCCTAAAATATCTTTTTGCATATATTAAGCAAATTGTAGATTTTTTCGGAAGCATTAGTATTTGAATAAGTAACAATTTTTTTAAAAAAATTAGCAGAAAAATTATTAATTATTATTAAACTTGTAAACTAAAACCACAGTGGGGGAAAATATCAGAGACAGTTAAGTTTGATATTTTTTTCTTAATCAATAATCTAAAAAAATAAATAATTAAGTTAAAATTCAAGCTGAACTTTAAATATTATTTTATACCATTTCCTTTCTCCCAAAACCTTTTCTAGAAACAACTTTTGGAAAAGAAAATATTATTTAATTTTCAATTTGTGAATCTTTATATGAATATTAACTTACTGTACTAACTGCAAATATTTTAACTTAGCATGTTTATTTAATTTCAGTTACTATCTATATAAAAAAATTAAATTTTTGCATTTTTATAATTTAAAGAAATTGAAAAAACTGAGTAAAAAGAGAGGAAGAGAAAAAATTCTTAGATAAAAAAGGCTTTCTTTAATTCCCTAGAGCTCAAAAAGGAAGAAACCATCGTTAAGGCTACAAAAATTTAATTTCGCTTGTGAAGATCTCTGGCTTCGGAAGCTCTTAAGAAAAGTCCCAACTTGAATTCACTTCTACTGCTTCTGGATACAACTTCATGTCAGAGTCACTTAAAGTATTTGTCGAAGCGTCTTTTCCCTCGTTGTATTTTATTTTGTAAACACTTATACTCTTCTTTTTTGAAGAACACTGGGAAATTTAATTTTTATGAAGGGCCTTTTGTAAACTATCTGAATTTAACAAAATACATATTTTACAAAAAAAAATCTTTTAGGACAAATTAATTTGACTCAAATAGGAATAATTATTTGCTTTCCTCATTGATGGATCAATAAAGATTATAATTTAAGGAGGTTTATCACCGGAAACAGGCAATAGTAAATAATATTAAATCATGATACAAAATGTGGATTTTAATTTTTTCAACCTTTCTGATAATTTTACATTTATTCAAAAGATTTTTATGTTTCTCAATGAACTAACTACTTTTAGAACTCTAAAAGCTTTTATACTTTTCCTAAGACATAAATTGTGAAAAAATTGGATTGTTCAGAAAGTAATTTTTGTATTTTTTTGGTGAAAAAAAAGATGATTTTTTTATATTATACATTTTTTTTTAATTATGCATTCTCCATTTTGGTCTAACGTAAGGTTTTTCGTCATGTTTCTGACAGTAGCTTGATTCCACACTTTTAAAACTCCTGCTGTTTTCTAGAAAAAAAATCCTCAATCGAAGCAAAAATGTTTTGCCACCTAAAATCTTTTGTATCCATCGTAACTTTAAAAATAATGGTAGCCATACGCTATACTGAATGATACCACTAATTAGTATTTTTTCTCAATGAATTTTGAATATTTCAGTTTTAATTATTTACTCTTCTATACACGCACACATAACTACCAATGCCTTTTACAAAACATGTAAATTCAATTTCATTTTGATGTTTCCTTCCCTTTATATTATATATACATAGAGAGAGAAGCATACAGGATACCTTTATACTGAACAGCAAAAAGAAATGTCTTTCCATTTTAAATTTGTCAAAACTTCTGAACTTCAAATGCTCAATTGCCTAGGGAAACAAGTTAGGTTTGTCAAACGATATCTTTCGATATCTAAATTGGACGACTATAACCCTTCCATACAGAAAGTCGAACGACCAATCTAAATACGGAAAGAAATGTTGCTATCAACTGCACTCATACCTTACGGGCACCGATAAAGTGGACTCTCGAGTTCTAAAGATCGCCATAAACTATCAGAAACGACACTACTTTTTGAAAAAGGAAAAAGTGTATTTTTATTTCAAGTATACAGGTGGTATAAGAGCTTCATAAGGATCGTACTTTACCTTAAAAATGCGTTTTGTTGGTAAACTGCTTAGAAATAGATGCTCAAGTATCTTTTTAATACAAAGTACTTAAGCATATCTTACACATTGTATCTAAGTGTCATTAATATATTACCACATTCCATATCATAAATTTTCCATTTTTCAAGGTATTTTTTTGCTTTCTCAACCAGTTTGTTTGCTCTTCTTCCACAGTGGTGCTTCAATAATTTTATATATGGCCCGTCTATATTAAAATTTTTATGTGAATTCTCTCTCTCTAACAAAGATATTTTTTTTTACATTGCTATACATATTATTTAATTACACTGATAAATAAAAATTTGACTTATTCGTTGTTTTAATGTGAAGCTAATATTGTAATCAAATAAATTCTTGCGTACTTAAAAGCGATAATAAAAATTTATAGTTCTTTTTCTTGTTAAATGGAGGATAAATATATTTGAATTATTACAATATCAGTTTAGGAGATAGTTCAATAAAATACTGCGTTAATCTACATTAAATTTTCTCACCTTTTATAAAGTAGAATTAATTAAAATGCACTTTGACATTTTATAGGGGAATTTTCTTAGCAATGTTATGTTAATATACTTTTGGGATTGCAATTAATTTATAAAAAGGAACTTATTTAGTTTATTACCTTAAAAACTTAGTTTTTCAGACTATTTTTCGGGGAGGGGGATATATTTTCCACCACACACTAGGAGCTATTCAATAGTAGTATATCAAATTTTGCGTTTTTTATACCTCATTACATTTATAGAATATAATTTGCAAATACTAAAATCTACAAAAGGAATTATAAATGATATATTTTGTATTCAAAAATTTATGAATTAATACACACATTGCTTTCTAAAAAATTTCAAAAAACGGGGATTCAAAAAACAACACACAGGGGGGAATTGCAAGCTATACAAACGTATCTTGTTCTCATGTGCTTTAGTAGAGCAAACATGTCAACACCTGTTTGCTTTTTGTAAAGCTGGAATATAGTCACCAACTTAATCAATATAAATCATCTAGAACAGTATTCTTGCTGTTCAGAAGAGTTAGAGGTTGTCCTTTGCGTTTACGAATTGAAAATCAATTGCCGTGGTGGTAGCCGACATTTCTCCAGTACAAATCATAGGTATGAAAATAACTTCCCTATCGATGTTGGTGATAAAAATACTTTCCACTGCCTTGTAAGGTATTAAGTACATTTATTTAGGTACATGAGTACATTAGTTGCTTTAGTTGGTTCATTAGTTTTACAATTAATTTATTATTTATCTTTTGTGTTCTCTCTTGATTAGTCACCAACGGTCAGCAAGCATTGTTGCATTTTTTACATATTTTTTGGTGAAATCGTTGTTCGTACGGTTTCTTATCTGACCTTGCTTAATCCAATCGGGTTTATTCTCCGGGAAAAATATCTTTTCGCTTCAAAATCCGAGATTCTTGCACTAAGACCTTATTATACCTACATGTATGTGGAGCAATATTTCTTTCAACCATGCTTTTCGAGCAATTTTTACTCAATTGCTTCGAACAACTTCTTGCTAGTGAGCTGAAAAAAATGTTCGAAAGTAAAATTGCTCCAAATTTCAGCCAATAGGGTTCTTCGTCCCCTACGCGAAAACAAGATGGCGGCCTCGTCTTCGTCAAGTGCAATATCAGAAATGTATGAATTAAAATGGAACGAAATGATGGAGAGCGCTTTGATTGACAAAGTTGAAAAATTTCCATACCTATAGAATCCTAAAAACCCCTATTCGGCAAAAAGATTTTTTAAATTAGCGAGCACGCAGTGGTGCTAGTGGCGAGTAATGTTTCAATGCGCAGATAGAGAGTGGCTGACGTCAGAGCATGTCATTTTGCTCACGGCAACCCTTCCCCTTCAGCTGCTTCAAAAAATTGGGCGAAGCGGTTGCTCGAAAAATGCGTGTAGCAATGAAATTGGAAGACCACCTATAGCTAATACAATTTTTCTTTCATAATTATGATGTGGAGTAAATTTCGGTTGATTTAAATATGACCTTCAAAAAATTAGGCATAGCTCGTGTGAAAACATCATGTAATATAAATGTAAAAAAATGTATCAGAAATGAAAGCGCTACATACCATCTCTTTTTCAATTCCTACTATTAGCTCACACTTTCGATATATTTATTAATTTATTTATTTATCTTGGTGGAATTTTCAAACGTTAATAAAATACACTTTAAAGCGCTTAATTGAGCTAAAATTTTATATACATGATTATTTCGGATGACAATACAGTAATTTAATGATAATTAATAAAAATTAATTCATTAAAACTAACTATTCAAAGAATTACAAATACAGCCACGTTGGCATCATTTTTGGCGACTTGGGTCAAAACTTGAAAAGGTTTTTTCTCACGTTTTAAAGCATTCAGTTGCACTGAAATTTTATATAAACGATTGTTTTGGATGACAATACGATATTAATTATGTTAATTGTAACTATTTAATAAAAAGTAGCTAAAATAAAATTTTTCTTTGTTGATCTAAGTAGGAATTGACTTTTTTTTTATGTTACTTGTTTTATGAATATCTTCTAAAATCATGGGGATATGGCATCTAAAAAAATTTCTTGTTTATCAGAGTTACTTTAAACAAATACAAGCATCTGTCATAGCTGAGTGATCCTGATCAGGAATCGCTTGAAATATTTTTGGATTAACTCTTTGAGACTAATTATCCTCATGGTAAAATCAAGTCGTGAGGTTGTCTCAGTTGCATCAAAAATTGGTGGCCACGGTAGACTAATAGTCATGGTCACGAACTTTTGAGTGACTTTGTCGAGTAAAGACTCCGAGTCCTGATGCCATTAAAAACGCACCATGTAATGGGGCTGATGCACGTTAAGTATGTCGTTGCTCACATGAAGAAGTTAGGGGAGTGGATAACCATCTCAGGGGTCGTCGGCGTCACTTGACCGTTTCTTAAAATTACGCGTCCTCTTTCGTCAATAGTTGCTGTGATGTTCATAAGCACTCCCTCAATTCATCAAAATTTTAGTTAATTAATTTGCATCACGTACAGTAAAATGAGAATCCTGCGTGTTGCATTGTCCTCACAATGCTATCAGTTAGTAAAGTCCTTCTAATGCTTGAAATGAAAACTACACAAGTAGGGTATCTTGCAATACCACTTCCGTCGGTATCCCATCATTGCAATTTTGTGCACAGGAGTGCTCAAAATGTTAAAGTCTGTCTCCAATACCTGAATATGTTGTTCCAAAGTGGCGTTTATACACGAAGAAAAAGAAAACGTCATTAAAAGGAGATAATTTGGATTGCTCATGAGAAAATAATAACGAAACCAACTCGGAAAAAAATAATTAGTGTTTTAGTTAAATTTGGAGTAATTGTTTTATTTGAAACAAGCCCTTCTCAAACTTTCAATACTCGCGATCGAATATTCAATCATAATTTTCATCGCCCCCCCCCGCCATACAATAACAATGTACTGAATTCGATAATACGACACTTTGACGCTAAATCTATAACATGTCTTTAACCTCTTAAGTTCCGCCGGCGTATATAAACGTTTCGCTCAGCCAATGCGTAAATTGCGATGGGCGTATTTATACGTCTTTTCTTTTCACTGCTATCTATAAAATTGTTCCGAAGGCCTTGGAATGAAAGAAAATGAATTTCACAGTGCTTGCGAAGGATTTACTTATTTCAGGCGATTTTCTTATTCATTTCCTCTGTCTCCTTCTCCCCAATACATTACATACTTTTGCATACATGCAAAACGGCGGCATTAGGGAAGGAATCGCGTACCTTTTAATCGGTAGTTAAAGGATTAATTATAAACTATTCAAATTATCAAGATAAGTGTTAATGTTTGCATATAATTTTATGTATGAAAAGCCTGTGGAGTCACTGGTAATTATTAAATTTATTCTTAACTTAGCATAATTAAATAAATAATTAAAAACACTGTGCAGTACTGATACATTTATAAGTGTATTACATCGGTGTAAATGTTTATTTTTATTAAGTCAGAAAGTATTTTGCTTATTTACTTTCAGTAAATTAATCATTTTTTAAAAATTTTCTTTTGTTTCCAACTTTTCAATATGCTTTCCTAGGAATATCACGCCCCCTAGGGGGTCATCCAACAGTTTGAGAAACGCTGTCTATTAATTTACCAAATACCATGTAATACGAATTCTGTTCAAATATATACGATCTTAGTATCTGATATTAATAAAAAGCTACTCTTGATTATTAAAAAGCAATTCTATTCCTTATTATTTTATAAACTGGTTAAAATGAACTGAATTTTTTTACATATAAACAGATAGTTTTTTTCGTTAGTTTTTATAGCTCACATAAAATACAAAAGTGTTTCTTCGCTCCGATTCTGAAAAAAATTACCTCGGAAAAGGTACTTCGGTCATAAATCTAAATAAATCTCTCACTTTTAAATTTCGTACGAATTTCCTTTCCTCCTTACTACGGAAAGAGATTTAACTCTTTCTAAAGTTTAAAAAAAAGCTTGCTATTCGTACTTTGACACTTAACGGATGACTGTGAGTGAAAACTATTTTTGAAAACTTTGACAGAAAATAGCTTCAAGATGAATACGTTGTTGAAAGCTTGAGTGAAAGGGTTTCATCTTTCTTAAATATAAATGTCTCCCATTTTGAAAACTTCCTTTCAGCATTTATAAAAAAATATCAATAAATTGTAAAGATATTTCTGTATTCAAATTTCAGTATCGTAAGAAAGAACCATTTTTTTATTTATATTCAAATAGACTCATTATTCCAATCCTCTAGAATCATCACACGAAATAATTGTAAACTCTTTGTGATCATTAATAAGAATTATACTTTCGTAAAAAGAATTGCATGATAATGCAATTAGAAGAATAGATTTAAAATTCATTAACGCGTCAAACGTTTGTACAATGTATATATGATGATCATTTATGATTAAAGTCTGTTTATCCACAAAAACAAGTGCATGAAAAGTATAATCAAAAACTTAATTGTGTTTCATTTCTCTTGCTTTACTATTTTTCACTTTTCATTTTCTTTCCTATCTTACACTTCCTTTTACTACCTTTTTGTGCATATAAAAATGAGCTGATATCTCCCATGAAAAATGGGGGATTATGTTGGATAAATCAAAATTTTTTAAAGAAGTGAGGTATGGTTATTCTGGTAATAAATATACCAGATCATATGATTTAGATTTACACAACTCGAAATCTGCGTTCAGACACCAGCGAGATTTTAATACCGAGCAATAAAGAAACAATTCATTTGGTTATTTAATTAATTAGATAGTTAATTTGGTCAATGTTGCAATTAAATAACCATTTCAATAAGTTATTCTTCAGAATCAGTTTCACTACACCATCTTAAAGTAAAATTGCTAGAAATGATATTTTGGAACCATGGAATTCGATTCCAGACACATTTAACAGTTTGAAGAAGCTGGACCACATGCTATTTTAACCTTATTTTCATCTACCTACGCTTATAAGTCATTATTTTCAGAGACGAATAGTGTTTAAGACTCGCTTAGAAACCGTTTGGCAGATGACTCCAATTCGGCATGCATTCTGCTAAAAGTAATATTTTATAATCCTAATATAAGTTATTTTTCATCTATATATAATCTGCAACAGTACACACTCTAATATTACTTGGATTTGAATTACACGTATAACTAAAACATTTACTACTATAAAGTACAAAAAGTATTTTTTCGTAGTAAATAGTTTTGTGAGTGGTTAGTATTTCATTATATCTTCCCATTAATCACAAGTCAAAATTATTTGATGGCACGTCTATACTTCATCAAATATTTCTTTAGAAAAAATAGCACGTTGATCATAAAGGTTCGCCACCCCTGCACTATACAATCTTAATAGATACCGAAAATTGTTTCAAAGGGAACAACTAACTTAAAATCTCTACATTTTATTTATTAAATATTTGAGTGTGTTACAATCTTTTGCAAAAAAAAGCACTTATTTTCCAAAGGATTGCATAGTCAATGACATATTTTCAAAATTTAGTCAATGTCCGTTAAATCAGCGGATTTTTTTAAAACATATTTTTCGGGTTGTTTGTACCCCAAATTATGTGTTTAAAATTTTTAAAAATTCTTCGACATTTCCCCAAGAAAGTCATTTTATGAGAAACGTTTTAAAAATGTGTTGTAATTGTTAGGATTGAAAATATGTTTGCATATCAGTCAATTATATTTTAATCAATTATAATTTTCAGTAAAATGTTCTTTAGAAAAGCTTTCAATTTGCATATAAAACTGGTAACCGATTATAAAATTTGTGGGGGTTTTACCTTAATGAAGTTCTGTAAGCCCATCTCATATTAAGAAATATAACTCCAAAAAAATGTACTGCAATAATCTATAGGTTTAAATATGCTACACTAATTAATTGTGAAAATGTTTTATTGAGAGAGTCGGAAAAATATCTTCGTTTTCATTCAACGTCGTCTTACATACTTGGAGCATAAATTAGCCATGTGTTTCAAGGAGCCTTTCTTACGAGCACTGCTTTTTCCTGTTTGCAATTTAGTTGTGAATTCTCCTTCACCTCTTGAAGATCTCATGGAAAAAACAGATGATATTGAGAAGAAGCTAGTAGAACTTCTTTTCTTCTGATCTAAAGGCATGTATAAGAAAATTTAATTAATTAAAAACAGCATAAATTTTGTAAATTTCTTTATTTTATTAGACAAAGAATCAGTGATTATTGACCAGAAGCTTTGATCAGTGATACAGAAGCTTTTGAATTTTGCATAACCGAATAAAAATATACAAAGTTCTAAGAAAGCTAATAAAGAGCTAAGAAAACTTCAAAACAACATAATTACTTTTTATACATTAAAATTTCTTTTTCTTGATTGAGTCATTTATCTATATTTCTACTTTTCAAAAGCTTCAATGATATAATATAATTATAATCTTGTTTGGAAATAATTATATTAGTTTTTAGAGCACTTTGAATTTATTTTATTTTTTTGAAAATATCTTTTTAAATTAAATTTTAATTTGAGGGATAAGAAAAGTCTTTAACAGTTGTAATACTGTTGAGTCAAAGGTGTATAGGTAATTCTCGAAATTTTTGTCGCCAAATAAAATTTATCAGATGCTCAACAGGAATTTTTCTCAAGCAGATATCTCTTTTTTTTCCAAATCTTTGTTTACTCCCTAAGAAATTGCCTTCAAATAAAATGTAATATTTAAACCACAGAATAATGCAGCAGTCATCATTCATAAAACGTCAAATAGATTCCCTGTTTTTTTTCCTGATACAACATTCACTCACACTTCTAACATTATTCTTTAAATATTTTCAATTACTTCAAAAATAATAATAATGTTGATTCATATTGACAGAATTTGTGACAGCAGTTTATTGGTACCTGAAGCCTTATTTACGAATTTTAGGAAATCGTTTAATATTGAAACTCTTTGTAATCAGTAAAAATAGTTTACAAGCATATTTGGAATATAGGAAATAAATAAGATACTCTGGAGACTCTGCAAGAATACTTAATAATCAAACAAACACATTTCAGTAAAATACTTTTTCATTGCTTCTGCTTACATAAAGTGTTGTGTAATTTATACATAAAGACCAGGTAAAAGATTTGCAAGAAAAAAAATCGCCAAACCGATTAATATGAGTAAAATCTTTACGGCTTTTACTTGTCTATATAATAAAATGTCTGTCTTTGAAACTGAAGGAGAAACATGAAAGATGTTGTTGGAAGAGAATGTTAAAAAAATATACAATATGTGCAAATTCTTTGTCAATTAAAAATTACTGAGTACTTTTCAAATGATTACTAATCATTTAAACATTGGGAAAAGGACAATTTAAAAGAATAGTCTAAGATTCAGGGAAAAAACATCTGCTCGATATTTGTTCTTCATGGACAATCATGAGAAAACTTTTCTTAACGGCAAAAACTCTAGTTAATCTGTTCACCACTAACCTTCTCTAATTCACTGATTGACCTTCCTCTCTATTAACGGGTTTTAAATTGCCACTACTCTTATAACTGAACATTTAACTAAAAAAATGAAGACATTTTCAAGCAATTAAAAAATATTTTAAAAATGATTATTGTAGCAATTAAATTTTTTCCACTAATGATCAGTTTTTTTTTAATTTATAGTTTAAAAAATGGTAAATAATTGTGTGTGTGTTATACAACCTAACAAACATATCATCGAAAAAAATTAACTGTATTTGTATTAAGATAATTTTATTTTTTAGTGTTTAACCTTATGAGAAAGTAAGGCTGATATAAATAATAATCGGTATCCATGGAATGTTAGCGCGCATGAATAAAGGGTTACGTGGCCAGAACGAACATGGTCAGAGCGGGCAGTGGCTACGGGGAACGGCTGGGCAGAGCGGACATTCTTGTACCTATGGTGTTTTTTCCCTGATCAGTCACATGTCATCTATTGTGCAGTTTCGACCCTTCATTATACTGTTACTTAACATTAATTTTTAAATATTTCTCAGAAAGTTTTTATTTTTATTACATTTTTTACTACATTTAAAATGCATTTCCACTATAATATTTTAACAATTTAATATAAATAATTACATTTGATTGGCAAAAATGTATTTATCCTTGTAATTCGATAATTGAGTGCAACAACAGAAAACTTCAATGAAATTTTTTTAAAAAAACGTTATCCCACGTGAAAGAGATATGCCACTTAAAATACTCTTTCAAATTACATTTGTGATTTTACAAACATTTATTTACTTATTTATCTGTACCCTTTATCTGTTCTAAGATGGGGGGAAATGTGTCCGCTCTAACCACAATGAGTTTCAGAGTGTCCACTCTAACCACGATATCTTATGTGTCCACTCTGACCACGTCCGCTTTACCCACACACACACCACCAAATAAAGTCTTTAATTCAAAATTGATAGTTAACGAAACCAAATTTGAAATCAACGGAATAATTAGTTGTGTATAAGTAGATGAAATTTTTACTTTTAAGATTATGTTTCAATTCCTCAGTGAAAATGAAACAGAATAAACCCAATTAACTACTCAATAATTTTAAGCATTATCTCATTAAAATATCAACAAACTGGTTGCTAACTATTATTACACAAATATCTACCCAAATAAAAGAATCGGAATTGCTAATTGTTCCAAATTTAATAACCAAAGTTTGTTTGATCAATGCAATGTTAACCTCATATTGATATAAATTCAGTTTTATTTGAAATTATTACAAGTCCTTTTCTTACAAGGGGAGGGTACGACTAAGGAAATTCATATGGGGTCGAGACTTGGCGCAAAAGTAGTACTCCTTTAGGGTGTTCAACCCTCAATGTAATTCCGCCGAATGGTCAGTCAGTTCCGAGAAAAAAGCCTTCGAAATTAATGCTTAACTTTTATACAATTAAATTGTAATTTCTTCCAACGATTTCGTAGCCTGGTTCATATATCGTCTGCATACTATGCGCGAGGTCAGGGCTCGATTCATCTCTCAACTTTTTTCTTTCATTTCATTTAATTATTTTTAAAGTTAAATAAATTTATTTATGAAAGGTTTATTAAATATTAAATGATATTTTATGTAATTATTTTGCATTTTATAAAGTAAAAAAAATTAAATAAATTTATTACTTAAATTATTTATTATTAAAATTATTTAAAATTATGATTAATAAAATATTTAAAATAATTATTAAGTAAAGTTATGTACAATAATTATTAATTAAAATTATGTAGAATAATTATTAATTAAAATTATTTAGAATAATTATTAATTAAAATAATTAATAATTAATTAATAAGAATTATTATTAAAATTATTAATTTATTATTGAAATTATCAATTTATTTTAAAATTTATTATTTATTATTGAAATGATTATTAATTTATTATTAAATTTATTATTTATTATTGAAATTATTATAAATTTTTTAAAAATTATTTAAATAAACTTTTTTTTAATTATTTAAAGTTACTTAAAAAAGACTTGTTAAATATTTTATAAAATTATAAAATTATTATATTATTAATATATAAAAAAGACATATTTTTTATTATTTTAAATATAAAATAATTAATTTAATAATAATATACTTTATGAATTATTTTACATTATATATAATATTTTATTTATAGTATATTGTATTTCACATTATAAAACTATTTGTAACTAATTTTTATGCTTAATATCATTTAATATTTATTATAAATATTACTTATTAATATAAAAATCTATTTATAAAATTTAATATAAATATTTATATAATTACAGTATTTTTTACTTTTTTACTTTTATTTTTTACAAAATAATTACATAAAATATCATTTAATATCAAATAAACCTTTCATAAATAAGTTAATTTAATTTTAAAAATAATTAAATGAAATGAAAGAAAAAAGTTGATTGATGAATCGAACCTGGACCCCGCGCATAGTATGCAGTCGATATATCAACCAGGCTACGAAATCGTTAGATGATGTTGAAATTTAATTGTTTAAAAAGCCAAGCATGAGTTTCGAAGGCTTTTTTTTTCCCTCGGAATTGACAGGCCATTTGGCGGAATTACATTGAGGGTTGAACAGCTTAAGGGAGTAACTACTATTACACCAAGTCTCGACCCCAAATGAATTTCCTTTTAGTCATGCCCTCTCCTTGTTAGAATTATTTGTATGAATGTGAAATAGAATCAAGAAAGGTCTCTCAGTAGCTTGACAAAAGACAAATTAATGTTAAATGGGGGAAGCTCGTATGAAAAAGAGATTTAACAACAGTTCTTTTTCAAGAAAAGCGATTTAAAACTCAATTAATCAACTTCATTCTAAGCTTGAAATTCATTTTATCGTAATATGTTAGTTGTGAAGGCAATTTCAGAAAACTCGCTAAAAATACCCAACATTTGTTGTTACTCAGATTTATGACATAAACAAATTACCCAACATTTGTTGTTACTCAGATTTATGACATAAACAAATTACCCAAAACAAACCTTGAGTGAAAAATACCATATTTTAACTTCAGATGACTACATTCTGAAGAGAAGAAAAAACAGATAATATTTTCTAAAAAGAATGATAAATAGCTTGTGAAGAATATTAATTGAAACTGCCTAAGATTGTTTGCAAGGAGATATTTATTATAAGCTAGGCAATTTTTTCACGGATATTTGATTCAAATAGTTGAATTATATTGCGAGACACGGATCTTTATTTTAGTTTCAGGGGCATATTTCACGTATTTTAATTCCACAACAAATTTCGTTCAATTAAAAATATACATTCCTTCTTGAAAAAAAATTTACGGTTTTCTTTTTCAATAATTTGCTTATATTTGTTTGATTGCTTGCAAAATATATCGTTTAACTTTTAATTATATATATTGTAATTGCCTCGTTTAAATAATGCAATTTTTCAAATTTTTTACAAAAAAAATTTATCTATGATTGTAAGATCTGCGCTGCTTAGTCAAAGAATTTGCAGCTTTGTAATTTCAATAGAAATAATAATTAAAATTTATGATTTTAATAAGAAAAGCCATTTCTCCCTTTCTCTACCTTTTCTTGTGGGTTGCTTTACATTGATATGCAAATCATCAATTAATATATCTTGAGCTGTCACTGTCATATCATCTGCATTTAACATAAAAAAAACATCCCTTCCTTTTAATAACGTTACAGGGGTGGCAAACTCAAAGGCTAACTTGGGCAAAACAAACAAGGTTTAACTTAAGGTGGGCCGCAAAAAAAATCAATATGCACAGAAACTTAGGTTTGTTTCGAATAATACACAAAAATAAACATGTAAAAGAACAAGAAAAAATAAATGTTACGTCCTGACACCAGGGATAGCGATCTGAGATCAATTAATCGAAAAATCGATTTATTCGGGCCAAAAAATTCGATTTTTTAAATCGATATGCAGCACTGCATCGATTCAGTGAATCGATATTTCATCCTAGAAAATCGAAATTCGATTTTTTTCTGTTTTGGTAAAAACCATACAATTATTAACAATTAGTTGAACGTACTATCTTTAAAAACCGGTATAAAACGGTGTTGGCGGTTAAAGGGTTAATTTACTGGCAAGAACAAAAAAAACTGTATTTATCAACACATTCACTCAAGAGCCATGATGTATATGAGTATCATTGGATCATCTATTCCTTGTGAGCGCCTTTTTTCGATTGCCGGCAACATCGCAAGTGACGAGCGGAACCACTTGGATCCCAGTAGGCTTGACAGACTGTTGTTTTTAAAAAGCTTAGATATTAAGCATTGGGAACTATAAACTATATTATCTATTTTCTAAACTTTTTAATGTAACAAATACGCTTAGAAAATAAATATCTGATACATTGATATGGTAATAAAAATAATTGTAATTATAGACTATCCTTAACTAAAAACTTGCTGATTTTACTGATAAGAGATCGTTTATTTTGGTATCTTTCTTGTTTTTCATAAAATGGATTTATATTTACATTGTAAATGCAGTTTTGGAAAAAAAATCGATTTTTTAGAAATCAATCTTTAACACCTCGATTTTTTTGTGAATCGATTCATCAGGTTACATTTCGAATCGATTTAAAAATCGATCTTTTACGGAAAGAAACGCTATCCCTACCTGACACCTTTCCCATGCAATTATAATGTTTCGAAAATAAAATTAAACTGCTTATAAAATTATAAGAATATAATTATTTCACAGTTCGATGGAAATTTAAAATAAATAAATGAAAATCATTGAAAATAATGTATTTTATAAAATTGAGAGTTTTGATTTCTACCGCAAATAGAAACTGTAAAAATCAAATAGTAACCAGTGGTTATATTTATTATTTATTGTTGTAATAACTACTAGATGGCGCCACCAGACAGTACTGTTAACTGGAAAACTGTTAATTGAGTCTTTAAGGCTGAGAATACGCTGGTGTGACCTTCACGGGGGAATCTGTCCTAATGTTGTTTCTGTTTCTCTTTATCGTATATATATATATATCCTAGAACTGTAAAGGAGTGATTCTCAAACTTTTAAAGTTTGCGACCCATTTTTCAACTATAATTTTCATCACCCCCCCCATACAATAACTCTGTATTGAATGCAATAATAATTTACTAGGCCGATAAAGCTACAATGAGACCTTAGTTATAAACCTTTCAAATTATCAAGAGATACGCATTAGATTCCGAATATCTTACTTTTAAGCACTAGATATTTGAATTAAATGTAACAATAAATTAATATTTTCTTAAATAATCTTTTATTTTCCACTTTCTGATATGCTCGGGCCCCCCGCACAAAGTTATCACGCTCCCCTGGGGGCGCCCCACAGTTTGAGAATCGCTGCTGTAAAGAATTTACTGTATAGAGCGTCCGAGAACTGTCTAGAATACCTATGTGCCGTAAGAAAACTATACTTAGCCCTGAGCGAATGATCTACCGATTCATCCCAGCGGGCTATAAAGTAATTAAAAAGCAAAGTAATATGGGTTCAATTGCTTTTTATATTCATTTCAGAAGGTGTGAATTAGAATTAACGTTCGGAATTTTTTTCAAGGAGAGAAATTCATACAATTCTCAAATTTATACAAAAATGTGCTTACTGGTTGACTTCGATCCTTTTACAGTATATACATCCAGAGACGATTCTAGCTAGTGTGCAGTGCATGCACAAGACAAAGGGCGGTTGCATATCAAGCAAAATGTTTAACGAATTTCTCGAAATAAAACTTATAATAAATCGAATAAATGTATTGAATTTTAAATAGAGTTTTTAAAAAATCAAAATACACACGTCCCGATAGCATAGTTTAAAAAATAGAATTTTAGTGCAGTGTGACGATTAATTGTCCATTAATGTCTGCTTTTAACACACATCCTTCTCATTTGATAGTAAAATTCGTGTCAGAGCCAGCACTGGCGGCGCACTGTGGGTCGATACTTCACAAAGTTATCTCAGAGATGATTTTTGCAAAAATTGTTTGACAAAAATATCTAATATGGTTAACATTATTAAGAAACAGAAGTGTTTAAATTCAATATGCATTTGGGGGGAATTAAGTTTAATAATAGCCTTACAAATTCGAAAACCAAATAGAGGAAAGAAGTAATCTTTGTGTCTATTTATTCATTTTTGTTAATATTTTACTTTTTACACTTATTCAGGTATGCGAATTTATAACGCCAACGTTTAGTATTAGTCGAAATATGAAAAATGCTCTAGATGGGCTGCGCACTAGGTCTTTGCACGCTGGCGGCCGTCGCCCTAGGATCGGTTCTGTACACATACTACCAACTACCAAATGACTTTTTTTATTTTAATTTTTCATGGTAAATAATACATGAAATTTTAGACGTACTTTACTTTAGGAAAATATTTCACCTTTAATTTGATGCTCTGTGTAACCTGCCGCATCCCCAATGCTCTCAATCATTTCTCCACAATCTTTTTTGTATTTTTGCACATTCATAGGAACTCCGCATTCTGTACATTTTTCAGGAAATCGTGACATTATCTCTACAAATTTGTTGATGTTCTGGGTTAGTTTTTTCATTTCTGTACAAATTTTCTAATAAAAGGAGAAAAAGATTTAATTTTACCAATTTTTACCTCAAAACAAAAATTCAAAATCCCTTAGCAACACATAAAAAATGCTATAAAAGAATTTTTTTAAAAATACTTATATTAAAATCACATGAAGGAGTAACTTTTCTTTTGAAAAGGCAAAAAAATTGAAAGTATTTTGATATAACAGCTTAATTTTTTTCATTTGCTTTGAAACTAGGGTTTCTGATTTCGCAATTTTTCCCTTTCCTCAAAATAAAGAGTGTTTTTTTTTCAGGTATAGAAGTTTAAGTTGGCATTACTTTCCAAGATGGCGACCGATTTAACTGCTGTCAAATGATTTATTCTCAGTTTGGTTTGGCAATTCATCATGAATAGACTCAAGCCTGAACAACGCTTTCAAATTGTGCAATTTCATTTCGAAAATAATAGTTCTGTGCGGAATACGTATCGCGCACTACGTCCATTTTATCGTCGACAAAATCATCCATCACAGCAGTTAATTCGATTAACCATGGAACGTTTTCGCACCACGTTTACTCTAATTGATAACTCGCATCCCAAGAGACGCCGTACGGTGCGTGAAGCTATTGCTACTGTAGAGCGTAGCATTGAGGAAGACCCGAATGAGTCCATCCGCCATCGAGCACAGGAATTGGATCTGTGTCCATCCACTTTATGGAAGATTTTGCGGAAGGATCTTGGTTTGCGTGCTTACAAAATCCAACTCGTGCAAGGATCGAAGCCAAACGATCATCAAGCAAGGCGTAGATTCGTCGAATGGGCCCAAAACGAGATTGCCGTTGTTCCCGATTTTCATAAGCGAATTTTGTTTAGCGATGAAGCGCACTTCTGGTTGAATGGCTACGTCAACAAACAAAACTGCCGCATTTGGAGTGAAGCTAATTCACAAGTGTATGTCGAAACACCGTTACATCCAGAAAAACTGACTGTTTGTGCGCTTTATGGGCTGGTGGAATCCTTCTTCAAAAACGATGAAGGCCACAACGTTACAGTCAATGGTGATCGGTATAGAGCCACGATTACTAACTTTTTCATTCCTGAATTGAACAATCATGATGTCCAGGAGCTGTGGTTCCAACAAGACGGCGCAACATGTCACACAGCTCGTGCCACAATCGATTTATTGAAAGACATGTTTGGTGACCGCCTAATTTCACGTTTTGGACCTGTGAATTGGCCTCCAAGATCTTGTGATTTAACACCGCTAGACTATTTTCTGTGGGACTATGTAAAGTCATTGGTCTTTGCGGATAAGCCACAAACGCTTGACCATTTGGAAGACAACATTCGCCGTGTTATTGCCGATATACGGCCACAAATGTTGGAAAAAGTCATCGAAAATTGGACGTCCAGATTGGACTACATCCGAGCCAGCCGTAGCAGTTCTATGCCAGAAATCATATTTAAAATGTAATGCCACAAGATTATCTTTCGAATAAAAAAAAATTCATGTCAATCGAATAATACATCGTTGTTTTATTGCAATTTAAAGTTCTATACCTCTAAAAAAACACGCTTTACATCGAAATTCCATAAAATTTAAAACCAAGTTATTTTTAATTGATATCCATAAAAATTATATACAATAAGAATACATATAAATTCAAAGTTTATACTCAATTATACAATCAGCTAAAAATACAAAAAAATATATTACTTATTCCTTTTTGAAGTGTAATATAAGCAAACATAAATAATCTATGCATTAATCACTCAACCATGAGCTTAGCTTTGTTATGAAAATAACCATCCGCAGAAAATTCTCTCTCAGTATTAGCTGATGTCTAAGGAATTGTTTTCAAATCCACGCCCAGTTTCATGTTTGAATATCTATTTCAATTATTTTTTAATAAATCATGAATCAATTATTTTTCTAATGTTGTTACTTAGAGATAAATATTAACACAAATACTTGAAAATTTATTTGCTGCAGGAGTAACGATCACGTACGCTAAAAATATTAATTCTTATATTTAAGAAATTTTATTTGCGCAATTGATTTCTTGTTTATGTAATTGATACATATTTATGACATAAAAATAAACAAATATTAATGTAAGAATCTCACACAAAAGTTTCGTTAAGAAAATTAATAAATAAAAAATAGGTATAAAGAATTTTTTTTTTAATTTTCTCTCACAAACAGGTCAGACGTTCATTCCCTTTTTCAAACTGTTGATTCAATTAAATAGTATATAATAAAGACAAGTATTGGAGAGAGGGAAAAAAATTTTAAACAAATTAAATTTTATATATATTATATATATATATATATATATATATATATATATATATAATTATATATATATATATATATAATCCAATATAAAAGAATTTTTTCAATATATAATCATATACATATACATACACATATATATAAATTTATACACACATATACATATACATATAAACAAAAATATAAAAATAATCATATAGTTATATACCTAAGATAACTAAAAGTAGGAAGGAGGCACATAGTATAAAGACAAATTCCTGGCCTTAGGAACCAGGATTGCAGGTTTAAACAAGTTTTGCGGCGCCAACCTTCACCTGTAATTTGTCATACTATGTACCAAGAGGAAAGGAAAGAGTTATATATGTGTAGAATTTAAATATTAAATCATTATATATATATATATATATATATATATATATATATATATATATATATATATAACAGTTTTAACTATAAGTACTTATATTATCAACGTAAATCAATAAATAAGAGCTTCATCTAAGAGTCGCGCTAGTAGACAACGAAATGATGTTCTTTTAGAACTAAATATTTTTAGTTTTCAAAACAATGTTCGACAGACAGACAGGAACTGATCAGGACAAATACTTGTACATATTTACTCTTTCGTATAACAAACAAGCTGCAAAAATTCTCCCCAACCCTACAGAGGCTGTACTCTTTTCTCTTATCACAGTCTTACCCCACTGTTGGGGCTCAAACGGACATAATTTCTCTCTCCAAGGACTTCAGATATTGGACAAATTACAACAATGCGATCTGCTAAAATTTATATATATATATATATATATATATATATATATATATATATATATATATATATATATATATATATATACGAGGATGAGTTGGAAAATAAGTTTTCCCTGTCGACTGTGGTCAGAGTTGTGTATGAAAGTCAAAACATAGAATGAGACATTAAAGATAAGAAATAACTTTATTTTTCCACATAAGTACCAAGTACATTGAGACATTTGCCATACAGCTTGATAAGCTTCAAAACCCTTCCAGGAAAAACTCAGGGCTTTGCATACGGAAGAAACGTTTTATGGCTGGTTTGACTCTTCCAAAGTCCCTTCCGGCGAGATTCTTAAATTACGTGGTCCGTCGCCAAAAGCCCTCGTGTAGCTGAACAGTGCGACGTTAATATTCAATCAATCAATCAACCGGCGAGATTCTTCTTCAAAGCCGGAAACAGATAAAAGTCACTTGGTGCGAGATCATGACTATATGACGGATGATGTAGGCGCTCCTAACCAAGAGTTACAATACGGTTTTGCATTGCCGTCACCGAGTGTGGTTTCGTATTGTCATACAACATCAGAATGCCAGATCTGAGAAGCCCAGGTCACTTTTTCCGAATCCATCTGCTTGATCACTGTCGATCTCTACCCAATGGTGTATTGCTATCTTGCACATTCACCTGCTGTTTCGTTGTTCGACCATAACCATTAAAAGCTTCTTCCGTATTCAAAGCCCTGAGTTTTTCCTGTTGAGCTTTTTGAAGCTTATCGAGGGGTATGACAAATATCTCAACGTACTTGTACTTATGTGGAAAAATAAAGTTATGTCTTATCTCAAAAGTATGTCTTATCTTAAAGTTATGTCTTATGTCTCATTCTATGTTTTGACTTTCATATGCGCATCTGACCACAGTCGGCAGGGCAAACTTATTCTCCAACTCACCTTCGTGTATATACAACTGAATATCGGAGGTTAAAATCCACTATCAAGTAAAACCAGCAACTTCAAATTTTTCCCCCCTGTGTCGCTCCCGAGAATACAAAAAGAATGAAATCATATTTTCGGGAGGAAAAAACCCTATTTGAAAAAAGGCTACTTTAATATTCAGTTCTTACTCTGATAAATAATTAAAATATTGGGAATCAATTAGCAAAAGATTGCACATAGCAAATTAAATTTTTAACTACCGTTAAGTCAGGCGTATAACGTGCACTTTTAACTCAAAAAAAAAAAAGATCGAAACTTAAGGGTGCACGCCAAGTATAAAAAGGAAAAATAACCAGGGAAAAAAATAACAAGAGAGATGAGCATAAAAAAAGTGTTACTTCTACACATATCTAAATACTATTTATTTAAAAGAAATGACTTGTCTTATGTATTAAATGTGTTGTAGTTCTAGAAGAAAACTATTTTGTCAAAAGTCTGGGTTAATACCTCGAATAAACGACTTCAAAACTTAAGAGCAATGTATACTAATATTTCAGAGCAGATTTCTTCGTAAAAAAGGGGGAGCGTGTTGTACAGCGAATATATCTAAACATTAAAAATTTAAGCTTGAAAATATAGGTGCATGTTATATGCCGGATTTTACGGAAGATGAAATTTTTTTTAAAATGCTAGTTCGACTAATCAAATGAGCACCCATTCATTTATCACTATTATATGATAGTTCCTGTATTGAACAACAAGTCTATTTGCTGTAATCTTCTATCTTCTCAAAGGAATATAAAATTTAATTTATTTTAACTAATTAAAAAATAATGTATTTTTGAACTGAATAACTCTAATGAAAAAAACAGGAAACTTGAAAATGACCCGGAAATTCATCATTGCTACTCAGAAAAGGTAGATGTAAAAATTTTGATATATTCCAGTTTGACAGATTTTTTTTATTAACGTCGCACAATAGGTGACTAATGTGTTCTATCGCACTTAAGGCACACACACACACTCATGGCGGATCTTCAAACGTAATTTGAATGTGCGACTCAATAACGCCGGCTTGAGTGCATGACCGAGACCACGATTCATTCCCAAAATTCGGTAACCATTGAACCATTCGCTAACCTCATGAAACAGCAATGGAATTTTATTGCCATTTTGAGATTCCCAAAGGCCCATGGTGAAATATTGTTCGAAATGATAACTAGTGATCAGCAATTCTCGTCAAATTGTTAAATACAAATATTAGGTCAGCGTTTCTCAAACTGTGGGGCGCGCCCCCCTAAGAGGGCGTGGTAACTCTGCAAGGGGGACACGAGCATATTGAAAAGTCGAATTCAAAAGATTATTTAAAAAATATTAGTTTACTGAAAGCAAAATATATTCTTACATATTAAAAATTAAATACTTATTTACACTGATATAATACATTTATAATTGTATCAGTATTGCTCAGTGTATTTTATAATTTATTTAACAATACTTAGTTAAAAACAATTTTAATAATTACCGAGTGACATATATATACGTCCGGAGTAATTAACATTTTGGTTGAGCAAAACGTTTATATACCTCGGTGGCACTTAGGTTAAAGTCGTATATATATATAGTAACTTTAGAGTCTAAGTATAGTATTATATAATCCAATACATTGTTATTGTATGGGGGGCGCGATGAAAATTTTGGTTAAATAGTGGGTCACAAACATTGAAAGTTTGAGAAGCACTGTATTAGGTACATATCTTTTTCTTCAGTCAAAAATACGATAAAAAAGAAAGAATTATAGTTAGTAAATTATGACATTTTTTTTATCAGGAAAAAAAGTCTTTATTATATATTTAAAATGAAACAATACTAAAATGATTTATTGACTTTAAAAAACTAAAGCGTAGTATGAAAGAAACTTTACAAAATTTTACTATTGCTCTGAAGAATAAGTGTGTGTAATGAATTGTTTTATTTTAAAACATAGTTATATATGGAATATTCTGTTCACATAAACATGAAATGACCGAGTGGTCAGAATAGCGTTGTCGAGTCACGGGTTTGAAGAGCAGAGGGTCCAATGCTTGTTAAATCCTTCGAAATTCCGCCGTTGGCGCTATGTGGAAGTTAAGGTATTCGACTACGTTCGGAACCGTGATTTTGCAAAGTGTATAAATGGAAAATATTTATGATATTTAGTGTCACTTAGATTAGAAAACGCATATAAAATTGTTTTAGAAATATTATTACAATAAAAAATTATTTAAGTACAATATTTTGACAAAAAAATGAACATAGAATGACCAAGTTTCAAAAAATTCTCCTTTTATGAAAAATGTTTCTACTATAATAATAATTTGCCTGTATATCAGCGCTTTTCAAACTTTCTATACTTGTGACCCAATTTTCTCTCTCTCAATAATTATTTTCATCGCGCCCCCCTTACATATAATAATAATGAATTGAATTCAATAATACTATACTTTGACGTTAAGCTAAACAATATGAGTTTAATTATAAACCCTACAAATTATTAAGATAAGTATTAAATTTTGTATATAATTTTATGGCATACCCATAAAGTCACTGGTAATTATTAAACTGGTTCTTCACTCAGTTCTGTTAAATTAATTATGAAACACATGGTGCAGTACTGATATATTTAAAAGTGTATTATATCAGTGTAAATATGTATTTATTTTCTATTACGTCCAAATGTTTTGTTGTTGTTGTTTTCGACTTTTCGATATACTCACGCCCTCCTTGTAGGGTTATCATGTGCCCCTAGTGGGCGCACCCCACAGTTTGAGAAACGCTAATGTATATGGCTCAGACCTCTGTACAGAGGCTCAAATAGAATTTTTGAAACGTATAACTTAGAAGTGGATTTATGCATATTTTACTACAACAGAGGGGAGAAATTTTAAGAAAAAAACGCCGATAATTATTTCAATGAGTTGTAACTCTGAAAATAATGTGAACTTTTCAAAAATTCTAGTTGAACCTCTGTAGAGAGGTCTGAGATATATGCAGGCAAAATATTATTATAATAGAAGCATTTTTCACAAAAGGAGAACATTTTGAAAAAGGTTATTCTAAGTTAATTTTTTGCCAAAATGTTGTATTTAAATAAATTTTTTTTGTCATAATGGCCTTAAAACAGTTTTATACATTTATTCTAATTTAAGTGACACTAAATATGATGAAAATTATCCATTTATGTGCTTTTTTTAAAATCATGGTTCCGAACGTAGTCGGATACCTTAAGAGTGGGGGGCCGGTACAGGTGTCGTCCTCATCACTCGACCATGTTCCAAAATTACAAGATTCATCACAAATAGCTCTCGCGCTACTTCTCAGAGGGCGTCCTAAATTCTTAAAAGATGTTTGTAAAGACTAAAAGATTTAAAAAGTGGCTATTTTTCTAAATAAAATTACTTTCCAATGTCATTAAAAGTGTCTAAATACAAAAAAGAAGACATGCAAATCGGCTATAAATTTTTTTCAAAATATTTCTTTATTCATACCTTTAATATTTGAGTTCTGCGACTGACGATGGAACTGTTTCCAGACACTGTGCTTGAATCCTCATCAGACAAAATGCTCTTTCGAGTGTAGTCAGCTGCGATTTGTTTCGTAGTATGTAAAGAAATTGTATCCTGTGACGGAAATGGACATTCTTCCTCTGGAGTAAAATAATAAGATTTCTCCAATGATATATCCGAAAGCTTTGAAAGCATTGCCTTATTCAGGATAGTCAAAGTCTCAAAACTGCGAAGATGTTCTTGAAGAATCTCTAAGTAATGTCTCCATGTGATTAACATTCCACTGTTAGTTTGGATTAAATGAAAATATCTGTAAAATCGAGATATGTCATGAAGGCTACTTGTCTTCCGGATTTCAGCTGTTGCATTGGGTAAAAAACGTATCGATTCATCAAGCCCATTTGGAATACTACATGACCGTTTCAGTTCAAAATCCAAAGAACTAATCTCATCTCGAAATAGACAGTAAGACATATCCAAATTCTGAAAAAAAAATGTAATGTAATTGAAAAAAGAATTAGCTCACAGCTCATCTAAAAAATAAAATAAATATGATGACACACAAGTAAGTTGGGACATCCATATGAGTCACTTCCGTTGCTTTGCGGAATATTAATAATACACGTATTGTATGAAGATATATGAGATGGTACTAGAGGAAGTTTATATATGATACTCTCTCTCTCGCGTACACTAGAATACTCTTTTGATAATCCTGAATTTTGGAATTACAGTTTTTTAAATCATTTTATGGGATATGAAGTTTAAAGCGTAGTATAAAAAACCATTCTTTCAATTCAATCGATATCAACGAATCTCATTTTCTTTAAGGAAGCTCTGAATACTTGTTTCTATTATTGTACTGTCTAAAAGTTTTTTGAAATTTGTATCGTATTGTACATTTTGTCTTGAATATATTAAGGAGGTGGTTACTATGAGACGTCTATTTACCTTAAGTTAAAAGAACATGCTGAAAATGGTTAACAAGGTTACAGATATTACACAAATTAAAACTTCCGTTCAACTGGTTATTTTGAATTCGTTAACGTAACGCTGATCCAATGGAAACTTTACTTTCTTCTAATTCTATAATAGATTTCTGACTATAGTTAAGTGCACACAAAAGAGTATAAATAAAGATTTTTTCAGAGTTGTTTTTCACCCCAATATTTGAAAATATTTCCAAAAATTCTGGAAATCCACAAATAAATAATTAAAATAAACATAAAAATATTTCTATATAAAAATCAAAAAAAGAAATGTTATTCTGGAAAAGCTTTCATTAGTTTTTAAATCATATCTTAGCTTACACCTTAGGCGAAGAAGAAAAACAAAGGTATTTACATACTATCACAACAATGCCAAAGATCAAGATAACTCGCCAAGTTGGTAATCGCGATTTCATATGAGTTGTACACAATCATGTGCTTCGTTTCTTACAATGTCGTCAAAACGGTTACGATAATATTTAAGTACCAAAACAAATTTTGCCAGAAGCTCATTTTTCTGCATTGGATTATTCGTATCCTGTACGTGAATAACATTTCGCCAAGTTGGCGATAGATAAAGTTGTGAGCTGAACTAGAAACCACATTCGTAATTAAATATTTAAATAAAAATTTTAACTTATCCTATTCTTTAACTATTTATTATAATATATTTAAATAATTTAAATTTTCCTATCTTTGATTGACAAAAAAATTAAACAGAAAAGTCCAATACTTCAAAACATTTTAATAATATCACTTTTGATCACAAAAATATTTTTTGCTGACTTTTATTTGTTACCTTTATAATCAATAATTTCAAAACATAACATCCTTCATTTGACATATTAAAAAATATGATGTGGATACAATTTGTTTCGCTGCATGTTCAATTTCTCTCTAAACTTCTAAAAGAATTATGTCTGAAAACTAAAAAAATACTCTCACGAAATCACTTATTTTCTTCATAATTTTTATCTTAAGACAGTAAACGATAAAGTTTCTCAGGGAAAAAATATTGTCTGGTAAAAGTCAAGCTTCGTTAATTCATAATTTTCGTAAGTTTAAAGAACATGTTATTGTCAACTTACTTCTTCAAATCTTTCAAGGGAAAATGTAAATAAAAGTGTTAAATATTTTCTACGTCATTTTAATTTTATTAAAAAAAAATTTTTTTACATCTGGTTCCGAAAAAAATGTATCGTCTGCTGAAATAAACAAAAACTGATATGATGTGCGAAGCTTAAAAACTTATTAACTGCTCTCAAGTGTAATGAAAATAATTTTACACGTGCATGTTATACAAAATTAAATATTTCCCTGAAACTTTTAATATTTTTCTAATTCGTTTTTCCCCCTATTTCGTATACAGCAAGGATATTGTTTAGCCTCTAAAAGGTAATTGACTTAGATGCCAATAAATGGGTCAACTCATCACATATCAAAGTTTTAACATAAAAATTTAATTTTTTAAGATCACGCCCACACATATATATTGTCAGATATTGATCCTTCACCTGATTATTATTTTTGTTTTTGATGCATTTTAGAAATTTAAATTGCTAATGGCATCAGTCAAGCTCTTATCTTGTTCTAATTTTTATAAGAAAAAAAAATTCTATGAGTTGTTACTCATAAATTTTAGAAAATTAATCACTACTAAATAACTAGAGAATAAATAATTATTAGAGTCTTTACACTATTTTGTTCTTTTTTAATATTATTTTTGAGAAGTTAAAGAAAGAAATTAAACAGATTATAGTCACAGTTCTCTGAATTCAATATTCTCTATAACGGAATGTATACACTCCTTTTTTTAAAAAAAAAAATTAAGCTCACTACTGGTAAACTAAAGCCATTATACTGTTATGAATTTTGTGCAATGAATACTTAAAATAGTGTAAATAATTTGTATCTGTATGTGTAATACGTTAATATTACTATCTGTCGTATTTTATTTTATTTTAAATTTGTAATATTCGCAAGCAATGCCGTTCCTTACACTATAATGCCGAATAAATGGAAACTTGGCGAAATGTTGGCGATAGAGTGAAGTTGGCATCATTCATCATCATGAGGCTGCAGAAGTCTCCAGTTTAACTGATAGCTTTAAAGCAGATATTCCTTTAGAATTTCAGGATTTTGAGGAGCAATGGCTTCAGGAATTTAAGATGCCTGGGAGAAAGAATTTATACCCTCTTTGAAAGAGAAGATAACATGGACTGCACTACATGGACCATTTTGGCAAGTTCGCGACCTTGTGGATTTTTCTGGAAATAAGTGGAAAAATCTACTATTATCGCGATCTATGATGTTAACGGATTTTATCGTAAGACCCGTGAGGCCTATAAATTGGGAGTCGCTCACCGAAACTGAATTAAGGCCGTATCACACGCAGACTTATTTCAAGCAATTTTTCCTCCTACTGAGGGTGAAGGGTTGCCGTAAACAAAAAACGACATGCTCTGACGTCAAGCGCGCACTTTCACCACAATGAAATGTTACTCGCTGATTTTTCTCCTTCGGAAACAACCATACATTATTTTTTTATACCGCTCGAGCTTACAGGATTCCTATTGGCTGAATTCCAAGCAATTTTTATTCCGGGCAATTTCTTGAGCTCACTAGCAAGAAATTGCTCTAAAGCGGTTGCTATGGCAACTGAGTAAAAATTGCTCGAATTGGACGAAAAATTGCTTGAAATGTATACGTGTGATACGGCCTTTAGTCTTGCTTTTACCGTTGCACGGAAATATTGAGTATAATAAGGATGACAGCAGTGACATTTTTTAATTTGGTGATGTCCTTTCGTTTGGTGTTGTCTTTTCGTTCGTACGTAAATACCCAAAATTACGCTAATCGCCTCTACTCTTAATGGATTTTTCTGAGATGGTAATGAATTTTGAAGGCTATTAATATCAAGGCAAATATTTCAGACTGTCTTTGCCAAAATTAAGATAAGCTTAAAATAAGATCAAAACACGTTTACGGACGGGGAAAAAATGTCCAATATATTATGGAAATTCGCAATGCAATAGCTTTCGTCCATTTATGTATATATATATATATAGCGCGATGTTTTTAAAATTTTAAAATATTCCATAAATAAGAAATTTTCTCCCATAATATGCAAAGTGAAAACTCATTTAGCATTATGATATAAGAGACGAAATATATGGTACACATTCTGTACTAAAAAAAAATAAAGAAATAGTAAAATAAATGTGCTGTGTAATGCTATTCTTAATAGTATAGTTAAGTCAAAATATTAAATTAATACTGGAGCATTTATCTAAGAAAATGATCGGATTTTTATTTAGATTCTTAAGCATTATGAGAAGACGGCCTTATAAACCCAAGGTAATTTATGTTGTAGAACAACATACTCATATAACAGCTGAATAGCGAGCTCAGGATTCATAATTTCAAAAACCAGATATATTTATGAAAAAAAGATTTAATTAATCAAAGTCTACACCCACGCTAACCTCATAAAAATGTGGGGAATCGAGGCCATTTTAGGTGCAGAACATGGTATTTGATCGCGGTTCAAATTTCTGATGCGTATTAGTTGAGTTAAACGGACTTTTTCGAGGCAGGGAAATAAATGAAGCGTACTAAGACTATTAAAATGTGGTCTGCAGTATCCTCAATTAGTCAGTTCCGGTTTATTCATTGGACGCTTGGGGAGGGCACCCAGGGGCCCGAGGCCCGGATAAGCTGGACTTACCACATTTTTTGGTTATAAATTTCAATCCGCCAGTGCCAAAAGGGCCTGTAGATCTGCGCTCAGGATTCGAAATGAGCTTAAACCTGCATTGCAATTAGTAACTGATGAATAAAGTGTTCAGGCCTTGTATAAAATCTAATAAAAATCATGGTGTGGTATGAGAGAAGCGTATGCATTTAAATGCTGTTACTTATGTTAGTCACATTGACATAAATTGAGGGGGGAGGAAGAAACTGATTGGTTACTACCCCATCAGATCATGGTTCAAAACTGCAGAGTAAATAAATTGTGTCGGTATTAAACATATGAGACATTTTTACTAAAATAAACCAGCTTTTGAACAAAAATTCTTCATTGGGAATTTTTACAAATGAATACATGATGCTCAAATTCTTTAGAAAATCGCTTAGAATTTTTTAAAAATCAGAACCTAAGAATTAAACATGCAATTAAAACCACGGTGAAAAAACGCAGATTTTGTGAAGCGATATCCCCTTCCATTTATGCAGATAATTTGCTTCTTAGCTGATGATAATCCTTTTACACCATACTGCCCTTATTGGGGGGATAATAATTTTTCACTGTCGTAGTTTATGTTTTTACATGCAATTAATAAAAAAATAACGATTTGAGACAACTAACAAAATTAATACTTTTTTTTTAAAAAAAATTTCTTCCAGCTTAATATTTTAATTAAATATTATAAGCAAATTTTGAATTTAATTTAAGCAATGTTATAAAACATTTAAATGAAAAGTAAATACAAGTAATTTCTATATTTTAATATGAGAAGAAATGCTATAATGTGTTAGGTTTATACTATGCTTAAGATAAAATAATTAATTCAAAACTGAGAATAAACTCCAAGAATTAGGAATTACACTATTTTTATTAAATAAGAAAAGAATATTTTAATTAAAACAATAAGTGACTTTTTAAGGGGAGTTGGAAACCTCTCTCTTTCTCTATACTGACAATGTTAAATTGGCTGTTTTCGATGTACCTTTTCTCAAAATCTGTTTTATGTACATGCTTGAAATTTTTCATACTATTAAAGTACATCTCTCTTATTATACTAAAATGAGCTTTTAGCTAATTTTGAATTTTTTAAGAAATTATGAAATATTTTATCAAACATTGCGAAATTTGACCCATTTTTTACTTAAGATATTTGTAAAAATTAAATATATTTGAGTTTTTTACAAAAAGCTCATTTTAGTATATATTAGACATCATTATAAATAATTCATAAAAAATTTACATACCTGTGAACAGTAGTTTCTCAGAAAAGGTACATCGCACATTAAAATTTACATTTTGAGATAAATTGATTTTAATGTATACAGTGAGACTTCTAATCGACTAGAAAATAAAAAAATAAAAGGCTCAATTTAAAATAAAAGATACATGTTTTGGTTTATATTAGTCGTTACACTTTTAATCAAAAACAAAGTAATTTGTTTACAATTTTCGCCATTAAAATGGGCGTGGCCCAAATTCAATGATTATTTAAAAATACGTTTTAAGGGCTTCTAAATACCCTAGAGGTTAAAGTAAGGTATTTTTATAGAAAGGTTAAAATCTATACAGTTTGAAAATGTAAAAATCTCAAATTGTCAAAAAAATAAGATTTTAGCTTTCAAACACCCCTTAATAATATAGATAACTTTCTTTCTACTTTGTTACTTCTAATTAGTACTAAGCATGGACGAAAAAATTTACCACAGAAAAATATCTCCTCTTTCGTTTTTCTTGCAGGCCTTTCTTCATTTATTGAAAGTCTTCGGCTGATTACTTCTGTCCGTGTTACAGAATAAATAAATACAGTAACCTAATAACTCTCCTAAGCTAATCCAGTAATATTCCGTTACAAAATAAAAAGTCCTCTAAACAAATCCAGTAACCTAATAATTTAGAATCACAGTCAGATTGATTGCAAAAAGTCGACATCTAGAAACAAACTTTTTACTCATTGAACTTACTTCACAATGTTATTAAGCTCTATATTCTGAGCCTCTTATGAAGCTATTGTTTTTGGCAACGTATCAATTCGTCATCGAATCCTTTTTCAGAATAAAAGAATAAAATATCTAAAATATCGTTTGGCAAATAAATTTTAAATAATCTTTTTTTTACAAATCGTTTGCTTGCAACAATTTATGTTGCATATATATTCATTTAAATAAATCGTTTGCTATTATTGTTGATCTACTAACTGTTGTCGTAATTGATATGTAAAATAGGGTTTGTGAAAAAATTATAATTTCACAGCTCGAATTTTCTTTTGCAGTTTATAACTATAATTATCTGATTAACCTATATATTTTGTTGCAGTATTGCCTAAATAATAAAGAATGTAGTATTGGGTAAAATTGTGTGTGTTGCAGCTTACGTTCGTTAAGAAATCATTGAGAATTACGAACAATAGCTCATACTTCTTGCAAAAAATATACTATTGAAAAACGAGAACGAATGAAAAAATTAGTCAAAAGTAAATATAATTCATATTCGAAAGAAATATGCAACAACGAAGAAAGTAAATATTCTTAATCTGACAAAAGTTTGCAAAAGATATACGTATGGATCGGAATAAACATGAACATGATAATCAGTAAAAGGACAACTCCATATTTAAGGAAATCATTATTCCGTTTAAAAAATGTTTTTTAAGAGCCTAACTGTTATTATAATTAATTAAATAGAAAATTTTTAAAAAATTCATTTGCTAAAAAGAAAGATAATGCATTAAAAAATCAATTTCTTGCTCAGATGTTCAGTTTAAAAAAAAGTTTATATATATATATATATATATATATATATATATATATATATATATATATATATATATATATATATAACAAAGGAATATTCCCAATTCTCATACCAGTTATATAATAAAGTATAAGTCTATTTACCACAACCTAAGCAAGACCTTAATTTCCAAAAAAAAGTAATGTTTATTCCCTCTACGTGATAAGTGTAGTGACAAAAGTTTTTAAAAAAAAATCCGGACTAAAGTAATCCAATTGACTGATACGGCGTGAGTTGGCATCTACTCGGCTATTACTGTCGACACATAAAGCAATTAAAAAATTTTAAAAAAAGATAATTATTATTAGTTCATTAAAAAAACGGTGTACATTTTTTAAAAATTATCTTCAAAAAATAAATAATAAAATATTTTCTATTTTTTAAAAAAAAATTGCTGCATAACAAATAAAAGAATTCACGAGCTTTTCAATTTCTTAAATTTGGTGGTTATGTTCGTTTTAATAATGCTCCAGAGCTACTCTAGAACCTCATTGGGATGGTCATGATCGTGAACAGTATTGCCGGTCCTCTTGGTAAAAGCGAGCTCTTGGTACAAGTTGACGCATTTTCTTTTCTTCATTGCTAACGGTGTGGAATAAACTATAGAATAGTTGTGATAGTAGAATTTCATCGAAATTATTCGTAGTTAATGATACATAACTATGCTCTAAGCTTTCTTATTCATACTAAAGCTGCTTTATATTGATTGATTCAGCATAATTTTTTTTGAGAATTGCGCGATTACATATTGTTACGAATTTTGTGTCTAATGCTTAAAATAGTGTAAATGATTTATAAATATCTGGATGTGTAATATGTTAATATTACTTTCTGTTGTATTTTTTTTTATGCAAAACTTGTAATATTCACACACAAGCAACGCCGTTCCTTACATTATAATCGCGATTGGAATGGAAACTTCGTGAAATGTTGGTGATAAAGTCAAATTAGCATCATTTTTGGCTACCATCTTGGGGACAATTTTTGGCGAGTTGGTGACCATATGGTTGCTTCTGGAAATTGCTGCAGAAATCTATTAATTTCACGATCTATGGATCTATGACATAAGCGGATCTTTGAAGAAAGATCAGTGATGGCTGTAAATAAAAGCCGCTTGCCGAAGATGAATTAGTATTGTTTTGAACGTGAAGAGTCGACGAGCGATTAGTAGCTGCAATCGAGCGAATGCTTGCGAATAATCTTAACTATTACATATTTGCATTTTTAGACACTGATAGTTGTGTCTGAGTGCTACAGAAGGTGTGAAGGCTTTCTGGGATTTATTGAGATAATTTTAGTGCTGTGTCCTGTATTTCAAGGATTGTTTTTCTACAACAAATGTTCATCGCTCCTGAAAAACTGTCTTGTTCTTTGAGACTGAGAGCATTCCGATCTACGTAACAACATTATTGTGGTTTGCAAAAAAGTGCAAGTTTTTTTAAAATTATTTAATCCAGAAACCAATCCATTCAAAGAATATTTATCCTTATTTGAAAAAATAGCAGGAATAGAGGAATATCAATATGATTTTATACAAACCTTTAATTACACAATCAGTTAGAAAGAGAGCTCCTCGCATTTTTTTTCTTCCTCAACGGAAGGGGGAGGGGAAACCGAACGGCTTCGCATGATTTAGCATATTTCGTAACATGACGTCATGGTAAGTTTTGAAGACTTGTTTTTATTCGTCTATTTTTTTAACAGGATTACGACCCCTTTTCGAATGAATTATGGCAAAAATGCATCCTTTCAAAAACTTATTGAAAATTATTTAGAAGACTATGAAAAGGTCGTCTGAGTTGCGTAGTTGGTTAGGCGCTGGCTTTATACTACCAAGTTTGCGGGTGCGACCGTAATGAGCCCCGAGTTTGACACCTCTGCTCTACATATATAATGGCGGAAATTATCATTCATTTGCAGTAAATATTGCTTTCATTCCATTAAATTATTTGAGTATTAATTTAGTTTTAAAAGCACACACACAATTCGTATTTTTTTTAAAAAATCATTTTAACTTTTTAGTTTCGTCATTTGCGTTATGAAATGATTTTTGAACGATAAATCATTCATTAAAATATTTGTTGTTAACACTTTATATGTCTTATTCTGTTAAAAAAAATTAATTATCTATATATTCAAGAAATAATAAAAGATAGTTCATATTTAAATAGCAAAAGCTATAATTCCTTTCTTTATTGTCACGGCTTTTTTTTTAAATCCTATTTTCGATAGTTTATGCACAGCTTTAAATGTTCATGGAATTTTAAACCAAGTTAAAAACTTTAAATGTCTTTAAACATTAAGTTTAATTTTTTTTTATTTTAGCTGGTATAAGTGCTTTTAACGAAAATTAGCATAAAAACTTAACAAGGAAACGAAAAGATCTTTTATTTACCTCTTAATATAATATATGAATTTTTACAATTATTAATTTCTTAACGAACCTGAAACAAAAATTAAATAAAATCTTGCCTAGGCTATTTAAAGTTTAACTTAACCAACCTAAATCTTAATAACAACTGAAAATTCACAGAACCCTCCATGCCCCCCTCTTTTTTCCGACATCTTTAATTAAATCCGGACACAATGCAAATTTTCACAAAGCACTTTTTCTTCACTTCAGGGCACGATCATTTCTATTGACTCTAATTTCTTAATAAAAAAAAATCTCGTTGTTTCCCGTTTTTAAAAGCTTTTTTAGAATTAATGACCACCTCCGGGCATAAAAATTGATTAAAAAAAGAATTTTTTTTTTTTTTATCATTTTTTTCGGTCATTACTTTTTTTGCTTCATAAACCTTTATTCGCGTTCTAGGAATATGTTGCGAAAGATTACAATGAATAAATAATGATTTACGGCTACCCTGAGTAAAATTTTCTGCACCGAAGCATCATTCAGTTCATTTTTAAACATATTTATAATCTCTTATAGTCTCTAAAGTAAGCAGATACAGGCGGTTTTTATTTAAGGGCACAACTATAAGTTAGTGTTCAACAGTAACGCTAAGCTACATTTAAAGTTTCGAAGAAATGCAAGAAATGTATATTAAAAATAAAATGTACATTTTTCATCAATTTCTTAACCAAGTAAACAATTAACAAATAAATCAATTCAAAAATTTATACTATTGCCCATCACATTACATATTTTATTTATTTTCAGAATGTACAAAAAAAAATTAGAAAATTTGTTAAAAAAGTTTTTAAAAAATACAGCATGAACTTTTATACCAGATATCAGACTTTTTGCTTAATTTATTACATGCATTAATTTTAGAAATCCAAACTATTTTTTTTTATTTTACACTAGCGAGGGGGTCCTTCTGTCCGCCAGGCGGCGAACCAACCACTATTGTACAAGATATACAACTGTTCATACTCATTGCTCAAATTGTAACACTGTAATTTGCATGTATCATGTAGTCTATTTTTTCCAATATATTGTAAGCAGAAATTGTAAGAAATAAATTTCAAGTCTTCATCCAAGCATTTTAATTTGTACTTCAATTTAGTGCAGCTTCAAGAAGGATGTTCCTAATCACACACTTTTTTCTTTTAATTGCGCTGAATTTTTATTCCGTTTTCGCTTCTGCCCCTTGACAGAGCCACATACAGAGTCCGTAAGTTCATATTGTTTCCGCTTCGATGTTACACATAAACCATTTTTACTAACTATACCTTATGTATAAATAAATTTATTACAGCACCACTAAAAACTTTTATATAGAGAGAGAGAGAGATTTCCTTGTTCATCCTTGAACATGATTTTTGATGTGTAGCATCTTTCCTCTTGGTTGCTGGATGTTTATCGGAGTGATTTCGTGAAAAGGGACGGAAATGGGTAACAGGAAGTGACGTCATTGGGAACTTGGCGAGATCTTAGCGATAGAGCCAAGTTGGTATCATATTTGGCGACCGAATTTTCCGCCAATTTGGCGACATTGGCGACCATGTAGACGAGTTCAGGGCCCTCTGGATTCTTCTAGAAATTAGTGTTCGCTGCCAATTTCACGCTCTGTGACGCGTGCGGATTTTTCTGGAAGCTTCCTCCGGCTGTATAAATCTTTTACATACGCGTATTTTAAACACTGATAATTGTGTTTGATTGCTGTTGAATGCGGGAAGACCTTCGGAGATTTACTCTGTGAATATTGCTGCGGAATCCTGTATTTAAAGAGAATTGGATTTCCTATAATAAATTCGCATCGCTCTTAAAGAACTGTTCTTTTTCTTTGTGGCCATTTTGCATAAAATCCTCGAACTCCGGTCAACGTAACAATTTGGTTCCGGGGGGGGATAGTGGATTTTTTTTAGTATTTTTCCCAGTGTCATTGGGGTCCATATAGTATTAATAACCAGAAGAATTTAATACGTAAAGATAAAAATAATTCGGGTCTTAAAGGGATATACCGAAGATGGTTCTGTCTTTTAAAAAAATCTATCTCTCGCTCCCCATGATTTTGAGTGGTGATTTTAATTTTAACATTAGTTTGCCAAAAGCTGAGCCGCTCATAGCTTTTATGAAAGATGAACTCAAGCTCGAAATGAACACAAATCAAAATAACAGTGGTACTGTTATTGATGCTGTTTTTTTCAACGGTTTTTAAATACTTTGAAATCACAAGTATATGTGTCATATTTTAGTTATCATAAGTTTATTATTGCCGCTCTTCCCCAAATTGAACAAGAATAATTATTTTTGATTAAAAAAATTGCATTATTCCTTGTGTTAATTAAATAAAATTTTCATTAAAGATATAATTATTCGATAGAAAATTATTTCCAATCATACTGGATTCATTTTTTCCAGAATTTATGTTACTATTGCGTATTTACTACGATAACATGTAAGACACACATCATATGCGACTACTGTAAGGCTCGTTTCTTTTTTCTTTTTGTTCATCTCATAAGGAAGAAATCTTTGTTTTGTTAGTGAAAAAATACTGTGAAAATGCATATTAAGTATCTAATTATATTTAAGAAGACAGAAAAATTAAATGTTCTTAAAAATATATACAAAAAAAAATTTGATCAATTACAACGAAAAACATGTTCTTCTGAAGTTTTGAAACATTTATCTAATTACGAAACATTTATCTAGAGACCTTCATTTTCACTTAATAAATGCGAAGTGTCAAGAAAATTAACACTCCCCCTCCCCTTTTACAGTCTTATCGCTCAGCTTTTGGTCTTAGATTTTCTTTAAAAAGCTTTGTTCATGTAATATCATTTAATTATACACTTTAAATGAATTTGTAACATGATAAAAAAAACTTTCGAAAGGTAAAAAAGATATAAATATATCAGATATAATGATCTCTTTAAAAATTCAATTAGCATTTGCAATAAAAAAAATCAAAGTATCTAGAAAGAAAAAGTTTTAATAATAGAAGATACGTCATTAATATAATTTTTTTATTAAAGCTTTATAAAAAAAAGTTATAGAAATTTCTAAAAAAACACTTAAATTATCTCACGCGAAAGAAACTTTATCTCAATTTTATTTTATTTTAGAAACAAAATCAAGTAATGTTACGAATATAAAAAGGATTCAAATTAATGAAAACAATACAATATTATTGTAGAACGATTCCGTGTATAATATGAAGTCTTGGTAAACTAACTTATTTTGTTTAAAACGGAAAAAGACTTTAAAAAATAATTGTTTTCTATGCAAATAATTCAAAAGTATTTAGTTTCTAAGAAATTTTATTAATCTCCTCTTTTAGGAATGCCTTACATAAATGGGTAAGGTAAATTAAAACTAAAATTATGATAATTTCAAACTCCTTTAAACAATGTTATACATCTTGACGCATTTACTAAAAACAGTCATGTGAACAACAAAACATGCATTTTTACATTTCAATTTGATGCAAGAATATAAAGCAAGATTTCTAATAAAATCTAACTTTTGATATACTTTCAGTTCACACGAACATTTTATCAATCAATTTTCTAATAAAATGTGTATACCTTCAACTAACATTCAATTGAAAGAAACAGTTTGATCATTTCTTTTCATTGGTTTTCTATAATAGATAAAATGAATAAAATATTCTTCGCAACGACGTCTTATTGATGTTATTGCGTTTGGAAGCCACATAGTTGTGAACAGCTATTTTCTACGTTGAAGTCTCCGATGAAGAAATACAATCAAAATATTGGGTACTTTACCGTTTCACCAGCGCAAGCGCTTAAAAACAAAATCACAAAAAATCACAAGCCTATCGTTTTTTTTTCATTGAATCTTATTCTTTGCATTATTATCTTTCGATTGATATATCACTTGTGCATGTCGGAAAGTTAGAAGTTGAATAAAACTTCATTTGAAAACAAATTAGGCAATTCAGCCACACACCCTTTTTAGAAAAAAAAGCTAAAAAAGGCGTTATGATAAAAAAAAATCTATTTTATAAATAGAAATAATATCCATAAAAAAGGATGTGTAGTATTAAAAGCAGAATATTTCCGAGGCAATACAATAATGTAATTTTTCTTCCCTGTGAAATGTGTGCATGTAAAATTTTTAAATTAAGGCATTTTATATTAATAATTTTATAATTTCAGTTCTTATTCCTGATATATTTTTCATACAAATGTAATACTTTAATATTATAAGAAGGAAAACAGCTAAAATTTCTGTCGTGACAGAAAAAAAAAAAAAAAAAATTTTTAACGTTTTTCTTGAATTTTCTTGTGCAATTGGTACTCTCTAAAAATTGATCATTTATAAAAATGTGTGGGTTGAAAAAATATGAAAATGCAATTATTTTAAAGAAAAATGTATAACTAATATCTTAAAGTGGTATTTTAAGTTTAATTAAGCTTATAATAATTATTTTTTCAGAATTATAAACATTAAAGTGGTTTTTCTCAGTTTGTGTTTTTCGAAACCTTAGTGCATTCAAAATGCTACTCATTCGACAATTATTTACCGATCACTTCCATTTTTTTCCTGCGTGTTAAAAATAAAGCATGTAATAAAGTTAGGTATGCGTTTTGCTATAAACGGAATACTTTAAAAAAAAAAATAAAATGTAAGACATGTTGGCTTTTTCTTTGATTTTTAGCCTGTATTTTTTTCTCAAAAACTAATGAAGTTATTCTAAAATAGATCACTAAAGTTGTTTAGAACATCCATAAGAGTATTATAAAAAAATTTCAGGTCAAAAAATTAATTTTTACAAAAGGAGTAGGATTTTAAAGTTTTCCCAATTTTCTTCAAAAAATTTAAATTTTTAAAATTGTGTGAATAATATATGAAAATTTTCATCTGGTAACATTTTCTTGAATAGAAACATTGTGTAAAATGCTAAAATAATATTTTTAAATACGTAAATAAAGAAGTTTGCTCAAAGGGTATCACAAGTCTTCTTAAGTCTCCAAAAATAATTCAACCAACGCCAAACGAATATTAACGCTGATAATTCTTAACCGATACATTTTCAAATCAAGTCACGGTCTTTTCTTACCTTTTCATACTACGCCAAAAATAGATTTCAAAAACCAATGAAAACTAACATTCTTTTCTCTTTTTTTTCTCATATACGAAGGCTGTTCAGAAAGTATCGAGACTGAATTTATTATTCAAAAACATACATACATAAACAAGTTTTGAGTCAATCTCCTTCGAAATATCTCCATTGGCAGTAACACACTTGGCCCAACAATGTTTCCAGTCCTCGAAACATTTCTGGAACTCGGACTTTGGGATGGCCTGAAGCTGCTGTGTCGAATTCTGTTTTATGGTTTCAATGTCCTGAAACCGGTGTCTTTTTAAGGTGTTCTTGATCTTGGGAAAAAGGAAAAAATCAGGAGGTGACATATCCGGTGAGTAGGGAGGATGTGCTACTTGGATGGTTCCATGTTTTGTCAGGAACTGCTGCTCAAGATTGGCGGTGTGCGCTGGGGCTCCGTCATGATGAAGCATCCAGCGAGAGGACACCTTCAACACCGGTCGTTTTCTGCGAACAGTCTCTCTTAATTTTCTCATGACGTCCAAGTAGAATTCTTTGTTCAATGTCTGGCCCTGGGCAGCTTACTCATGATGAACAATTCCATCTGCATCGAAAAACACAATCAACATGACTTTGATCTTTGATCGCACCTGCCGTGCTTTCTTTGGCCGAGGGGAACCGGGGATTTTCCATTGTGACGATTTCTGCTTTGTTTCGGGATAGTATCCGTAAACCCACGACTCATTCCCAGTGAGGATGAGCTTCATGAACACCGGATCGTCGCTTGTACTTTGAAACAAATCAGATGATGTTGCCAGTCGTTGGAATTGCTGATCCTCAGTGAGGAGACGCGGCACAAACTTTGCAGACACTCGGCGCATGTTCAAGTCCTTTCTCAAAATTTCATCACATGATCCTACGGAAATGTGACTCTCCTGTGCAATTTCTCGGACTGGTAAACGACGATCAGAGCACACCACAGCCTTCACTTGTGCAATCTTGTCCGCATTGAGAGAGGTGGACGGGCGTCCAGAACGGGGATCACTGTTCACTGATTGACGACCCTCCTTGAATCGCCGGAACCACTCGAAAACCCGAGCACGACTCATCTCGAAATGCTGTTTTCATCATCTCGTAGGTTTCGGTGCCCATTTTACCGAGCTTAAAGCAAAACGATACAGATTCGCTGATCCGTGTTTTCACAATTTTTCTTTTTTCGACGAACGCACGCAAACACTCCACGTGAAAGAAGTCAGTGTGACTGAACGGCGCGCTGTACAGACCTACTGATTTTTGTGAGACAAGGTGAAATATGCGCACAGTCCCTCTGCTAAAGGTTTTCTGGAATAAATAGAATAAATTCAGTATCGATACTTTCTGAAAAGCCTTCGTATATATTGTGTGTTGTCGCCAATAAAACCTGCTTGGCGAGAATTGCTCCGACGAAACAGAGAAGTACCAAATATGGTACAAGCACTGAGAGGAATTATTGAGAATTTTACTTACTTTTATCGAAACAGATACAGAACACTTACTTTTATCGAAACATCACTTTCGTGACACTGAAAAGATACACTTAACGTAATCTTAACCTCTTTTCTTAACCTTTACATGACTATAAAGTTGCTAAGAGTAAATATTAGTACGTACCTATTCATTTAAGTTTGTCTCTAAATGTAAAATAAATAAAAATCATAAGAAAAATACAAAACAATGTGTAGTTTTCGTCGAATATTATGGGAATAGAATAGAATTATTCCTATAGAATTAACTTGTCATTTTTAGCATCTGTTTTCAATTGTTTGAATACACTTTATAATTGCACAAAATTATACTTACAAAATAACATAAAGCATGTTAGAAAATACAGTAATATAGTATTACACGACACAATAAACTGAAATTATAATTGAGTACAGCCTACAAATGTTTAATCATTGGAGCCAATTGATTTGACAGTATTCCCCCTGTTCTAGAAATTTAGTTGCAGGTGCATCTACCAGATGCTGAGTAACTTTGGTCAAAATAAGACTAGACGTCTTTCAAGATAATTCTTTTATTCTACTGAGGACGGCACATTAAAATACATAAAAAATAAACGTTCGGCAACCGCCGAGCGTCCAACCAGTACTCTGAATATATTCGTCAGCTCGCAGAATGACGTCACAAAACAACGCCGCCTAGCGGCACTTTTTATTTCACTTCATTTTGCAACATCCTCCCCCTTGAGACTCGCAAAGAGTCTCAAGCACATAACAAATTCTATTAAATAAATCCAGTTTCTTTGGTTTCTTCACACATCTCCCGGATGAAGTATATTTTTTAAATATTACCTCATCGGGTGACAGAGTTTCAGATACAGTGGGAATTGATTTTCTGACACATATGTTAATGGTCTACAATTTATAATGGATTCACAATCACAAAGCACAGTATACAATTCATCATATTTTAACACTGATCTACCCAAAGTACGCTTTAACAATTCTTTTACAGTGCGGACCAGCCTTTCCCACCAAGCTGCAGTAGGTGGGATAAATTTCCATAATATTTTTGGAGTTCTAGTTTCTTCCACTATTTTGCTCCAATTCAATTTTGATAGATCATTAAAAGCGCCTCGAAAGTTAGTTCCGTTATCGCAATAGATTGTTCGTGGCCGACCACGCCTAGCAATAAAGCATCTAAGGGCCAAAAGAAAAGCATCAGAAGTTAGGGAATTAACAAGTTCAAGATGAATAGCACGGTATACCGCGCAAGTAAACAAAGTTATCCACACTTTTCTTCCATCTTTCAAAAAATAAAGGCCCCGCCAAATCTATTCCTACAATTTCAAAAGGTGCACAGTCTGTTACTCGGTCTGGTGGTAAAGGCGTTGGTTCGCTTGACAGGGATTTAACTTTAAAGCGTTTACAGAATATACAATTATACAGAACATTTTTTATAGCTTTCCTAGCTCTAATTATCCAATATCTTTCTCTTAACAAACATTGCATCATTTGAATTCCCGCGTGACAATTTTTCTTATGTACATCTCTAATTAATAGCTTAGTAAGTTCACACATTTTTCTGGTAACAATATTGGGTACAAAAATGATCTTTCATCATCTCGATTAAGTATTTTAGTTTTCACCCGTAAAATACCTTCATCATCTATGTAAGTCTCAGTATAATTTGAAGATTTCGCATCAGGAAGGTAATAGCTCTGAACTAAACGAATTAATTTCTTTTCAGAATTTTCAATTTCTGATTGTGAAAGTTCAGAATCCTTACATTTTCCATTCAACAAAGTACAATTATTCACAAACCTTAAAATCCATGAAAAAACTCTAATCATTTTATTATAATCAGATATAGCATACAAATGCCAAGGAGGTGCGTCTCTTGGGAGATCAATATTTACCACTTTTAATTTTTTCCTTTCCAATTCTACTTCCTCCGAATCGCCAGGAGTTTCTCCAAGAGGCCAATATTCAGGGCTTTCTCGCAACCACAAAGGTCCTTCCCACCACCTAGAGATAAGCATTTGCTGAGGAGAACAACCACGCGATAATAAGTCTGCAATGTTAAGATTTCCGGGTACATGCTTCCATAAATGACCTCGAGTTAGTTGACGAATTTCTTTAACCCTATTTTCTACAAAAACGGACCAACTCCCTTTTTCTTTATCCACCAAAGGGCTGTAGTAGAATCGGACCAAAATGTAATTCTTAAGTTCGGTAAATTAAGCGCATTGACAATAGAATTCGCAAGTCTAGAACCGATGCAACAAGCCATTAGCTCCAAAAGAGGTATACTCAAAGGCTTTAGAGGGGCTACTCTGGCCTTGGCTCGAACGAGTTACCTTTACATCTGATTTAAACATTGATCTCACAAAGACGCACGCTGCATACGCCTCCTTGGAAGCGTCAACAAAAACATGTAATTCAGAAGTGGAATTAATGATCATACATCTTGACAAAGTAACATCTTTCAATACATACAAATCTCTAAACCATTTTAAAAATACATTTACATCCTTAGGAGACAATTCACTGTCCCAAGCAATTTTCATTTTCCACAAATGTTGTATTAATAGTTTCGGAAGCAATGTAGCTGGAGTTAATAAGCCAATAGGATCAAAAATTTTCTGCACAATTGCCAAAATTAATCTTTTTGTGATTTTTGTTTCACAGGTCAAAGTATCCATATCTGTGCAGCACTTCAAGGTATCAGTTTCTAAATTCCAAATTACTCCCAAAACGGAAGTATCTCCTGAGCTTCTATCAACATTTTTGCCAGCCACATTGCTTTCAAAACCACGCAGGTTGAAACATCCATTCAACATGATCAATTTCGCATGTTCAATGAAACGTCCCTGCTCGTCAGTATTAAACACACCAGATACACAATTGTCCACATAGAATGAACTTTTCAGTTTCTGAGCAACCTCTTCATGTTGAGGTTGACAATTTTCCAAAAGATGCATTCAGCAGAAAAGGGCTAGAAGGAACACCAAACACAACTCTGCAGTGCCTATACACGATCCGCCCTTCACTAGATGGGAAAAAAAATCTAAGAAAATCTCTGTCTTTCGGTGCTACAGACAGCATTAAGAAAAGCCTTCTCTATATCCGCACTAATACCGATTGGATACATTCTAAATCGATCGAGAATATCAGGTATTAGCTCTATCAAATTAGTTCTCTTTAATAAACATTCATTTAAAGAAGGTTTCCCTTTTTCGGAGGCCGAGGCGTCAAAAACGGGGCGAATTTTGGTCGTTTGACTATCTAATTTAATAACTGGCCTGTGAGCCAAATAATGGCATTCTTTATTCAATTCTAAATCTGGTACGCGTTCAATAATGTTCAATTTTTCCCAATCCTGAAATACCTTTTGATAATCCATAAAAATTTCCCACATCCAAATCTATTTATCATTCCTTCATGTCGTTTCCAGACCAATTCTTTATTACTTGGTAACTTCAATGAGTCATACTTCCAAGGGAGTTCTACTTCATACCTTCCATCAGGAAGAATTTTAATTCTGTTATTAAAATCATTTAAGCTAAGTTCAGTTTTCTGTTTTTCAATTTCAGTAGGACTGGAAATTCCTAAAACCTCAAGTTCCCAAAGTTTATTAACTGGTATGTTCATAGAATGCATCGATAATGTTGTTACAATATTATCCTTTACACATGAACCCTTTCCAAATACTGTCCAACCTAGTTTCGTTTCTACGGCAGTTAAGCCGGACTCTAATTCTACAGAATTCCCTGTTAATAATTTTCCTAAGACATCTGCACCGATTTAAAGATTGATTTCCGTTTCCTTTCGAAAAGAATCAGTAAATTTCATTTTCTTTCTTTTTAATTCATTCAAGACCTGTTTATCTTCAATCTTCGGAATATATCCGCAAATCATTTTTTCAGAAAGAGCTTCAAAACTACAAGTATACGTCTTGTTTAAATTACTAACCTCTACCGGAAATATATCATGTTTTTTTGGTTTTGTTTCACTCCCTCAAAGAGTGCATGAATCACTGTTTCGCTTCTAAGCGGAAGTGCTTTTAGATGAGCTATTACATTTTCGCTAACGTAAGTACTTTGAGATCCACTATCAATCACAGCATGGATTAACTTTTCCTGACCTTGACACCGAATAATAACGCAAAGCGTTTGCAAAAATACAGTTTTGCTTTTACTGGAGTTAGAGAGAGAACTTTCCGATTTTGGAATAGATTTCGGTTTCATTTCTTTTTAAGAACACATGATTTCAAAGTGATGGTTATTACAATGAGAACAATTTAATTGATTTTTAATATTACAGAATTTACTTAAATGACCAGTTTTGAGACAAGAAAAACATGCCCCATTTTTTTAACAATAAATTTTGCTTAACAGCTATTGTCATTTTCTTTGCTGAGTAGCATTTTTCACTTGGATGCGACTTATTACAAAAATTACAGTTTAAAATTCTCTTACCTGGGTTGTCCATATTTACTAAAGCTGCTGCTGTCGTCGTTTCTACCTTATTTACTTGTGTTGCATGATAATCCTTTTTTCGTGGATTCGGGTGGGGGGTGAGGCCGGTCCGTGCCAAAAGAACCATCTCCTCTCCTTTCACCTCTTGCCGAAGAAAGTTCATCAACTGTTCTAAAGAACGGGATCCCTCGGATTCTGTTTGATGATTTCTGCTTCTTTCCCAGGCGACCAACACTTCCTCAGGCAGGCAGCTCTCCACTAAGGGCGTCAGAAAATCTCCGTATTTATCTTGAGTCTTCCCCAAGCTCTCCAAGGATCTCAATTTACTTTCAAGTTCATCATAAAGTAAGGGTAAATCTGTCTTCGCTCTTCCGGTTGCAGCATTTTTCATAACCAAATTTAACAGGTCTCGAACGTAGATTTGTACTAATAAGTCTTCTCGTCCAAATCTTTCTTTCAGTTGATCTATCGCTTTTGGGTAATTTGCAGCAGTAGCAGGGAAACTTAGTACTAATCTCTCTGCTTTGGACCCTGGCTCCATCGATTGTAACAAATACTGCATTTTATCCTCTGCCGCAATTCCTCTATCTTCGTGTATCTTTTGAAATTGGCTCCAAAAGGTCAAATACTCTTTCGCCTCTCCATTGAACTTTTAGTTCGATTTTTGGGAGTTTAAATTTCCTTGATTCTTTATCGCTCGGAACAGTACACTGTTGCGACTTCAGTTCTATTTTCGTAGTAAGCTCCCAGAACTTTCTCGGTAGATTTCAGCATCTTCCAAATCTTCAGCGAATAAATGCTCACCATCATCAGACAACAACAATGTTTCTGAAATCGCGTTCTGGCAAGAGTCCATTCTCGCAAATTTATCGTTGAATTGAATTTTCAAAACCGAAAGTGTCTCAAAATTGCAGAGTTCCTGTGCTAATTCAGATTCGATTTTCTTCAAACAATTAGAAAAAGCCGTCCTCAGTCCTTTTCGTTGTGCTTTTAATGCATTTAAATTCATTTTCGATATCAAAAATTCAGAGTTCAACTAAAATATTCAAATCCAAAGTACTCGAATCCTGTCGCGGACGCCACTATGTTCTAGAAATTCAGTTGCAGGTGCATCTACCAGATGCTGAGTAACTTTGGTCAAAATAAGACTAGACGTCTTTCAAGATAATTCTTTTATTCTACTGAGGACGGCACATTAAAATACATAAAAAATAAACGTTCGGCAACCGCCGAGCGTCCAACCAGTACTCTGAATATATTCGTCAGCTCGCAGACTGACGTCACAAAAACAACGCCGCCTAACGGCACTTTTATTTCACTTCATTTTGCAACACCCCCTACCTCTAAACGTTTCTGTTTACGTGATTGTGTTCGGCATATACATTCTACTTTCACATTCTGCATATAAAATACCGACAAGCTTTCAGTTAAATAGGATAATCCACATTTTTTATATGGGAAAAAAATGGCTACTTACGTATTATCGCAACTTATTGGTGACATTATATGAAACGAAGGCACCTGGTTGGCAATTCAGCACATACGACACACAGGAAATCGAGGTTGCCAACTTGGCGAGTTATTAATAAAGTTAACGATTGTTGTAATAATAGCAAACACAAAGACTTGGAGTCACTGCAGATTTGACGTCATTTTCCTGTTACGGCTTTAAATTACGTATCCCGAGCTACCTCTGCTCTAGTATTTAGCAACGCTCAGCCAATAAAAAGATTGATTGGATCCTGTTTTAGTGCATTACTTCGGCCCGATTTATTTCTGCCACCAAACTGAGTGATGCTTACCAAGATAGCTCCCCTTTCTTGCATGCATTAAACTAGCCGCCTATCCGGCAAAGTGGTTGATAACGTTGACTGCTGTGCCATAGAGCCTGGGTTTGAATCCCGGAGAATGCATGGTTTTTTGTAAATGTATATTGCCTTTACGACTTGGGGGACTCTAAATACCCGCAAGTCCTCTCGTGGGATTGGTGGAAGGGGAAGAGAGATGGGGGCCCCTGACTACCCTAGGGCAGGGATGGTGAACCTTTATGGATCAACGTGCCATTTTTTTCTAAAGAAATGTTTAATGAGGTATAGAGACATGCCGTGAAATAATTGTGATTTGTTATTATTTGGAAAATGAGAAAATTAAATACTTACAACACAAAACTCTTTATTTACTACAGAAAAATACACTTTGTATTTATAGTAGTAAATGTTTTAGTTAAACGTGTAATTAAAATTATATAAAGTAACAGTGTAATTTCTGCTGTTGCAGATTAGATGACCAATAAATTATATTAGGATTGGGTAAGATGTTACTTTCAACAGAATGCATGTTGAATTGGTGCTATCTGCCAAATGGTTTCTAAGCGAGTCTTTAATGTTATTCATCTCTGAAAATAATGACTAGTAGGCATAGGTCGATGAAAATATGGCTAAAATAGCATTGGCTAAAATTTCAAGTTTTATTCCTTTTCAACATTTTCCCTTAAATATTTTTGAAATTTAATCTTCAGATCTTTCATTTAATTCGTTATTCATAAAAGCTCTTGCTACTTTAATATATATAATTAAATCTTTCTTCTTAATTTTCTATTTCCTTCAAAATTTTAACATTAAAAGTTAAGAAAGGGGCAGTCAATGAAAGACAACTTCACCCTAAATCACCAGCAAGCATTAAGTTCGGAAGATTATTAGATCTAGTCAAACAAATTCGGAAAGATGAAGCGTGTAAGAGTTAATCCTGTTAACGTCGATTGAGTATTTGGAGAAGATCGAATAAAAGTTTTTTTGAGATTTCTTCCCTCTTTAATGACGCAAATGTTCTTTTAATTTTTACTTTTTTTATGCTTTTTTTCATATTCCTTTTTTTCTAATTTCGATATTCTTCTTTTACAATAATGTTCGGAACTTTCGTATCTTACCATCGACCAATTTCTTCAAATTAAAAGACATCGCAAATGCCGCGATATGCAGCCATTAGGAGAAAAACGTTCCCACGCACTTTACGAAACAATAGAAATGATTGCAAAATTTGGGAAGTCTTTTTATTTAGCATAAATACATAATAATCATTGCATCCTCAGCTCTTCGACTGTTGTCCTTACATCACGTCACCTTGTTCTAATTTACTCGGCTTTAGAAAACTGAGTTATAAACACCAATTTGGACTGACCAAAATTGTTCTCCATGCAGTGACCTAACTAGGGTTTTACCCAAAATTGTCATTTTATGCAAACAAAACTATCGTAATTTTGTCTTTTCCACATAATCAAATCAAAATCAAATAATGATAAAGTCCGGTTGGTAAAGTAATGAATTTACCACCATTTAACAGCATGTTCTGATAGATTCCGAATTAAAAAATTGATCAATTTGCAAATTAAATAAAGGGAGGAGGAAAATTCTCAAACAGACATGATGGAGAACGGAAAGCAGTACTTGCGTATTATCTCAACCGTATTGGCGGAATTAAATGAAACGAAGCACATGGTTATTCATGAAGTCACATGATAAAAACAAACACGTGTTTTCCATTGAATTCAAAAGAAACATTAAACTAATTTACTGGTTGTTCTATTTTTGTAAAACTCAGATAAAATTTCAAATTTCATGTTTAAATGTTAGGGGAAAAAATTCCTTCAAAAAGATTTTTTTTAATTTAAAAAAAAATCATATTTTATGTTTATTCTTTTAAATAAAATGCATTTTGTACACATACATATGTACTTTTTAAGAGAAAGTTTCTGCAAAGAGCAAAACTTGCCAACACCGGAGCGTGTAAACTGATTAGCTGGAAACACTAGATAGTTTTTATCGTGTGACTATGACGTCGCATGAGTTTTTGAATTGATTGGCTAGAATCACGTGGCTTTCATTATCATGTGTATCGTAAGCCAACTTGGCGAGTTATATTGAACGTTGGCATTCTCGCCATAGTGCGTAAATACCTGGGAAATCATTTGAGCTATAAACTTCATTAATTGGCCATATTTAAAAACAATGCTACATATTGAATGCCTCATACTTTTAAAGGGGGGAGGGGTGCCAGCTCAGGTGTCGTCCACGTCACTTGACCATGGTTCAAAATTACGTGGTCCGTCGCCAAAAGCCCTCGTGTAGCTGAACAGTGCGACGTTAAAATTCAATCAATCAATCAATACTTTTAAAAGGGGAGTTTTGAATCAGACACCAATATTAAGCCTTAAGGTGTTAAAAAAATAATAAATTATGTTATCACTTTATTTTATATTAAACAAAGGAACCTACGTATTAGCATTACCGCAGCAAAATTTGTGCTATGATAAGAAAACAACAAAAAGTTTCTTACTTGCTTTAGTTGAAAAAGAAATAATCAGTCAGGTTTTGATGGGAAATGAAATGATTCGCGTGGCCCAAATTTGACTGCGGTGACATTAATATGTAAGTACCGAAGCACAAGCACTTGCATTGACAACCTAAAAACATTATTCTTAATGTAATATTTTATTTCTTAAGAATCTAGCTCTATGATATATTTTTTACTTAAAACTAATATTTTAAAATATTATTTTCTATTATCTTAATTTGTGATCAATGAAAAAAACGGTATTAAATATGTACTTAAATAATCGAAAATGACTTTCAGAAATTTTTTCATCTTTTTATTTTTTAATTGTCAGAATACTGTAAACAACTCAGCTAAAATAAATATTTATTACGAAAAATATGAAGCTGTTCTGAAACTGTTGTTTAGTTTGATTAAGTTAAAACTATCGTATTAATTTGAAAAATTTTAGTGTTTAACGATAGTTTAAAAAATATTTTAAGATCTTGACGAAACAGTAAGCCCAGTTTGCCTTTTTTGGAATATAAATTACATTTAATGTTTCACTTAAAATAATTTTGAGTTTGAACATTCAAGGAATTTCTTGTATTAAACTTAGATTGAAGACATTGAATCATGTCGAATTTGTGTTATAACCCAGAAAATGCGCTTAAAAGAGCGAATGCACTCTTAGAATTGGGAAAACAAAATGAAGCAATTGATTGCTTGTATGATGCTCTAAAGAACCGAAAAAATAGAATGTTCAAACATATACACGAATCTATAATTAATAAACTATTAGAAATGTGTGTTGAACGGAGATTTTCGGGACTTGCCAAAGATGGATTATATTTGTATCGCATCATTTGTCAAAGTGTTAATGTAAAATCTTGGGAGGATGCCGTGAAAAATCTATTATTTCTCGCTGAGAATAAAATTGAATCGTGTTTAAAAGAATTACAAATGCCTTTAACAAGTTTTAATTTCCTAGATAGAACATTAACACCTGAAAGCTTAATGAAGTTGTCTAATTCTGAAGAGGTAGATATTAATTTTAATCAAATAATATTACTAACGTGGATTAAATTCATGTGGGAATGTTATCGAATTTGCTTGGAACTTCTAAGAAATTCACAAATGGGAAAAATATACCACTTTATTGTTCACAAAGCTTTTAAATTTTGTTTGAAGTATTGCCGTAAGACTGAGTTTCGTAAGCTTTGTAATTTATTAAGGTTGCATATAGGTTACTTGCAAAAACGTTATTCTGAACTTTTTGCAAATACTTGCGACTCTGAAGCAAATGTTTTATATTTAGAAACCGGAATACTTGAATTAGACACAGCGCTTGAACTCGAACTTTGGCCCGAAGCTTTTAAAGCTGCTGAAGACATGCATTTATTAATTAATTTTGTTAAGAAATCAAATTCTAAGGCAATGGCAATTTATTACGAAAAATTATCATTAGTATTCTGGAAGGCAAATGATCTATTATATCATGCAGCTGCTCTCTTTCGATTCTTCCAACTCTCCAGAGATGTTAAAAAGAATTTATCTTATGAAATATCAGCTTTATCTTCTAGAGTTGTCTTAGCTGTTTTATGTACACCATTTGCAGCTAACAATCCAATAATAGATCTAGTGGTAGAAAATGACTTATCATTAATAGAAAAGAAATATCGCCTGCTATCATCGTTATTGAATTTTCCCAACAAGCCAACCCGGAAAGCATTAATAAAAGAAATAAAGCGTTACAATATACTACAAACATCTCCCCCAGAGATTCAAAATATGTTTCATATGTTAGAAAATGAAGTGGATCCTTTGAACATGAGTATAAAACTCCTACATTTTACTAAGGCTTTAGATGAAATTGGTAGCCCAGTAGCATTGAATCAGTATCTCCCTCCATTGTTTATTGTATCAACCATACGTTTATTATCACAACTGTCAAAGATTTACGAAACTATAACATTAAATAAATTAATGTCTTTAGTACCTTTTGAAGATCAATGCTTCGTAGAAAGGTTGATCATTGAATCTGCCAGAAGATATGATATTCCAGTCAGAATAGATCATATCCATCAGTGTTTGCGATTTAATTGTGGTTTAAGTTTATTTCAAAATAAAAATGCTTTAGATGGTCCAGAAACGGATCAACTACCCGAAAGCAAAAGTATGAACTACCTATCTCAACTTCATTTATCACTAAATAAAATCAACCAATGCATCAAACCGGATTATTTCAAGTTAAAAAACAATGCTACACTCATCAAATTAAAAGAGCAATATTTACTAGAGAAGAATGTAGATCGTAAGCGTATTTTAGAACGCAAGAAAATGATTGAAAGACACAAAGAAATGCTTGAAAGCATACGCCTTAAGAAAGAGGAAGAAGAAAGAAAAATTATTATTGAGAAACAACTTAAACACGAAGCTGCTGAGAGAGAACGATTGTTAAAAGAGGCAAAAGAAAGAGCTTATCAAAAACAAGTTCTTCAAGAAGAAGAAATTAAACGACAAATCTTCCAGGAAAAAATGGAAAGTTTGAAAAGATCAGAGCTGGGACAGATAATTGAAAAGTGGGAATTGGATGAATTAGCGCAAGTAGATCCTGAAAGTTTGCTTACTAAGCATATTGAGCTCGTCAAACGTGAGAAAAAAGAATTTCATCGCAGACTACGTAAGCAAGAAAAAACAATTTTTCATATGGAACGAGCTAAAAGAATGGAAGAAATACCATTACTGAAACTAGAGCATGAAAAGGAGAAAATTGAAATCCGTGAAAGGTGGGAGCATGATGAAAAGTGTAGAATTCAAAAATTTTGTGAAGAGCGCTCTCATATTCTGCAAAACAGAAACAGAATGCTGACAATGAAAGATGACTTAGCAGAATTTATTAAAAAGGTCAAAGAGCGCACGAGATCTGAACATGCTCAAAAACTTGAAAGTTTTTTCCAAGATTTACAAAAGGAAAGAGAGAAACGTTTATTAGAAAGAGCAATGCAGAGAAAAACTCAGCGACGAAATGCATGGATAGAAGACCAAAATCTACAATTTAAAAAAAAGAAAGAACAAAAGAGATTTAACCGAAACCAAGAAGCAGCAAATAGTTCAAAAACAACTAGAGAAAATTCTCCTACAAAATTTTCAAGGCATGAGTATACCCAAGAATCTCAATATAAATCAAATCGTTCGTTATCCTATATAGAACATCAAAACAGATTATACAAATCAAATTCGAAAAATGAAACAAAATCATCCCCAAAATATACCAATATCAGAACAAGTACGTTCAATAATCAACTAATGAAAGGTTACAATCTTCAAAAGCCTGTGTTTCGCAAAAATAGTGATAGTTCAACCCAAAATATCCAGCCAAGATATCAAATTTTAAAACGAGATGAAATTCCTAGTGGAAGATCATCAAAAGAATATTCGGTTTCTTCATGGCAAAAACGTACCTATTCAAGCAGTGACATCGTTGATTTTAACAAATCTAACTGTGATTACTCAAGATTTCCATCTACACTCGCTAAACAAAGTACCATTACAGACTGTTGTCCTGAAGAAACAACGGAAAAGTCTATTTCAAAACAGAATTCTAAAAGTCTGAGTAGCCAAGAATATTTTGAGCCTGAGTCATTAAAAAACAAAGGTCTTTCTTCAAATTCATCAATAAGCCAGAAAGAATCTAAATTTGAGCATCATTCTACTGATCGAACTTCTAACAATGAGTATGACGAAATTCATCGAATGAGCTCTGTTAAAAAACAAAAATATGACATAAGACGATCGTGTACTCCTTGGGCCAAACTAAGCCGTAAAGACAACACGAATGATAGGACTTGATTTTGAGGATTAAACATTTTATTTGATTTCGTAAAAACAAAGCGCTTTCTTTTTTTTATGTAAAAATTGTTATGCACCAAAAAATTGAATATTGAATCCTAAAAAAAAGAAGGAAGGAAAAATAGCTGTATATTCTAAGTAATATTTCATTCCGGTGTTTGTTTTTTCAATTTTTTAGTTTTTGTTACAGTGTTAGACTCTAAATTGGATTACATAAAATTTTATTTTAAAGAAATTTTTTTCCGAGTTCTTTGTTTTAACACTCATTAAGTTAACTTGATTTTATGTGTGTCTGTATGCGTATATATATGTTACCGTTAAAGTGAATAAATCTGTTATTTCAGAGAATAACTAGGTATTACATGAAATAACTAGTTAAATTAGTTAAAGTATATAATAGAGGAAACATTACATACCTTACCTAGTTATTCTATGAAATAACTAATGGTAGACCATTAAAGTGAAAAATAAACAATTACAAAGTTATTTTTGAAATTAATTAAACATAAATAGCTACAATCTCTCGAAAAATGCATTTTATACCTATTACGGATGATTAATTGATAAATAACAAGGAAAAGCAGATGATATAATTTCTTATTGCTCGTATTACTAGTAGAAGTTAAACAGAAAAGAGAAAAAATAGTAACATGTTGCAGAAATAGATGTATTTAAATATTATCAAAGAATAGGTGCTGAGAACACTTTCATGAAACTTGAACTTTTTCAAACAAAAAAGTAAAAGAATATTAATTTAAATGTTGTGAAAAATACGTCTTTTTTTTTTTTTTTTTTACTTTTCATTATTTAATACAGCAAAGATTGCTGTGATGACACTGAATTGCATTGTTTATTCTTTTTGAAACGAGCAAACTTTTTACTAGTACATATTTTTTTGCACGAGCACTTTTTAAATCCTTGTCCAGTGCCGCAACTTTGAGTTGTTGCAACAGATCGAAGCGTTGTGTCAGTGTTTGGAGTTTTTTCAATGAAAATTAGTTCTAGCACTTTATATATTGAACTGAGATCTAGAGTACAATTGTTTTATTCGGACATCTCTTGTTCTTAATCAGAAAAATCCATAATCAAAGCAGCTATAAGAGGTTCAAAACTAACCAAAAGCCACTAAAACCGTTTCAAAGAACTTTCGAGTACCGTATTTCATACTTTACAGATCAAGTGATCCTTATTCTGTAGAATACCTAGTTAAATCATAAAATTCAGCAATTTATACACTTTAACTAACTTGTCTAGTTATTTCATAAAATACCTAGTTATTCTAAGAAATAACGGATTTCACACTTTAACGGTAACATATATATAACCGCGTGAATCCAAAGATACTCTTTTATTTTCATATGCCTTACCAAAAAAGTTAAAAATTACTTTAAGTAATAAAAATGTGTTATATAAAAGCAGTATTATATATATATATATATATATATATATATATATATATATATATATATATATATATATATAATACATAAGCCATTTTCGAAACAAAAATTTGAACAAGTCAATCACATTTCTTGAAAAAACAAATATTCACAGATCTAACGCAATACTTAAAACAAATTTTTGCTACAAAAATCTTAAGATGACTGTAAAAAATATAATTCGTGATTTTCATTTTTTATATATTATAAACGCTAACCCCAAATCCTATTTTCAGTTTCATGCTACCCAGTACCTCATTATTGTATTTATCACGTGATTATTTGGTTCTAAAATAAAGTCAAATCAATTCTTAAAAACTCCTATACATATTTCTGGCTACAATGAATTTTCCATTTATTTTAAATATCCCTTTACATTGATAAAGAAAGAGTAGTTCGGGGTATGTTAACTTATGGATTTTTTTTTACATTTTTTAAATAAAAAAACTACAATAAAAAGTAATTATTTAAGAATATATGTATAAGAATATGTATGTATACCAATCAAAATATTTATTATACTTCCAATACTTCCAATAAGTGCTTCAAAAAAAAAGATCTTACTACTTTAATTTTTTTAATAAATACTCAATACCCTAGTATTGTAAGGTTTTTTATACTACAAAATGCAAGATTGGAATCTTATGCACAATGGCGTAGCTAGCTCTGAGGGGACCCTTTATCGAAATTTCTTCGGGGTTCTTTTTTAGATATGGGACTGTAGTTACACATTTTGGGGCCCATATAGCTTGGGGGCGCTGTATCATTGATACGGCGGTAGCTACGCCCCTGCTTATGCACCTATCTTACAAATGAACCTATAAAAAATTATTCTGTTCGTTTTTCAAAATATCGAAAGAAAACTCACTTTGAATAAAACTTTAACAAAATAATGCACTTAGTTGGGGAAAATCTCCTGAACTATTTTTATCTTAAAGACATAAAAGGAATTTTACGGAGAAATTTGAATTATCCCAAATAAAATTAATGTTATCCACATTTTATACCTTTTTTTAATGCCGAGTTCAAGAAAATAGCCCAGTACCGCTAAAGACTCTCCGTGTAGGGCAGCGATGCACGTTAAATCTGTCGAGAGCTGAAACGTCCTCCCGTTGGTGTAATGTGGTAGTTAGGAGAGGGGGTGCCAGCTCAGGTGTCGTCCACGTCACTTGACCATGGTTCAAAATTACGTGTCCGTTGCCAAAAACCCTCGTGTAGCTGAACAATGCAACGTTAATATTCAATCAATCAATCAAGAAAATAGCTCGAAGAAAATTCGAATTATACAAAATTTTAAATTTAAAAAAATCTCAAATAATTCTAGAAGTTCTACGAGTGTATGTGTGTGAAGTATCTCAAAGGGTACGAAATGGCAACGAAAATGGCAGGCCATTTCCAACAGACAGACGATTTTAATAGGGACATGATGATTTTAATGTGACCGATTACGTTTGAATGTAAATGCAATTTTTTCGCAAAAAAAAAATGAAGAAAGAATGACATTTCTTTCTCTCTCTCTCTTCTCTCTCCATAACCCCTTTTAGTCAAATATTATTATTATATTTCTCCATAATAATAATTTTGCTTTTTATAGTTAAAACTTCTATACCAGGGTTGAAGAAAAATTTTTAAAATATATAATTTAGAAATGGATTTATTCATATATATTTATATCAAAATAAATAAACTTTAACAAAAAAACACTCTTTATTATTTTTTTGACCATAACTCTGAAAATAATGTAAATATTTCATAAGTTTTAGTTCAAACCCGGTATAGAAGTCCTAGTTATATATAGCCTAAATACAATTATCGAAGCATTTGTCATTTAAAGAGAATGTTTTGAAGGTATGTCATCCTTCTTTTTTTGCCAAGAAATGTCATTTAAATAATTTTATATATCAGGCAATAATCTTAACATATTCTTTCATTTATGTTCTAATTCAACTGACACGATATGTAAAAATATATATCGCTTAAACATTTATATGTTTGTTCAAAATCATGATTCCGAACATAGTTAGACAAAATAATCACATTATTTAAACTAAGAAAATGTTTCAATTTCTGTTTAGGTTTATGAAAGTCCGAAAAGATCTTTTTAATACATTTATAAATTAAATTATTCACAAATACACAACTTTTCCCGACTTTCATTTAAATTCAAGTGTCTCCACTAGATGTCGCTACAAGTTAAGAGAGAGACTAGATCAGCGGTCGCCTAACTTTTTGACCTCACGGACAAGTACATTCACAATTTAAATCCCGTGGACCACTAATAGGATTTTTCTTAAAAAAATTGTGAGCTAAGAACACATAAAATGTACCTAGTTAATAAAATGGAACTATTAATTGTAATCAAATTATGTAAGCTTTATTAATAAACCATAATAAAATAAACAAAAACTGTAAAAACAAAAATATTACAAAATGGTTTAAGTGTTTCAAACTTTGAGCATTATACATTCCTAGAGTGACGAATGTTCCTGCTTACTTGAAAGAACATTATGGATATTTTTGGATCCAATCTTGTTACTGCAAGATGGAGAAATGTATTTATTTCAAAGGGAGATTGGTACCGTGTGTTCATGGCATTGACAGACGAAAAGGTCTTTTCACATAAATAAGTCGTGGAGAATTGAATCAGAATTTCCATCGCCTGTTCACTTAGAAAAGGATAATCACTTTGAGATCTTGATAAGAATGAATGAAATTTAAATTTGAGAATCTCATCAGACCATAAGTCGATGAGGCTTTCTTTCAGATTAATGCTTAAATTATTATCCTGAACTTTCGCTGCGAATTTTCGTGATGAGTAAGTATATTGCGCATTTTTCTGGGGACCAACAAAATTTTCTCGCGGACCACCACTTTGACGACCTCTGCTCTAGATGATCAGTGGTCCCAACTTTTTTCCCACTGGGCCACATACATATGGCAGATATTTTAAGCGGGCCGCAACAATGGAAAAACATCCTAAAACCAAGGCAATATTTGATACTTAAAATGTGGAAAATTGATCAAATTGTTAAAACTCATTTTTTTTATCTATATCAGACACACATAAATATATATTTTTTTTCCGTTTTATGTTTTTCTTACTGAGTTGTGAAGCAGTTTAGGTTAGTAGTTCCATGACCCATCTATATATTGTCGTACAAACAAATCTGCCATAGCTTTTGATAGTTTGATTTTTTTTCTTTTGATAAAGCCTTTCTTATTTTTGTTTCAAAAATTACAAGAAGATCACGAAAGAAAGAATGGTGAAGTCTTGGAACCAAGAATATCTCATTTCTAATAAAGGGAGCATAACAAAGAAATTTTTTCCCACCATTAATAAGAGACTACCATGTCATCATTTTTACACTAACTACAAATTAACCCAATTTCTCATGGTAATTTCAAAAGCTACATGAGCAAATTTAATTTAGTTCCTTCTTCTTCCTGTGATTGTAATATTGGTGGCAAGGAAGATGTAGAACATGTAATCCTTCTGTGTTCCAAGTATGTCAGAGGGAGAAAGATCATAAGACTGGCGCTCAAGAGACTTAACATTAATTGACCACCGAATTTTCACCAACTTCTTTCCACCAGAAGTGCTTTCAAAAATTTCTATTAATTCGTTGTAACTGTTTGTAATTCTTCTTAACCTCATTTTTTTTAAAAATTTTTTGTTTCCCTTTGAATGTGTGTTTAATACTTACTTCTGTATGCCCCGTGTGATACTTTGTGGTGCACGGGGATTTAAACTCAATTTTTCCCATAAAAAAGTTACTACTCCAGTTCATTTCGCTACTTCATTGTTATTTGTTATTACTACCTGGTACAGATACAAATAGACAAAAAGAAAACTTCATCGACAGCGAAGTTGGTAGATTGGATTGCTTGATTGATAGAATTTCCCTTTAATTTTTTAATACAATGTTCTTAAATAATTGAATTTTTTAGTTAATGGGCCACTCAGAATAGCTCGGCAGGCCACATGCGAATATCGCTCATTTAGATCATTTGAATTTAATTTTTAGATTATTTATTGCTTATATTGTTGACACTGTGGTCCGAGAAACCCGTCTAAATATATCTGTCTAACAATTATTGGGATCCACGAAACAATTTTGTTATTTACTTTAAATCCTTCAACTTTTCACTTTTATACAAACAATTCATTTAATAAAAAATTCTTCATGGCCAAATATTTTTGTATTTTTTGTTACTTACCTGGTTATTACCATAACAAAACAATAGTTTACAAAAATTTAATTATTCAATTCCTACTATTAGATCACACTCTCTATACATTTATTTATTTATTTATCTTGATGAACTTTTCAATCGTTAATAAAATACATTTTAAAGCGCTCAATTGAGCTGAAATTTTATATAAAGAGTGTTTTTTTCCAGGTATCGAAGTTTAAGTTCGCATTACTTTTCAAGATGGCGACCGATTTAACAGCTGTCAAGTGATTTATTCTCAGTTTGGTTTGGCAATTCATCAAAACGATCATCAAGCAAGGCGTAGATTCGTCGAATGGGCCCAAAACGAGATTGCCGTTGTTCCCGATTTACATAAGCGAATTTTGTTTAGCGATGAAGCGCACTTCTGGTTGAATGGCTACGTCAACAAACAAAACTGCCGCATTTGGAGTGAAGCTAATCCACAAGTGTATGTTGAAACACCGTTACATCTAGAAAAACTGACTGTTTGGTGCACTTTATGGGCTGGTGGAATCATTGGTCCGTACTTCTTCAAAAACAACGAAGGCCACAACGTTACAGTCAATGGTGATCGGTATAGAGCCATGATTACTAACTTTTTCATTCCTGAATTGAGCAATCATGATGTCCAGGAGCTGTGGTTCCAACAAGACGGCGCAACATGTCACACAGCTCGTGCCACAATCGATTTATTGAAAGACACGTTTGGTGACCGCCTAATTTCACGTTTTGGACCTGTGAATTGGCCTCCAAGATCTTGTGATTTAACACCGCTAGACTATTTTCTGTGGGACTATGTAAAGTCATTGGTCTTTGTGGATAAGCCACAAACGCGTGACCATTTGGAAGACAACATTCGCCGTGTTATTGCCGATATACGGCCACAAACGTTGGAAAAAGTCATCGAAAATTGGACGTGCAGATTGGACTACATCCGAGCCAGCCGTGGCAGTCCTATGCCAGAAATCATATTTAAACTGTAATGCCACAAGATTATCTTTCGAATAAAAAAAATTCATGTCAATCGAATAATACATCGTTGTTTTATTGCAATTTAAAGGTCTATACCTCTAAAAAAACACCCTTTACATGAATATTTTGGCAAAAGTAATTTTTAATCATAATTAATAAAATTAATTGATTAAAACTAATTATTTAAAGAATTAGAAGTGCAGCCACGTTAGCATCATTTTTTGGCGGCTTGTGTCAAAACATGAAAAGGTTTTTTCTCACGGTTTAAAGCTTTCTTTTGAACTGAAATTTTATATACACGATTGTTTTGAATGACAATACGGTACTTCATTGATAATAAATAAAAATTAATTACCACTTAATGTTGTGATTCTGTCATATGTATATACATATTTATAATAACTGTAACTATTTAAGGGGAGTTGGAAACCTCTCTGTTTCTCTATACTGACAATGTTAAATTGGCTGTTTTCGATGTACCTTTTCTCAAAATCTGTTTTATGTACATGCTTGAAATTTTTCATACTAATAAAGTACACCTCTCTCATTATACTAAAATGAGCTTTTAGCTAATTTTGAATTTTTTAATAAATTATGAAATATTTTATCAAACATTGCGAAATTTGACCCATTTTTTACTTAAAAAATTTGTAAAAATTAAATTTTTGAGTGTTTTACAAAAAGCTCATTTTAGTACACATTATACATCCTTATAGATAATTCATAAAAAATTTACATACCTGTGAACAGTAGTTTCTCAGAAAAGGTACATCGCACATTAAAATTTACATTTTGAGATAAATTGATTTTAATGTATACAGTGAGACTTCTAATCGACTAGAACATAAAAAAATAAAAGACTCAATTTAAAATAAAAGATACATGTTTTGGTTTATATCAGTCGTTACACTTTTAAGCAAAAACAAAGTAATTTGTTTACAATTTTCGCCATTAAAATGGGCGTGGCCCAAATTCAATGATTATTTAAAAATACGTTTTAAGGGCTTCTAAATACCCTAGAAGTTAAAGTAAGGTGTTTTTAGAAAGGTTAAAATCTATACAGTTTGAAAATGTAAAAATCTCAAATTGTCAAAAAAATAAGATTTTAGCTTTCCAACACCCCTTAATAAAAAATAGCTAAAATAAAAATTTCTTTGTTGATCTAAATAGGAATTTACTTTTTTTTTTATATTACTTGTTTTTTTTTTTTTTTTATTCAGTTGCAAAAATGGAGAAACATAAATAAAATACAGTTTTTCACGATTACTGTGTAAGGGAAGTAAACATCTAGTTATAAATAGACCATTGACACAGGGGTAATTAAATATGGTTTTCAATTTACATCGAATACTAAAGTAACGCGAGGGTTATTGGTGACAGACCTAGGAAATTTGAACATCGTACGAGTGCCGATGACGATCCCGGAGCTGACGCTCCTTTGTCCAAACTTTTTCACTGCACCAACGCGATGGTTCTGAGTCACGACAGATTTAACAAGCATTGGCCCCAAAACACGACGGATCTTCAATGGCACTAGAACACTAACTCGTGGCTTGCTGGTCATGAGTTCGTAACCTTCTGCATACAGTTACCGCTGGCGCTGTACATCGGGTAGAGCACTCAAAGTCAGTGGTTCTCAAACTTTCATTACTGGCGACCCAATTTTCAATCATAACGTTTATCGCCCCCCCCCTAAAAATAATAATGTATTGAATGCAATAATAATGCCCTTTGACGCTAAAGCTACAATCCAATCATAATTATAAACCGTACAAATTAACAAGATAATTATTAAATTATGTATATGTTACTTTTACGTAATATATATATGTATATATATATACACTGCTGGACAATTGCTAAAGACGGATAACACTATCATCCATAGCAACCACAAAATGAAAGGAAGCAAAATGTGGAAAATTAGAATAAGTGCTGGATATTAGTAAGAAGTATGAGTATGCAAAATTTTTTTCCACGTCTGTTCATCACGTGATAGCGTTCATAAGAGCTTTAAAGGTCTTGACGCGTGTGGACAGTTGTTGTTTCAAGTCAAAGTTTTACAGGAAAGATATAATAGACGAACTTAAAATTTTTGGCATGTCTTCCCGACATCACATAGATGATTTATGCGTGGCCGAATTATTGGAAAGATCGAAGAAGGGCGAAAAATAACAGATGTTGCCAGGGAGTTCGACATCGCTCACAGCGTTGTTTCACGGCTGTGGAAGTCATTTAAAAACTACTGGAATGTGTAATAGACAGCACGGGGGAGGTCGTGTTAGAAGTACGACGCCTGCAGAAGACAGATATATCGTCCTATCAGCAAAAAGGAACAGGCGCACCACAGCTCAGCAGGTGGCAAATCAGTTTCTTGCTGCCTCAGGAAAGCAGATCTCCCGAAAAACTGTTGCCAGACGTTTGAGGGGAGGAGGACTATACGCACGCAGACCTGTTGTGTGTGTTCCATTGACCAGACAGCACCGTAAGGCCCGTTTGCAATGGTGTCGTGAGTATCACAATTGGACTGAACAGGACTGGGCATGAGTACTATTCTCAGATGAGAGTAGGTTCAGTCTGTCATCGGATTGCAGACGCCAACTGATCTGGCGCGAGAGTGGTACTGCTTATCGTCCAGAAAATATCCAGGAAAAGGACCGATATCCGACATGCAGTATCATGGTGTGGGCCGGCATCATGATCAATGGCCGCACGCGCTTACATGTGGTTGCGAATGGGACTTTGACGGGCCAACGATACATTGATGAAGTTCTACTTCCTCATATTCGTCTTTTCCATGGGGCTGTCGGTGATAAATTTGTTTTTATGGACGACAACGCAACATGTCATTGAACACTCGCTGTTCAGGATTGTCTAGACATCGAGGGTATTCAACGTCTCGTATGGCCAGCGCGTTCTCCAGATCTAAACCCCATTGAAAATGTGTGGGATGCTTTGGGGAGGCAAGTTGCTGGTCGAAACTATCCTCCGACAAACAAGAACACCCTCATCCGTGCACTCACAGAGGAATGGGATAAATTGCTTCAACAGCTGCTGGATAATGTTGTGCAAAGTATGGTACGACGTGTGGAATGTTGCATCACACTCCACGGTGGACATATCCCGTACTGATACCTTTCTTTAAGGTGCCTGCTGACTTTTAGATGCATTGTTCCATTTCTCCGTACGCAGATCAAATGAACATTTTTTTTCTTTCAGATGTTTCACAGCTTTTGTACTTTCCAGAACAATAAATATTCTTTATTCTGATGTCTGAACACTGTGGCAACTATATTTTATCCTACTAGGCCTCATGTCTCGTTTAATGTTATGCTACATAGTAATTTGTGACCCGTCCTTAGCAATTGTCCAGCAGTGTATGTATATATATATATTACTTTTTAGTTCGATTCACTATAAAAGTGTGTTTTTAGTTTGTTTTAAAACTATAATTTATTTATTTTTACTATACACGATAAAAATCCCAATTCCAGTGAATAATTTAATTAATAGAAAATATATTTACCTACTTTCAAGGACTTTTCAATTTTTCTTTGAAAATTTGAGAAAAAATCCAATAAAACTAAAGAAAATGTTCCAAATGTGCGTGTCCTTAATGAAGGACCTAAATCACAGACACTTTTCGCTAACAACACAGGAACGTTATTTTACAGTAAAACTGTCATATTTTGTTCACGTTTTTGTAGTTGTGCTGTTGTTCGATTATCTACAAATAGCATTTTTAACTTTTTCTTCCTTGAGTCTTTTCGACAAAGCGAAGTGCTACATTATGGGTTCATAGTTTTCTTCATAAAGATCTTTAAGCAGCATTTGAAAATTTCCACTCGACTCAAACGTTTCATGTCTAACGCTTTTCTGATATTTACTTTCGCTATTTTAATTAATATGCATTATTTCAGTAGGTTCTTCAATTGCTTGATTAGTTTCAACTTCCTTCAATGGAGAACACAGATGCCCATTCTTTTAATATTCTGCTCATTTACATTTATAAACCATAATAAGTCGTACAACACAGCAATCAAAACCACAAAATTGTTCATGGGGAAAGTGTAGCAGGTTCTAAAATATGCTTATCCATATATCATAAAACTCTTTCACATGGAAAAAGGTGAAGCAGAAATATATTATATATATTTACAACTACCCTAAAAAAGGGACGCAGATAACCATACCAGTAAGTTCGAAGGTCAGCTAAAGTAATATAATAATATTTTAGGTTAAAAGAAACGTAATGAAAAAATCTCTCATCGTGGGATTACAGCAAAGCAAACAAAATATTTTTTAATTCGGTTATAGAATCAAAGATGGCTAATGAGCGTTTGAAGTGGAATCTTTTATTTTTGATGATCACCAGATGATAAAAATAAATTATATCAGTGTAAATGTGTATTTTTTTATTATGTCAGAAAGCATTTTGTTTTACTTCATTCCAAAAAATTATTTTTTAATCCTTTTATTTTCAATATGCTCGCGCCCCCCTCGCAGGGTTACTGCGCCCTCCCAGGGGGCGTGCCCCACAGTTTGAGAAACATTGCTTAAAGTACATTATTAAAAGTCAAATACAAAATTAAAGAAAAGTATGTATCTCTTTATATTGTTAAATTTACTGAAGTGTTTCTTCAGCAGACAACTCTGGATAAGAATTTTATTTGAAAATTCCGTTTTAAGATGTGTGACTCGATAAAAAGCAAGTAATATAAGAAAAATTAAGTCAATTCCTACTTAGATCAACAAAGAAAAATTTTATTTTAGCTACTTTTTATTAAATAGTTACAATTAATATAAATATGTGTATACATATGACAGAATCACAACACTAAGTGGCTATTAATTTTTATTAATAATCATTAAAGTATCGAATTTTCATCCAAAACAATCGTGTATATAAAATTTCAGTTCAACTGAATGCTTTAAAACGTGAAAAAACCTTTCAAGTTTTGACACAAGTCACGAAAAGGGTTACTAAGTCGCCAAAAATGATGCCAACGTGGGTGTATTTGTGATTCTTTAAATAATTAGCTTTAATCAATTAATTTTTATTAATTATAATTAAATTATTGTATTGTCGTTTAAAATAATCATGTATATAAAATTTCAGCTCAATTGAGCGCTTTAAAATGTATTTTGCTAACGATTGAAAATTCCACCAAGATAAATAAATAAATAAATATATAGAGAGTGTGAGCTAATAGTAGGAATTGAATAACAGGTGTTGATGAGTGAAATGAATGAGGAACAGAAAAAACTATTCAAATATTCAAGTATATATTGATGATAAAATAATTTAAATTTATAGCAATTGAAAATATAAGCTAAAATAAACTGTTTTTGCTAGTAAATGTGTAGTTCGTTTATTGTACTACTGAGTTTTAACAATATCAATATTTATGTTTAAATTACATGGTTTATATTAAGAGAAGAAACATCAATATGCGTGTTTTTGATTTTTAATCTTACGTATTATTTTTCGATTCAGGAACAAAACTGGAATAATCCTTTTAAAAAGGGTGCCTTTAACACATTATTCTAAGTCATTATTATTTTCAATAACATCATCAAGAGCTGGACAAGTTGGTAAAATAGGATACTGAGGAAAGCATTCCAATTCAACATCTATTTTAATTCCATATAAATGCTCATTGCGAAAACTCTTCGGTGTCGAAACAGGTACTACGGCATCATATGGTGGTGGTTCATCAAAATCAGAATTATTTGAGGAATCATTTTCAATACTATTACTTACTTTATCATCCAAAATTAAAGTTTCATTAGTTTTCTTTGTTTTCTTACCACTGCTGTTCTTTTTCTTTTTCATTGGACTCACTTCATTACCAGTTTCATCATCTGAACTCAATTCAGTTACTGGAAATGCGTTTTTTCCACAGTATTCTGAATTATTCTTGTGTTTTTTATTAAATGGATTCTTACTATTCTCAAAAACTCGATCCTCACCCCAAACTGAATGATAAGAATTTTTGTTTTCGCTAATAAACGGATTCAAACTTTGAGTATTATCATTGATGTTAATGTCTTCCATAATCTCCTCATTTGATATAGTTTGTGCCTTTTTTGATAGTTCTTTCTTATTTCCTTCAGTCATTTCTGAGAGATCTTTTTCACGAAAAAAATTGTGTGTCCATCGGGCACTAGGTCTTCTGTTCTTTTTTACTTTTAAATCACTAAATGCCTTCTTACACGTAATCGATTTGTTTGGAGTTACAGTTCCATATCCTTCGAATGTCTCCAAATTTCCAAACTCTTTAGATGCTACTGGATAGTTTGAAGATGAGGATAAATTAATAGTATTGGTTGCTTTATGTTTGTGATTTGTTTTCGTAATATTAGAGGAATTGAAGCTTGAACAATATTCTTCCATTTTATTTTTCCTGTCTTCAGGAACATCGTATCTCTCAGCAATATTTCTTAGGTACTTTTGCACCTTTTTTTCTGACGGAGTGACTACTTTTATTCTTTCCATAAGTTCGGGATTTACAGTTTCTTGTTCGTTTTTCAAAGCTGTTTTAGTATAATAACTGCCATATTTCGCTGTCAATTGCTTAAAAATACTTTTCAATTCAGGTACTTCCGGCTGCAAGTATGGTGATACCCATATTAAGCTAGACACGCATTCCTCAAGATCAGAATCTAATTCTTTCATTTGTTCGAATAATCCATATTTCGCCAATAGTTGTTCACAAAACATTTCGACGATTTCCATCGCTTCAACTGCTGCTTCATATTTAATAATATTCTGAGCTTTGATTTTAGCCATCACGAACTTACCTTTAGCTAAATGACCGGATATTTCTTTTTTCATTTTTTCTGATAATTCCATCTTTTTAGCTTGGAGCATTTTCAATCGGCTGCAAGCGAGTTGGAGATCGGTTTTTAGTCTCATATATTTAGTCGCGCTTCGGATCATGGTACTTTTGTAAATTTAATTTGGTTCTGAATTGATGTATATTGAGCTATCTGACTTTTTTAGTTGTATTTCGTTATCCCATTTTTGTTTATAGTTATATTGCTAATGTTTGTTTACATCTGTACTAGATGTATATTTCTGTCACGTTAACTTTTTCTCACGTTCTAGAATTAAAATTTTTTTATTTGAATTAATATCCGTTAAAATAGGGCTAAGAATTTTTATAATATTATTTATTCTTATTTAAGAGCTTCTAAAAATATGGTCAAGCATTTGCAATAAAATTATTATAATTTTACGGATAAAAATAAATTGTAACGAATTCTTTTTTTTTTTCACCAATTCATTCATATTTTAATGCACTGACATTTATTATAAACAAACTTTTTTTTTTATCGATATAAAGTTTTCTTGTTCAAAAATATTTTGTAGCTTTTTTTGCAATTCATTGCGTTTTGGCAACATTTTCAACATTTTTTTTCTTCTAATTCGAATCTCCTATAGGTAATTATTTTGAACAACATGAAAATTTCAGTCCTTGTTGTATCCTGATTGCGAAAAATAATAATCATCGTTGCAAATTCGCTTGCGTCATCCATTCATTCAGAATGGCATATAAGATGATGAAATGAAATTTTATATGCTTCACAAAATCAGGTAGAAACCAATTATTTTTACAGAGGAAAGTACAATAACGAAAAATCAGTGAATTCTAACTGTTCAGAAATAAATTAAAAACTCCAATATGGGAATTTTTTATTTATTCCATTTTTTTAAAGTTACTTATTTATTTATTAAATGGTTTCCTGCTAAGTTCAACAAAAGCAGACTAACAAGCTGTGCATAGGAAGTTCATAAATAAAAAAAAGAAATATGGAGCATTAAATCCCGTGTGTTAACCCATTATTAATTTTTTTTTAATTTTTTCATTTGCAATAGTATGGAGTATGTGATGGATTGAAATGTAAGTAGTAAATTACTGTACTTATTATTCAAATATTTGTAACTAATGTGAATATTAATTTGTAAATTGTTGAAATCATTCTTGCTGAACTGGAAAATAAACAATTAATATAAAAAAATTAACGCCAATTCCTACTTAAGTCAACAAAATTTTTTTTTATTTTAGTTAATTACATTTAATTAATGAATTCATATTTGAAGAACTGCATTAATATTGTGTCATGCGCTGCAAGTTTAAAAAAACACATTTGAACTTGCTTGGCGACATCAGCTGTAGTTAGTTGTAACTTCGTCAGAAATAACGCAGAATAAAAACTTTAAATTAAAAAATAAAATTTAATTAATCAATTATATATAAAAAAAACTGTATTAACATCAAGTGTGACCCACTACAAGTTTTAAAAAATGTATTTGAACTTGTTTGGATGAATAAAAAGTATGTTAGTAACGATTGAAAATTTGAATAAGGTATATGTATACATATAGAGAGAATGTGAACTAATAGTAGGAATTAAAAAAAAGTGTGACTGTTGTCCAAATGAATCTTTTTGCTTTGGCGAATTGGTATCAGTTTTAATATTTATGTAGAAGAAGAGAATAAGCTTGTTTAATAAGCCTAGCTTAATTTTATTAAGCTACAAGTGGTAGCTACAGTTGAAGAAAAAAATATAATTCAACCGTGGCAAAGTAATTTTCATTTATATTTAAACTAAACATTCTTAATCCTTCTTTCCAAGGTGATGGAAATTTCCATCATAAAATTTAATGAACAAAACATGGTACTTAAATATCCCAAAATGCCAACGTTTAAGATAACTCACCAAGTTGGCAACCTCGATTTCACATGTGTCGTACTTGCTGAATTGGCAACCATATGCTTCCTTTCATATAATGTCACCAATAGGTTGCGATAATACGTAAGTACCCAAAAAATTGTATTCAACACAGGTGTACTGTAAATTGTTTGATGCTGACAACTTTCTCCACGACTATTGTGGAATAAGAAACGTAACTGTCAAAAGAAAATGTCACAATCATTATAGCGGGTTTGAGCTTGTCATTCTGTTGTTTGTAGTAATTAAAAGAAAAGGGCGATTTCTTGGATATTTTTATAACTAATCTCATTTTTTTTCTGCTAATATAAGCAATAATGAGTGGGAAAAAAGTTTGTTTATTGTGTTTATGTTATTTTCTATGTAATTTATATTCAATACCCCCAAATAATCTTCCAAAAACCATTCGACAGAAATTTACATCACTATGTAAACTTTACTTGTTTCACTTCTAATGTACGATGAAAATGATTTTAAGTATAAGTTTATTTTATGTTATTTTTAGAAAAAAATTTTGAATAGGGGTACGTTGAAGGTTACTTGGATGAGTTAGAAGATAGGTGGCTATCTGAAGAGGGCCTTGATGACGAAAATTCTGACGAGTACCACGATGTAGATGAAATTAGAATAATAATAAAAATAAAATTGGTTTTTCAACCATATCATCAGGAATAAAAATGACACACAGATATATTATTTGTTTATTTATTTTGTTCTGAGCTTAACACGTTTATTTACATCATGAGGGATATTTTCATCATTTGTTTTTATATCATTTTATATTACATATATTTATACTAGAATTTTTTCTAACATTTTTCTTTAATCTAGAGCAGTGGTAGGGAACCCACGGCTTCCGTGAGTTTCTTATACGGCTTTCATAAGAGCTACGACCTTTATTACTTAATATTTAATTATATAGATAACAATAGTTTGAAAATAAATTGAATTAAATAAAGAATGACAGGAATGTATGACTGTGTGTATCAATGACTGCTTGTGGGAATAGCCAATTGTATATTTAAAAGGTTAGAGTGCCCCTTGTGCAGTATCGCAACACTACCAGACATACTCATTTAGAGGATCAATTAAGGCTTCACCTTACGAAAATAAGATCGATCGCGAGCGACAGCGAGCGGGCGCTTCTGCTCAGAATGAATGGCAAAGAGGGACGGAGGCCAACATGAGAAAGAAGCCCAAGACTGGGGAGGGGCGGGGCAAGGCTTCACCTTATGAAGTTTGATCCATATATATATCATTAATGCCTGCAAAAAAAATACCAACAGTGAAATATAAAAAGTTACATCGGGGTATCTTTGAATTTAAGGAATTAAAGGTATCCGACTACGTTCGGAACCGTGATTTTGCAAAAGCGTATAAAAGGATAACATTCATGACATTTAGAGTCACTTAGATTAGAAAATGTATATAAAATTGTTTTAAGAATAATATTACAATAAAAAATTATTTAAGTACAATATTTTGATAAAAAATGAACATAGAATGACCAGTTTTCAAAATATTCTCCTTTTGTGAAAAATGCTTCTATTATAATCATATTTTGCCTGTATATAGCTCAGACTTCTGTACAGAGGCTCAACTAGAATTTTTGAAATATATAACTTAGAAGTGGGTTTATATCCATGTTTTACGATAACAGAGGGGAGAAATTTTAAGAAAAAAACGCTGATAATTATTTCAATTGGTCGTAACTCTGAAAATAATGTGAATTTTTCAAAACTCATAGTTGAGCCTCTGTACAGAGGTCTGAGCTATATACAGCAAAATATTATTTTAATAGAAACAGTTTTCACAAAAGGACAACATTTTGAAAAAAGGTTATTCTAAGTTAAATTTTTGTCGAAATATTGTATTTAAATAATTTTTTTTTGCCAAAATGTCCTTCAAACAATTTTATACATGTATTCTAATCTAAGTGACACTTAATATGATGAAAAATATCCATTTATGCACTTTTTTAAAATCACGGTTCCGAATGTAGTCGGAAACCTTAATAATTTAAAGAACATAATAATCAATGATTAATATTATAACAAGTTTTTACCTGTATGTGAATACAAAATTATTTCATATTGTAGCGTTTTTTATCAAATAATAAATATATAAGGATTAAGTTTTGAAATAATATTTCTATAAAATACACCAAATTGTTAAATCTATACAAAAACCATAATAGTTTCATAAAAGTCGCATTTATATGTACAGCAACCTAGGTGGCCTTCTTTATTGCTTCTTAATTTACATGTGGACTATAATAGTAAAAAGGCCCCCACCTATGATTTAGAGCATGAATTATATGACATTGATTTATTTCACAAAATATATATATATTGATTATATTACAAAATATTGATTTAAAAAAAAACTAAAAAACACGCTTTTATAGTGAATCGAACTAAAAAGTAAAAAAATAATTCTTAATATAAGAATAAAATGAGTAACGAGAAAATTATAATGTCATTGGGATAAAAGCGTGGGGTGCTCAACATTAATTGTTATAATTTCTTACTAATTCTATTCTGTAATGCTGAGTTAGTGTAAAAATGTAGTACAAAGCACACCCCACGCTTTTACCACAATGACATTATAAATTTCTCGTTAATCATTTTATTCTTATATTAAAAATTATTTAATTTTTACTTTTTAGTTCGATTCTCTATAAACGCATGTTTTTTAGTTTTTTTTTAAAACTATAATTTATTTTTGCATTTTTTAGTTCGATTTACAATAAAAGTCTGTTTTTTTAGTTTTTGAAAAATATCATTTATTCTTTGATGAATTTATCCTTGAGTTTGATATTTGGGGCCAGAATTATGTGGCTGCTGGAATTAGTCTTGCTCTTTAATGGTTATTAATAAATAGATCTGAAGGGTATTTATGCTCTCCGTTTACGGGGCCTCGAATTGCTATAACATTAATTCATATAATCACTTCTAAACGTATTGCTTTATAAAAATAAAAAATATTTAGCTGTTAGAACATAAATAATTTTTTATTCACATGCACGAGTCTTTTTTTTTTTATTTCCATTTTCAGAAAAATTACGCACCCACCCTACATTTTTTCACATAAAGAACATTTTTTGTTTTATTTCTTATTAACCAGAAGCCTATTCTGCTGTTTTAGGGTTGCACCTTAATCTTTTAGTTGCTAAATCTGTCACCAAGTCTAGAAATGGCATATGGAATTAGTCCCCAAATCTAAAAATTGGTTTATACATTTAGAAGCCAAATCAAAAACGATATAATGAAATAGTCACCAAATCTAGGAACGATTTAATGATTTAGTCGCCAAATCTAAAAACGCTATAATTAATTACTCTCCAAATCTCGTAAATCCTTAATTATTAAAATCCTGATCAGGACAATGAGACAAAATTATGAAATTATTGTATTGTCATGAGTCCTTGACTAGTGTGCGAAATTTCGAATTAGTCTGACCTTTTAAGTGGGTAAAAATCGAGTTCAAAGATTCCATTACATACAAGTGAAACTTATAAAAACGTGTTAATAAAAAAGAAAAAATTCCTGCAAGGAAGAGTTAATTCTTTAAATATATATATATATATATATATAAACGGAAATATAAAAATATATTGTAGTTGTAAACCTAAGACAACTATAAATAGGAAGAAAAAGGCACAAATGCAATGACAAACTCCTGACCTTAGGAACCAGGATTGCAAGTTTAAACATGTTTTGGGGCTAGCCAACCTTCACCTGTAGTCTGTCATTCTACGTACCAAGAGGAAATAATCTTTATAGAGGAAATAATATATATATATATATATATATATATATATATATATACATACATATATATATATATATATATATATATATATATATATGTATATATATTATTTCCTCTTGACAGACTACAGGTGAAGGTTGGCTAGCCCCAAAACATGTTTAAACTTCCCGCAATCCTGGTTCCTAAGGCCAGGAGTTTGTCATTGCATTTGTGCCTTTTTCTTCCTATTTATAGTTGTCTTAGGTTTACAACTATCTGTATATTTTTATCTTTGGATTATATATTTTATATATATATTATATATATATATATATATATATATATATATATATATATGCAAATACAAATATATATATATATATTTGTCTTTTTTTATTCTTTCTTTTTCACATTTGAATTTGATGATTCATACTAAGTACAACAAAAACAGACTAATAAGCTGTACTTTGGAAAATCATAAATGAATAAAATGGAGTATTGAATCTAACTTACGAGTGTTTAATTTTCTCATTTCTTAATTTGTCTTCTTTTTAAAAAAATTTCACGTGGTTGGTTTGTCGCTGGCCTTCTGCACCTAAGGTTGCAGGTTCAACCCCGGCCCAAGTCGGTGGATTTTCATGATGCAGAAAATCAGCAGTGGCTATGAATATACGGCATGTAAGAGATCCCTACAGTGTCTGTTTGTCTTGGGTGCTCTTGACAAAATTAATTCCTAGTATAGGTTCGCATCGTCAGTGCTCAGACACCTCTTTCTAGGGAGGAAACAATTACCTGTGGTGATTGGTATCCGCCTATATGATGCCGCACTAAAAAGAGATGCCAGATTCCGGGGGAATGCGCTATAACAGCAATGGTAAAACACCAATCCGCAGCCCATTAGAAATTTTAAAAAAAGGTAGTTTGGAGTGTGTGATGGATTAAAATGTAAGTATTAAGTAACTGTACTTATTATTCAAATATTTCTAATTAATGCGATTATTAATTTGTAAATTGTTGAAACCATTCTTGCTGAATAGCTAAAATAAAAAAAAAGTCACTGTTGCCTAAATGAATCTTTTTGCTTTGCAGAATATGTATCTGTTGTAATATTTATGAAGAATTTTAATGGTTTTTCTACGAAGCGGTAGCTATATATATATACTAGCCCTTACCCACCCGCTTCACTGGGTATTTCACGATGTTGTATAAATGTATACTGTTTACATATAGTATATGAATTATTGATATTATGTATTGAAAAATATATTTATAGCTGTAACTCTCGCTTCTTGATATAAAAAGGACATACATTAAAATATCTAATTTCTATTTATAGTTAAAATATAAGTAGAAAGATTTTTTGCACTCACTTAACCTAATAATCAAGTGGATTTCCACCAAAGCAACTTTTAGTGGATCTCTACTCCATAAAATGAATATGCGTGCTAAATTTCAAGTCTAAATCTAGCAGAGCAAAAAAGGGATTTTTATCATAAATACTTCGTTGAGAGCATTCTTAGCGGATTCCGATTCAACAAAAGAAGCATGCAAACCAAATTTTATTATTATAGTCTTAGCAGCTCGAAAACGGGAATTTTGTCTATCAATACGCCCCAATAACTTTTCCCGCTTCTCCCTGGAGTTGATTTCCGTAAAATCTATTCTTAGTGGAACTCTATTCAATTAAAGAAACGTGCTCAACAAATTTCAAGTAAATGGGTTAAATTCAAAAACAGGAATTTTTCTATAACACGCCTTAATCCCTCGCAACCCCACTCATTTGGGGATCCGTTTTCGAAAAACTCTTTGTAAAAGGAACTCCATTCCATGAACGGAACATACCTTCTAACTTTCAAGCAGGTGGGTCTATTGGTTGAAAAGCTGCAATATTTATCTAAATGGAATCTGCTTACTCGATTTCAAGATTTTACGTCTGATAGTTTAAAAAAGGAGATAATTACCTATAACGCCCCTTAATTCTCTACAACGCCACTTGGGAGTCGATTTGGACAAAAATCATTTTGTAGTGGATCTCTACTCTATGAAAGGAATCCGCTTACCAAATTTTTCAAGACTGTACATCTAATAGTTTAAAAATGGAAATAATTAGGCATAACGCCCCTTGGAGGTCGATTTTCGTAAAAATCATTATATAGGGAATCTCTACTGTATGAAAGAAAAAAATATATGTACCAAGTTTCAAGACTGTACATCTAATAGTTTAATAATGGAAATAATTATCTATAACGCCCCTTGGGGTTCGATCTTTGCAAAATCCGTTCTTAGCTGACGTCTACTCCATGAAGGGAACCTACCTACCAAATTTCAAATCTGTAGGTTTAATAGTTCCGGAGATATCGTGATTAGTCAGTGAGTGAGTGATCGCTTTTCCCCTTTATATATAAATAAATAACTGACAAAAAACATAATTCAATTGCGATAAAGTAATATTTATTTATATTTAAACTAAACGAACTTAAGTAATAATATGTTTTTTTGGGGGGGCGGGGGGTTCTTAAGTTGCTTATTTAATACTTGATACCCTGTTACACACACAAAACATAAGATTACGTAAAATTTTTAATCACTCTTATGTCAGGATTATGAATAAGAAAATGTTGTTCTATACGTAGCAAATTTAAATCCCTCGTAAATTAAATCAGCTGTTAACCCTCTCGCTGCGTAGTTTTTTTTTTATCTATGTAGGTTCAAAAATTGTGTATGGTTTTATTACGTATTTCAAATGTACATATAAAATCTACATTTTAGAGTTAAAATATACAAAATTAAAACAGATCATTAAAATACGAACATAAAAGCATAAATAAAAACATAAACAATATCAGTACGGGTTGCACAGCTAAAGAGTCGGAAAAATGCATGCCCGTGGAAATCGCGGGTTCCGCAAATTTTGCTACCTCTACTTAGCCCGTGGAAATCGCGGGATGCTCAGCGAGAGGTTTAATAGCTGAATTTCACTTTCAACTTCGTCATGATTGTAACATCATTATTATTATAAACTCTGTCGTACCTTCGATCAAATCGTCCTCACCCTAAAGGCATGAATCCCCAATTTTTCTTAGAGATTCGTGCTAGAATAGTGCTTCTCAAACTTTCTATACTTGCGACCCAATTTTCAATTATAATTTTAATCGCGCCCCCTTCATACAATAACAATGTATTAGAATTCAATAAAATAATATGACGATGATTTGACATATCGACTTTAATTATAAACTATCATTATACTTGCCTTATAATTTGTAATTTAATCTAAAATTACAAATTATCAAAAGACTAGTTTTAAATTATATATAACTTTATGACATGCTCATAGGGTCACTGGTAATTATTAAACTTATTCTTAACTTAGTACTGTTAAATTAATTATTATACACATTGCGCAGTACTGATACACATTTATAAGTGTATTATATCACAGTGTAAATATGTATTTTACTTTTTATTATGTCGGAATGTATTTTGTGTTTTGCTTTCTTTCAGTAAATTGATAATTTTTTTTATTCTTTTGTTTTTACTTTTCGATATACTCGCGCCCCTCTTGTAGGGTCATCACGCCCCCAAGTGGGGCGCGCCCCACAGTTTGAGAAGCACTGTGCTAGAACAAAATATCCAAGTAAGGAAAAAAAACGTTAAATTCGTGTTCCGCAGTTTCATCGTGTCCCCCTCCATATAATAACAATGTATTGAACTCAATACTACTATTCTTTGACGCTAAAGCTACAATACGACTTTAACCTTTTAAGTGACACTGGTGTATATAAACGTCTCACTCAGCCAAAGTATTAATTTTCAGGACGTATATATACATCTTTCCCAAGTACGATCTTTTCCGTGCAATGCTATCCCTAACATTATTCTGAAGGCTTTGGAATGCAATAAAAGACCTTGACAGTGTTTGCGAAGGATTGACTTATTTCAGAGGATTTACTCCCCCTCCCCCCCAAAAAATATCATCACATTCGCGCGTTTACATGAAAAATGGTGGCATTTGGGAGAGAATCGCGTAACTTTTAATCGGCAGTTAAGGGATTTAATTGTAAATTAATAATTTTTTTAATAATCTTTTGTTTTTGACTTTTCAATATGCTCGTTCCCCCTCGTAGAGTTAATATGTTGCCCCTAGGGGGCGCACCCTCACAGTTTGAGAAACACTGCTGTACCGTGTTATTTCAAAATTGTGTAGAGAAAGAGGTGGGTGTACTTCCTTCCAAAAACAATTGATAAGAAAATGAAGGAGAAAAGTGTAGCTCCTTCTCACAGACAATGCAGAAAATAGCATATGTAAGAAAATTCCACTAGACGACTCAATTAACTAAATACAAGAATAGTACTCTATGCTTTATTCTATGTATTAATTACTGATAACATTATCACAGAAATGATAGGCACCCTCTTTTGGGTTAGTTGATATTGTTAAAAAAATCAATTAAGGATGATTACCAGGATTACTTTTTCTCTGAGGTGTAACGCCATCCTAAAAATCTATACAAAACCAAGTAAATAATTATAATGTAATATCCTACAACTAATGATCTAGCACTGACATCCATGAACATTCTTTTATAAATTCTAATAAGTCATTTTATGTTATTCTTCAGACTGTTTATCCCATTTATTCTCATACTAATAGCAAATCTTTCAAACCAATTTTTCGTGGCTACGCATAGAAAATTTTAATAAAAGAAAAAAGGTAGAAACTTTTAATCCGGTATAAACTCTGAAGACATAGCTTATTTCAACTTATGCTGATCAAGAATGATACAATAAAAAAAAAACAAGTTTCACCCATTGGCGTGTACAAGGTTAGGGCTTGAGGATACAAACCCGTTCCATAGACCAGCAGATTTTTAATTGTTATCATAAAGAATACTCCCTGAGTTGGATTCCTGAAAAAATGCAACCCAATCCCTCAAACTTGAAAACTAAGAAAAATTTGAGTGTGTTCACTACCAGAGTTTCGAACCGGAACTGAACCGAAAATTGGAGGACCCCGTTATTTGGGTCGGAACGAAAACCGGAATTGAACCGAAAAAAAATATCGGTTTATTTCGGTTCTCGATATGTCTTCAATTATTTTGTTACTGTAAGCAACTGATCAATATTTTCTAATTTTACGTCGACCATATAATTATCATCATTACATGTACTTTACTTCTCGGTTTCCTGTTTGATGTTCAGTAGTACTTTTTTCTGTTTCAGTTTTAATTTACATGAAGCTTCTTGCAGGTGTTGAAGTCAGATTTAATTCAGTAGAGTAAACTAGAAGTATTGATGATTTTTTTAAGAAAAATATCAGTCTGAGTTACATTTTTAGCAACTCAGCATGTGATCATTCATGGATCTTTGTAGATACTGTTTTGATAGCCAAACCAGAATCATAAACCTATTTGTCAAAGGCGATTTTGATAATGGATAGCAATGCCAATGCTTGCCATTCTCTGCTCACCACTTGTATGTAGTACATGCTCATTGTCCCAACGTACATCCCCGCAATCCCTACATTGCGGGATGCCCAGAGTTTTAGGAGACACAAAGCCTGATTGCCACCAAGTACCTACCCTTTGTAAAATCTAACTTGAGGGTGCAAAACCTGACTTTGCAGGGGGGCCCAAATGCTCTCCGTTACGCCAATGTACATACTAGTTCACTGTACCAATTCACATAGTATACCAATTAAAAAGAAGAATAAATCTTCTAAACTTTGATAGAATTGAAAGTTTTGCTTATAATAGAATTATATGTTTAGCACAAATAAGAATATACATGAAATAAAATTATTCATCCGGAACTGAACAGAAGACCGTTATTTTTGGCTGAATGAAAACCGAAACTGAAACGATATATATTTTTTTCGATTGGACTGGAAGGTAAAAAAGTATGGTTCGAAGCCCTGTTCAGAACTTTTTGCCACCACTGTGCATTGAAATTACTATTATCATTATTTGAGTTACGCTGTTGCTCAGCAGATATTGCTTATTTAGTTTGATCCCTTAAATAAGGAGCCCCTATTTTATTTTAGTAACAATTTGAAGATTGATAATTACATAATTAATATTTATTGTTTTTTTTAATGTGTAAACGAATTTTCAATTATAAATACTAATAAAGGATGCTATTCATTTTTAGCTGAATCTTCAATAAAAATAATAATAAAATGTTTTTTCCAAAACTTTTACTTCAGATTCTTATGTCAATGCTTTTAATTATTCGAAACGAAACTTTTATGGAACATTATTATTTTTCCTCGAATTGTTAGGCCACTACATAACAATTTAGCAGTATTCGTGTTAATTTTTAGCTGTCAAAATTGGCATCAACGTCGCATGGTAACGCTTGCGCAGATTAGAAAGGTTTTAAAAAAAATGTATCTTCCCCATAGGGAGGAATTTCAGATGTCTTTTGATTTTGTTTTTATATTGCTGCGTCTGAGATACTTAGCTTGATCTGATCAATTGGGGTTAGAATTTGTGTGACAAGGTTTTATATCGACTAACAATTTAATTTTTTGTGAAAAGGATGCGAAAATACTGCTATAACTTGATATATGCATGTTTCATAAGTATATTGTATGTCGATATGTGTTTATTTAAATGAAGTATTGGCAAGATCTTAGGATTTTCAAAATTGAAGTAAGACATTTTTAAATATTATTTTTAAACGCATGCTTTTTCATCGAATTTGGTTGTTTATGTATGTTTATCGAATGCTAAGTGTGATGTATCTTATAAATGTATTTTGTTTTCTTTTTCTCGGAATCGTACATATACTGATTTGTTGAATTTTAATTTTTATATGTAAAATATTCCTCCTAGATTTGTCTGGTTTATATAACTAACATTCATAATAAACAACAGATATAATCGCATGTCGTCTACTTATTTTGACGTTGAACATTCCCTCCAGTTTCTATAGAAATGGCTATGAAACTTGGCAAGTAGTCAGTACGATTCAAGTATGGCTTATGAGATAGATCTACAGTAATACAACAGGAAAATGGTAGACTATATGTTCTTTTCAGAGATTACATCAAATATGTTTTTTAATGTTTGTCTGTGTCACTTGTTGATTTATTGTCGTTATATTATTATTTTTTGTTAAACTTAATACGACATAATTTTTAGTTTTTAAATGGATTTTTTCATTAAATATACATGAATTATTTTAACAATGCTTTAAAATAGCTAATATTCGGAATATTGGTACTTAATAAATGATTAGTTCTAAAAATTGCGTTCAAATGTTTTTTTTTCGTGGCCCCGATGTGAATTGTATAAAATAATCGGATAATTCAGTTTCGCTAAAAGTATTGCATAATTAAATTATCTCATTTTAAAATATAAAAACTTGCAATTTCATAAAAATTAATCGAATATCATGTAGATTCTTCTAATAGTTATTTGTGATATGTATATTTATGTCATGTTATTTGTGATATGTATATTGAGTTATGATCAGATAGATTATACTTCAATTAAATTATTTTACCGGACTCTTTCTCATGATTAAAAACGTTCCATAAACCTGAATGATTTTTCAAAAATATTTTTTAATTTGTTGTTGTGAATATATCTAGCAAGTTTTTATCTGTTTTACTTATTCTTTTAAATCTGATACATAGGTTCAATTTTATTAATTTTCATTTCCAATATATTCTGATAAAGCTAAAATGAATACTTACAGTGTTTATTAGGATGTATCAGCTTTTACTAAAATTTTAAAATAGTCAATGTAAGGCACATCACTATAAGTAAACTAATGACATTTTTCAAATGATAAAAGTGAATATACTTTATTCTTGAAATATGTTCACTAATTCATACATTAAATCATAAAAATTATGTAGTTTACTTTTATTGTAAAATTAAATGTTATAAACTTCCTAATCTCTCTCCCTCTTTTTTTTTTTTGATAACTAACAATTAAAGGGGCCCGCTTTAAGATTAAAGATAATATTGATGGATATTGTATTAATTTTATTATTGTAGTATATTTATAAAAATCTAATATTTAAATTTTTTGAAGAGCTGTTTTTTTAATGCAATAAATATAATTCACCAATTTTACTGAATAATTTAAGTAAATTGTTGAAATTTAAGAAATTTTTGTATTGTGAAATTTTGAAATATTTCATTATTTACTAAGATTTAAGTATACTATCTTAAATTGATATAAGTTGGTACTCAATATCCAAATAATATATAAATATTTTAATAAATCATAATCTGCTTTTAATGTTATCTCTTTGCAAGTTGTCATTATTGATGTAAATAATGAAAACTTAACTACTTATTTAAATGAATAATAAAAACTTAAGATATTAAAATGTTTCTTTTTCATATTCATTAATTTTATTTAAAAATATATTTAATTTTGTTAAACTATTTTTAAATCACAGTCTTCTGTTTGTTTTTTTTAGTAATTTTGAAGTATAAACTATCAGATATGGAATTTTCTAAATTTTTCATTATCCTACTTACATTTTCCCTTTTTTATACATACTAATTTATGTTGCATATCATGGTTAAAGGGATGTTTCAAGTTATTATTTGGAAGAATTTCTCTTTAAATTTGGAGAGAGGAATTGTTACTTTAAACAGTGTATCTTTTTCAATTGTAGTGTTATTCTTAAGTTATGATTCTTGTTGGACAAAATAAAATTTTTTAATATTCATAAGTTTAAAAAAATAATTTCTAATGCTTTTTATTAAATTTGAGTGATATGTTCAAAAAGCATAAATCCTCAATATTTATTCTTGCTCATAATTTGTTTCTACTCTTTATTTGTATTTCATGTTCTCTAATTTTACATTTTGTAAAACATAAATTATTATACTTTTTTGCTGCTTTAATAGAACTTTCTTTCTTTTTTTATTCTATTTATGCTTTTGTTTTTTCTTATATATTTGTATTGTTGAAATTTATTTTTTGTTTTAAAAATTTGAAGCTCCTAAGTAGAATACAAGTTATTACAGATTTTTTATAGTTAACCTTAAAGATTATTATACAATGATTAAGTTTAAGATTTTTAAGTTTAAGTTTTAAGATTTTTAGAAACCTACCTATTTTTTCAAATGATATTCATTTAGAACTGTAGTAAATTTTGCTGTAGAAACCAAAAAATTATCATTGATGAATTTGTTAAATTTATGGTTTATAGAAAAAAACCATAAATTATTTTGGTAATTTTCCATCATCAATGGATGATTTTTTCAATATTTCTTTGATCAAAAATATTAGTTTTACTTCTTCAAAGAATATTAAAGATTTATTTTTATTTCAAGCATATATATATATATATATTATAGTTTGAATTTGTAAATTCTTTGTATAATTTTTTATTTTCTGTTTATACATATTCTAGTATGAATAATCAGAAAGTTGAAAATAAATCAACTGATCATGAAGAAGGGGATCATACTCAACCAATTAATTTGGTTGCATCAAGAACAGTTGCACCTACAACAACGTTTACAGGTGCTAATACTTGTCTTGCTAAGATTCTCCAAAACAAGGATTAATGGTAAGAATATTTGTATTTGAGTTAGCATGATTTTATGTATTTATTTAATTTTTTCTTCTAAAAATCTATTTACCGTATTTTCCTGTAATAATCAGCGGCGTATTATCCGCAGTTTTTTTCGAAAAAAAAACATAAATCAGTTTTGGCGGCGACTTGCTCCTTAAACGTCATCTGAATATCAAATGATAATGGATCATATTTACAAATCCTCTGTAAAATTATTTTCAACAATAATTTGCTTGCAAAATTTCAAAAAGTCGTTTGTTTTTCCCAGTCATCAGGTAATTTCTGTCCGACCGTTGAACGACCATTTCGCGTGCAATAACTCGCTTTCATTCTTATGCTAACTGTCGAGACAGCTTTTCCATCGTCCCTTTCTTTTAAAATCCATTTATTTATTTCGTTTAGTGAGGTTTTCATCGGTGCTATCGCAATTTTGAAGTTTTGTTCCTTCTCCATCTCATACCTCTTGCTTGAGACCTCATATTCTCTACAGCGTTTAATTTGAAGTCTGCAGTATAGCTAACACTCTTCATCATGATAAAAAAACTTTCAAAGGATGCAATGGTCAAGACAAATTTGTATTTGAGTTAGCACTTGATTTTATGTATTGAAAGTATTTAATTTTTTTTCTCTATTATTTATTTTATAAAACATAAAAATTTCTTTTAACTATGGAGAATAAGATATTTTTTTTGAAACTTTTTTAACCATAATCTTTAAAAGGAAAAATATGGTAACTTTTATTTTTTCCCTTTATATTTTTCAAAGTTTGGTTTTTGTAAATATTTATACTATTAAGGATGATGTACACCATTAGGTGTGTACTATATATATATTCACACAGAATTCTTTAGATGGAATCACTTAATATAACTGATAGGAAATTCTGATGTAGTAAAAACAAAGTTTCCTAATTCTGTATACAGAATACACCGTAGAGATCAGCTACAGTTGTTGACAGTGGTGATGCATTTTTTAATGTTTTAACTTTATTTGGAAGCATTAAGATGGGGAAAAAATTATTTTTTAGGAAATATTCTGTTTTTTTTTGTTTAATTTATTATTTAATTGATGAAATTTTTATTTATCTGATCCCAACTAAATTAATAATCAGGAAATAAATTTTTGTTGACTGGAAATGAAATAGAACTAAAATATGTAAATTAGAAAGATAATTTTTTAAAAGATGAAAACAGGATGTAAAATCAGAAATAGATGTATAAGCTTAGATTTCAGTTTACACTGATCTAATTACATATTAATTTTTTAGTTTTATAAACTGTCTTCATTAGCAAAAGTTCTAATAATCAGTTATAGATTTCTATTGTTATTTAGTGTCTGAGTAAAATTTTTATGAAAAAGTAAAACATTTATGTATATTTTACTTTTTATACATTATTGTTAAAGAAAACTAGTACTTTTCATTCTATATGAGGTGAATTTAAAAAAAAAATGAAAGTTTTCTACTAATTAGTCTTTTAGATTTAGCAATCATTTTCTTGTGGGTTTAAAAAGAAATTAGTAGCTGCATTCATATTAATCTATAAAACCGGATTTTTTAAAGATTTGTGTAGAATTTTGTACTCAAGGCTACTTTAATTTAATTTTTTTAGTACTTATAAATTAACCCATCAACCAGTAAATTAGTAAAGATTTTAAATGATTTGTTCAATGCATATAAATAAGATTATTACTTTTAAACATGTACAGAAATGCATTTTTATTTTTGGCTATGAATATTTCATTGGTTTTGTTTGGTGAAAATTGTAGGTAGGTACAAGTTTTAATTAAATACCAAAAATGTGTCAGTTTTTCTATTGTAAATTTTAAACTAAATTTGCAAATCTTTGCATATGTTTGATGCAGATGCTGTTGCTTTAACCTTAACAAATATCTTATTTGTGACTTTTGCTGAATTCTTTAATTAGTAACAAAAGGAATCTTCATATTCAATTAATCTTTAAGGTTCTCTACAACTGTTATGGAACAAAAGAGGCTGCTCTGAAGTTATGGAGAAAATTAGTCTTTGTTTGTGTTTCATAGCATTGCAGTGAGTGTTATAGAGTTATGGTTGAATTGGGGATGAAAAAATGCATAAGTTTTTTAAATTCATGGGATATTTCTAATTCAAATGCCAAGGAAGGAGAGTTTACAAATCACATTGTCTGAAGTTTGAGAACAATTTTGTGAAAGGCTGAAAGCCTATGGAGAGCTAAAGGAGTTTTTTTGGGAGAAGTATTGTAAAGTTCCTAGAAGGAGGCAATTAAAAAAAAAGTTTCTATCACAAAATATTTTTTTTAAAAGCTTTGTATTTGTTTTGGTATTTTAAGTAGAGGTGTGACATTTATAGCAGTATATAAGTAATCATGGTTATATAAATGAAAGTGTTAGTTGAAATGTATGAAGGGAAGTTACACTGTATTGTATAAGGTATTTTCATGGAAAACAATAGGATCTATTTCAACAATACAGCATGTGGGAGGGGAATAATGTAAGCAATTTTGTGCAAAGATTCCAAGAATACTAATATAAAACAATTAAGAGGTGATTCTGAGTGTTCAGAGAATATTGTTATCTTTAAACTATTTAGTATTCACATAAGTATTTTTATTTATTTTTTAAAAATCTAATTTTAAATATGCAACCTCATGATATATATCACAGGCTTCATAGTTTAAGAACATGGCAGATTTCCGATAAATTAATGGATAAACTTAACTTTTACTGTGTTTTGAAATTTAACGTGTGTTTTCAAAATGAGCTGTATTTAGTATATAAAAATGTTTAATTGATTTAAACTTAAGTGTGTGGAGCTGTTAAAAATTTAAATTTGAGATTAAATGGTCTTTTTGATATCGGAAAGGGAAAAAACTGTCTATTTTAAACATTGCCTTTAACTTTTCTTTTTTGTAATGAATTTTTTCATGAGATGATGCACTTTTAAGAACTATTCAGATTGATTTTGGCTTTTCATATTGGTTAAGTATAGTAATGTTATTTGCATGTATGCATAAGGAAGTAATACTAATTTTAATAAAATCATTTTTGTGAATGTAGAAGATGATTGAGTCCATAAGTGAACCTTCTGAGATGCCTTTTACTATATGAAATAGTGAGGCATAAATTATTTATATGGATTTTAAATTGCTTTATTATTCAGGTTACAAGTTAAAATTAGTTAGAAAATTTAATTTTGAGTTGTTGCTTTTTATATTTAATCAAAAGTCTTTTATATGTCTATGAAGATTGCATTGATAGATTTTTATTTTAAAGTGTTCAGAAATTATCTCAAAACCCCTTAACAATTGATGAGGTTTTGGAAACCAAAACCAATAATTGGTGTTAAAACCATAATGGCAATGTAAACTATTTTATTTCATGGCATATCGATTGATCTATGATTCTCATCATTTTAAGTGCTGAGTAAAAGAAAAAATACCACAAAATTAAAATAAACATATGTCACACCCGCATGATCTTTTTGTGATCATTATTTCCATTAGTTGCCAGAAGAGCCACCCACAGAAGAATATTTTTTCTTTTAAATTACTATATTGGGGAATTTAAAATGCTCATATTTTTCTTTATTACAGAAATAAATACTTTCTTACTTCTTAAAATTCCTAATGTTTTAAAATTATTCATATTTTTTCTTTTGCTCCATATCCGAAATTCTTGAAAGAAAACTACTAAGAGGCTATTTATTGAACACTTTATTTTATTAGTGATTGCTTTGGATTTTTTTGAAAAACATTTTTACTATGCATCATTTATCTATATATATAAAGGAGAAAAGTGACTCACTCGCTGACTCACTCACTAATCATGATATCTCTGGAACTATTAAACCTACAGACTTGAAATTTGGTAGGTAGGTTCCCTTCATGGAGTAGACGTCAGCTAAGAACGGATTTTGCAAAGTTCGACCCCAAGGGGTGTTATAGATAATTATTTCCATTACTAAACTATTAGATATACAGCCGTGAAACTTGGTACACAGATTTCTTTCATAAAATAGAGATTCCCTACATAATGATAAACTATTAGACGTAAAATCTCGAAATTTAGTAAGCTGATTCCATTTATTGAGTAGAGATCCGCTATAAGATGGGCTTTATGAAAATCGTTTCTTAAGTGGCGTTGCGGGGGCTTAAGGGGCATTATAGATAATTATTTCCATTTTTAAACTACAGTCAACTCTCGATAATTCGAAGTTGGAGGGACCAATGAAAAACTTTGAATTATCAAGAGTTCGAATTATGAAGAGGGTAGGAAAAAACTCTCAAAATACACAAAGGGAAGTTTTTTTCTAACACATTTAAATTTAAAACTATGTAATAAAGCAACAATTGTACATAATTTTTTTAAAGTACATTTTATACAGTATAAAAATAAAACAGTAGTTAAAAGTCCTATATTAAAAGAATACACTTATGTCTTGAAAATAACTATTAAAAGAATATGCATACTATATATAATTAATCCTTTTTGTCGAAAAAATCTGTTATCTTTTTTTTTTTAAGGCATTCAATCTAACTTTGTCAATAGATTTTTCAAGAACAAATGAAGCCTGTAAAATGTCTGCATCAACATGATTTTGAAGGAAAAAGTTACGTAGTTTGTTTAGTGACACTTTAGCTTCTGACAGAGTTACCGGAGTCAACTCCTCCGATTCGTCTTCATCGTTTTCTGTATTATTGTGTTCCAAAGCCCCAATTTCAGCGTCAGATAGAGCTTCCCATACAGCAATGCCTGTGTCAACCAACACGTAGTCGTCAAACATCAAATCTTGTTCTGGAAAAGCTTCCCAAAGGGATGGTTCAGCATTAAATTCAGTGAGTGTATTGTCGACATCAACCAGATTTGGCGACGGGAAGCCTGACTTTTTAAAACAGCTGTCAGTCATGATCAAAGCTGTTAAAATAGAGATAGTAGTTACATTCTGCTGACTTTCGAGGTTATCCAAAATGCTTTTAACGACTTCACGCCGATAAAAGGTTTTAAAATTATGTATGATGCCCTGGTCGAGTGGCTGAAGTTTTGAGGTTGAGTTTGGAGGGAAAAATTTAAGTTTCACATTTGATAAAGGTGGTGCGTTATTGTGCACAGTACAGTTGTCTAAAAATAAGAAAATATGTCGTTTCTCTCTTTTCATATCCGAATTCAGTGAGACCAACCATTCATTAAAGTGTTCGGTGGTCATCCATGCCTTCTTGTTTGAGCGGTATTTGGTTGGGAACGAGTTTATGCCCTTGAAACACACCGAGGTTTTGCAGATTTTCCTATGACGAGAGGAGTAATCTTTTCTGAGCCGTCCATGTTTACAGCCAGTAAAATAGTTACTCTCCTTGCTATGTTTTCCTCCATGGCATTTTTCTTTTTTGAATGTAAATGTTTTTTCAGGCAAAGACTTGAAAAAGAGTCCGGTTTCATCCGTGTTGAAAATGTTAAGTGGTTTGTACTCCTTTATTAGATCCGAAAGTGAGTTCTACCTCTTAGAACAAACGTTAATGTTAACACTTGAGCTTTCCACGCACATTTTTTAAGACTATCCCATTCCTTTTCTTAAAATTTGTAAGCCATCCCTCGCTAGCCGAAAACTGGATTCCTAATTCTTTGGCGAATGCTTTAGCCTTTTCTTTCAATAAAGAGCCACCCATCGGAATATTCTATCCTCGACACTGCCTCATCCATGAAACTAAACACTGTTCAAGACGTGGAAAATTGCCTTCACTAACGCACTTTCTCACTTTACTCGAAGATGCACTAAAGATTTTCTCTTTATTCTTCAGAATAGTGGAGAACAAGCTTCTGTGGGATTTCGAATGCTTTGGCTATATCGACCTTCCTCTAACCTTCTTCAACTGATTCTATCACCTTTTGTTTTCAGAAATTGTTAAGCACTTGTACTTTTTAAAAGAAGACATGTCGTTCCTTTCGCGTGATAAGTCTACACTGAGGTGAGGTGTAAAGTAGTGGCCCAATGTTTATCGAAATTAACAGGTAGAAAACGTAAATCACCACGACTTTAGTAAAATAATATTTTTAATTTAAAATTTGGAATCTAAAATTAACACAAGGCGTATTCACAGTTCACACTCAGCTACAGGGTATACTTAATAGCAGGGGTCAACAACTATAGCATGTGGAGCAATTCTTAGTGGCACATTACCGCTCTTTTTTAAAAAAATAATAGAATTAAGTTAAATCCCTGTCTTTGCCTCGTACATTTTTATATAAAGGTTTTATTTCTCGTTTTCAATTATCTGCCATAAAACGATTCTGCTGAATTATCTTGGATGTAGTTTGAGTGCTTTATTTAAAAAACACGCATCTGTTTAAATGGGACTCATTATTAGAAATAAATACTCAACGCAAATCAAATTATTGTGCAGTACTTGTAAAAGGAAACATCACTCATTACTGTAGAGTGAATAAAAAAGAAAGCAGTTTTTTTCCTATATCCATCTAAAGCTTGGGCACCAACGGAAAAATAAAAAACAGATGGCTTAAGAATAAATCAAAATTCTGCTTAGCAAATACCGGAAATATAATAAACAAAGTAGTTATTCTATCAACATGTACAATTTGGACTGAAAATATAAGTTCAGTAAAAAAACTGCTCGTGTGATAATTAGGTACAGGAAGTGAATCTAACTTCATAATATTGAAGGTTCAAATTATCGAGAGTTTTATACGATAACTTCAAATTATCGCGTGTTGTAGTCTGGCTAACCACAAATTTTACTTCGAAATATTGTGAGTACCAAAATGTATGGTTTTAGTTAGAAATATCAAGAGTTTTTCTAGGGGCTGAGCATATACTTTGAATTAACGAGAGGTTCGTATTATCGAAAGTTTGAATTATCGAGAGTCGACTGTATTAGACGTACAGTCTTGAAATTTAGTAAGCAAATTCCTTTAATAGAGTACAGATCCGCTGCAAAATGGGTTTTGTCAAAATCGACTCCCAAGTGGCGTTGTAGGACATTAAGTGGCGTTATAGGCAATTAACTCCTTTTTTAAACTATTAGACGTAAAATCTCGAAATTTAGGAAGCTGATTCCATTCATTAAGTAGAGATCCCCTATAAGATGGGTTTTATGAAAATCGTTTCCTAAGTGGCGTAAGGGGCGTTATACATATTTATTTCCATTTTTAAACTGTTAGACGTACAGTCTTGAAATTTGGTAAGCGGATTCCTTTCATGGAGTACAGATCCGCTGAAAATGGGTTTTGTGAAAATCGACTCCCAAGTGGCGAGGTAGAGAATTAAGTGGCATTATAGGCAATTAACTCCTTTTTTGAACTATTAGACGTAAAATCTCGAAATTGAGTAAGCAGATTCCATTCACTGAGTAGAGATCTCTCATAAGATGGGTTTTGTGAAAATCGTCTCCTAAGTGGCGTTGCGGGGGCTTAAGGGGCATTATGGATAATTTTTTCCATTTTTAAACTATTAGACGTACAGTCTTAAAATTTGGTAAGCGAATTCCTTTCATGGTGTAGAGATCTGCTACAAAATAGTTTTGTGGAAAATTGATCCCCAAGGGTCACTGAGGGGGATTAAGGGCGTAATAGATAACTATTTCCGCTTTTCAACTAATAGAACCACCTGCTTGAAAATTAGAAGTTATGTTCCGTTCATGGAATAAAGTTCCTTTTACAAAGATTTTTGCGAAAACAGACCCACAAAGGAGTGGGGTTGCGAGGATTAAAGCGTGTTATAGAAAAATTCCTGTTTTTGAATTTAACTCATTTACTTGAAATTTGTTGAACACTTTTCTTTAGTTGAATAGAGTTCCACTAAGAATGGATTTTATGGAAATCAACTCCAGGGGGAAGCGGGGAGAGTTATTGAGGCATATTGATAGACAAAATTCCTGTTTTTGAACTGCTAAGAGTATAATAATAAAATTTGGTTTGCATGCTTCTTTTGTTGAATTGGAATCCGCTAAGAATGTTGTCAACGAGGTATTGATGATAAAAATTCCGTTTTTGCTCTGTTAGATTTAGGCTTGAAATTTAGCACGCATGTTTATTTTATGAAGTGGAGATCCACTGAAAGTTGCTTTGGTGGAAATCCACTTGATTATTAGGTTAAGTGAGCGAAAAAAATCTTTCTCCTTCTATTTTAGATATAAATAGAAATTAGATATTATAATTTATGTTCTTCTTATATCAAGGAGCGAGAGTGTAACACACACACAGCTATAAATATATTTTTCAATACAATCGAATTCTTAATGCTAGATATCAATAATTAATATATATGTAAACAGTATACATATATACAACATCGTGAAATACCCAGTGAAGCGGGTGGGTAACAGCTAGTATGCTTATATATATGGTTTAAAGGTTTATGAAAGTATAATTCCTAATAAGCTAATTTTTTGTGCAAGGAGCTTGTGATTTACATTTACATCATATATATGAAAATACCAATATCATCAGTTATCAATCCTGACTAACAATACTGAAATATAATCTTTCAAATGAATAAAGGATTAAAAATGTTTTAATTAATTTAATTTTTTATATATAAGCTGCACACACAAATTCTAAAACTTTATTTATTAAATGCTACAAAATTAAAAAAAATTAATTGGCTTTACAAATGTATTTCCATGAATTTACCAAAGAAATGTGAATTAATAAATTTATAATTTTGAAGTCTGTAAGTTTATGAAAATTATAAGGGACAAAGAATGGGTTAAAAATTAGATGTGACCTATACAAATACATGAACAATCAATGGTTTTATGAGCAACCAGTACTGTACACGAGGATTAAAAAAGATGGAACCAGAAATTTAAATTAATGCACTTCTGAATTAAAATTTTAATAAAGTACATAACATTTAAAGCAAGTGTCAAGTTTTCAAATTACGCCCTTGAAGTGCCTATAAATTTTTTAACTAGTACTGCTGAATTGCTCCTATGCAGCTTCAATTGTAACAAGTTTGCTATTATGCACATCAAAATATTTTCCTCTCATAAGTATTTATTCAGTAAAATAGAGTTGGAAAATACATTGCAATGTACATTTTGTTTCAAAAATATCTCTTCAATAAGAAACATTTGCCTTTGAAGCATTCCTTTTCATGAAACTGGCTCTTTACGCAAGGGTAGCAGCCCAGGCTGGCCATATGTATGAAAAGAAAATGTCACACAAATTGTAGAGTGTTTTTAAAAGTATTTTCAAGGAGTCAACTTGGATAGCAAGTAGGTAATTTCATCTCCTGAAAACTTTTACCTGGCTTTTATTGTGGTACCTATTTAATATTTAACTTGGGATCTATTCTAGCCTGTAAAACCTTTTATAAAATGTTAATTTCTGACTCATTGTAAATAATTAGAAAATCAAATATTGTTTATATTGTATATTTACTTAGACTCTGTACTTCCGAACACCAACGCCTAGACCTCCAGGTCAAGTGATGGGTCCAGTTGTCGGAACTCAGGTGTCTTCAACTCAGCATTTTACTACAAAACAAGGTATTTTTAGTGAATATTTAAATGGTAACATAAATTGAAACATTTAATTCTTATAAAAATTACTCTCTTTGTTGAAGTTTATAATTTATAAGTTATATATATATATATATATAATTTTGTGAATAATAAAGTCATATGCTTTTCAGCACAAGACTTTAAAAATAGTGGCATTTCAAGTTGGACTGGTAAGATTTTTTTAATACTTTATAGTATACCTTTTTATCTGTACACTAATAGGAAAACGATATCCCAACATCAAAAAGAAATTTTGAGGAATAATATTTAGCAAAGCATTTATCTAAGTCAGCTATCTCCAAACATTTTGATCCGCTCCCGTAAAATTCAAATACAGTCGAACCCCAATTTAACGAATTCATCGGGACTAAACATTTTATTCATTAAGTCAGATTTATTAGTAATATCTTGGTCCAAAAAAATCCAAATTTTTTAAACTTACCTTTTGGATATTCTATAACAAGCTACAACTTGAAAAATATCTATAGTTAGATATTACACACTTTTTATTCAGTAGCTAAAAGCACTATTATCGAATTATTACACACCAGCTAAGTGGAAATTGTAAAATGTTGGCTGATAGATGTTTGACAATCTTTTTGATTTCTGACTCAAAAGAATTTTTTTACAAACCAAAATTCAAATTTTCTGTAAAACAAATAAACCTCACTTCTCAAGAAAGGGAACAAATGGTAAAAACTGAAAATACCCTCTACATTTAGTAGTGGGATGAGATAAGACAAGAACTTTTCTTTATCTTATTAATAATTCACATGATAGGTTACGCTGAAGTCTTATCTGTACTTGTGTAAAATTTAATACTGGGTTGAGAGAGAGAGAATCCTCTTTCATAGAAATTTGCTGCTTATGAGAAAAAATTTTTCTGTTCCGGATAAAAAGAATACCATTTGAAAAAAAATCCTTTTTTTTCTGATCCAAATTTAAAGATATTTTTTTCAGTTATTTAAATAATTTGGGATTTATTATTTGTTAAGTAGGGGTTTGTGGACTTCATTTTAATCTGGAAAGGAAAAATTCATTAAATTGGGAAATTCGTTATTGTACTCCATACTAATTGAATAACATTCTAAATGAGAATTACACTAAAGATTTAAAAATGAGTATCTTAAAATTGGGGTATTAAAGATAGCCATTGTATTATCAATAAGCATAAGATATTGAAGAACCGCCTCAAGGAGTTCAAACTTTATTTTTGCTAGCCAACTTTCCCTCTTTTATTTATGTTACTGAGCCGGAACAATATCCTAGAAATTATGTTAGATAGATGTTCTAAATCCATTATTATGAGAAAGGTATGTACCACGAGAAACATTTCAAAATACTTAAACCACTAAAATGTTGCTAAAATAATCATAAGTTAATTTTAAGTAAAACTAAAATTATACTATCAATATTTTTTTATAATTTTCTGGATAATAATTGCTGTAATATGTGTGTGTATATATATATATATATATATATATATATATATATATATCAATGAACTATCTGTGATTTGGTAAGAGGAAAATTTTAAACAGTAAATTTTTAGACAGTTTTTAAAAAATATAATAACACTCTCTAATTATTATTAAGAAAGAATAAGTTATTCTATACAATTAAAAAGGAATTTTTTAAAATAAAAATAATTATTTATAAAGTTAATTTGTTATTTTTATTCTAAATAGTACCTAATAATATTGTAAATTTTGATTTTAATTTATGTGATAAAGCTTAGAATGTGCTATGGTGAACAAAGTTTATAGTAATGTTTCTGCACATTAATATATGTATGCTACTATTCCAGTGTAGTACTCAAATAATATTGGAAGTTTAAACCATCTCTCTCACAATATATATTAAGTTCTTTTAATTAGGTTCGTGGTTCATCTTTCCGAATATTTCTGGCAAAATATGAAGATGAATATACATTTTTAGCAACATTTTTCTTCATAACTATGAATTGAATGTCAATCCATTTCACTTTGATTTTATAATTATGTTGTAAAATTTGTTAGTAAAACTGTTATAAACTGTTACCTGAAATGTCACTAATGTCTGAGGAAAAAGTTATCTTTTTGAATCTTTTGGATACAGTTTTGATGGTTAAAAGTATGTTACAACAAATGCTTTGATTTGCTTACAATGTTTGAGTGTATACATTTTTTCAGTTTATATTTTATAACCCCCCTTCCCAAATACTTGAAAATTCATCCTGTTGCTATAATATCACAGTCCATTATAGTTGAAGTTAGGCAAATTGTACGTTACCAGGTGTATGCAAATGAAATGAGATGATTGTTTTAAAAAAAAACACAATAAATTTGTGAAAACTGTCAATATTTCTTTATTTGAAATAATATCCATCGCTAGCTACACATTTTCCCCATCTTTCGGGCAATTTATGAATACCATGCCAAAAAAATTATCGGTCTTTTGAGGAAAGACAGTCATCAAGCCAAGATTTGACGTTTTCGTAAGAAGTGAAGCGCTGGTCAGCTAATGCATGTCCCAATGATACAAATAGGTGGTAATCGGAAGGAGCCAAGTCTGGCAAAAAAGCTGCATGCGCTAAGGGCTCCCAGCTGAGCGCCTTAACGATGTCCTTGGTCGGTTTAGCATGGCGGCTAGGTGCATTGTCATCAAGGAAAATCATTTTGTGCTGTCGTTTCTTGTATTGCTCGCGTTTTTCGATTATAGCATCGTTCAAATTTAGTAATTGTTGCTTGTAGAGATCAGTATTAACAGTTTTGTCGGGTTTGAGAAGCTCATAATAGATTAGTCCTTCCTTATCCCAGAAAATGCATAGCAATGTCTTGCGGCCGAAGTGATTCGGCCTTGCGGTTGATTTGGACGGCTGTCCGGGGTCAACATATGATCAATTATGCTTGGGATTCTAAAAACAAATCCATTTTTCATCGCCAGTCATAATACAATGGAGATATGACTTGTGTTTGTGGCGGACAAGCAACATTTTGCACACAATTTTTCGGTTATCCTGTTGGCGGTCTGTTAGCTCGTGTGGTACCCATCTACCGACCTTTATTATCATGCCCATTGCTTTGAGATGATGGGAAACAGTGCTCTGTTCAACATTCAATTGTTCTGCAAGATGTTCTTGCGCGTTTGGCCATCATCTTCATCGAGTAATGCTTGCAATTCAGCATCTTCAAATTTTTTGCTGGTCTGCCACGCTCCTTGTTTCTCAGATCGAAATTACCATTTTGGAAACTTTTCAAACCACCTGTAGCACTGCGCACGGCTCAGAGCATTGCCATCGTATGCTTCTGCAAGCATTTGATGCAAATCGGCAGCATTTTTCTTCAGATGGTAACAAAAAATTAATGCTGTCTGCAAATCGTGGTCGGAAGGCATAAAATTCGACATTTTCAACACAGTAAATAAAATACAATGTTTGCTGAAACTCGTCCAAATGTAAACTAAACATGAGTATCAAAGGTCAAACTATAAAAAATCATGTGTCACGGTTTTGTATTGTTTGCATATATGTGTGGTGACATCTGTTATCAATCGTCTCATTTGATATGCATACACCTGGTATTGCATCTTTAATTTCTAAAGGAAAGTATTAAAATTTTATTACATGCATATATTGAAAGGGTATACAAAAAACATGGTATTGACTCTAAATAACATTCTAAATTGCATTAAAAATCAAATGCAAATAGTTGAATTATGTTTAAACACAAAATTTGTCTTACAATAAGATTATTGTAATAAAAAGAAACAACACATATTCCAGTTATACGCATGCCTACTAGTGACATAACACCAGCTGGTACTACTACAGCAAGCTCCAGCGGAGCCTTAACTCAAGGAATTCTACCTTCTGCACTAAGTGGAGGAAATCGTCATATGATTCCAGCTGGAGTTCATCCTGTTATAGCTGCTGGTAACTCAGGCCCTTCAATGGCTTCTATAATAAGAAGTTCTCATCAAATACCTCCTTCAGGTCATGTAATTCACCAGCAGTCTTTCTCCTCTCATGTACCAAGAGGTAAAATTAATTTTATTTGATTATTTTATGTGTGAGCTTAGCTATATCATATATCTTAGTCTTGTTTTATTATCAAAAAAATTTCAAGCATTATGTTTTATTCTTGTATAATTTCAAATATCAAGTAATTTATATATTTTCCTAAAATTTAAAATGGGAAAAGTCAAATTTGTTACCTGAGAAATGAAATTTGGAGAGCTGGGTGACAACTTGGGTATCATCCTTCTCATTTGAACTAGTTCAAAATTGAGGTTTGTTACAATTGGCCCTTGTGTTGCTAAATGCAGTGTTAGTAAACAATCAGTCAGCTGAAAGATTATTTAAAAATAGGATGATATAATGGTAATTATTTACCCCTGATTAAATATGTAATTTTGTTTCATGTACTGTATTATAGTTTTAGCTCTGAGAATAATTACAACATACTATTAGCTAGATATTTTGCAGCTTTTATAAGAAACAGGACAAATTTACAGATAGTAAATTGGAGCAATTTCATTGTATATTTTCAGGTTAAGGATTTAATATCAGCTCAGCTACTTGACATATTAATTTTAACAAATATCACAGTGTCCTGCTTTTTTCATTATTTTTATTCATTGCATTTCATATCTTGGAAAAAAAGTTTATTCTATAAATAATTTGTATTCATGTCCAATATTTATCGCAAAAGCTGTAATTAATCAGTTTGGGTCACAAATTTTTTTGAGAAGTTTGTTAATACTAAAGAATCTTCATGGGAATTGTTTCTTTCATCAATTTCCGATTCACAGGCCGTTGCACCAATGTTACGATCATCGGTGGTTCAGTTAATCAGTGGTAGAATGCTTTTATATCAATCAACGCTCATATCATCACAATCCTTAGACTCAATTAAATTCAATAAATCATCGAAGACAAGTGTAAGATTAAATAATAAGTTTAATGGAATATGGAGTGCGTCTGCACTCGGTCACGTACACAAGATCTCTGGTGTTGACAAAACATGTTTTTACAAGCAGCGCCCTCTATACTGAGGGGGTTCTACCAGGAATAATTTATATTCCAGTTGGATACAAATTGTATCAAACATTTTTGTTTATTCTGTGTTATAAAGTATTTTTTCTATATGAGTATAAGACTTCAAATTAAAATTTTTAATAAGTATATTGGAAGAATAAAGATTTTAGTCTCTTGCAGCAGAAATATTAAGTATAAAGCTTTGATTATATAATTTTGCATTATTCCATATATGTGTAACAGATTTTAAAGTTTTGCTTAATACTTACCGTACAATGGTGTAATGGAAACTTAATTCATTTGAGTTTTTCTGTGAACTTATGTTGTAAAACACTTATTAATAATAATTTCACTCAATGCTTGGTTTTTAATCTTTCTAGTATGTTTAGCTCAATTAGTAGTTAAATTAATTGAGACTTTGCAGCTCTTTAAGTTTAAGTTTGTTTTATTTGATTCTTATCAAGTTAACTAAAATTTTGAAGTAAAATAAAGAAAACATACCTAAAATGAATGAGAAATGTTCTATTTACGTGGAGGAGGGACAGAATTTTGTTATTTTAATGGTTCCATAGCAATTAAATTTATATAAAGCAAATCTAACAGAAATTATTTCTTTAGATTCTTTTTGATATCTAATGAAAATATGTTTTGGGTTGATAATTTTTCTTTTACACTATGTTCTATTTCTTTTTAATTTTGTTTATATTTGTCTTTTTTAGGATCTCTAGATTATTCTATTGTATTTTGAAAAGAAATTATTTGACTTTTTTTATGCACCTTGATTTGACATGTTTATATCATCCTAACTAATGCTTTTTTTTTTAATTTTTAGGTCCTGCTGCAGTTGCTAGCATCAGCGCAGCTCCAAAATCTGCTGTTGCAACACCGATTCTTCGTGCTCCTCATTCATCTACTACTATGGCTTTGGCTTCTTCATCTATGATGGCATTACATGCTCCTGTCAGGGTAAAGATTCTTACACATTTTTAGTTACTCATTTTAATGTTTTATGAATTGTGTGTGTGTGTTTTAAAAATTATACAGCATTTTTAAAATTTTCTTGTTGTTCTCTCTCTGCTGATGTTTCGGAACGAATAATCAAGAGCATGTTTTGAATAGGTGAAATATCCCAATATTTTAAAATAAGTATGCATTTTTATTTATCACACTAGCTGCATGGGTTTTCTCTACTTTTATAAATTTTCCCTTCCCCAAATCAGCACTTCACCTTATTCTTTTTCGAAATTACTTTGACTTTTTTGTTTCTTTCCCCTCTGCTTAGCCCGGCATTGTGCGGGCTTTTACCGAGTGTATAACTTATTTCCACGTTAATTTCCTCTTCATGACGCCAGCACTTTTTTGTGCAGGTGTGTACACGTACGATGTGTGATTGCTATAATGATGTCATTAAAATTCCCCTTTTCGGAATTTTTCCACTTCTTTTCGCCGTGTGTCAGGTTTGTTACCCCCTGCGTTGCACGAACATTTTTGAAAACATAACATATTGTCATGGAAATTCCCTTTCTCCTCTAGTTGTCAGCACTTTCTGTTGTGTGTGTATGATTTCTATATTAACGTCATTATAATTCCCTTTTTCGAAATTTCTTTCACATCTTTCCATTGTCAGACACATTTCTTTTATCTTTCTATAAGCCCAGCTTAATTACAAATAGCTATTGGAATGATTTTTTTTCTGATTGTTTGATTAAACATATGTATGTGTAAAAAAAAACTATATATATGGGAAATGCCTATATATATGTTTATGTTCACTCTAAAAAAACATTAAAAACAAAAGAATATTGTCTGATAAAAATATTTTAGTATTTTATTATAATTTTATAGTTTTTCATTGCTCCTCTGTATTTAGTAAATCATTTAACCATGTATCTGACGAAAAAAAGTATATTATACAAAACTAACATATTCATTATTTTAACAATAATTATTTTCTTAGAGCTTAAAATAATAAAAGAGGTTTGGTATTTTCATTTACTCAATCAATCGTTACATAATAATTTCCTTCTTAGGTTTTGAAATAAAAAAAAATGGATTATAAAAATGTTCATTGAGCAATTAGTTGTGACATACCATTTGCATAAAAAAAATGGCTGTAAAAGAAATAACCTTGTTTGTTGATAAAAATTTTTAAATTGAATCAATATATAAGATATATGTTATTCTTATTATATTAATTATAAATTTTTTTCTATAAATAATTATAATAATTTATAAAAAATCTAAATTAGGTCCCCATTAAAATAATTTAAAATCAACAACAGTACTGAATAACACAAACAATAAAACATGTTGCTAAAAAATTAATTATTCAAACAATACATTTTTGCAATATTTCTAGTAGCAATTGTAATTCTATTTCAAAGAACACAAACAAATGAGTACATACAATCATAAATAACTATAGTGATAATTGAAATATATATATCATATATGGGCAGTGTGATAATATATAAAATATGTAGATGATCTCCAAAAAACTACATGAGGAACATTAAACTATCAGATATAAAATCACATCAACACTGAATTTTAAAGGAATCCAAAAAAGAATATGAGAATATTGTTTCAAAGTCCACCTCATCATAGCTATTTGCTGAACATTTAAAACAAAGATGAGATCTTATTGGTCATAGAGATCATAAGGCCATAAACAGTGACATACAAAAAAACATGATTCACAACATTACCAATCTGTCAATAGCAATAAGTTTGAATTTACTGCCATTTTCTTTCTGTTATACTTAAAGCAATATTTTTCTACAATAGAGAAAATTGAATTTGCCGATGAAGGAAGAATAGCAAAAATATATTTTTTCAACGACAGGAAATATTATAGCAATGTGTTTATATGTTGTGTGTGTTGTTGTGACTGATGCCACCTGATCGGCAAAGACCAGATCGAGGCCCACAAAATTAATCATGGCTAAGTGATGCCTGTCGTTAGCCGTAGCTTTGAGCACCATATAGGTGACAGTACGATTTGGCTCGTTTCCACCCCAATTTTGAGGGAGGACACCTGGGGGTGGTCAGGGGCCTCCCACCTCTACCACTTCCACCAACCACACAAGAGGACTTGGTGCTCGACTGCAATTTAGAGTACCCCATGCTGCAAAGGCACTATACATTTACAAACATCCATGTCTTCTCCAGGATTCAAACCCAGTCCCTACGGCACCGCAGTCAGCATCGCTAACCGCTATACCGGTTGGGCGACAATGTATTTATATGCAAAAAAGATATACAATGCATATGTATGTGTACAATTAGCTAAAAACTACATGAAGAATCGATTGTCAGAAGGAATGTTAAGCAATGAACCACAAAAGTTTTGAAAGAAAAAAAATTAGAAAGTTTTACATACCATGAAATCCGGCGTTAGTTGGAACATGTATTGTCAAGACGTTCCAAGAATAAGTGATTCAATTCATAATTAAATATTATCTTGTATGTATTGCTTTTGCTCCAATACTTATTTATAGGTATATTTCCTAACCTGGGTTGTTGAGACTTGTTAATAAATTACATTGTTTTGATTATAACTGATCTTCATTCTAACTCTCGAACACTAAAGGATGTGAGGGACATCCATCACACACTTAGGAATTTTTAACCCAACTAAAAAATTCTAAATCCTCAAATCACGCCCATTTTTATGTGTTAAGCCGATTGAATTTTAAAAATGTTTAGGTTTTTAAAAATATTCAGTTAAAATTTTTTAAACTTAATTCTGGGGGAAATAGGCATTAGTGACCCAGGAGCTAGAATTAAAAAAAATGTGAACAAAATTTGACCCACGTCTAAAAAAGGTTCGCCATCCTTGTTCTATATAGAAGTATACTATTTGTTTCTTTACCTTGGAATAATACCTCGAATAAATGACTTACGTATTAGCGCCACTGCAGTCAAATTGGCACCACATGTGAATCGTGCTATTTCTGACCAAAATCTTATATCTTTTTTTTTTCATATAAAACACGTAAAAATTTTTGTTGTCTTTATATCAAGGATTGATTTGCAAGGTGCCAATTTGGCTGTGGTGACACTATTAGGTAAATACCTAAAATTCTAACTTGTACCACTAACGTTCAGTTTTGCAAGAATTGCAAACCTGAGGTCCTTACAACTGTTAAGTATCAAAATTTGTACAGATTTTTTGCAAAGTCAATTCTTTAAAAGTAAACGTAAAGTTAGTAACCAAAAAGGAAGCAAAAATTTTTCAGATACAGCTTAAAGGTTCAAAGAAAGAGTGCCCTCAGGCCTTCTCGATGCTAATAGCAAAGCTATGACAAATCATGAATATCAAATGGAAAAGGATATCAGATGGTATGAAAATATCTTTAAAAGTAGCCAGAGAGAGTACAGTAATTAAGTTAGGCCTTGCAAGAAGGGTAGTTGTTCTATTACACAATCAACATGTAGTACTATAAACCACAATAATATATCAGAAATAATCATGCACAAAATAAAAGATACATAACTTTAATGAGCATTAAAATAAAAAAAAACAGCCTTGAAGAAAACAGATTCTTTTATTATCTAAAATCACAGCTATTTTTAAAAACAAAATATACTGATTGAATATGAAACTGCACCCCGAACACACATACAAAACATTAAACAAACTTTGGTATCGCCCATAGTGGCAAAAACTTATAATATTTTCATTTCGGAGAGTCAATTAGCATTAATGAATTAAACAAAGTTTCATCACTTTTGTTTGAAATTCCAGAAAAGGATAAAATATACTTAATTAAGAAAACACGATTCACTTCGATCGACATTACTTAACCAACTGTAAACAAAAGTGTGTTACCAAACTAAAAAATTTTTTAGAAAAAGCACTTTTTATAAGACAACTTTTCAGAAAAACAATTACAATTCTGCTGCAAAGCATTAAAAAATGACTAAATACAACCTTAAATGAATATATTTATAATAAAATATGCAACAAATCATCCGAAAAACAGTTTGAAACATTAATTTTTACAAACTTATACAGGAGTGACATATCAGCAGTTTCATCACTTTTGTTTGAAATTCCAGAAAAGGGTAAATTATACTCAATTAAGAAAACACGATTCACTTCAGTCAACTTCGCTAATTCAACTGTAAACAAAAGCGTAGGAAAATTGCTAAAAAATTGAATTTTTAAAAAAATCTAAATCGAATTTCAAAAAAAAACTTTTTGTAGTGTATAGCATTATGACCTTTTGTATTTATGTGCCAAGTTTTATACTTCTGGGTTGCTTAGTTTGGCCAAATAGGTGAAACACACATGTTTAAAAATTTTGCATATGTCAGTAACGTACTTTTTCAAATGTGCACATCAAGATATTTTTTTAAGAAAACTAAAAGTTTTATGAAGAATAGTAAATTTTAAGAGTTAAATTTTTCAATGAATTTCAGAATTCTATCTTATTCATTATATCTTAAGATAACATTAAAAAACGACATTTAAATGTATTGCAAATAATTTATATTATAAGCTTATTTTAAATAATGCTAACGGAGTAAGAGCAATTAAATTTTTCACAAATTTTAAGGAAATGTTTATTTTATTAACAGATGTAATAAATGAACTTAAAGAATTAAAGATATGTACTTATCATGAAACAAAAATAAATTTTTCACACACATTTTTTTATTCAGCCATTTGGTGATTTTCATTCGTTATAGTCAACCTGTTCTTCAAAGGTGGAATGGAGTATAAGTCATTACTTGAAAAAGTTGTTTGACTCGAAAACCTGTTTTTTGACGCCAAGCCCTTCACTTACGTTTGCATTCAAGTTTTAATTTTTTTTTTTTGAGGGCTTAATTTTTAAGTGAAAATTTCCAAATTTCACTCATTGAAAACAAACGGTAATTTCTTTTTTACTGCATAAATGAATTCTTGTAAAAAGCAATTTTATATCGGCAATAATCTGTTATAACATTTTTCGTTATAAGTTTTTTGATTTATGTATTTTTCTGGTAGGAAGAGGCATTGGTCTTCCACCTAAGCGTATTTTATATTTTTTCAATAACTGAATTAAATTAGTTTAATATACATTTTTGTTTTGCTTATGTTTTATTTGATTATTCCGAACCATTTCTTGGTTTAGATTCAATTCTGTGGTTCCTTTTTCAGTTTAAAAATATCTGGTTTAGGTTTAAGACTGTCACATTTATTATTCGTTTTTTCATCTTAAACCTTTATATGTATACATTTGATACTTGTGTACTGTTTCGAGTTTTAGATTTAAAGTTGCCTCATTTCTTTTCCTGGTTAAAAATTTCTGATAACTTTAATGTTGCTTTCAAAAATTTCGCATTCTTTATTTTAAAAATGATAACCTAAATCTAAAACCAGAAACAATACACAAAAATCAACGGTAAACATGAAAAAAGAATAAGCGTTATGCTGCCTTAAGCTAAAATAGAAATTACAATATGAATAAATACCATTGTGACTACACAAAAAATAAGTCAGAAATTTTTAAGCTGAAAAAGAAATGACAAAATTAGATCAATATGCAAAACAAAAATGTATATCAAACTAATCTGATTTAGTTGTAGAAAAAATAAAAAGTAGGCTTAGAGCTTGAAGAGTGATGCATCTTCCAACCGTACTACTGTTACAAATATACTTAAAATACATAAATCAAAAAAAAAATTTTAACTAAAAAAAAATGATGTTGCAGATTATAATACTGGAAAAAAAATGTTACAAATAAAAGCTGGTAATTGAAATTTTCGAGCTCAAAGAATTCTCCAGCAAATACACTGTGTTGCCAAACGAACAAACCTAAAATCCAGTTGTTAAAAAAAGGGGGGAAATCACTTAAAAATTTAATTAAAAAAAAACTCTGTAGTGTACATCATTAGGACCTAGAATAATTATGTGCCAAGTTTTATACTTCTGGGTTGCTTAGTCTGGGCGGTAGAGGGGAAACACACACGCTAATCTCCTCTTTTATTAGTATAGATTACTTTCTTTGAATGTTGACATATTTTCTAGATATTCCATTTTTTACTTGAATAAAGTATAAGTTTAGTAATGTGCTATAGGAGAGAAAGCTCATAACAATTTTTTGTTGGAAATAAATTGATTGGTTAAACAGAATTCAATTGTGTTATAAAATATGCCAAGTTTATGTTTTATTAACTGGTTGAGAAAATTTTAAAAAGCTGAACATATATAATATATATATATATTATATATGTTCAGCTAATATATATATATATATATATATATATATATATATATATATAATATTTTCTGTATAGTTGCTCAAAAACATTTAGTATAATAAGTTTTTTTTTTAAATTTAATTTTTCTTAAATTCATTTTCTTTTTTTTTCTTTTTAGGCAAAGTCTCCAACTCTCGTTAGCAGAACTGCAACTCCACCTGTGGGATCTGGTTCACTGCCTCAAGTTATAGACCTGCAGAAGTAAGAACCTCTTAACTTGTATCTCAAGGTACAAAATTAGGGGAAAACACTGTCTGAATGCAATATTTTTTTTAATTGTCTAAAAAGTGTTGTTGTTGTGGCTAACCCACGAAATTTCATCGTGGCAAGGGGCTAGAAGTTCGCCTAGGCCTTGAGCACCATACAGGTGACAGTACGAATCAGCTTGGCGAAATTCCCGAATGGACGATAGATGGTGGCACCACCTATCTCCACCTCCACAATTTTGGCATGGAACTGAAGGGGAGGTAAATATTCCCCAGTCCCCTGCACTCGTGATTCAGCCCACAAGACTATAGTAGTATAAGACTTAAGTCTAAACAGTAATCTTAACTATTAATATTTAAAACTAATGTATGTATGTGAAGGCTATCTTCTCATGATTTGCAAAAACATGCTGAAAGTACCAAAAGAGGGAGAATAATCCAAAGAATTAATTTTAATTATTTATGTTCTAAAATTAAAATTAATTTAAAAAATGCCAAAATGAATATTTGGCTTTTTTTTGTAATGCAGAGACTTTTTTTATTCTCTGACTGACAGATGTTCTACAGTGACTATAAAAAGCAATAGGGTGATGATTTCGATTCTTTTTCAAACTGCCATCCTTCTTTTCTGACTTTTTTCAGACTGAAGTCAGAAAAGATAATTCTGTATTCAGATAGGCCATTCATTTGGCCAGAACATGATATTGTACATATATTTTATAAAATAATTTTGTTTTGCAATTTTTTAAAAAATAAATCATTCTTGATGCACTTGGGCAAATGAAATGTTTGAACCACATTATATCTCTTTCTCAATGACACAATACATGAGGAAAGTGCATACTTTGTTCTCTTTAACTAAGTAATTTGAAAAATCATTTTCCCCTAATTTAAATTTTTATGCTTTTGAGAAAATTACTTGAAATTCAACCTAAACATTTTGTTGCTTTGTCATTTCTCAAAATAATGACATAGAACCTTTCTTTCCCATTTTCTGGCTGTATTTTTCTTGTTTAGGTTGAAGATTTAAACAAAATTCATTCAAAACTTCTTATTTGTGTGTGTGCATGTGTGTTTTTGTTAAATCTTTTTTAAAGGCTATATTTATATCATTTCTTTTTTACTTTTTTTTGGTTAAAAGTTACACTATAGCTTGTTATCAGTTTGTAAAATTTGAGAGCTCTTACTTTAAAGTTTTCAGACCTAAAAAATTTAGCATTTCATGCATCTGTTAAGTATTTAGTAAAGTAAGTTTTCACAGTAATCATCATGTGATCCTTTCCACCATGAAATGATACAAACCACAATAATATTGGAATGGCTGTTCAAAAGTGAAATTATGTCATAATATTTGATTAGTTAACTTTAAGTAGTCTCAGAAAAATATAAGCAGCCCTGAAATTTATTTTTATTTATTTTGGAGAGTATTGGGCATGTATAATAACCTAACTTCTCTCTGCCAGGAAATGATGCATTATTTTAGATGGATTGTGTGTCAGACTTTTTATTCAATGTTTACTTACTGATATTTTATGACAATATTTGAACATGTATTGTCATGCATGACTTTAGAAATATAAATAATTTTTTTAAGAAAGATCCAATGTTTAAAATCAGTTATCTAAATATATTGTTAATAGAATCAATTTAAATAATTTTTCATTAATAAAAGGAGATTGTTTGAATAATTGAATTACAATTTGAATGATATACAATTGTAAAGCTATGCGTTCAAAATTCTGTAGAACTTCAATATCTAATTTATATAAAACATATCTAATTATGTTAAATTATGTTTTCACTATATTAAACCATTGTATTGATTTCATACTGACCTTATTATTTAGGACTCATTCTCTGTCAAGTAGTACAACACATATTGGCTTAGGATCACGATCAATAGACGGCTCTGTTGTACGAACTGGTCCATCACATTCTTCATCAATAACTATTGCTAAACCTATTAATATATCCCAGCCAATAGTTCAGCATTTACAACAGGTGATTTTTATCATTTCTTTCTATCAGAATAAATTTTGTTTCTGCCAAAGTAAAGTTAAATTTTCTTAGTAATGTTATTAACTGTGACAAAAAAAAATAGAATTTGATTAAAAATTCTACTTTTATACTCTTTTGTTGAAATAATAATAGAGAATACAGCTAAGATTCACCTGTGAAATTTGCCAAATCATTGGTTAGCCTTATTTTTATTTTTAAAGCTTGATAGACAAAAGGTAACAATATGAAAAATGTTTTAAAAAATGAAACATTTTAAAATAACTTTTTTACGATTTTATGAAACTTCCTTTGACACATTAGATTCATTTAATTTGATATACTTATTTTTAGAGACTTGGAAGTATAGAGTTTTTCGATTCTCAAATGTTTTCTAAGTCGTGTTACTGGCAATTAATAAACTTTGAAATGTATTGGAATGAGATGTGTTATAATTTTAAAATGTTTTTGTTTATTCTTATTATATATTAAATTTCTATATTATGAAATGCATTTCTAGGTATAATTTATTTTTTATCATTTAGGTATATGATAAAGGAAATCTAAAACCTGTATCTAATATACCTTCCACTGCAAATTCAACTTCAAATTCAACTCCAGCTCATCAAGCAGTACCTCCTAGTGGATTTACTTCAGTGAGTGAAAATGTTGGTGTTGTTCCCACAATTGCCAGATCTGCCAATTCATCTGGCTATTCTACGAGCATTATGCAATTATCTCCTGCTGCTGTTGGGCAATCTTTACAGACCCTGAGGGCTACTCATGTTAATTCAACAATGCATTCAAATGTATCTTCTAGTGTAGCACCTCATCAAACTTTAGTAATTTCAGCAAAGTCGTTAATGCCTGCAAATCACTCGATTGCTTTAGCTACTACCTCGGCACGTTCAGGTATGTTTTTGTTTTGAGTTCTCAGTGAACGGGATTTTAATTTTGGAGAACTTACATTAGAGGGAGCAATATTTTTTTTTAATCCTCTGAAGAACATTTTATGCTTGTTTTTAAAACTGAACACAAAATTGAAATAGTTTTATTATTTCCATTCTAGATGTAAACACATTTTAAAAAATAATCTAATGAATTATTATAAACATTAAACATTATTTATGTAATAAGCTCAAGTTTGAAGTTGGCTTGTATTTAAAGAAAAATTGAAATTTATCTAGTTCTAAGTATTTCAAATTTCTTTTAAATGTACTGTGAGTTTTTTAAAAATAAAATAAATGGCCTTTTTTAATACTAATATATATAAACAAATTTTTTTCATTATCTTCATTCATCACTATCATTAGTTTTTACTTAAAAATAAGTCTCCTTTTTCAATTCCTACTATTAGTTCACTCTCTCCCTATATATATATTGTTCAAATTTTCAGTCGTTAATAAAATACTTTCCATTCAAGTTCAAATATATTTTTTTAAACTTGTAGTAGATGATACTGGATGTTAATACAGTTTTTTCAAATATTAATTCATTAATTAAATTAAAAAATGAATAAATAGTAACAAAACAAAAATAATAGTCCAACAGCATATATATATGAAGATAAGTCGTTCATTGTGTCACTAGCGCAATGGATAGCACATTGGATTTCTAATCCAAAGGTCATGGGTTTAAATCCCACCTGGGTTGGCCTATTTTCTGAGAATGTGATTTGTTTTTCACCATGCTATTTTATTAGAATAGTTAAACTTTATTGGTGAATAAACAGAACAAAACAAGAAGAAAAAAAATAGTCCAATACCATATGTAGAATGGAAAATTGTAAGGAAAATCATTTTCTATTTTGCACTTAATATTGTGATGCTGCCATATGTATATACGTTTTTACATTAATTGTAACTATTTAATAAAAAACAGCTAAAGTAAAAATTTTCTTTATTGACTTAAGTAGAAATTGGCTTAAAAAACTTTTTTTATATTGTTTACAATTAAGAATGTTTAATGTAGCATAAATATCATCTGTTTTTTACTTGTGTGTGTGTGTGTGAATTTAGTTTACTTTTATTGAATAATATTTAAAGTACATTTACAATATGTTCCATCAAAAAATACTGTACTAAGTTGTATTACAGTAAAATAAATATTGTACAAAGGTTGCAGTGGGATATGAGAAAAGCAATCAAAAGTTTTTATCTACAAAACTTAATTTAGTTTTGTATAGCATTATTATTATAATTTATGATTTTATAGAAATATAGTTTATGCATGGTATATGTTGTTTTTGGAAATGTGATTTATAGTTCTTGAATTATTTTGTCATAACTAGGTTTTAATTTTATTTTAATAATTAAATTATTACTAATTGCTTTAATTTTTCTTCGAATAAACAGTATTAGAGTTAAAAACCAATAATTGCAGATTTTATTTGCTAATACTATTTATTCTCAAAGAATAAATCTAAGCAATCTCAGTATAATTTGAATATAGTTATACTGTATCTCATTATTGTAGAAGTTATTGTTCCTTATAAAGATTATTTAGTTATTTGTATTAATTTTATTTAAACTTATTCCCTTTTTTTTATACATCTTTTGCTAATTAAACCAAACTTAGTTTTTATTATAAATATCAAACTAGTGATATTTTAAGATTTTTTTTAAAAAAACCAGCTAGTCTTTGCTAAAATTTATCTTAATTTTACTATATTAAGCAAATGTTTTAATTTTTATTTCAGTATTAGATTTAACATTTTTTTAATTCTTTTGACAATACAATTGTTATATTTCATTTTGTGTTGATCACATACATTCTTGAATATTTGAAGATCTTACTTATTATCAACATTATATACATGTATATATATATTTATATAATTCTTGATATAAAAAAAATTATTTCTGTACTTATCCAACGCAAGCTTTTGTATATCAGTTTCTTGTAAAGGTCTAACAAAAATCTTGTTCTTTCAAATTTTTGAAATGTATGCAGAAAGTACTGCAAGAGTTTTATTTAATTTTTAAATTGAAGAATTTTACTGTATTAACAGGTTTTAAAAATTGTGCAGTTTATCTTATGTATAATAAATCATTCCAGGAAGCATCAGTTAACATACACTTTCTCTTTTGTAAGTTCTGAAAAGTGAACTAATATTGAAAATTTTAAATTCCAATTAGTCTCAAATGTAAAAATATCAGTTTTAAATGTAAATATTTATGGTAATAGGACAAATGTGGATCAAGAATATTTGATATTAACATTCATAAGAAGTATTAATAAAGAGCTCTTGATGTGCAATATGATTTAATTTTGTAAAGAAAATATATTATATTTTAAATGAAAAATTAGCTGCATTTAGAAGGTTGCCTTAAGGTTAAGAGCCTGAAAGTCATGGGCTTGTTTTTTTAAAGCTTCTGACAGTTTATTTCTGCCATACGCAAAATCTGTTAACTGTGGTCAAATGTGGAGTATGTGCACTGGATAATGTTTTTTGTTCAAATTTTGTCATTCTGATAACATCATGTATTATAAAGAAAATTTATTGTAGGAGCTGCAAAAGTCATAAATAAGTATTGTAAATTAAAATGTGTTTTCAATTGACTCCATTGCTAAAATTGAAGTATCGAAAGATAATCATGTAATATCTCTTGTTTGTATTGATTGATCTAAATCATAACTATTTTAATGATTTATAAGCTCAATTAGAACAATTAATCACATATTGAGTATGAAATAAATTTGAAACATGGTGATAGAAAATTTATTTTTTAAATCATATAGTTGCAAAGTATTGAAAAAAAATACATGAATGCGTTATTTTCTTTTTAAAAGATGCTAATGTTTTACAAACATAATCCATAGGGGAAATAGCATTGCATAAAAGCAAAAAGATGTAGCAATTTTTATTATCAAATTCTATTCACAATTTTTACTCCTTTTTCTAATGTAGTGGAAATTGATATCTCTGTGTATACAATATTATTGGGTGTTTCAAAAGTCACACACATCAGCCTTTGGGGTTTAGTTTTAAAGACAGATGAATTATGTTAATAAACAGAATAGAGGAAAAGCAAAGATTGAACGGTTATCTTTATTATCAGGTGTCAGACATGGTAAAATAACAGTAAATGTTCAAAATGATGTCCGTTGTCCTGGACACACAATCGAACTCTTTTTACCAGATTAATTGACACTTTACGAAGAGCATGAGGATTAATGACCAATTTTGCATGAAGGATGTTACTCTTAAGTTCATCAAACGTATGGGGATTATTCCTGAAGATGACATTTTCCAGATATCCCCAAAGAAAAAAATCCTGAATTGACAAGTCCAGTAAATGAGTTGGCCTAAGTCCTTTGGAAATGACATGATCATTGAAAAATTCAGTTAAAACTTCCATATTGTCCCGTGATGTATGGCAAATTGTGCCGTCTTGCTGCAACCAAGCGTACCTTTCATCACTTTTAGCAAGGATATGAATTTTGTAATGATTTTTATGTAGATGGTCGGTCTTTTCAATGGACTTCTTTGTAAAGCGGTCTCCGCATCTGCCACTTTCATTTTTATTATGAAAGCTCTACCCGATCGCTTCCTGTCCGCAACCAATCCTATGTCACGTAAACATTGCACTAAAAGCGTTATCATTGATGCATTTGGTGCTGTTTCACTTGGATATTTCTGCTGAAATGCATTTATCACACAGCAATGAGATTTTATAGCAAAATAAAATTCCACAATGGCTATTTGCTCTTGGGAAAATACCATGCACCTCCCGTTGTGTTCAACTGACAAGTATTTTAAAACTGATGCCTGATACATTCAAAACTTCTTATGATGAGGTTCCTGTTGCCATCTAGTGAAAGAAATCTCAACCAAACCTTTTGGTTTTTAAGCAACAAGGATTACCATGTGAATGTGTGTGACTTTTGAAACACCCGGTAGTTGTACTTTTGCATTTATATTGTTTATTTTATAAATGTAAATATTATTGAAATGTTATGTATTGATTTAATAAAAATAGAAAAAAAACTTTGTAAAAAGTCAAGAGATCAAAAGAAAAAATCATAAAAGCAATTTAAGGAAATAAAATGTAATGAATATCATATAGGAAATATAATTCCAATTTATTGAATATGTTTGCATTAGTTCCTCATTTTTTATGGCTTCTTTTATGATCTCCAGATTTTTTAAGAAAAATTTAAATGTTTTTTTTCCTATTATATGTTGTATTCTAATAAAAGCATGTTTTGAATCAAAATTTAATTTTATCAACAGTTATTTCTTACTTTATAATTTTTATTATGTTTTATTTGCTAAAAATACAAAAACATTAACTGTTTTCCCTTGTCTATAATGAATATAATGTTCAGAATATTTTAGGAGAAAAATAATTTACAGTAAATGATGCAAAACATAGAGACCACTGCTTTTTTTTTTTTAACAAAGTTGCATGTTTCAACTTAATATTTTCATTTCATTAAAAGAAAATAAATTGGAATTAATCCTGTAATGAGCAAAAATTAATGTTTGATTAGAGAAAGAAAAAATAGTATTCTATTTATTGCCTGTCTTTTTCTTTTTGATATTTCTACAAATCATTACCACATGATACATCTATGTAAAATCAAAATTTATTTAAAATAAATTGATTGATATGTAAGCTCTGAAAGTATTTAAACTGTATAATGCAATTGGAAAGAATTGTGCAACATTTCATGGTTCTAGCATATTAAGATTGCATGAAAAATCAATCGCAAGTTTATATCTTTGAAATTATGAAATAAATTAAATGAAATTGGTAAAAGCAGTCTAGTAAATATAATTTTATGGAACAATTCTTTTATATGTGCATGTTATACAATAGTTGCTGATGTCTTTATGTATTTTAATAGTGACTCCTAGTTCATCAGTCTGTGTTTCTGGAAATATATCAGCAGTACCTAGTCTTTCTTCAAGACCAAATTCCATTAATCCTACTACTATACCTGTTGGTAAGTTTCATATGTATAGTTTTAGACTATGCGCTAATTAACATCTAGAAAATGTTTTAAAAAGAATTTCTTTTAATTTTTAGCTAAAGTATATCCTCAGTCTCCAATAACTTCAAGAGCTATAAGTGAACCTTCCATTCCTGATAATGCTCGAGTGGGAAATTATTCCTCTCAATCATCTAACTCTGTTCGAGTAACTACATCAACAACTACTGCACCTCAAAGTGTTATGTTAACTGAAAAACAAGGAGAAAGGTATCTTTTTGCTGTTGCAATTCTGTGGTTTAAATGCACTAACTTCTTTAGTAGGTAGATGGCTAACTGATAAAAGGAATTTTAAACATATTAAGTTGATATACAAAAGTGTGTCTTGAAATCGAATGCATTTTTTATATGAATAGGATGCAATATCTTCTCTTTTTAGCAACTTCATACTTAAATTTTTCGTATCCTCCCAAAAAATGAATAATTTAAATTAAAAAATACAAATTTTTAAAATTAAAAATATCTTTTGTCAAAAGCAATTGTAAAGATTTAAAACAAACAGTGACTGATATTGTACAATATACAGTCTTTAAATAATAATGGAAACCCTTAGTTGATTTAGTAATTGCCATTGGAGCTGGATGAAATTGATGTCACTACAAAAAACTAAGAGGGCTAAGTTACAATGCTAAAGGTTTGATTAACAAAATTAAAACAATTTTCTCATTATATAACTTTTTAAATATAAATAACTATTGATTGTAGTTATAAGTTGCAAAGTATATTCCAGAGCAATGAATGTGTTATTGAAAGTTAAGAATAATACCTTTTTTTATCAAAATATTTTTCATTATTATCTAACACTTTCTGACATTAGTCAGGCAAAAGACTATTGCACAACTGATGGATGCCACTAGAGTAGAACTATTGTCTAGATCAGTGATTCCCAAAGTGGTCTATATAGACCCCTAGGGGTCTTTGATGACCTGCAAGGGGTCCACATCAGCAACAAAATAATTTGGGGGTCCATGAGGAGTGAAGGTGGGGTCTACAATAGTGGCTAGATAGTTAAACCATATCGTGACTTTAATTTTAAAAGAAAATTTAAAGTCACTATATGGTTTAATTAAAAAAATTTAAAAAAAGAAAGAAAAAGAATTAAATTAAGTGGAAACCAAATTTTACCTATTTAATAGATTTATTTACTAAATTTAATGAGTTTAATTTGCACTTACAAGGTGGCAGAATAAGTTATATTAAAACAAGGACCATCAATACAGTGTTACATCTGTTACTTATCCCGAATTATGAAATATCTTGAGAAAATTTTTAATTGCTTTTTCTAATGAGAAAGAATTTCAGCGAGGTTGCCAATCTAAAAAGAGAGAGAGAGAGAAAGAAACAAAAAGACTGGACACTACTCACCAAGGAGTTTTAGAGTTAAACCTTACAAGATTGGTTCCAAATGTTGAAAATTTGTTACTGAAGCACCAGATTCATCCTCGTTAAAAGCATTTGTTTGCTGTTCAGTTATCTTATATATTAATTAAATTTTTAATTAAATATATTAATTAACATGTGTTCCTTCAATTTTAATCACTTTACTTCACTACAGTTAGAAATTTAAATCTTTTAAAGTTGGTCTATACCAGCGGTAAAAAAAACCCCTTTAAGATGATAAATTTGCAAAAATTCAATATTAGGTAAGCAGGGGGTCTACCACAAACCAGAAAACATGGCAAGGGGTCTATGAGACAAAAGTTGTTGGGGACCTCTGGTATAGACATTATAAAATGAACAACTCATTTGGATACTTTGTCCACTGTCTGGAAGTTTTCAGAAGACAAACCATTGTGCACACACATCAACTGATATAGATAACAAGTCTGATAGAGTTTGTTGGGTCTATACACTAGATCAAGGGTGGCGAACCTTTTTGAGTCAACGTGCCATTTTTTCTAAAAAAACATTTAACAAGTTATATGCGTGCCATCAAATAATTTTGACTTGTGATTATTGAAGAACTAATAAAACTAAATACGAACAAATCAAAATTCTTTATTTAATACGAAAAAATACATTTTGTACAGTATAGTAGTAAATGTTTTAGTTATACTTGTAATTTAAATTAAAATAACATTAGTGTGATTTCTACTGTTGTAGATTAGATGACAAATAACTTATATCAGGATTATAAGATGTTACTTTTAGTAGAATGCATGCTGAATTAGAGTCGTCTGTTAAACGGTTTCTAAGCGAGTCTTTGATGTTATTTAACTCTGAAAATAATGACTCGCAGGCATAGGTAGATGAAAATATGGTTAAAATAGCATACATCAACTTCTTCATACAGTTAAATGCGTCTGGAATCGAATTCCATGTTTCCAAAATTTCGTTACTGGTATTTTTATTTATATTGCTTGTCAATCTTTCTGCTTCAATCAATTCCAACTTTTTCCTTGTTTCAATAAACTTTTGAATCCATATTGAACTAGACTGGAAATCAATCAGTTGCATTTCAAGTTCTTCAATTTCCAACCAATCGAATTGAGACAAGTTCAGTTTATCAAACGAAATCACATCAGGGTACATAATAAATTTGAACGTTTCCGATAATTCCTTGAACTGAGAAAATCTCGCTGAAAATTCTTTGATTAAAGAATCCATTACGAAAATAAACTCATCAATAACTTTTTCATCATTTCATTTCTCTTGGGCATCTAAATCTTTGATATTTTTTTTCAAGTTTGGGAAGCACTTGTAATTTTTTGTAATAATATCATTTCTGATAGTTTAACTTCAAAAGCGCGATTGAGATCCATCATGACGATAACTGTTTTACTCGGGTCTTGAAGCTTTATGTTCAATTCATTGAAATGTTGGCATATGTCTGTAAAAAACATCAATTTTAAAAGCCACATAATATCCATCAACTGGGGATATTGTTCAATTTTGCTCTCATTTTATAGAAACAGTCTGATTTCTTCCAAGCAATCAACAAATCTTTGAAGTACGTTCCCGCGGCTCAACCAGCGAACATTGTTATACATTATTAAGCCATTATACACCGAATTGACTTCATCCAACAAAGCATCAAACTTTCGTTTATTTAAAGCCTGCGACGATATGAGGTTGACTATTTTTGTGACTAAAGTTATTACATTATCAAGAGATGTTAAACCACTCTTTGCACATAAGGCTTGTTGGTGAATAATGCAGTGGCATTCAAAAATCGAATGTCCTACGTCTGTGTTTTAAATAAAGAAATGAAACCATTTTTTTGCCTACCATATTTGGAGCGCCATCAGTGGTTACTGAAACAATTTTTTTCAATCAATTTCTTTCTCAGCAAGCGAATTTTTTACTGCCGTACAAATATCTGTGCCCTTTGTAGTTGTTAACAACGATGTTATCGCAATTAATTCTTCCTTAATGATGTTTCCTACACAATATCGAACAAAGACAGCTAAACGTGCCGATTTAGTAATGTCAATACTTTCGTCAAGACATAGCAATATAAAAGGAGCGGAGTTAATGTCATTTTTTTTGTTGATCTGTAACATTTTCTGCCAATTTCAAGATTCTATCTTTCATTGTGTATCTAGATAGAGGAACATCTTTGATGTGCTGAATTATCTTATCTTTATTATCAAAATCTTCAAAAAGTGAGGGCGCACATGCCAACCAAGCTTCCTTCAAAAACTCTCTCTCTTGAAAAGGTTTACCATGCCGAGCAATGGCATTTGCAGTCGAGTAACTTGCCGCACTTGTGTGACAATTTTTGCTTACATATTTAAACATAGACGTCGACTATTTATTTCTGTCTTTTATTGCACTTGCAATTAATTCTTTTTGCTCTGGTTTGCTTTTACCACAAAAGGATTTGTGATTTGTTTCAAAATGCCGTTTTACAGACGATGTTCTGCATGCCACTGTTCCAGAACATAAAACACACACCGCTTTGTCGCCGTTATTGATCATGCAATATTTCTCAGCCCACCAAGTTTGAAATTCTCTGCTACACTTACTATCTTACACTTTTTGTTTTATTGTTGAACTAGCAATGTTAAATAGCAGTTAAAAATCATAAATTTAACACAAAACTTTAAATGTACAGTTGTGTCAATGAAATTGACTATTCTATGTGTTCTCGCTTGATTCCTCCCCCCCTGCCAAAAAAACCTTTTTACTGACTGCGGGCTCATGGGCAGATTTATTTGTTTTTAGGAAATTGAGTGCTTGTACGAGATTTCTGTAGTGTCTGCTCTTTCGCTTTTGTCTCAGGTAATTAAATTTTTTAAAAATAAAGCAGTGAGCGTCATTTTACCAATTAGACTTACAAGACAAGAATTCCATCACATTAATAAATTAGATGTATATATATACAAGCTGAACTATTAATGTAAACGTTAGAATATGTTTTTCGAACAACTTAAATATATTTAGAAATAGTTACATACACACACTATGCGTAGATAAACTTTGCATCTTTAGCAATTTATAATATACGAAGTATTTACGCAAGACATAACAAACGAGTTTGCTCCCCGACTTGTCGGCGTCGTGACGGATCACTCGCGTTTGTTCATAATACTTCATAGTAAACTTAATTATTTTAAGCTAAAATGAAATCGTTTTTGATCGATGGTGTGCCCAAAATATTCTGTCACATGCCATTGGTTCGCCATCCTTGCACTAGATGTACCAGACTTCCTACCCAAATGTCCCTGACAGATTTTACAACCTGATGTCTTGCGTTATGGAAAAAATCATTTGTCAGTAAATTAAAGTCAGTTAATTACTGATTTCTTTGTTTCGTCTGCAGCAATTATTGCTTTTAGTGTTCAGCAGTTACTCTTTCGTAGGGCTCCAATAGTTTGTCATTGAGTACGCCTTTCATATATCTGTAGATACATTTGCATCAAGTGGCTCATTTTGGTATTAATTTTTTTTTTTACCAAGATGCACCCTATTTGTTTTGCATTTGTAGTTTTCATGACATCCATTTTACATCTCCTATCATAATTCTCCTTCCCAAGAGGAGATCAAGTTTATTGACATGCTTTTGCAGAGTTTTTCCTTTGGGGAAATTTGTGATGAATAAATGACTTTTTTGTATGGCATTTTTGACCAAGAATATTTCAACTTTACTTTTACTTTCTTTCCTGTTTCTGTGTTGGTTTGATAATTGTACCAATTCCTATCATATGACATGAGTATGATGTACTAATTGATGTACTATTTTTCAATATACATCACATTAAATTTGTTTTATAAATTCTTACTGTACCCTATATGTGCCCAAACACATACTGATTCCAGACATAAGCGTGTATAGGCTAGCATCTAAGAGATCGGATTTCAGTCATTACTGATGAACCATCATATTATGGCCACCCCTAATCTAGAGAAATTATCTCACACCCTGAGACAAAACATACAGATGCTGGAGTATATAATATGATCATGCACTGCCTTTCTACTCATAAAGAATGTTTAGTGGCCTATTGGGAAAAGTAGCTGATTTACCAGATTTCAATAAAGATCAAAGCTTTCGCACCTGGGAAGACCAATTTCAGAAAGAGCTTGTTTGATGGACTACTCCTTAGCAGCTGCTGCCAGTATTAATCAAAAATGGTATTTGGGTGGTAAAAAAAACAAATCGACGGTCAGGGTTTTGTTGGCCACTGCGCATTTTGATTCCAAAGACGAGTAGAGACTGTTATGTCAGTTAACCTTAACTGAAAGGTTACAATGGTCAATATCACCAGCAGCTACTACAGTGATATATCTCGACATAAAGTGCAGCAAATGGGCCTTTGCAATTGGCATCCAATTAGTGTTCCTGCACTGTTAGCACATCATTGTCAACAGTGCCTCCCATGAAACATTGGCATTGGATGATAGAAAAATTCACAAAAATTGCTTATTCTGACAAATCACCTTTTCTGGTCAATTTCATTGATCGGCGACTGCAAATTCACCATTTCCCAACTGTGGCATCTGGGTGCATAGTTAATTGGATACAAGGTGGTAATGATGATTTATGAGGTAGACAATGTTTCATTGAGTATATTAAAATACATTATTTCTATAAAATAACCCTTGGCATCTGTGCGCTATGTGTAGATCATTGCAGACTCATTCATGGCAACAATATTGTTGGTAGATGGTGGCTTCTACAAACAGGACAATATGCACCATATTGTAAGGCCACAGTAGTCAGGAGTGGTTCAAGGAACATTCTTGTGAATTTCAAGTCATGCCTTGACTTCCAAATTCACCATGCTACACTATGACCTTGTTATTTGCGAGAATTAGTGCCATTTGGTGAGGGCTTGTCAGATAACTCAGGTTACATATCAGTACTTTATCAATATTCATCAAGTGAGGGCAGTTTTGTGTATGAAAAGTGGTCCTTTTCTTGCAGAGGTGATTGTTTTTCAGTGCACACATACAAGGTTGATTGAGAATGGTGTTTAAATAGTCACTGTTGTTGATTATATTATTTGCATCATATCATTAGTTTAATTATATATTGAGAAAACTGTCTGTGGGAAACTATTGGTCAATTTCTTATTTGTGTGCAAAATATGTTAAAATTTTCTCAAAGAATCTCTCCCTGTAGCGTTTTAACAGGTCCTTGAGATATTTTCTCTTTAGTTTAAGTAACTGTTAACAATTTTTTATTTTTAAGCAATGCTTTATATTTATATTTTTATTTTGTTACTAATGCTACCCAATTGACATAATTTTATTTTAAAATATCAAATATTTTATAGCTGAAGTAGGATTCTTTTAACCTGTATTCAATATTGGGCTATACTGTATCTTTCTTTTTGCATCGAATCTATTAATCACTAAATTGTAAAATAAAATCTTATTTAATAAATTTCAGTATATTTAAACAAAATTTGCTTGTAATTTGCATTTATGTTTTGTCATATTTTTTTATGTTAATCAATATTGATTTTAAGTGAGTAAAAATATTTTTAATTTTTAACTATGTTGACTATAATTTTTTTACTAAAATTATACCATTTCTAATAGAAGTTTCCTACTGTTAATTTTAAAAAAAATAGATTCTTTTATAAAAAAGTTCAAAATATTTTTATTTGTTTTTGATAATTTTTCTCGATTTGTTGTGAAATCTTGGGATTAAATGCAAGGAAGTTATCATTAATTTTCTTTCAATTTAATTAAAAATCTTTCATGTGTTTTTTCCGCCTTTCAGCAACCCTTCCATTCGTTTCACTTCATTATCCAAACCACAAGTTGGGAGTAGTGCAACCTATGCACCATCACCAACTACCTATTTATACCATGACCAGTATCCTAACTTAGCTATGCATCCATATACTCCTAATCCATCTTCAGGTGGTTTTACCTCAACTCAGCTAAGACCTGTATCATGTAAGTTTTTCTTTTTTAAGTAGTTATTCACATTTGGTTATTAATTTTATCAATTGAAACAGTGGTCTGTAAAACATGGGTCACAAGAAAATTTTTGTGGGTCACCAAATGCAAAGAAATTTATTTGATAATTAAAGTACAGGAGATTTTTTATGTAAACAATTGGTATTAATATATAATATTTCAGAAAGTGAAGAGAGACATAATGATAAAAAGTAATTGCCAGTTGGAGAAATTCTTTGTTGCTTTTGCGGTTTTAATTGCAAGTACAATTTTAGGGTTAAAAATAAAATAAATTTTGAAAAAATAACCCTCTAATTTCAATTTTAAAATATTTGTTTTCCTGTTTTGGGAGTAAGTAATGATCAATGAGATTAAATCACTTTAATTTATTTTGTTCTTGTCTTGTAAGTTTTAAGTAGGCTCTAATATTTATTTGTTATGATTCTCTGTAATATCCATGTGTAGTATAGATGTGTGCTTAAGTAGCAAAACCTGTTGAGATATTTATATGCCTTCATTTTATTATGTATAAAGTTTTATTGAAGCATTGCATTTTTTTTATTTTAAATGGTAACAATGTGAAATTGGAGTAATGAGATCCATATAATTTTCTCTTATAATTTTTTTTAATCCTTGTTTGATTGAACTACAATTAGACAGGATAGGAAAAATTTGCTGCTCTTTAGGAAGGTGGCAGTTTTAAATAGATGGAGAATCACTATTTTAAATGATGTTGTGAAAATGATACATCTTATCAAATCAAGTTAATTCAATTCAAGGTTATTTGTTTTATTATGTAGAGAATTATCCATTGACCATAGAATGCTGCTTTTATATTCAGAAATGAGATGATTATTGAAAACAAAAATCTTGAACAAACCTTTTGTGTTCAAAAATGAAATCACATTATTTTTAAACAGACTCATGACTATGTTCCAAAATTTTCTGATGGAATATGTTTGTAGTGTTTGTTCCATTTAGCAAACATGCTTGCCATTCTGATCATATTATTTCTAGGACTGGATATATAAATAAAAAGAATTAAAGAAAAAAAAATCAATGCATTGTGGTTTTAAACCTTAACTCATGATAATTGTATATTATTGAAAATGTGTAATATTTTTCAAACCTAAATAGATTTCTAAAGGAAAATTAATTTAGACACAACAGTGTTAAATATCATGTAATTGAGCATTTTTTTCAATTACAAAACTATAAGAAATTATTTTCCTGAAAAGATCACTAAGCATAAATGGGTAAAAAATGTGTTTGAATACTATGATAAAAAAATCAGAAGATTTCTCTATGAAGGAGATGGAATAACTTTTGAACAGGTTCGACATTAAAATTTAAATTTTAAACAAAAATGGCTCCTAAATTTTGGTTGCAAATGCATGTTGTGTACACAGAAATTTCTCACACAGCCATGAGCATTTTAATGTCACTTAGAACAATGCATTCAAAGAAAGCTTTCTCTTTACAAGCGACTACAAAAGCAAAATATAGAAACAAATTAAATGTGGAATATGAAATTCAATAACAGTTAACTTCAACAGAGCTAGAGTTGTATAGTTAATGTAAAAAAAATAGCACATATCCCAGTTAGACAAGGGAATTTGAAACCTGGAGTATGATTTAATGCTGTTAATATGAATATCACATTAATTTCATGTTAAAATTTTTTAATAAAAAATGCAATGCTTTTCTTTAATTGTCTACATAAAGTACCTTTAATATGATCGACAACTTTAAATATGATTTTAAGATATATTCTAAGAGTGTGTTGAAACTATCTTAAAGTTTTGAAGGTTCTATGAGTTATAAAGTTTGAAGACCATTTCTCTAAAATATTTAGTTGTATATGTCATAGTTTGGAGTAATTGATATATGTGTGATCGGAACTTAAAATATTTGAAAATTTCAAAGCTTAAAAATATAAGAAATCCAATAAAATAAATTCTTTTTTTTTTCATTTGTATTGTTCCAAAACTAATTATGTATGGGTTAATTTTCATATATAAAGTATAATTTATACATATATTTATTTAATTTTAGTATATTTATGAAAAATTATTAGTTTATAAAAAAATATTTTATGAAATGTAACTCTAAATTATATATAAATTTTTAACCAAGTTCTAAAATTTAACGTCATAGAACTCAAGTATTTGTACATCCCATGATTTTATTAATGTTAAAATTTTCTGATTTATACTTAAACATTTTGCATGCAAGTTGAATGTTAATTTAATAGTTTTTCTAAATTGAATGTGTAAAATATTGTATGATCTTATTATCTAATAACATACATGTTATGTTTTTTATTGATAGTTTCACAACATTCATCAAACAATACTTCATCTCATTCTTCTGCTTCAACTAATCCTGTACAGCCTATAAGTTCTGTAATGGTTGCAGTAGACTCTCGTCATCATGTTGCCCTGCACCCATCCTATGGTACTAAACATAAACGTGCATTTTTGATGCTGGTTTTTAATATTCCTTATATCCTAACTGTTATTTTTGTTTGATTGCAGGAGGAAAAAATGCTGATATTTCAAATGCACAGTTACCTTCGAATGGTGGTACACCTATTGGACAAGCAACTGTGGTTACTACTACTTATAATTCCCAAGGAAATGTAAATAATCACACATCTCCCAGACCTAGCATTTTGAGAAAGCGAACCAGTGAAAGGTTAGTTTTAAAATATAGTAGATAGAGTTGAATCTATATTTTCAAAATGACTAATAATAAAAAATTGTGAATTTGTTCTGTTATCAAAATGAGTAGTAAGATTTTGAATTTTGTTTATTATACATATACTCAGTTTCAATATTTCTAACAATGAATTACATTCTTTTAGTTAAATGTTTTTTTTTTTCTGTCTATTACAGAAATAAAAATCTAGTTAATAAGAAAACAAAAATCCAGTATCTTTAAATAAATGTTATTTATATTGTGGTAGAATGTTTTGAATTCATTACAAATAATCATTTATTTGTTTTATCTGCCTTAGGTAGTATCCATATTTATAGACATTTTTTTAAAAATATGGATCCATGCATTTTGCATACATTTTGATTCAATTATTTGTGATCATTGAATAATTTATAAATTTTACAATTCTTTTTATTACTATGTAATTTGCAATTATTATGACTAAAGGAAAATTATATACTAATCTCAAGTTTATTATTTCAGTTTAAATACTGTTGTTAAAAAGAATTTATCTAATAACTTTTGTGTAAGTGAACCAATTAGTCCACTCTCTGATATCAACAGCAATGCAAATTTTACATCAGTTTTATCACCCAAACCACACAGGTAATAAAAATATTTTTATATGAATATATTAAAATTATTACAATATGTTTCAAACTTGTAGATGTCAAGATAAGAAATGTTTAGCTCATCCTAAAACAGAATTACTTTTTGTAGGCTTAACTAAATGAATCAGTAATTATGACATATATAATTCATTGTTTTTCTGTGAAACATTCAAATATAAATCTAATGCATGTGTATGTGTCTTCTTATTAATTGATCCAGTTTTGTCTTTTTTTCAATGTACCTTATATTTGCTAAAAATAAGCTATTTATATATAGATTAGGAATTTTTTAAATTAATATTGATTGAAAAATTTAACTTGATACATATTTAGTATAGATGGAGATATTGTGAATTTTTTATTATGCAAAATGGTGTAAGTTTCATTATGGAAAATAATGTACTTACTTTTTCTTCCCCTTTTTCACCTTTGTCTAAATCCAACACTCTCTAATATGTTTTGATTGTGAACCTTTAAATTATAAATTTCTCTAAAGTGATATCCCATATTATGTGTGTTGCCAAAATTCACAAAATATTTATTTTAAGCAGTATATATACGTTTAAATTAAAATGTAAATATACATTTTGAATTAGAATTTAATATGAGCAATGTGGAGTAGTTTCTCCTTGAACGTTCAGAAGTATTTGCTGCTCCCAAGGCTTTGCTTCCATTGTCTTTGTATGTAAGTGGATGAAAGTTATTTCACATTTAAGATAAACTCACAAGGGGTGGCGAAATTAACTCTCGCAACTAATAAGAGAACCTCGCATTCACATGGTATAGGATCAAACACTTTCAAATGATCATATTTTAGTGTACCTCCTAGTACCACTTCACATACTTCTTGGGGGTTGCATGCTCGATTTTGGAGACCATACTTGGTTAGTAAAATTAATGAAGTTTAATTGTCTTGTCCAAGCATGTCTCCTGTGCCATTAAAACCTACTCACAAATGTGTCTTTTTGGTTACTGATGTATTCTTGGCATGTATTATGCATGCTGATCTCTATAATGCTAATTAAAGAGTCTTTCTTCTCTAAGTAGTCTGAAGAAAGGAATTTCTTAGAATTCATTTGCTGGCTTTATTTCAAATGAACTGTTAAAGAGCTAAGTGCAGGAAATATGCAAATTATGTCTTGGGCTCCACGCTTTTCTCTTCAAATTATTACAGCATTTGTGCTGTTTTGTGTTAATATGCATGGTCATTCATAAATGGGAAGCTATATCCAATACACTACAGAAAACTGACAGATCCAAAATCATCTCTTAATGATACTTTAGTGAAACTAGTTTACTTATATTTAGGACACAGAGTGATGCTTTCCTCTCTAGTACACGGCTTTTCTCATTAACCATTTCTCTTTGATCATTGTAATTAATGTGATGGACATTCTTCAGATGCTATCAGATTTCTTTTATCACATTAGTGGTGTTAAAAAACTACTCGTGATAATTCAAAATTCACCGAAAAATATTTCTCTGGATCATTATTGTAAACAATCAAGAATATGCTATTACACCAGTGTAATATACATCATGTACAATTGAATACAACTAACAGGCTCGTTACTTATAAACGAATTTGATTCAATCACCAAAAACTGTTTGCTTAGCTAGTTACATAGATTTTGCAAAAGTCCCAAGCAGCAGTAAAATTGTTTTTTGTTATAGTGGATGTGTATATATTTTTATGCATAATACTTTCACTGGTTCCTGATTAACTTTTGCTGGCAGTTCTACTTGTAGTGGTCTTTTTTTAAATACACAAACTTTCTTTAATATCTATTACTGTAGTTGCTTTAGCAACTCTATAAACTGCTGTGAGATATTTAGAACTTGTGCACCACTGCAGTGACATGCTCAAGTGATGCTTTACAGATCTTAGCTAAATTTTTAAAATAAAAAAAAAATCAAAATTTATTGCACAACATGCAAAAATTTGATGTGATCCTCTCCATAAACTTTATTTGGAATAAATAAATTGCTCTCATATGCACTGCCTTATTCAGGTTTGAGGTGTTGTATTATTATGATTTGTTGTCACACATTTATTTACAGTTTTTCATAAAACGTTTTTTGTAAAAATTGTCAAACAATGCTATAAGATGTATTTTTTTCCTATTTGGTATTAGTAAAAACTTTAAAAATATTAATTTGGGGAATTTTAATAGAATTTTCTGTTTTAAAAATTGTTTATTTTTTATTTATTATGATTATGGTGTTAATAAGAATTACATTGGGTGTTATTGTATAATTGTTTAATTGTATTAAAAAAATAGAGAAAGACTTTATTCATTTAAAAAAAAATCTTTATTTTTAAATGAAAAGTTTTATTAACCAACTTTTCTCTACCAACTTTTATGGTACCATAGTAGGTATTTTTTTACTAGCACATAATTTTAATTTATTCTGTAAAAATGTTATAGTTTATTTGTGTTAAAATTACTTCATGTTAAGTTAAAAATATTTGTGTTTTTCCCCCATTTTAGTGAAAAATCAAAAGAAAGTATTGTAACTATGATTGCAGCACCATCTGAGGGCCATAATGTTACAACAATTAATTCCTGTACTATTAAAAAAGAACCTGGGATTTCTGAAAGTTTGTTTCCATTTATGTTTGGTTTAGTTTTCTATAATTTTGTTCTTTCTTACAGCTTTACAAAGTTGATAAATTCTTTCACACCTTTTTGTTTTTCAAATTACCAAGGATAATCTTTTTTATATACTAAGACTAATGTAAATAGATTAAATTCATTGCTGGCTTTTCTGATTAATTTTATCATAAGTATTTAAAAATGTGTGTTTGTTTTCTAATTGTTGCAAGATATATGTAAGGAATAAATGTGGGCAGTATTAAAAAAAATATACTGTGATTAATTTTTTAAAAAATCTTTGAGACAGGAATATTTTATTTATCTAATCGATGCTCACTTTTGACTGTCTTGATTAAAGAACTAAATTTAGAAAATATAAGCCTACAAAAATGTTATTAGCCCTCTTTTTTTAATCTAAATTATTAATTTCAAATATAAAGTTATTCTTGTGTGTCATAAATTCTTCCTTAATAAAATAACCGTATAGAATGCCATTAAAAATAACACTAATTAAACATACTATTGAATTCATTTTGATTTGTGTCATTTTTAGAACTTTGAGTACAAAGTGAAATTGTTGGTTTTAAAAATATCCATACATTATTTAAAAGCCAGACACTTGCATTTGGATTAGTGTCTTTGGTGTTAATATGATTATTGATAATTTATATTTCAAAAGATGTTCTTAATTGAGAAGTTAACTGATTTATGGTGTATACATGTTTCAAATATGTTTAATTGTGTAGTGGCAGTTGTGGAAAAGAACTTGGTGTGACATTATAAATTGATTTTATACTAAAAAGATTTAGAGAGAAAGAGAAAGTGATATTGAGAGTATAAAATTCAATATTATTTCATATGGCCTTGTTGTTTGGTATATTTATCTTTTATATTTTAAAAATAATTTATATGTAAATTTTGAGATTGTCATGAAAAAAAAAAAGGTAAAAATACCTTTGTGTATAAAATTTCTTAGTTTATAAAAAATGCATATTTTGAATTTTAAAAAATGTAAAATTCTTTAAATAAAGAAAATTATTTTGATTTTTTTAATCTTTCTATTATTTTTAAATTCTAAATTTCTCACCCCTCCCTCTTCAAAAGGAAGATTGTAAATAGTAATTAACTTTCTTTTTTATATCATGCTCAAAAATAAATTTTCTAAGAATTATTTTATGTTTAAATATCTGTATATAATTTGATAGTGTTTTAATCGTAGTTACAAATTTTAAATTTTCTTTCTGAGTACCGAAAAATGTGTTATGTAATTGTAGTTTTAATTTTTCTTTCAAAATGCCATTCTATAAAAATGTTTTGGCTTTTTAAAAAGAAATATATAGTTATGAAAAATAATTATTTATTTTAAAGTTAAATATTCAGGGACTGAAAACTGAAGTAAAAATATACATATTAGTTACCAAAATAGAACATTTTTGCTGCTTTTATTAAAATGTAGGATTATAAGTTTTATATATTATCCATCTGCATGTATAGTGAAAATTTTAATATCAGAGAAAGAAAGAGGTCAAACTGAGAAATCTTATTTTCAAAAAATTTGCAATGCAGTTTACTTTAGGAAAAATGCCATGGTAATTTAATCCCTTTTAATACATTAGACAAGGTTCCTCTCAATTTGATTATCTGATATCCATTTTTTGTAAGTTGGAAGTATGATAGTTGAACTAGATAACTTTTTAAAGCTGCTATTTATTAGTTATTTTTGCAAAATTTTAATATTTTGAGATTGTTTTCATTTCTGATATTTTCCGTAGAACTTTATCCCTACCCCACGGATGCCTTGTTTTATATATGAGATACTATCATACGCTTCCAGTAATAAAAATCAATATGGTACATGACAATAATATGTTAAGAATTCTAATTTAGATTACACAAAAGTAAAAGTTTTCAGTCCCTGTTTGCCTCAAATGAGTTTTACAAGAAACTTAATTAAGAATCGGTTACAAAAGGCAGTTTCTTTTGACAAATCAATGCATGTGATGGCTGCACGACACTATTAAATAGAGAGTGTCATTCCAGGCAGCGCAGCCTCGTCATTTTGTACAGCCTGGCTTTCTGTGAGCTCCTCTTGGATGGCTTCTGACTTAAAAGGTCACTTTTCACAGAAACCAGACTGCTCAAGGTAGGAACTTGGTTCTGCCATCATCAAGTATAATTTGCTTGTACATTTTTCAGATATGTATGTGTAACAGTGACATGCGTGTTTGATTGCAATGTAACAAAAAGCATTTAAAGCTGTTTGAAACGTAAAATGACTATTGGCTTATTTTATTATTTTTAGTTAAAAAAAAGTGTCAGCTACACTGCTTACAAAAAGGTTAATTTCATTCATATCTGCATGATATTTGAAATGTATTTTAAGAAGGCAGTTTTATGTGTGTTTTAAGTAGAAACTGCAATTTAAAGTTTTATAAATGTCCTTTCTGAATGATCTAGAATAATTGAAATAAAATTATTTCAACTATTAAATTATTAATTATATATTAATGAACATTTATTTTCTATGTAAAACTAAATAAGTAGTATTGTAATAAGTAGTGGTATGAAGAAATATATTTTTAAAATCTCAATGAAAGGACATAGGTTTAGTTAAAAGTAGTGATTCAGTTCATTTAACTAAAATATGTACAAAATGTTTTATTTTTCATTATATTTAAACACGAAAAACAGAAATTTATATCTTCCATTGAAAAAGTTGCTTATGAATAATGAGTAATTATCTGATACTTTTATATTTATTATTTTCACGATGTCTTTTTGAGAATGTTAAAACATGTTGTGTTACTTGTATAAAGTATTATTATTTAATATTTTTTTATTTAAAAAGATGCGAGTAGATGAATATACATATATGTAAATGTATAAAATTAATGTTTTGAATATTCCTGCATCTCTTAAAATGATTCTCACTCTTTTTAAATGCTGTTAAGAATATGTAAATTTATTCACTGCCATTCTACCCTTCAGAGTTTGTGTTGTTCATCATATTTGCATTAAAAATAGGAACTGTTGACAATATTGAATTAAAGAATATTTATTCTTCGTAAATACTTAATTTCCATAAATCTTGATTGTTATTTTGTTTCGTAATCTAACTTACTTATGATATATTAGAGGTTTCAGCCCACAGAGCTTAAAATAAATCAATAAAAAACCTGGTGGAAACTTTGTTAAAACAAGAGAAAAGCATTATGAATGCTTTCCCCTGTGTTGTTGGGAATTAAGTTATACATTTAACATACTTTTATTGTGCTTTATGTTATTTTGTAGAAATATCATTTTTGCTGTATAATAGTTTTCATTCTTTAAATTAACATTGATATCTTATTTTAGATGCTTGTCATAATCTTGAAGGTGCTGTGAAAGACATGCGAATAGTAGAAGCATCTCCTCGAAAAAAGCCAAGGAAGCAACTGCTGTATGATATTCTCTAATTTTTATTTATTTTAAAATTAGGACATTCTCTTTTATACACTTGAATTATTCTTTTTTGTTAAGTAATCTGTGATCATTTGCTATTTTGTAGTGCTGCTAATGAGTTGATGGAGACACATTCATCTGAAGGTGATGAAAATAATTTCGATTCCAAGTCCAGAATAAAGGAAGAACATGGTAAGAGTATAGAAGTAGATTGATTCTTTATTACAAACTTCCTCTTTGTTTATAAGATTCCCCTTTTTTGTGCCATTTTTGTTTTATTTAAAATACATACCTGCAAGTAAAATAGAGCATAAATTGAAAAGTTTTGTTAATTTTTAAGTAATATGTTTTCTTTTATATGCATTTGTGTATACTTTTTTCAGATTATCTGCTATCTATTTTTTGTTCATTTATGTAAAACTAGCTGGTATACCCGTTTTCGCACGGGTGAGTTGAAAAATTAAACAATATAGATTGAAGGATAAAGAGGTTTTAATGAGTTAATTTTACGTGAATTGTACATTAAACAAAAAAAAAGCTTTTTGTTTATCTCAGCTGAACGGGGGAAAAAAACATGTTTGTTAAATGTATGTCTGTAGATTTAATAGCTGATAAAAAGGATTTTTTTACAACTCCCCGTAACTCTTTTGTGGGTTGATTTGTGAAAACACCTTCTTAAGCTGATCTCTGCTCAGCAAAAGTAACACATTGTTATAAATTTTGTGTAATGAACACTTAAAATGGTGTAAATAATTTATATCTAGAAGTGTAATATGTTAATATTACTTTTTGTATTTATTTTATGTTAAAATTGTAATCTGTCTCACGCTCTGACTGTTCAAGCCTTCGCATTTCCTGGCGCCGGGCATAGACAAAACAAAATGGGAAAATTTTTTGCTTCCCACATAAAAGATAGATATATCCTGTCGCAGGATTTTTTGCAGATGGCAGAATTTTTCCCTACTTAACAATTATCGTTATATTTGGAGACTTCACACAATATCGATATAAATTATAGCCTATGTGTTATCCTGATGTATAAGCTATATCATTGTGAAGTTTCATTAAAATCCATTCAGTTGTTTTTGCATGAAAGAGGAACAAACATCCAAACATACTTTCGTTTTTATAATATTAATAAGGATGACATTGTTCAAATTTTCAATCATTAATAAAATATTTTCTATTCACATCCATTCAAGCTCAAATACATTTATTTAAACTTGTAGTGAATGACACTTAGGGTTAATACAGTTTTTTCAAACATTAATTCATTCATTAAATGAAAAAATGGATAAATAGGAACAAAAATAACAGTCTAACAGGATATGTAGAAAAGAAAAATGATTCTTTGTGTTCTTCTACCACAGCGGGTAGCGCTTTGGATTTCTAATCCAAAGGTAATAATTTAACAAAAAACTATTTGTTAAATTTTAAGTCTGTAGATATAATAGCTGATATAAAAAGCACTTTTTTATAAATGTTTAACACCCTGTAACTTTCTTGTGGGTCGATTTTTGGAAACACCTTCCTAAGTTGATCTCTGCTCAGCAAAAGTAACACATTGTTAAAAATTTTGTGTAATGAACACTTAAAATAGTTTCAGTAATTAAAATCTGGATGTGTAATATGCCAATATTACTGCTGTATTTATTTTATATTAAAATTGTAAGATTCGCAAGTAACGTCATTTCTTAAATTATAATGGAGATTCAATGAAAAACAAAGCGAAATGTTGGCGATAGAGTCAAGTTGGCAACTGTATAGCTACTTTCCTAGCTCGAGCCTTATTAGAGCTTTGGGAAAGATTAGACTTACGCTTTCGTGGCATAATTCTTAGTAGAGGTATTTTTTCTACACTTCCAAAAAATACAGTACGGCAGTTATTATTTTTATACTTAAAAAATGCTATAACTGCTTATTAAATTAAAACTATAGCATTATAAATAACTACTAACCACAAACAAGGTTGCAAACTTGTCCAAATGATGTAGTGTGAAAGACAAAGTTTATGTACTTTAAATACCAGAAGCGATAAAAGTATTTATTGTGATATAAGGACCAATTTGTTAATATACCAAACGTGCAATTATCAATTTTTATTATATTTATGGTTCGCTATTTTGGCAATAATGGCTTATACATAAAAGATAGATATATGCTGTTGCTGGCTTTTTTGCAGATGGCAGAATTGTTTCATACTTGACAATTATCGTTATATTTTGGACACTTTACACAATATCTTTATAAATTATAGCCTATGTGTTATTCTGATTCATAAGCTATATTATTGTAAAGTTTTATTAAAATCTTTTCTCAGTTGTTTTTGCGTGAAAGACGACCAAACATCCTCACAAACTTTCATGTTTATAATATATATTAGGATTACATAAAAAAAAATTAAGCATTTAAAATTTGTATACATTAGTAAAGTGATTATTCCATTCGAAAAGCTATTCATATGTATGGAATGGATCTGAATTGGAAATTTTTTTAAACATATTTTATGGAATTAATTATTTCATAAAGGTTTTTCTGTCTCTTTCAGATGAAGATAAAAAGTATGTAACATTTTATAAGAGACCAAGCATGTCTTTGCTGAGTTCATATCGTCAGACATGGAAAGCCAGATTAAACCATTTTTCTCGATATTCAGATGTCAAACCTAAAGGTAAATCAAACTTTTGCTGTAGTAAAATTGGTTCTCAAAACATTGTTTATGACTGGATAATTTTTTTGAACTTTTGACGTACATATGTATTAATTTTAGAAGAAAAGAAACCTACTGTAAATGAATTAGCCAATCAAAAAGGAATTCTGCAGCAAGCAAATGGCTGGAAAGTCTACCATTTGTCTGCTCAAATGGAAGAAATTGTGAGTATCATTATTCTTTTAATGTATCCTTACAAAAATGTATGTTATTATTTTCTTTAAACACTGAATTCAAAAGTCAAAATGTGCAAATAATTGGAAATTGTATTATATTTTTACAGAAATGATTTTGTACCTTTATATATGAAATAGCTCATTTATATAAAGGTGCATCAGAAAGCAAAATTTTTCCCTTTCCTTATATTTTATAGTTTTAAATTTTCATTGTAGGTCTATGTATATAAAGGTGCAAATTTACCTTATTTGTTGAACCTTGTATCATAGTAATAGATCATGGGATCGAAACCTTGGTAGTAAGAAGATGTGTTTTGATGATGAAGCCAATTTTTTACAGCTTGCTTGGCCTCATAATCTAATCTCTAACTTAGTTTTTAAGGTTGGGAAATAATGAATTTCAGAAAAGCCAAATCTGAAAAACTACCTGCAACAGTAAACCAGTTACTTAGTGACAAGTAGTGACCTTCACCTTTTTCAGAATGAGCTAATAAGAAGTAACATTATTATTGAACAAGGGTATTTCAGTCATCAGTTGTACTTTGAGACAATAAATACCTAATTTTCATCACTAGTAACGATTCTGGACAAATGTTTCTCCATGTTCTATGTAACAATGGAAGAAGATCCAAGTACAGTTGCATGTGCAATTCGTAGTGTCTTCCAGTTGTTGGTAACCTTACAGTAGCCTAAATGATGAACAATGTCCCTGTTGTACCACATGATAAATCGAATAATTTGAATAATTGCAGAGGAGTCCATTGTTTGCTTTGTTTTATTGCCAAATGAAGATATGACTTAGAAAAGTTGTAGAGTGTACCGTTCATAACACGTAATTCTTCTATTTTAAAATTTATAGCCCCATTTTTTCCCCTAATGTTATGTGGTCTAATATCATATTACAGTAATTTCACAATAGATTTCAAAGGCTGGCATGCCTTTAGTCCCCCCCAAATAAGTAGCCGTGGTAGCCCAGTGGTCAAGGTAACAAACTTGTGGCTGGCATGTCATGAGGTCGAGCCTAGTAGCATTGACGCCATGCAGAAGGGGCCGATGTGCATTAAATATGTCGAGACTCAAACGTCCTCCAGCTGGTGTGGTGTGGAGGAAGGGTGCCAGCTCGGGTGTTCTCGTCACTTGACTGTGATTCAAAATTACGAGGTCTGTCGCTAAAAGTTCTTGTATAGATAGTGTAATGTTAATATTCACTCACCCCCCAAATAAATTATTGCTCATACTTCTTCAGTGGATCATTAGCTCAATTTATTTGTCAAACTAAATTGATGCCAAATGTATAAATATTAACTGTTCCAAATATAATAAGTGATTTAAGAATTTTTTTAACTAGTGTTAAAACGCAATTAAAGGTGTATTGGAGATAATCTTATCCAAGATGGTGTAGCTCTATAAAATAAAAAGTCTCCCTTATATCCAAAAATAAAATAGGATTTCCTAAAACCTTGTCAATAGTAAAATTCAAGCAATTAAGAATATGACTGGAGAAAGCCTTGCACCAATGACACTCTGAAAAGACTTTCCGTCCCTATTGAAAAGCAAGAGATTTGAGTGGTCACTAAAAAATGTGATAGAGCCATCTGCTGATCCCTAGGAATATTGAGCTGGTGACACCAACAAGGTCTTTTCCTAAAATACTAAGGGTGAGCTAGCAGTATTCTCCAAACTGCATTTACATTCTACCCTTTAATTGGAAGAGAGTTTAGTAAAAGTTAGGACATGAGATAATGTGAGCAATATATCAGGATGTATAAAATAAAATAAGGAATCTTAACCACATAATTTAGAAGTAAAAAAGTGGAGTCTTTCCATGTTAATATTTATTTTTTCTCTCTTTAAAGTTTTAAATCTTTTTTTTACTGTGTATTAAATATTACATACAGATTGAATTGGAAGAAACTGTCTACTCCCGGTTGTCTCACTTGCTAGAGGTCATAGAGAAGGATCCTAAAGGTCATAGAAACAGGAATAGTTCGAATTCTGATGAAGATAGAATTATAAACAAACTTACAGATTTAATCAAGGTAAATAAAATTTTATTCAGTTTTCAAAAAACTGTAATTGGATTTTGAGCAATATTCGAAACACTGTATTTTAAAAAAAATAAAAATTGTGATTTTTTAATAAATGTTACTGCAATCTTATGTGGAATAAAAGATCCTATTTATCATTATTGAAACATCGTTATTTTGAAAGTTTTGTATCTAAAGTATTAAATAGGAGTTTCACATCCGAAAATATTTTAGTAGAATGAGCTCAATCCTTCAACAAATCAATAAATTTATTACAACATAATTTAGAGAGATATTTTGATTATGTTGGAAAAAGCTAAATGCAAATTCAAAATTATAATACTTTGCAGTCATAGAAATTAAACCAATATTGCATACAACATTATGCAATATACTTTTAATCTCTGGAAAATGTTTGAGGAAAAGAAAAAAATCCTTAGTTATCCACTTACACAAAATATTTTACTCTTTGTTTTAAACAAGTATGTGTATTTCTGTTCTTAAACAGTTTTAAGCTAAATAATCAATCTAGTCACAGTAAAACTACATTCATTGTTTGTATAAAATGAAAAATTTATTTGTTTAATGTTTGTGACTGTTTTTAGGGAAATTTGCAGAGAAGCAAAATTGTACAAGAACAAGTAGCTGAATCAAAATCACAAGCTATTAAAGTTCTAGATCACAAAACGAACGTTACTGAAATGGTAAATAAGTACATCAGCAGAAGGCCTCTGAAGAAGAAAGATAAATCATGACCCAAGTAAATCTATTGTGTACTGCATTTTAAAAAATCAATCAGGGGATTTATCAATGACAAACAATTTTACGATTGCATTCCTCACAAAACAAGACATTTGGAATGTGTTGTGTACAGAAGAAAAAGACTTTATATCACTTTGTAACATTTCACATTTTAATGTTTTTGTCCTGGAGATTTATGAAAATTTTGTAAATATTTTAAAATGAATATTTTAAAATGTGTTACAAATGTCTTTAAAAGCATCATTGTCATGATATCACAATTGTAAAATAATTAATTGAATTTTCATTGTGCATATATATAAAAAATGTTTTAGTACTCATCAGTGTAATTATGAATTGATAATCTCATTTGTGCACTGCATCAACCTATTATGTGGAGAACATTTTACTCGTGAATGTTTTTTTACTGTCTGACTCATTCCTTCTAAAAAAATATATATATAAATAGATTCTCATCTTGTTTTTATAATTGGATGAATAATATCTTGTTAACTATCAATTAAAGTATATTAATAAATAAATTTTTTTTGTAATCTGTAAATTATTGGTGGATAAATCAAATTGGTTTTGACCAAAAAAAAATCACATTTAATACTCCATAAACTTTTGTATAAGTGAGCAGTTCGTACGTGTATTTACGAAACAAAAGATTTCTCATTATCTTGTATATAAGTTTTTTGAAAAAATATGTATAAATTATTTAGTATTGATGAAAGTGTGATTTACCAAATTGTGCAGACATTTCTTAACTTTATATATTGTTATGTTTTATTTAATAAGCGTAGCAAAAATCATGGTGTTTCTGTAAATAGAGAATCTTACTTAAAATAGAATTTCTTTAATGTTATTTTAATATTGCATGTTTTTTTAACTTTTTGCTTGTGCATTTATTTCAAGTGTTTTAAAAGTGAATTTAATTTTATGACAACTGATCAGTTCACAACTCTTTAAGTTCATATTATGCTCATTATGATTTTTATAAGTAATTTGCAATAGTCAATGTCAAAAGATGCCAGTCAATGTGCATTAGTTCTGTAGCAGTGATTCCTTCATTGCATTTAATAGTAATTAAAATGCCATTGGATAAATTTGTGTTTTGTTTAATTAGAAAATTGTGTTAACTAATACATTCAAGTAGTACTGTGATAAAATTCACATCAAAATTTCTAATTTTTTAAAAAAATTTTATTCACGAATGATCTATTTCATTATTTATTAAAACTTTTCTCATTTTTGACAAAAAGCATTTTTATTACTCAATACTAAATTTATTTAAAAAAAGATTCATTTGTAACAAAAAATCTCAAATACAGTCGGACCTCTATGTAACAAAGTTGTTAAATAGAGATTCATTTTCAATATTTGTTACATTCTTGGTTTCAGAAAAAAGTTCAATTGTGCATGTAGCATGTTATATAACTTTATTCTTTTTTTTAATACGACTAGGAGTTACAAAAACATGCTAACAATGTTTTAGTTCAGACAGATTAAAGAATATTTGAATTTTACTCTTTAATTGAATTTACATTTTAGTAAAATACATTCATTTATAAAATTGCCCCCTTGCAACCTCAGTTAGGCGATTCAATAGAAATTGCTTGTCTCGTCCTTCTAATGCAATTTGAGCCTTCAATACTTTAACCATTTTTCTATGAGCCACTACAATCGTCCAGTAGTAGTATATTGCTATGCTAAAAAGAAAATTGAATATTAGGGGTGTAACATTAAACAAAGATGTTTGTTAAATCACTTAAGTATCCCATATAACATTACACAGAGATTTCTTAGACTTCAGAGAAGATTTAAAGTAAAATTGCTATAAGAGAAATATAAGTAAAATTTAAATGTATTGCTACAATTGGAGTCTGGAATTTCAAGAGATTTTAATGTGTTTCAAATAAAAGTTGAATCTGCCAGAATACACTTATCTGGAAAATAGCTGGTAAACCCGTTCTTCACACGGGTGAATTAAAAAATACTGACTGAAGGATAAAGTTTTTAATGAGTTAATTTTACATGAATTGTATAAATTAAAAAACTTTTTACATAACTCAGCTGAACGAAAAAACCATGTTTGCTAAATTTTAAGTCTTAAGATATAATTGCTGATTTTATTATTTATGAGGCCCCATAACTTTCTTGTGGGTCGATTTTTCAAAACACCTACCTGCTCAGCAAAAGTAACACATTGTTACAAACTTTGTGTAATAAACACTAAAAATAGTGTAAATAATTTTTATCTGGATGTGTAATACGTTAATATTACTTTCCAATGCATTTATTTTATGTTAAATAGCTGTTACCCGCAACTTCGTCCACGTGGAATTTAACAAGAAAAGTGTTTATTCACACTTTTCTTCTACTTTGTGAATCAATGTTTCTTTTTTGTTTTCTTTGCTTTTTTGTTGAGAAAAGGGTGAAAGGGACGCATGACCTTTGACACTGTCGATGGGGTGAGGACTAAAATCTTTAGGATCAAAATAGGTTTAAGTAGCAAGTAGGGTGAAACGCGAACACAAACGAAGCCGCAAGGAAGGGTGAAAGGGACGCATGACCTTTGACAATGCAGTTAAGGGCTGTAAAATCATTAGGATCAAGACATGAATGGGAAATGGCAGCAACCTAATCAAAGAAAAAAGTTTGATATAACTGCTAGCAATCGTTGAGACAGAAGGCTCGCGAAATAAAATAAACCCTATTAAAAAAAAAAATAATCTCTATTTGAATATGATACTGCTCACTATTTCATTGGTTTTAATTTTATTTTCTCGGAATTCTAATTTTTTTTTTCTAAAATAAAAGTAGCCTAAGTTATTCCTTGTAACATTAGCTATCTGCCAGTGAAAGTTTCGTCAAAATTGGTCCAGCCGTTTCAGAGATTAGCCGGAACAGACAGACAAAAATTGATTTTTTCATGTAAGTACCATATATACTTTTAAATGAATTTAGTAAAAAGCTGTTAATTTCAATTTACAAACAGACACTTCATTTTTATATATAGATAATTGGTATTTTTACAATGATATTGACAGAAGTTTGAAAAATAACAGGAGAAAAAAAGGGGTTTTCAATATAAAATCCTTACCATATCAGTATTATTGCAGGAATGAGAAAAAGAGCACTGAATAAGAAATTGATAAATGATGCAAAGGAAGAAGAACGGGTAAATACCGCATCTGAAATTGCTTCAATCATTACATAGTAATGTCTGAAAGGACTGCAAGCAGGTGATGGCTCAACACTAGAAAAAAAAGTTCTAAAATTAATGTATGATTTTTTTAAAAGAAAAATATGTGATAAATTTCCCAGTTTAAGTTTCAATGATTTTTGTTAGATGGAATTCTAGGTTTTCTAATTATATTTTATAAATATTTCTTGAGAACATTTAACCATACTGTCTCCAAGATAAATAAAATATATTTTAAAACTAGTTGAATGATAATCAAAAGCTGGAATTCAATGACAGTAAAATAAACCTACCAATTTAGTTGTAAGAGAGACCATTCTTAAATTTTTGATATACTGCACAATTATTGTTAGTGAGAAATACATGTAAGTTAATTAGTATGATTAATCTATATCTATGGAAATTATGTATTGAATTGAACAATTTAACTTAAAAATGCATTAAATCTTTTAAGTGCATATCCATATGTAAATAACTGAAACAAAAAGTAATTTGAGGAAGTGAAAGTCATGCTACATTACTTATTAAAAACGTTAAAGAGAATAAGAAAAAGATATTTAATGTAAACAATATATCGCATAACTATAAAATTATAATATATATACAAAATATTGAATGTTTAATCATAAAGGGGAATAGAATACTGTTACTTTCAACAAATCTCATTCAAAAAATCCAATTGTTGTTAGTATCAATATTAATTTCAATTGTTTGCATAAGATAAAAAAAATTTATAGCAATTCCAACTAGGAAATATTCTAAGGTGAAAGTTACAATTAAAAATCAGTCATAAGAAACTGTCTACTTGTACACTAATGAATTATGGATTAATTTATCACACGATGTTAAAAACGAGGATAATGTAATTTCTCTGAAGCAAATATAGTTATAATCTTCAAACTATATTCCGAAATATTTCTGAAACTAATTATTCGATTCAAATGAAATTTTAGATACTAGTTATTTAAACCATTGTGTGTGTGTGTGTGTGTGTGTGTGTCAAGAAAGAAAAAAAAATAAAATCGGATTCTATAATAATAAAAAAAAATCAATTTCAGAAGTTTATTTATTTACACTATAATTTAGTTCTCTTTGAGCTATTGTGTAATACCAATTTTACCTGCCAGTGATAAAAATTGTAAAAGTTATTAGGGTGTCCCTTTTTTTAAAACAATTTTACATAGTTTATAAAAAATTAGTAATAGAATAAATGCAGCTAAATATATAACCATATATTTTAATGGATCAAACAACTTAATATCACAAAATTTGATTACCTAGAAAGTGAATATCCATGAATAATCATGAGAGTAAAAAAGGATAGCATGAGAATTATCATAAACATTGCATTACTTCGTGATGCTTTATAAGGTATAGGAGCAGGAACACAATACCTCAGAACCATTAGCTGAAATTTAAAATAAATGCATTTATATTTGTCTTTAAAAAAAACCTGTCAAATAACTGAAGAGACATATTCTGAAATCTAACTTTTACATACAAATAAGCATAGTAAAGCACGGAAGTTATAAAAATTTTAAGTAATGTTGAAAATGTTTTATAGGAAAGTTTATTTATTTCAGAATATAAACCATTTCATAAATTATGAAAACAAGGCAACATTTCATTCATTTAAGCCTAAAAAAATTAAAAATAGCTCAAATCGAATTGTTATTTTGTTATATGTTAATTGTTATATGTTACTTTGCTAGGCATTGTTTTTTTAAAAAAACGTTTTAGCTAATTTTTAATATCAATCAATAATGTAATTTTTAAAAAAAGACTCAGTTTAAGATAAATTATGATCTGATACACTTCAAAGGTGAAAAACGATTTTTCAACAGCTTAGTATAAATAATACTTACACTAAATTCAATAATACATATTAACCCTCCGGGTGGTTTGGTTTTTCCTGAAAAGTTATTTCGAAATCGTTTTACTCTTATTTTGCTATTCCCTTCAAAAATGCAACAGACTTCATCCCTTTCCCCCTTTTAAAACTTGGGAGGTCGAACGGGGACAATTTTATGACTTAGTTCGGTCTCTTTGTGCAGTGAGAACCAGGATAGCAATCGTTTACAGCTAGCTGTTAAGTTGCCTTGGGCAATCTTGTATGAAAGTTGTAGTTCCAATCGGTCGTTTTCCCATATGTTCAGTCACAGTAAAATTTAAAAAAATGTGAAATAAATGCCATGGTAGAAGTTGAAAAATAGTTATATTTTCTTCAAACAAAATTTATTTTTTTGTCATTTTTTAAAAATTAAAAAAAAATTATTTTGGTATTGCGATTTGAACCAGAAAAAAGCCTCCTGCAGTCATTTTTGAATATGAGAGTAAGAAAACGCGCTCACTTTCCTGTTTTTAAAAAAAGTAATGAGGTAAAAAGAGTAAAGGCCCTATCTCTTTTTTTTAAACAATAAGACAATAAATGGTGCATACGGTTATATACATACGATGATTATATTTATGAAATAAAACTGATCCTTTTCTCTATTCAATTATATTATTAATTTAAAATAACAAAAAAGGATTTCAATACTTTTAATTTATTTAAATTTAAATCATATAAATATTTTTATTTAACTGAATATTTTTCGGAAAAAATCTAAATTTTCATTCCTAGTGCTCTCCTTTTCGAACTTCTTGTAATAAATAAAAATATCTTTTCTACATCGGCATTTGTGATGGACATAACACACATTCAGTCAATAATTTTTAATTTTAATGGGGGATATACTTCTTCAAATGTGCGTGACAGTATTTCTAACCATTTTCTACTCAAGTTTAATTTTTTATCTTTCTGTTTCTTTTATTACAAGGAAAATTGTCACACATCGATAACTACATTTTCACACAATTCAGTCATTACAAATTCTATTGTGAGAAAAAGTTCTCCCCAATTAATTTTGTCTTTCAAAACAGTACACTTAAAACAATTTTGTTCAGTGAAGTTAACTGACAGTTCCACAATGTATCCATACCAAATTTTAAAAACAATTTTAAGATTTGGAAATGTATCCTGTATTAAATTTTTTGAGTATACACAAATATTGCCTGCTATAGGGAAGACATAGTATGAGATGTGGTGTATGGTTTTGAAAGAATGTTTTCGTACATATAGACTATTTTTGAAAACTTAAATATCACTGAAGCTGATCATATAACTGCAAATGAGCCTTATTTTAGTGTGTGCGGGTATCAAAATAAAACACTTCACTGTTAAACAGCCTATGAGTTTATATTCAATATCAAACTATTCGCAAAATGGCTTGCAACTTATATTCAAATTGTAAAGAAACTATATCTTATATATATATATACTGCAGTCAAAAATATTCATAATATGTAAATATCCTATTCCCCCACTTATTTCAGTACATTTTAAAAACTGTAGCTGAAAGCAATTTTTTATATTTATAAATGAGGCATAAAAACTCACAAAGCTATAAAAATGTCTTTATCATTTTTAAATATACTACTATAAAACGTACATGAATTGTAAGATCAGTTTTAAAAGCGATCAAAATTTTAATATAATACACAAATATACATCTTATTAAGCAACTACAATTGAAAAATCAAAATTCCTTCTGAAATAAATGTAATTGAAAGAAAAATGTTTAATTTACAAATGAGTGGAAAAAAATGTTTATCTAAGGGGTATCTCCAAAGTGAGGCAATCCTCAAACTTAAAACTCAAACTCAGTGGTACAACAGCCCATGAGGGCGAGGAACTACTATGACCATCCCAATATATACATGACCATTGGGTGCTGAGGTGCATGAACAGATGTCCCAATTTGGTGGTCTGTCTGAAGAGAGACCTTCAATGTTTAAGACCCCAAGCAAGTTTGGTACTCATTTATCGACCCAATGCAGCGTGGATGAAAGGCAGAGTCGAACTTGCCCAGCCCGTTAATAGACCCAGACCTGTGGCGTGGAAGCACGATACACTACCACTCGACCCTATTTGATGAAAAATAAAACTTAATGTTGGAATTTTATTTAATTTCCTAATGAATGAGTGAGTTCAAACTTTTTTTTTCATGTAAAATGTTTAGATGGAAATGGTTAAATATGAACATTTCACAAGTTGCATAAATCAAAATTAACCGTTATACACTCATGTCCATAAATTAAGGATAATTCAGAATCACACAGAAATTGAACTCTAAAATAAAAATTTCACCTATAGAATTATCACACACATCTTGAAGAAGAATATGCAAATTACAGGAAACCACCAGATGGCGCGGATAGTACGTCACAATGACGAGAGTGTAAGAGAGGGGTATATAAGGAATGGTGGCAAGCAAAGTAGTAAAATTGTTCACGAGCGCTTTAAAAGCCTTTCAGTGCAATACCGCCTAGTTATGGCACAAAGGAAGCATTTGGATGATTTTTTACGTGGTAGAATTATTGGACGACTGGAATGTGGACGTACCCAGCTGGAAGTATCCGAGGAACTTAGAATCAATCGCCCAGAGTGTCATCTCCAGGCTTCGGCAACGATTCCAAGATGATGGTAATGTGAGTAGATGTTACAGCACAGGTCGCCCCCGAGTTACAAACGCCGAATGAGGACCGGTATTTGGCAGTTACTGCCAAAAGAAGCAGACGAAGCACAGCATCAGACCTGTCTCGTAAGCTCTCTTCAGCTACCGGAACGACAGTTTCAAGGCAGACCGTGTACAGACGCTTAGGGCACATTGGTCTATATGCTCGTAGGCCTGTCAGATGTGTTCCACTTACCGCAACTCTCTGTCGCCTGCGATTAAATTGGAGTAGAGAGCATGCATTGTGGACACCACAACAGTAGTCTTGTGTGATGTTTTCCGACGAGTCCAGGTTTAGTTTGCAGTCTGATTCTCGCCGGACTTTCATATAAAGAGCGCCAGGTACCCGTTACCACGAAGAGAACACCATTGAACGACACCGTTACGGTGGTGCAGGATGGCTCGTTTGGGGAGGAATTATTCTTGGTTCCAGAACTGACCTGCATGTTCAGAGTGTAACGATGACAGGTCACATTTATCGGGATGTCATTCTGGAACAACATCTACGTTTGTTTCGGGGCGCCATGGGTGCTGAATTTATGTTTATGGATGACAACGTCCGTCCTCACCGTGCCAACATTGTAGACGAATGCCTTCTCAATCGGAGGATATCACCCGTATGGACTGGCCAGCATACTCACCGGACTTGAATCCAATAGAGAATGTGTGGGATATGCTTGACCGACGAATTGCAGCCCGTCAGCCCCCTCTCACCTGTCTACCAGAACTTCGGAGGGCATTGCTTGATGAGTGGTGTAATATTCCCCAAGATCAGATTGATAATTTGATACTCAGCATGCCTAGTATTGTAAGGCCTGTATTGCATCGTCTGGGAGACACTCCGTATTAACCATCATACTAACCATGTTATACTGTTTTTTGTAAATACGTTATTTTTTGAAATTTGCTTCCTGGAGCAAATTTCAAAATTTTTATTCGTAAAATTTTAATTGTAATTCGTATTTTTTTTAATTCGTAAAATTTTAATCGTAATTTTTATGAATTATGTCAAACATATAGCATCTTTTTTGCTCTTTACCTTTTGTTTAATAAATAGACTTTACAAATAAGTCAAATTTGTTTCGCTTCTGTTTCTTTCTTTGCCTGAATTTCATTATCCTTAATTTATGGACATGAGTGTAGTTTACATAAATTTTTAAGAGTGCAAAAGATGTATTTTGGCTGCACGAATTAATTTTAAAAGGAATACGGTTACGAAAAAGTAGTACAAATCTATCTAAAGTAGGGTTGGTAACCTAAGATATTGTCAAACACAACAATGTATTGGAAGCCAATTCCACAATTTGTTGTTATAAAAATGTATGGAAAATTACAAGACTTATTTTTGCATTTGTAATTTTGATATTTTTTTCCTGAGAACTTTAAAAGCTAGAGCGGCATCCATCAAAATCGCAGGTCCCTCTCTGATTTCCCAGATCGTCCCTGCCTAAGCCAGCTCTGTCATAGTAAGTGAAAATGCCATATTTTGTTTGTCAAGATTATTTTACAGCAGACTGCATTTTTCATGTATTTTAGATGGTCGTTTTATATTTTCTACATCAATATCTTAATGTCTGAATTTAAAATTACATAAATTTCTTGACATTCGCATCAATGACCATAATAATTTTTATTAGTATATGAATGCGTCGTCAAACGATTACATGACTATTATTAACTTATTATTTTAACCATTTAATTAATATTAAGAATAACATAACACACACACACATTTTCTGAACTTTAAAATAAATATTTCGAAAACTACTTCAGATATACTCATAATTTTTCATTCCTACGGCTTAGCTTCTCAGTTTTGCTTCTATGTAAAAATTTATTGCATATTCATAAATTTTTTTGGTATATTTTTTGCTCTTAATATGCAGTTTTCAACCGAAATGTATGAAATTTTCGAAATATATTAAAAAATACTAAAGAAGCTATATAATAAAATTTGAAATATATATTATACTCAAAGAATTGCTAGAACTTATGGTAAATAATTTTTAACTGTGCGATACATATTTTATCGAAATTTCAAATGAAATTTCTAACATAAAATTTCTAGCTTTATACGGTCGAGATTTCAAAAAATATCCAGATTTCAATTACTTATTCAGTTAGCCTTTAAAAAAAAGATAAATGTTGAGGTATTTTGCATAGATATTTTTGAATAATAATTTGAATGTTTTTGAATAGCTCGAATTTAAAATTGATCTTTATGTTTATTTATATGCATAAATGTTTACTATAAATGTTTCTATATATTTTTGATTACCATTTATTCAAACATTCAAGTTATAAAAAAAATGTGGGAAAATCTTCATTCATGTTCTCTTTGATGTAAACTGAAGTTCAAGCACTTAAAATTCAAATATAATTTGGTGTATTTTAACAATATATAACTAGGTACTGTACATAAACTTCCCTGAACACCTGGCTTTGAAATCTAAAAAAAAAAAACTAATAGATCTTGATTACTTTTTTTTCTCATTATTTTTATCAAAGTGTAAGAAAATGATTCAAATTATTTGATGAAGTTTAAATTTATTCATTTTTAGTGGTTGGAAAGTTTAAAAGGTTTCAAATTTTAATTGTTTGGTGTTTTATTATTTATTTATTTTGACACCTTATAATGAAATAATCATGTTTCAAAAACTGAAAGCATTGATTAAGATAAGAAAAATGAAGCAAAAGAATATACTTAAAAAGGTAATTTGTCTAACTATATAAAATAGCAGATTGCCCTGACACGCCCCAACTTGTTACAGTTTCAAATTAATATGAAACCAAAAGGAAATTATAACATATTTTACTTATGCATTGGGACTTTTCAAAACTTTTAAAATGCAAACTAACAAACAAACACTTCCTGGGGCCTAAAGAAATTCTTCCCCGATTTTTTACAATTGCTCCAGGGTCAAAACAGGGGGTTCCCTGCGAGCCATAAAACTTCCTATCAGTGTCCCGCTGTGTGACTTCCACTGTCCCTAATTATCTTTCAAGATGTTAAACCTTTAAAAGGGGGAAAGGATTTCAGAAAAGTACAGCTCAACCGCTTTTGAGAATGTTACTTGAAGGCAAATTGATACATGTGGTGCATTTTTGAAGCATTTTTACAATTATGGGATTATACGTGTGAAACACTTGGAGGATTAACTATCTGTATGTACTATCCATATAGAGAGAGTGAGCTAATAGTAGGAATTGAAAAACAAATACATAGTTCAATGTTAAAATGCATTGACATTATATATATATATTTTCATAATACAATAACATTTAATTTAATCACTGATGTTAAATGCATGCTGTGTGTGTCACAAAAGTTGTTCATTACATGATACATAATAAAAATTTTAACTGTTTTCAGGAAATTTATTCTTTATCTTTAAATCAGGGGTGGCCAACCCAAATAACCTCACAGGCCACTTCAGAAGGACTTTACAATCCTGTGGGCCAATATATAAATATATATCTTTATATTAGATTTAGATCCATTACAAACATTTGTTGGAGTAAAAATTTAAAACAGACTGATATATTATTATTGTTTTCATTGTTTTTCATGTATACAAACATAGATAATATAATAATAATAATGCAATAATAAAATAATGCTTAGTTTATTTAATTGGTGATATATCTGTTTCTCAACTCCTTCACTTTGTTTTTGCAAGTCGATCTCAATGCATGTGTATTTGCGTATCCCAATTGATGTTGCAGATTTTCGTGCATTAAGTTTGAGCACGATTTATGTTTGATAAATTCCAATTTAGGAAAAAAAAAGAGATTCGCAGTAACAGAAGCAATGTGATAAAATAATAACAGTTATGAGATTTATTTTTTACAAAAAACAAAAAAAAACTGTTTAAAAAAATATTGTAATAAAATAGTCGAATTTTGTAAAGAATCTCGCGGGCCACAAAATTGTTCAAGGCGGGCCACATGCAGCCGTGGGTTGGACACCCCTGCTTTAAATTAAGTTAGCATTAGATTATTTTAACATTTTCAAAAGTAAAAGTATTTGAAATAACATTAAAGCACTAATATGATGAATTTTGTCAAATACTCACTTTTTTAATCTGAAATACGACAATAAATTTTATCACAGTAATAGCAGGCAGCAAAGGTGAGTACACAACACCTAACCTACCAAATTAACACAGAAAGATGAATAAAAATATCTGAACATTAATATTTAAAAGCATATTTTTAGCGTTTGTTTCTACTGTATTAAAATTAATTAACTGCATGATTTATTTATTTGACACATAATGCAGGAAAAAAATAGATAAAGTAAAACTGAGCAACATGTCTTCAAAAGAAGGGGAAATTCAAAATTTAGAAATATACATATTTTAGTAATATTAAAACTACTAAAAATTACAAAAATATTAATGACAAGAATTTCAATAAAGAGAAAAGTTCAGAAAAACATTAACTCACCAGCATAATGTTTGAGAATAGACTAGTGATAGCACCTGGTTAGGAAGGTCAAACACTTGACGTCCAACCAATTGAGTGACTTTATTCTTGAAACGACGAACAATGATACTACTCAAAGCAATTTCAAAAATTAGCATTCAAAAATTTATAAGACAATACCACATTCATTAAAATTTTACTTTATTAATAATAAATTACTTACTCTCTTGGTAAATCATACACAGTGAACATCACAATATACACAAAAAAATCTGTAACAGCCAATTTGTAAAGTTGTTGTCCAACATATGTCTCCCAACACTATAAAGTAATATTATTAGCATAAAAAACTATTATCAAAAACAAAAATATAAATAATTTATAAGCAATTCATTTTACAACTATAAGAATGAAATATAAAAATACAATTGCTTTAATAATACTAGGTGTATTTTTGAAAGGCCTACATCTTAAATTTATACCTGGATATGAATTTGGAATGTTTTAAAAATAAGCAAAAAAGTAATATAAAAAAAAAATTCAAGTCACTTCCTACTTAGATCAACAAAGAAAAATTTTATTTTAGCCACTTTTTACTAAATAGTTTTAATATAAATATGTATATAATTTGAAAGAATCACAAAATTAAGTGGTAATTAATTATCATTTAAGTATCGTATTGTCATCCAAAACAATCGTATATATAAAATTTTAGTTCAACTTAAGACTTTAAAACGTGAGAAAAAAATCTTTTAAAGTTGACCCACATTGCTAAAAATGAAATCAAGATGGCTGTATCTGTAATTCTTTAAATAATTAGTTTCAATCAATTAATCTTAATTAATTATAATTAAATTATCGTATTTTTACCCAAAGCAATTGTGTTCAAAAAATTTCAGCTCAAATGAGCATTTTAAAATGTGAGAAAAAAACCTTTTCAAGTTTTGACACAAGTTGACAAAAATGATGGCAACGTGGAAAGTTTTTGTAATTTTTTAAATAGTTAATTTAATCAATTAATTTTTATAAACTATAATATAAATTACTGAGTTGTCCTCCAAAATAATCATGTATATAAAATTTCAGCTCAATTGAGCGCCTTAAAATGTATTTTATTAATGATTGAAAATTCCACAAAGATAAATAAATTAATTAATATATAGAGAGTGTGAGCTAATAGTAGGAATTGAAAAAATAAGCTAAAAATAACATTCTTCTCATAAAATACAAATAACAACAGCATTAGTTGGTGAATACTAAATTTTAAATAAGATTTTCTCTCCAAATCAGCATCTAAAAAATATATCTAATCCTCAATAAGGAGTTTTTAAAAGCAAACGTATTCATGTACTAAAATATAAGTAAGAAATATAAACTACATGCGAAGCACATTATATTTTCCATATGTACCACGTATTTCCTTTGTATAAGCTTAAAATATTGTAAATAGAAATTAGTAATCCTTACAATAGGCGAAAGACATGTAGCACTGATACCAGCTCCACACATATCTCTTGGCTCACAAGTTATTTGCTGATACAGCAAGCCAACTAAAACAAATACTGATGATAAACGTAAAAAGACAGTTCTGAAATATAAAGGGAAAAAATGCATTTATGATTGAATTTATTAATATGATATGCTTAGAAGAAATTTGTGTGTGTGTGTGTGAACTTAATTAATTACTTGAATCCCATCATAACTTGAAAACCAATATTTTAAATGTTAAAAGCTAGACTGCATCCTTAAATTAAATAGTAAAATTAGGTTCTTACATATTATCACAAAAATGCCAACATTTAAGATAACTTAGTTAGCAACCTCAATTTTGTATGTGTCATACATGCTGAATTGGCAACCATGTGCTTCGTTTCATATAATGTCGCTGATACAGTTGTGATAATACACAAGTATACAAAATTATTTTCAGCAATAATTTATATCAATAGTTTTTAAAATTACATGTTAAAAATTACAAAAATTGAAAACAAAATACATGAACAAAACAACAAAATGAACAAAAATTACAATGCTTAAGATGAAAATGAAGACTTCTCACTCACCTAAATAATGCCATGTTTATTTGTGTTTGAGTGTTATACATTTCAAACTTCACAATATTATTGAATATAATTGGAACAAAAATATTCAGTCCAGTAATAACAATTGGTGAAAGATATTGCACAAAAAAAATATTGACACCAGGTTTGTTTAAACGATGTAACTGCAGTTCCTGCAAAATAGAAACATTCATGTTAATAACTTGTCATCTTAATTAATCATTTAATATTTGTAATACAGTACAGATATATTTTACACATAGACCCATTCATATTAGAAATTTCAAATGTGTAGTTATATAAAACTTGAAGTTTTGAGACCAAAAAGACTTAAAATTCTCCCTATTTATGAATAAAATACTTTTCAAGGATATTTCTTTACTTAAATCTATCATGTAAAATACAACAGAAAAGCATTTGCATAATTCTATACATTCATTATACAAGTAGGTTCAGAAAAACAAATTTTGACTTTTTTACATTTTATAAATAAAAGAATTTTTTTAAAAAAGAAATTAAAGCCACTTAATGAATTTATAACATAAGGAAACAAAAATTTGATAAAAGTAAATTTGCAGTAAAATGTATATTAAAGGTGCCAAACTCAAAGGTTAACTTGGGCCAAAAAAATTTTTTTTTTAACTTTAGGCAGGCCACAAAAAAAATCAATATTCCTAGAAACGTAGGTTTATTTCAAATAATATGTTATAATAAACATACATAAAAGAACAAGACAAATTTAATGTTTACAACCTGACACTTGACATCTCTTCTTTGCTCCTATCTTTCCTATTTCTGGAGAAATTTTCATATTTTATTATGTATTATTGTGTGCCAATATATTGGCAGGACCGCAAAAATTGTTCATTGTGGGCTGTGAGTTTGACACCCCTGATGTATATGCTCAATGAATAGATATAATTCTTTTTACCTTTAATTGGTAAGTCACCACTCTGTATATAAAGTAATAACTGCCACATAGAATAGATATGACAAATAAATTAATGATTGTTCTTAAAAAATACACTTTTATTTTTTTAGATTTAGACCATTGCTTGATTTCCCTTTTTCGACGTTCTTCAGCCAAAGTACTCTAAATTAAAAAGTATTAAAAAAATTTTAGAAAAAACAATTATGTATTTAAATTTATTAAAATAACTCAATAAAAACATTGATAACATAACAGAAAAATACCTTCATTTCATGCAGGATACTATTATGTCTAATTATGCTACTTTTTCTGTCTTCAATGCAATAATCCCAAGAACAGAAAAGAATATTTGAATAAGCCAAATAATCATTTTTCCTAGCTAAAATAGTTTCTTGAACTCCATGAGAAGAACTGATAAATAAAAAATAAAATAAATAATGAAATTTTGCAGAAGATATTTAATTCAGCTTACTGATACGTAACTATTAAAATTTATATTCTGGAGTTAAAGAACTCAAACAGCATTTCTTATTCAATCATAAGAGAATCAATGAAGCCATTCATTATTCTATTTTTCTACAGTCAATACATTTTTTATCAAAACCAATTAATTCAATTAGTCTCTGAAAATGCAATTTTAAAATTTCTAATATAAGCTAACATATTGATTAGATTAGAGAAGAAATCTTTTTTAAATCTTATACTGAAAACATATAGAGTTTTTTTAACCAAAATATCTGAACAGTACAATTAGTTTTGGAATTTAATATCTATTTTAAGAATAGATATACAGGGTGATCCCGAATTAATAGTAGAAACATTAAGAGTAGATACAGGACATTGTAATAATCATTTATTGCATAGGAATGTATGAGCACAAGTGACAAGCAGAGGCCCAAACAGAGGAAATAAAAGAAAAGAGAAATGGAGTTATTGGTTAGTTGCATTGCCGGTAGGAGGCAGTAGATGTCTAGCCGCTGTTCAACATCATGCATGTCAGTAGGGGAAAGCGCCATTCGCAATTGTGCTGACGTCTACGATGGGAAACTTTATGTATGCTGAAAATGCAGACATGCAAGTGGTAATGGAAGAGCTGAGCTATAAATGTAGCATGCACAGTTCCCTGATTGACAAATGCAGAATCACAGAATTTTTCAGCAGTAACATCATCAACTTCATGAAACACGTTCATTCACATCAATAGACATGATGCTAATCAAGAAAGAGCTGTATGCAGTCCAAGCTTGTTGTTGAACATTGTGGCTGATAGACCCGAGTCAAGTACAAGAGCTGTTGCTCATCACATAAGTGTGAGTCATCAGACCATTTGTAGAGTGCTAAACAAAAATCAATTACACTTCTATTTTCAACGAGCTTTGAATCTGGCAGATTATCTTCTCCAACTACCAGTAGGTGATACAATAATGTGCACTGCAGCTGAACTTCATAACTCATGGGCTGAACAGTTATTCTAAACTTTACACTAGTTAACAACACTTTCAATGAACACTTTGTCCTTCATCTTGTTTCATTTTTTGTGCTTGTGCCTCACTGCATCACTTGGGCCCATACATTCCTATACAATAAATAATTGTTACAATGTCCTGTACCTATCCTTAAAGTTTGTATCATGAATTCAGGACCACCCTGTATAGGGCATAGTATAGTATAGTTTTAAAAAGATTTCACACAAAAGTAAATAACATTGCTACCATCATTTGAAAATAAAGAATGAATATAACCAAGGATGTGATAGGTGACTGAACTTCATCTTCTTGGCCATTCTTATATTTAAAATTTTCAAAACTGATTTAAGATTCTTTCTTCTAAGTGAGAAGTAAAATTCTCTTTATTTGTATTTATACTGCAAAAGAATTTTTAGTTCTCTTTGTAGTTTTTTGAAGAAGAGATTCAAACAGAGTCATTAATGTTTTAATATTAGATTTGAACAAACAATTCTTAACAATTAGCAACTCCCAAATAGAAACAAAAAGTTTCAAATTTCTTTGCAAGTGATAAGGAGTTTACATATATTTACATATATTGTCTATTATGACCCACTGTCTTTGGGTTTACTAAAGAGTAAACAACCTAATTAATAAATCATCCTATTTTTCTTGATTAAATATGGCAATAAAACCATCAAAAATATCCCTGCAGGTGCAGACCAAAAACTTTTTAAAGAATTTTAGCCAACTGAATAACCTAACTTTTGATTATGTAACAAAATTCAATTCCCATCATTATTAGTTTGATCATTTCAAAAATGAATGCAACATATTTGATACCTACAAAAGTTGCAGAAGCAAGATTGGAGAAAAAAATTCTTCATGAGAGCAAGTTCATAACATTAAAAATGCATTTGATTTGCCATGCGTGGTTGATCTTATTTACATATGTTTTCACATAGGTATTGAAAAGAAGAGATTCTAAATATTCAGGTCCATCAGCAAAAAATTATAATTATTTTCAGACGCATTTTAATTCACAGGATAATAAAATATATAAATAGTAATTGAAATTTTATAAAGAATTTGGAACATATTCTTTTAACTATAGGAATGTATGCATCTCATTGAAATTATCAGTAGAATAGATTCAATATAGACCCATAATCTAATACACTCACAGAACTTTTATTCAGCAGCATTAATAAACAAATAGTAAAGTAAAAGTATTTTTACAGAAGAGATGAAATGCTTTGAAATACAAAATGAAAAAAACATAAAGGAGATCATAGCTTTTGCTGTCCATTTCCCTAAAAATTCAAATAATCGAGAAAAAAAAATCCGAAGTTAAAACATGATGTGTCTTTTACCATTGCAATGGAAAAAAATTTCAAAAGAGAGATAATGTTATTTTCTTCAATTACACGATATTTTAACAGATAAATAATGAATACAAATTACTTTCAAGACCAATTTAAAAGGAGATACTTACTACCGAATCATCATGCACACACATATTACAAATGAAGTAAAAAGCACTACAATGACTGCAACAGACATGTTATATCCAAGACCAAAGTAAGAAAGTTCATGAGCTGGATAATGACCAAGAAACAATATTGTTGACTGAAGCCAACCCTGTAATAAAGGTGGAAAATATAATTTGCTATAAGCTAAGAAATTATATAGAGTTTTTTTTAAATATTCATTATTATATACAACGTTTCAGTTAACTATGGGATAATCATAAAATTCAATATCTTGAGTTTTGATCATTCATTGAATTTTGATACTTATTACTAACATATAGGTGTAACACATTCACTACTAAAAGAAATTTGTGTGAGTAATATATAGCACAATACATTTAAAGAGATATTAGAAAAAATAAAAGCCAATTTATATTCTTAAAACTAATTTCTTCAAATGCACTAAAAAATAATTTCTTGCTAAAGGAACATTTCAGTTATATGTATATAAAATACAGATGAGATTGAAATACTGTTTAGTATCATATTTTAGCAACTTGGTTTTATCATTTATTTTATATTGACATGGAAAATCATTAGTTGTTTTTCCAGAAACATTTCAAATTGCATATATTACAAACAAACAAAAAATTTTAAATTATAATCTAATAAGTTTATATCCATAACTATAAATAACTTTAGTAGGTAAATAAAATTAACTACTAAAATAACAAAATTATTCGTGTTAATAATTCTAACATATATTAATAAATTAAAGCATTTGCTAAAACTGTAAGTGAATCATTGTTAAAAAAAATCAAATATGTCATAAAGCAGATAAATTTACTTTTTACAGTAATTGTTTGACATTTAGACAAATTTACCAATTTTAACAAATTAAAAGTTGATTTTAAATTCCCAGTTTATTTTAAGATCATAAAATAACCAGATGCAAAAAAAGAAAGGGAAAAAATGCAATTACTTTTATAAAAAAATGACAAAACCTGATTTCTTTTCAATAAAAATTTTACTCAATGGAAATATTTCAAAAAAGTCTTCTTTCTGATACAAAAAATGAAAAAGAGAAAAAACTCTATCTTTTTACAAAATAATTTATCAGCAAAAAGCAAATGAGATGGTGAAATTTGATCTGAAGAATTATTGTGCAAAGTTTCACACGAATTTCTTGAATTTAGAAAGCTAACAGAAAAATACCTATTAAATGATAGAGGTAAAGGGGGAGGGAAGAAGAGGAATCACATGCAAAAAAAGAAAAAAAAGTCATTGGTTATTGAAAGGATTAAGTGATTCTTGGTCATTTTAGTCAAGATTTCAAGCTTTTACATTGAGCAAGCTTGGTTTCTTTGCAATGTGCATTTATTATCATACTTTTTAAACATCATCTACATATAAAAAAAGTATATCAATTTTCATCTTTCTACAAAAACATATTTATCAGAATTGCATATTTAAAAAGAATGAATTGCAACTACAAAATTGTGAATCTACTTTATAAAAAAAAGTAAAAATAATTATCATATTCAACTAATATAATGAATTTATATAGATTGATGAATCATAAACATGTTTTTTATATGCACGGCAAAGTTCATAGGCACGCAGTTCACAGAGAGCATTAAATTCCAGTTGTTTAGCTAAAATTTAACTAAAAATTATGTTTCAAACATGGGCTAAGTCAACTAAATATAAATTGTGAGTACAAAAATCTAAAATTTCTCATATAAAGCACAGACTATTTCTACAGATTAATTCTTATTAATAACATTATATATTTGTGAGGGTGATTATGTATATCAGAAAAAATTTTAATATGCCAAAAATGCAAGTCTTTTTTATTAATAATAAACAACATTGAATGAACAAAACTCTTCATAGTATTACAAAGGCCAAATATGCAAATTAGAAATTTCAAAAGAAAACATAATATACAAATGCTAGAAATATAAATTACTTTGTGATACTAAAAAAATTCTTATTTAATTTAGATACTAAATATGAGTGAAATGTATAATTAAATCGAACTGTGGCAACTTTGGCACCCTAATCAATAAGCTCTAATTCCTTTGTAAGATGAGGTAGAACAGCATAATTCTTAAGAAATAAAAATAAAACTGCTTAATCAATATTCACTAAAACATTTAAATAATGTCTTTACAATGATAAAAATATTCTTGTTTACCTTGATTCTTTAACAGTTGCTACTTAGATAAAAAAAAATTTAAACCATGCATATGAAATTATTTTCATTACATATAATGTTGAGATATATTTAACACTTATTGGTCTTCTTTTATCTATATTAGTGATTCCCAAAGTGGCCTATGAAGACCTGCAAGGGGTTCATGTCAATGGAAAAATAATTTCGGGATCCACAAAGTATTAATGGAGGAACTACTATAGTGATTCTCATTTAACCAGATGATGACTTTAATTTTAAAAAAAAATTGAGTCAAAGTAACCAGATATTCTTATTTAACAGATATATTTACTAAATTTAATGTGGTTAATTTGCAGCTCCTAGGCAACAGAATAACTTTTATTAAAAAAACCCATCATTTCAGCATTTCTTACCAGAATTAAGCTAAAAGAGTATAATATTGTACATCGCAAATTTTCTCAGTTTCTCAATTTGTAAAAAACAATCTGCCAGGAAAATTACCTTTTAACCTTTGTTCAATATTTAAAAAGCCCTTTATTCAGATTTTGAAACTAGATTTGAGAATTCTTTGACTATGATGATATTACAATAGGTAATGAATTCATATGGTCACATTGAAAAAAGGATGCCAGATTATGAGAGGAACTAACAGGAATAGACACTAACAAAAATTTGAGAGAAAAATACCTTGAAGTACACTTGAAGGTGTGTTGTGTAAACACTTGAAGGTGTGTTGTGGAGAAAATACAGTTTTGAATTATATAGAATTTATTAACAACTCGACATCATTAAATACATACAGATAAATAGAATGAATTGGATAATGCATATAATTCGAATGCCAGATGATAATGTTGTCAAAAAGGTACTGCAGTTTCTATGCCACTGTGATTCAGAAGTGTGGAAGAACAAAGCTGAGATGGGCAGACTCAGTGGAATCAGACTTTGGGATTATAAATAGAAAACCTGGAGAACAAAAGTAAACAAGAGGTAATTATGGAGGAATTTTCAAAGGAAGGCACTGACCCACGAGGGGCTGTCTTGCCAGATATGAGGATGATGACTAATGAAGATCTTGAAGTAAAGTTTAGAAATTCATGTTAGCATTTTTAGCTTTAAAAAGATATTCCTATTAAATATCCCTAATTATAGAATATCTTGAGAAAGTTTTTAATTGCTTTTCCTAGTGAGGAGTTTCATCACAGTTGCCAAACTCCAAAACAAAAAGAAAGAAAAAAGACTGGACACTACTAACCAATGAGATTTGGGTTAAATCTGACAAGATTGATGAAAAATGTTGAAAATTTGTTATTGAAACACCAGATTCATCCCTCCCATTAAAAACATTTATGGTTTACTTTATGTAACAAAAATATTATGTATTAATTAAATTTTAATTTAAGTAACATGTGCTTCTTAAGTTTTAAACACTATACTTCACTACAGTTAGAAATTTAAATCTGTTTAAGTAAGTAGCTCTATACCAGCGGTCAAAAAATAAATTTGCAAAAATTCAATATTAGATAAAGAGGGGTCTACCTAAAACCAAAAAACATGGCAAGGGGTCTATGAGACAAAAAAGTTTGGGAACTTCTGATCTATATTCCCACACAACACCATATAATTATATTAAATTTCTCCACATTATTCTGAATGAGCAATATAGAAATTCTTCCATTCATTATTCATAATCTGATTTAGGTATAAGATTTAATTGGAAGAAACATGTTGAAATGATTAACAATTCTACAGACTAATTATTATAAGTTTCATTACACATCATTTTAAGAACAAAATCAAAACGTTTCTATGATACTTACTGTTCCTTGAAGCAAATCCTGTATTGCACTTAAAATTCCAATAGTATTATTCTCCATTTCAGCCATATATCTTGCTTCACAGTATTGTGAAAAATTACGTCGTTCATGAGTAGTGTAATTTCTTTTATCATATGAAAGAGTGACATCCAATATATTATCTGGTAGGTTTTTAAGAAGATCTCCCCAGTTTGAAAACAAGTCATTAGTGTTCCATCCCTGAGATACATTCTTTGGTTCCTGTAAAAAATGAAATTAAAGTATTATAAAAAATATTACTTTTAATTAGCAGAAACTGTACTCACACAATTATATTGAATAAAAAACATTAGCTTTAATGTTATAAGCATTCTGTTGTAAATGAAAAAAATATGGTTTCTTTAATTTTATGAATACCTTAGGTCCTTATCAATTAAAAGGACTATGAAGCCAAACACACCAAACTCTGACTAATATGGATTGCAGATGTTATAAATAAGATAGAATAAGCTTTAATCAACAAAAGGATATTTTACTGCTATGCTGTTTGGTTATTGGCATACTGTTAGTCTTCGCATGATGAATTGGTTCTCAGAATCTAGAATTCCATCAATAGATGTCTTATGCTTCATTTACTGTTGGGTCAATGAACTTACTTTAATGTTGTGATGTCAATATCAGATGGATTTTAAGCTAGAAAAAATTATAGATTGACATTGCCAATGCCAATATAAAGAACAACTTGGGAAAGTCATTGCCAATCCATGGTCTTTATTAGAAACAAATGTATTAGACATATTTATTACAGCAAAGCATAACTTTTTTCTTTTGTATTTTGATTTTATAAGTATATATATACATGTAAAGTATTGGCCGAGTGGTATACTTGTCAAGTGTTAGTAGGTTTTCCTTAAACACATCTTCAGTGGACGTTCATCTTCTTCATTTTGAAGTACACATCAAAAGCTTAGGACAAAATTGCTGTACATTTTCACGTTGACGAGACACACAAACTTGAGACAATGTTAAAGCAAAGTGGACAGGAGACAAGCAACAGCAACATCTTGGAGGACACAACACAAAGACACAAAGAGCAGCTATTTACATTCTTACATGACGACGGCAAAGAGAAAGAGAGTGGGATTACACAAGAAATTTGGTTTTATACCAACAGTGCAAGCACGTGCTGATTATGTAATCATAGTTCTGATTGGATAGAATGGGCAGGACAGGGATTTCTGATGTAATAATATTAGTCGATTACGATTAAGATCAGGTTGTTAGTTTCGAACCAAATATTTCAATATTATTAAAAGAGTCAATTAAAAGGATGCTAGAGGGAATTATTACACACACACACACACATATATATATATATATATTAATAATTACTCCATTTGTGCAATTTCACAGTAAAATACTTCAGTTTAGATGTGATAATGATGCATTACATGAAAATAAAAGTTTTTGGAACCTATGGAAATGACAGTTACATTAAAATCTGTTTTTTGTTACCAATAAGAATTTCAAAAACCCTTAAATTTTTCTCTCCAGTACAAACTAAATAAATATTTGAAAAAGTGTGGAATATATGCTTATTTTAAATTAATTAAATTTTTAAAGCAAATTTTCATAGTTTCAATTATATTTTTCTTTGAAGGAATTAATTATTTCAATAAATTGAAGAATTAGATCATATGAAGCATATAACTATAAATATCACATATACATATAAGTACAAAAAAGTCTAAAATAATATCAAAGCTACAACTCTAAAATATGAACATTAAAAATAAATATATCTGTGAATAGTGAAAAAAAATATACAAATGTAAAAAATATATTTTATTTTATAATAATGTAATTTCTAATTAAATAAGAATTGCATCAGTAAATTTTATAAGCATTATCACAGAAGTAAAAATTTACAAAGCATTTCTGTAAAGAAACTTTTTAATATCAGTTGAATTAAGAGAATATTTGCAAGGCAATGACAGTCTTTGTTGTTCCATACCCATCAAACATTTTTTTAAAAAATAATAATTCAAAGAATAATCATTTAAAAACAAAAGTAGTGTACAATATAATTTTCAATAAAAATATTGCTGGAAAAATATTTAAAAATACCTAATATATTTTATAGGAAAATTTAGAGAAATCATGATAAAATTTTAAATAATTACTTAAAAGTATTTCATTTAATAAAATTCTATAAACACATACTAAGTGTTGATAAATATTTCAAAGGTACTACAGATAAATACAGCTAAAAAATACATTTTACTTTAAAATGTAAGTGTACAACTTACTTTGGGTTTAAGACTTAAGTCCCCGGGAGAACTGGGAAATTTATTCAAAAATTCCTCATCAATTACAGTTGCATTAGGAGCAGTGGTAATTTCTCTTAGAGATAACTTAGGAAATGCAGCATGAGGTAAAGTCACGAGTAAAAAATACAAGATGAAAAGAATCAGATTCAAAGCAATCAGCCAACGAAGAAATACAAAGTATGAAACAACACCCGTTCCTTGCAATCCTAAGACAATTCGCAAGATAAGGAAAAAATTAAATCATAGAAACTAAAGGGAAAATTTAATTATATATATTTACAATGATCAAATGTAAATAACATTCAATATCTTAAAGAATATTCATAATAGAACAAATATCAAATTAATAGAGGAACATCATATACCAAAGCAATAATTTAAACAAACAAATTAAATAAGATCAGATAGATATGCATATCAAGAAATTATGTATTAGTAAGTTACTTACTATCTCACAACATTTAAAGTGCAAGCTGAAAGAGAGTTTACAAATTATTTTAATCAAAAAATAATATACAGCAGAGCAATTAGCTTTATTAAAAAACAAAATATTTGGTCACAAATATATTTATAATTCTCCAAACAATTAGATTGTGCACAAGTAAATATTTTTCTTCATTAATATTGAAATAAATTTATAATTCATACAAAATACAAGAAATGTTTCAAAGAATGAAAAAAAAAATCTATGAATCATCATAATGTTATTAGATTTAAAAAAATTAATTAAAAAAATAATACTGAATTATTTTATTTAAGTAAGTAAGCATTTCAAGTCAGATATTTAAGCTAGAAATTAAGCAACACTAATTTTAAAAGCATCAAGTTACGATTATGTTACAAAACCATCACTTTATTATAGCGGACATTTATAGTCAAAATATCTATTTCAAAACTTTTAATAAGTAGGTGTAAAAAAGTACCTTCAATGCGCTTTAGAGAATCATTCCACAATTCTAATGATGAAAATACACGCTTGATACAACTTGAAACATCTAGAAACTAAATGAAATGGCACAAAATTTTAAAATGTGATCACAAAGAAATAAATTTAATATAAATACTGATTTATTTAGATTATAATTTTATTTTTTTTGACACAAATATAGTTTATATTCCTACTGCCTAGTTTAAATCATTTGAAATTAAAATTTTATTTTAATAAAAAAAAAGAAGGAAAATATTTAGTTATTCAAAAGTGAATTATAAACTGACTTCAACCAAGATTTTAAAAATCTTATAATTATTCAGATATTGATAAAATGTGTGTAACTAAAAATTTCTTTTTTTAGTGAAAACTCTTTTACAAATAAAATACAGAGTTGGGAGACATGTAGACAAAATTATATTTGTTTATACTTTTTTCTCAAGATATTCAAAAAGAAACTAACATTAGACCCCAATAGACTATCTTACGGAGAAATACGTTCATGTTATTTAAAATGTGAATATATTCTGGGTTGCATCACTTTCTAAGGAGTACTTAACATTTGATCTCCTTATTATTATAGATTTGTTGGCAGTCAACAGTCTTATGGAGCTGATCTGACATACATTAGATTTTTCAAGGAGGAGCAACAAAATGAGTTCCTACTTTAATGTGTGTTCTGGAATTCTCGTATTTTACAAACCTCTAAATTGTCAACTTTAATAACTCTGCAGAAGAAATCCCACTACATCACTATTATAATTCCTTTGCTAAATATTCTATTGAAAAAGCACACATTATATGGACATAATGGAATATATTTTGAAAAATTCAAAAGTAAATATTTGCAACAAAAACAATTCAATTAAAAAATGCAAAATAATCAGCTAAATGTTTTTATTTTATACTTAGCTGCTGTTTATTATTATTTTTTTAATGTTTTTAAAATTAATACATATGCTTTAAAAGTTACTTAACCATCTAATAAAAAAAAATTTAATTACTTTTTTTTTCAAATCAACTGCGAGTTTCAAAGATATTCAAAGAGTTAAAATGGTATTTAGTTCCACTTATAACTAATTTTTCTCTTTTAAAAGCTGAACTATAATTTTCATCTAATTTAGTGTTATGCAATAAAAAAATTATTAAATATTGATGAATCTGTACCAATTACTAAAATTAAGTTGAAATGATAGATCATTGAACAATAAGTTGTTGTTGCAATGTAAGTTAAGCAAATTAAAATTATACAAAATACACTATGTATAAAGCATTCTTCTAAGATGGAAAATACTTTGGAAATTTTTTAAGGGTAAGTGTAATGATGCAAAAAAAAAAAAACTATAACAACAAATAAATGAAGAGAGCAGGAAATGAACAATTGTACATAGTTTTGTCATAAGACATTTGGTTTATTATAAAAAAGATAATTATTACAAAGAAAAGATTAAAACTATGTGTTACTAATTTTGAATAATTCTAAAATAAATGTTGTATTAGATTTAACACTTCTCTCTCTTTTTTCCCTTTCCAATTAACAAATATTTTTAAAATTACCTTTGACCAACAGGATCTCTCTTTTGATCCATGAAGAGGTAAAGTGTCTAGTATGGCTTCCCTGTTCAAAATATTTTATAATTAATTTTAACAATATAATATTTATTTTGTACATAAAATTAGCATATTGGAAAAAATATTAATTGAATTATGAATATTTTCCATTTATAACTTGTAACACGAAAGAAATAAAAAGTTCAAATTCAATTATTATTTTTTACTCCAATATAATGAGTTCTATATATAGTACTAAATCATAACTCTCAAAACAAATAGACACTAAATTCAATTAATGAACACAAAAGTGTAAGATTTTATTTTTAGAATTAGCAACAAATAACTTCTAAAAGCAATATAATACATCTCCTTCTAAATATTAAAAATTAAGAACTACAGTTGCTTTTAAATTTAACACATAGAAATATAGTACATTTACTAATAGAAAGAATATATAATTCAGCTATTAAATAAATATTCTTTACCTTTGGAGACCTTTGAAAATATAAGTGCAATATTTTACTTCAAAAAGTAAATTATAACTGGTAAAAATAAATGAAATATTAAAAACACAATTTAATAGTAATTGGAAATCAATCTAAAGCAATAAAAATGATTTGTTTAAATATCAAATTATAAAATTTATCATAATTTATTTTGACACTTAAAACATTTTAAGTAATATGAAAAATGAAAAAGTGTAAGGTATTTTTCGATTTTCTTCATGAACCAAAAATAAAATATAAAAAATTATGCAAATATGGAAAATAATAATTTTACAAAAGTAAACACATAATTAAAAAAATTATTTTTTCAAAAGAAATATATTATGATAAAAACACATTAATCATCTGAAACATAATATAAAAAAAATCAACAACAAATTTGAATACCTATTTTCTAAGGAAAAATTTTGAAACTTCTGAAAGACAGCATGTGAATGTTTTGAGTCACTAAAACACAATTTTGACCAACAGTGTCTGCCTATTATAAAAATTTCATTTCTAGAAGAACCATTAACATTTTGTTGAATTGAAAATGAGTGAATTTGATTACTTTGAATTGGTATACTTTTTCTAATTGAATAAGCATCTTTCATCGTAAAAGGTTTTACACAAAAAGAATTTCTTACACTTTGATTTTCATGAAAATTATTAGTTTCTGAAGGTAAAAATTGAAAATCATTTTTTTGTGCATACAAACGTTTTTGAATGTTCACATTTTTATTAATGTGTTGATCAGAACGAAAATGTTTTCCTTTGGAATGGTTGTCTATAGAAGAACAATCAGAAACACAAGTTTCATCTGGCTCATTTTCTTTGTGATACATTTGAACAGCATTTAAATGATAATTATAATCAACCATTGTCCCTTCTTCATTAAAAGGAATGTCAACATTTATGCATGACTGATTTCTTTTCTGAAACATAATTTTCTTTTCATTTGTTTTTCGATTTAAGTCATGAAACTGTTCATTATAATCTACAACATAATCATTTTCATCATCCCTGTTGAAACTTTTATTAAAATATGACATACTTCTGAGAGAAAAATCTTTCTTTCGTGCTCTAAGCATTTTTTTTCCCTGGAATACTTTCAATACTTAATGCCTTTGCCAAATATTTTTTCTTCAGCATATGTGAAAAATAATGATAATCATTTGAAAACTCATCTTCAAAATGGCCATCTATACTAAAAAGTGAATCACTGTTTTTGAAAAACTAACTCGTGTCTCTTGTCAGCTGCTTTTCATAAAAACAATATGATCTCTCATTACTATTGAGAACCATTTATCTCAAATAAATCCTTTTTTTATAGTTTTCCAGATAAAAAAAAGAATTCTTTTTAAACGTTTTATCAACTTTTTATTAAACTTATCAAAATAACATATGAAGCAGAATGAGGCATTTAGCATATTTCTATAAGAACACAATTTCAAACAGCTTATGCTGCACACAAAATAAAATTAACAAATGAATTAGTATAAACCTTTTATACTCTTATGAAAAAATGAAACTGAAAGTAGACATACATCAATTTTATCAAAATTCTTTATCTGAAACATGTCAATGTATTTCAGTTATTTTTATCAATTACACAACAATCTCACTATCATTTCCTTAACAACAATAAAATGCTCTTATATTTTTCATAAAAGAAAAATGTAAAAAAAAATGTATCAATAATTAATAGAAATTTTTTTAATGACAGCCTGGTCAAAAGAAATACATTGATCAAATATGACTACAGAGTTTTAAATGAAGAGATGAGGTAGAAAAGGAATAGCATTAAAATATTTTTAACAGTATTTAGGAACAATATATACATATATATATATGAACAAAATTAAATTTTTTGTACTTAAACGTTTAAATAAAGACTTTATCATAATTTTGATTTTTAATAATTTTAAGTTTATTATTAAATAAATTAAAAAATGAACAAAAATTAGAATTTTTTTCCCAAAGAATTATGTTGAATTTTTTAAGGGATCATTAACCCATGACAAAACAATACATTAATTTTGAATTATATTATTCAAATGAATTTACAATGTATAATGTTCTGTATAAATTTATACATTTTCTAAAGCGATATGCAAAAGTACAGAAGGCTCTATAATCCATATGTTAGCCAGTTGGTTCCAATCATCCATAGGATTGTCAACTTTTAAAACTAAAATGTAGACATAAATATAAATACCCTACCCAAAATATACATCACACATTTATTGCTTGAAAAAAGCTTATAAAATCATTTCACAATACAAAATTACTTTTTCAATTCCTTTATTCATTCTCTTATATATTTGTGATAAATTTCTGAAATCAAGAATTTTTTTAAAAATTATTAGATACAATATTTTTTATTCAAAATGTGTTTGCTTTTAATTCATATATATACATACTAGAGGACCCGACAGACGTTGTCCTGTACAGACATCTTAAATTCAAAAATTCCAAATTTTTATGAATAAGCTTTAACAATCTGGACCGTTTTGAGTAAAATTTGAGTAAAATTTCAAACACTAATTACATCTGAATGTAATAATTTAATTAACACACGATTTATTTCAACAAAATAATAACATGAAGTGAAAAAATATTTTCCTGAAATGATCACAGCACCAACTGTCGGGACCAACTTGAATTATAATAAAAGATTTTTGAATATTCGATACTAAGATCGTAGCCCAGTCTGCCAGATCCAATGTAAAACATTTCAAGATCAACAACTTATAAATAAAAAATAAATTAAATAAACATTTCTAAACCGAATTATAAATCTAAACCATTCTCGAGTCCACTGGAACAGACAAAAACTTTCATCAAAATCGTTTAGGAGTTCAGTTACATACACACGCACAGAAGAATTACATATATAAAGATTATTTGAAAAGATATTAATTAAAAACGCTAAAAAGCGTGAATCGTCTGCATTTACGTAACAATAAAGACCGGGTTCGGCCAGTTTGGCAGAAAATCAATTTTTGACGCCAACTTACATCTTTTTCAATTCCTACTATTAGCTCATGATCTCTATACATATTTTGTTTGTTTATTTATTTACTTATCTTGGTGGAATTTTCAATCGTTAATAAAATACATTTTAAAGTGCGCAATTGAGATGAAATGTAATGTACATGATTATTTTGAATGATAATACAATAATTTAATTATAATTAATAAAAATTAATTGATTAAAACTAATTATTTAAAAAATTACAAATACAACCACCTTGGCGACTTATGTCAAAATTCGAAAAGGCTTTTTTCTCACATGTTAAAGCATTCAGTTGAAAGGAGATTTTATATACACGATTGTTTTGGATGACAATACGATACTTTAATGATAATTAATAAAAATTAATTACCACTTAATGCTGTGATTCTGTCAATATACATATTTATATTAATTGCAACTATTTAATAAAAAGTAGCTAAAATAAATTTTTCTTGGTTGATCTAAGAAGGAATTGATTAAATTTTTTTTTATATATATATATTACTTGTTTATAACAATAGCGTTGTTACAACAATGCAGGTGAATGTTGAGTTGTATTTTTTGAATGTTTTTAATTAATATCTTTTTAACTAATTGCGATATCGGACCGAATTGTGAATCTAAACCATTCTCGAATTTACTTGAACCCACACAAAAAATTTCATCGAAATTGGTCCAGCCGTTTAGGAGGAGTTTAGTGACAAACACACACACAGAAGATTTATATATATATATTAAGTTGGACCAAAATCTCTTTTCCTCAAAACTCTATACACTAGAAAAGTTGCTTTTCACCTTTACAAGATTAAGGGAAAAAATTAATTAAATTAAAAACTATCTTACACTCACACATTGTGCTAGAAATTTTTTAAAAGCTAGAGATATGGCACTACCTTTAACACATTTTTTATAATTACTTCACTTGGCAATGGTTTAATGTTATTGTTCTAAATGTCAAATCAAGATATAAGTAATGAGGAGGGACAAAATTAAAACCTGTAAATTCAAAATTTTTGTTGTTAAAGCAAAAAGCTCAAAAAACACATTTTTAAGAAAATTAGCAATATTTTACAATTTGTTTTTCAAATTTATCTTTTAATTTTACCTTTTTTTAAACATATTTTCATTGAAAAGAACGGCCTTTGCAATTGGGTTTCTAAGAAAAATTGGACTGAAAGTTGGAGTATTTGTAGTAGTTCAAGTGTTTGACACACTGTTTCTTTTATATAATTAGCTGTTGACAAGTGTCACATTAAGATTGCCACAGAAGCAGAGACATCTCTCACCAGTTCACGAAATAATTTTGACTTTCAGTCAAACACCAACAAATGGTAATGAGACAACTTCTCAAATGTTTTTACTTTTTACACATGCTCTTTATAAGTGTAATAAAACAGTTATTAGAAAGGATTTTGAGAGCCCAACATTTGCCATTCAAGTGACTTTTTGCCACATAAGCTTCTATCCCATGAACATACCTTAAAGTGATATTTCCAAGAATTATATAAAACATCACGCTTCAACAACAAATATGTGCATATTTGTAAAGTAACTAAAATAAAGCCTTAAAAAAACAAAATATCTGCAGAAAAAAGCTGTTATTTATCTATTTCTGAGTATAGAATAGTACAGCTAATTAATAAATACCCCAATAATTATTCAAACAAAGAAAGGCCCCTGCTGTCACGATATAAGCAAAATTTTATGCATAAGATTGATATTTTTTAAAGTAAATTTGCTCCACTTTTTGATGAAATAGTGGTGATCATCACTACTTGATATCTCAGGTAATGATAATCAATTCAAGCCTCTTTAGTGCCTTACCAGAGGCTTGGCATGGAGACGTGGTAAAAAAAAAAAAATCATGTCACGTAAGAACTAACCTAAAAATAAATATCATTGGTCAGTTATTACAGGTTTCCATTTGTGTTTCCTGCTCCTCATCTCTTTAACTAAGTACATCATTGGTCGGTGATAATTATAGAATCTCTGAATGGCAACAGCTGTGATCATGTTTTCTATTCTCCACGTTTATGGTACAATAAATGTATCAGATACAGATCTTAAAAGCTTCCTCATCAAGCAGTGAAGTGACATGTTAAACTTCAGACAGAAACATTTAAAATAGCAAGTGGTACTGAAGAATGCTGTAGCATTATCAAAGGCAAACCTTTTTTTTTTCTTCCAGGATCAATATATCTGATACTACCCCAATCAATATCCAAGACAAATACATTTTTGATCAAGATCAAAACATAGAATTTTCTCAAAAATCTGACTTTTAAGTGCATTATTTGAATAAAAATACTGGATGGTATTATAAACATTTTAAATAATAGGTTGAGATTTAATGTTTGAATATATATATACTGAAAATATAAAATTTGTTAATCATTTATTAAGTTTTTTTTATTAAATGTGAAATACACACAAAATCTAATAAAATTGTGAAAGGCAGCTAGTTTTATTTTTAAAAAAATGCGTTTTTGAGATTTTTGCACGAATAATAAACATTCTGAATTTGTGGATTTTATTTTTCCCCTTCACACCTCATATCCTGAACTTCACATTTAGAACAATAGCAGTATGACACTGGTAAGTTTAATAGTTGTAAAAAGTTGAAAAAAAATTAAAATATCTTCATTTTTAAAACTATTTTTTAAGCTTTTTTACTTACACAAAAGACAATTTTTTTTAGAATACAGCAATCAAAATGGAAAAAATAAAATTTTAGCTCATCACTAAAAAAAAAATGTACACAAACACACATATATATACAAGAAATTTAAATACAATTAAATAAATAATAAATTGTAAATGAAAAGCCTGTAAAAAATCCATATAATATATAATATGGGCTCACAAATTTTCAAAACTGTCTAAAATTTTCAAATTTGATTACTTATAAATTTTTCATATAATTTACATTAAAATCTGCTTTAAAAATGTAAAAATTGGAAGCATTGTTATTAAGACTTCATAAGAATTCATTATAAAAATAATGTGCAATTAATCAAAATTAATAAATTAAGCAATTATGAAGTGTAACTTACAATTTAAAATTAAATAATTTATTATATTAAATAATATAATTCTTAAACTAACATTGATTCAAAATTTTAAATTTATGATTTCTGTAAGAACCAAATAAAAATTATTAAGGAAAAAGAGAGACAAATTACCTATATTGTTTCCTCTGACTTAGTCGTATAGGAATATTCTTGATGTTGGACAATTCTTTTTTCTTTTCATCATCAGTAAAAACATCTGCAAAATCAATAGCTTCTTGATCCTAAAATGATATATATAATACAGAGATTAGAATTGGTACAAAATTCAAAATGAAGATATTTTATTGAATTAGAAAGAGAAAAATTGAGCTGATTTATGTCAGTTACAGAAATAATATACATAACATAAAATATAAGATAAAAGATAAAATCTAATTTTTTTATGTATTCAAAAAAAATCTTTTACAACAACAAAATAATTATGCTGGCATAATAGAATATAAACCTTTGCCAAATAATTTGCAAATCTTATGAAACCTATCACACTTTAATACTATTCCATAAAAGTACATATTGATTAACATATTTCATTCAGAAAAGTGTGAAAAAAAGGTACAGGATTTCTTAAATATAATTCCTATTAATACAGAAATTTATTTATGTTTAACAGAGGAATTTATGTCCATAGATTACCAAAAGAGTTGTCAGATGAAAAAGTTCTTAGTTATAATAATTAAAGAAATAATGTGTTTGCTGTATTTAATCTAGTAACTGAGAAGACAAATCAATGTGTGTGATTATGATATCCAATCCTTTCAAGGACAAGAAAATATCAGCCAAGTTGAAACTTACTATAGCTTGCAGCTCACATTGATGAGACGTTTCAAAATCAAAGGAAACAAGTAATATAAAAAAAAATTTTAAAGTTAATTCCTACTTAGGTCAAGGAAAGTCCGGGAAAATTTTATTTTAGTTACTTTTTATTGAATTACAATTAATATCAATATGTAATAACAATATTAAGTGGCAAAATAGGAAAAGCGGTTTTCCTTGGAATTTTCCATTTTCCTTTCTTTTTCAATATGGTGGGCTATTATTTTTGTTAGTTACTATTTATTCATTAATTGAATTTAATTATTCCATTAAAATAGTAGGTAAAAAGAAATCACTTTCTCAGAAGTAAGGCCATTTCAGATAGGATTGGAACCCATGACCTCTGGATTAGAAGTCCAAATGCCCTATCCATTGTGCTACAGGGACATAATGAGCGATTTCCTTTTTATTAGGGGGACCAAAAAGTAATGCTGTTTTTGCGCATGTCAATGCTGCTTTACTGTTTATGAGTTCAATGTGTAGTTGAAAGTCGTGCCAGAGACATTTCAAAGTTAAAGTGACTTGTTTAGTTGTGAAAACCTAAACCTTAAATTTTCTTTCCCCATTTTGAGTGAAATGGCTAGCCAAATACCAGAAGAGATTCATATCTGCCATTGCATGCTTTTGGAGTTTCTAAAGGGTAGTAATGCAACAGATGCTACCAAAAACATTTACAATGTTTACCCAAGTGCCTTAGATGTTTGTAAATGCCAAAGGTGGCTTTCTAAGTTCAGATCCGGTACTTTTGATCTTTCCGACTCACATCGATCAGGAAGACCCAACAACTTTAGACAATGACGTTATTAAGGACACAAGTGGAAGCAAATCCATGTCAGACAATCAAGGAAATGTCAAATGCTCTTAACCAACCTTGGTCGACTACCCAAGAACATTTGCAACAGATTGGTAAAACAAACAGAGCAGGTGTTTGGGTTCTGCATAATTTGTCTGAAGAAAACAGAGCTAACCGATACACAACATGCAACTTATTGCTTCAATGGTACAATACACAACCGTTTTTTGATTGCTTGATCACTGCAGATGAAAAATGGGTTCTGTATGATAATCCAAAATGCAAAAGACAGTGGCTCTCTCCGAATGAATCGCCAGGAAGGACTGCTAAGCGAGGTTTACATCCAAAAAAGGCGCTTTTGTGTGTTTGGTGGGGTATTCGTGGAATCGTCCATTTTGAAGTGCTTAAACCTGGAAAAACTGTTAATGCAGACCTTTATTCTGAACAATTAGGGCTACTAAATCAATCATTAATTAAAAAGTATCCAGCAATTATCAATAGAAAAGGCGTTATTTTGCAACACGATAATGCAAGACCGCAATGAACAAGAAAAATGCTGGGAAAAATTAATGGATTGGGGTGGGAGGTATTGCCTCACCCACCATACTCGCCTGACATTGCGCTAACGGATTTCCATTTATTTCATTCAATGCAACACTTCTTAACAAACAAAAAATTTCAAAATTTGGATGATATGAAAAATGCCATCTCCAGATATTTTACTGAAAAAACAATTGATTTTTATTGATCTGGCATTGAAAATTTCCACACTAGATGGCAAGAGGTTGTTGCCAACGAGGGTGATTACATCATTGACTAAAAAGAAAAACTTGTAAGAAATTTATTTATTTGAATTTACTGTAAAAAAAAAAACATAATTTTCCGTCCCCCTAATATGTATGGTGTTGGACTATTTTGTTTGTTACTATGAATTCATTAATTAAAATTTGATAATGAACTAATATTTGAAAAACTGTATTAACATCAAGTGACATAAATTACAAGTTTAAAAAAATGTATTTTAACATGAATGGATCAATAGAAAGTGTTTTATTAATGATTGAAAATTTAAACAAGATATATATATATGTATGTATGTAAAAAGAGAGAGAGTGTGTGTGAATCACTAGTAGGAATTGGAAAAGTGTTAAAATTATTAAATTAACTAATGCATAATTTATAAAATAATTACAATAATATATGATTACCAAGAAATGCATCAAATTTGAAACCTTACTAATACAATAATTCATAAAAAAAACATATATGATTTTAAAAAAATATTAAAAAAACATAGAGGATGACTTACATCATCTGATGTAAATGGTGAGGCTGAAGCATGCCTTCCCAAAGATGATAAGAAATTACTTTTTTTGTGAGAAACAAAAGATCGATGACGCAGTCGATTCAATGGAATACCTTTATCAACTCTTATTGATGGATGTGGTAAGGTAAGTGCTTTACTGACTTGGCATTTGGCTATAGTTTGAAGCCTCCTTCGACCAAGTGTATTGCTTGGCAGAAAACTACAAATTTCAGTTTTAATTTCATTTTCACTCAAAGGCTCTGGAAAATCTTCTTCATCTGCACAACAAAAATTGCAAAAAATAATAATGACAACATAGTATTAACAATATTTTTAATCTAATGCATTTAAGTAAAAGGCAATGCTAAGCAAAAATGAAATCGAACAAAAAATGGCATACAAATCAAAGTATTTTAAATAAAAATGCCAGAACAAAAATAGCAACTAAGCTATTTGGAATAAAATAGGCCATATCAATAAGAATATTTGATATTAGATAGAATAAAACATGGCTATTTATTTACTAGCTAAACATTTTTGTGTCAAATTGGATAAAATGATCTTTAATAGTTCTTAAGATGGAGAAATGCATCAGAAATATCCAGCTCATGTTTTATTCAATTTAATTTTACAGAAGCTATAATCAAAGCAATAAAACACATCACAAGACAAAAAATATCTACCCAAGACAGCAAAATCTGAAATTTCCCTTTCCAATCTTGTATTGCCCTAGCAACAATAATGAAAACTTGACACCATTGCAGACATTTTAAAAATTATGGATGTACTAAATTCTAAAACTCCATTAGCACATTTAAAAGTTATTATTAAACAGAAAAAAAAAAATACTTTAATACTTATATGATTTGCTTATCATCAAAATACAAGTGTATTTCTAAGAATTTTGATTGAAACATGGATGTTTTTAACTTTTTGAACAAAAAAGTAGATATATAATATTACTATAAATTTTACTTTTTACAAATACAAATTATATTGTCACTTTCAATTAAGGTGAAAATGTGATGCAGATGATTATTATTGATCAATAAGAACATAATCAGCAAATCATAGGACTAAAAAGAAAATGTGATTTTACTGACAGCCATAGATTAGCTTAAGTTTTAATAGATGAACTAGTTACGAAAAAAATACATATTTGCTTTATTTTATATAAAATTTTAATGAATCTTTTGATATTATGCTATTTATAAAATGTATAGCTCAGATATTTGATACTAGATTCACTTGCATCTAAAATTAAGTAATATTAGCAAAACATCAACATAAAAATTATAAATGTAACTTTTTACCACCTTTTTAACCTCAAAAAATGTTATTGTAAAAATGTACTGTTTCCCCCTTTTTTCCAAGATGAATACTTTTTTTTCAGTTATTTACTTTTAAAATGAATAGTAATGATCTCATCTCAAAATAATATTTTTTTTTTATTAATTACTGCAAAATATACCCTATGTCAAAACTTTTTCATGAAAGAATGTTTTCTTAATCATTTTCAATTCCTATAATTATTATTCCTTTGTAACTATATTTGTACATAAATTAAAAATATAAAACATATGTGGAACATATATGTTCCATGTACTCTCTGTATTGAACTTACATGAATTTTTAAAAAATTACTGCTGTTATTACACATAAAAATAAGGTGTGAAAATATTTAGCCTAGTACTAAATCTGGATGTTGTACATATTGCATAAAGAAGGCTTACAGAAATTTTTTTCAATCATAGATTTGTGTCTTAGGTAAAAAAACATTTTTGTTGTAACATTAAAAAAAGAATTAAAAAAGCCCAATAATTAGTGAATGCCTTAAAAACATGAAAATTATTTTTTCATAATATAAAAAGATAAATTTGAAATATAAAACTTACCTTTTGAAAAACTGCTGCTTCTAATAGATGTTGCTTCAGGTGCAAATCTAACATTGGAAACTTTCTTAGGTTTCTGTAAAATAAATGTTTACATTATACATCTTACATTGTTATTTATTTCTTATTTTTTTACCTTATTTTATATATCATTTATTCTATGTTTATCAATCCATTATTTATTCCTTATTGACCTACCTGAAGTTTTAATTTTGTTCTTACACATAGCAAGTTTTGATATAAATTGATACATTCAGTTTTTCAGTTTTGTCAATGAAATCATTAGTCAAAAAGTGGACTTTTATTTTAGTAATTGTATAAAAGTGTCATGAAACTATTCAAATTAAAGTAATACAACATGTTGTGATACACTACTGCAAAGATTTATTTCTGTAATTTGGATATGCTTTTACACAGGAAAATAACTTTATATGCTCGGTTTGTATTCAATCACTGAATATGCTAAATGTTTCTATTGCAGCACAACTTCGTGTATGTGTTTCACATGACTTTTCATTTCACTTATAATTTGTAAGATTAAGATTTGTAAAAAGTATTTTTACAAACTTTATTAAATCCTGAAAACAATAAATAAATATTTAGATTCTCTGTTCACTTGATATACAAACCACATCATTGACTAAATCAACATGCTTTGTAGAAAGTTGACTCCGAAAGAATGTGAATGATCCAAACAAATTTGATGATTAATATAGATTACTACATATAAGGAATATATATAAGTACAAGGGCTATTAAATATATGCACATAGCCTTTTCTAATAGAAGTGTTTTTTGTAAAGCTTTATACAGAGAAGTTTGAAGTATTCCTGAATTCCTTTTGATTAAATATACACAAAGAAGAGTACATTATGATCATTTGTTTAATATGAAGTAGAATCATCTTTCATCCTCAAAACAACACCTAGTGAGGTATTGATTCTATAAGGTACTGATAGGTAGTCAGAGCTTTCTAATAACAGGCACTTACCATATCGTCTAGCCATTCTCAAACATGGCAGAACAAATGTGTTTTCAGTTGGAACCCAAATGTTCAATTGCATTCATGTCAGATGAATTCAAAGGCCAAGAGATGACTTAAAGTTCACAAGAAAATCCTTGAACTTACTCCCTGACAATTCTAGCCTTACAACATGATGCATCATCCAGTTCATAGACACCACTGAGTGAGAGTGGTCACAATGTAATGGCTCTTCAGTGCATATTACATAGAGACTAAGTACATCTATGTTCTATACATATTATATATCTATATACGTAAAACAAAGCACACAAACTAATTATGTAATTAATGGGCCGTGGGTAGCCTGGTGGTTAGCGCATCGGACTACAGACCGGAAGGCCTGGGTTCGATGCCATCAAATACCCTCCGAGTACACACGGAGTACGTGCTCGTTAAATCAGTGGGTCCGAAAGTCTTGTGGGCTAAATCACGAGTGCAGGTGACTGGAGAATATTTCCCTCCCCTCCAGTCCCATGCCAAAATTGTGAAGGTGGAGATAGGTGGTGTCGCCGTCTATCGTCCCTTCGGGGAATTTCGCCGAGCTAATTCGTACTGTTACCTATATGGTGCTCAAGGTCTAGACCAATGACAGGCGTACTTCTAGCCCCTTGCCACGATGAATTTCGTGGGCCTCGTTCTGACTACGTCAGACAGGTGGCATTAGCCACAACAACACGTAATTAATATTTTGCATAGAAAAACAAAAAAAAAACCTTATTAATTTTAATAACTTTCTTTTTTGTAGTTCAAACAAAAACCTATAGATTAATTGCAATTAATAAACACTAGTATATTACTACCTTTTTAATAATATATTAGTTAATAACTTTAATATTTAGTACTTAATAAATTATGTAGATTTACTGCATAATTTTTCTTGTAGACCAATTAATGCAATTTATATTTAAACAATTAAAGTACCTTTGTTTTCTTTTGCTGTTATGCAATATATATACATATATAATTTTATACAAAACCTCTTTTCAATATATGTATATATCCTCTTCAGTCCCGAGATTTGTATTGTGAGCCTCTTCTTTTTATCACATAAAATCTAAGTCATTTAATTCTTTAAGATCTTGATTGCATTTTTAGAAAACTGAATGACTGCATTTAAACACTATATCAATAGTTAGGAGCACCAAAGTGAATTTATTTCTGATATAAGTAAATGCTTTATTATATTTTTCATAACTGTATGGTTGGAAAATTAAGTAGTTTTCATAATTATATTAAATAATTATGACACTTTACAGCAGTAAAATCTGTAGCCTTGTAGTTTATAAGCCTATTTAAATGTCTTACCATATACTGTCAGATATTTAGACAGTATAATGATTTGTATGTGGACCCCAGTTTTAAACAGAGTAAAAAAGCAGTAATACTGTGTGATATGTTCACAGGTTTTTATCCGATATTATATTTCCTGTACTAATGTATTTCAGAATTTTAATTTGTTTTAGAAATATTTATAACATATTTCAAACATATATATTGCTTTTCTCATATTTAAAAAATATATTTATAATTTCTTTTCTTTCTCATTAAAAATTTCCAGTTTCATTGGCTTTTGTGTGATCAAGGAAATAATTGAACCAACTTAGTAGTACTAAAATAAATCATAATCTCATCATAACATTCTATATATTACACATGTTTTCCTATACTTTTAACTTATTTTACATGTAATTATGTTGCTTTCATCGGATTATTTTTTGTGATAATTTATGATTAAACCTACTAAGTAGTGTTGAAGGATTCCATAATATTATCATAACTTACTATTAATGCAACTCTTTTTGTAACCAATTCATGAAAAATGCCTGAATTTACCTCATTCAAGGAATATCTTGTTGGACAAACACAAATGATACCTAACCCAGTTAAATTGAAAATCTTTGTCTTGTCAACTAGAAATGGTTCGGTTTTAGAAGGAAATGGATATGTCCCAGCAGAAGACTTAAAAAACAATAAGTTTAGGTGGTGCTATTGCAAAGCACTTTGCTGAAAGTATTAATAAGAATTCAAATTGCATGATTTATACTGATAGGTACTGCACTAAAATAGCTTGTGTAGAGTATCTTTTTCAAGATATCTTACAGAAATTATAAAATGATATGTAAACAGGAATACCTCAAGAAAAGTTGGAAAGAGATAGAATGATTCAGACAGGTGAATGAGATGAGCTGAAAACAATTTGCATTTTAAAATGGGTAATAAAATGGTAAATAAATCTGTCATTTTATTGTATTCATGTACTGGAAAAAAGTCTGCTCCCAACTGATCTAAAGAAAAGAGGAAGATTCACATACCGCAACCTCTGCCATTGTCGACTCATATAATGGATCTCTCTCTATGGTTGGTCCAGAATTATGTGACCAATGCATATTACAAATGCACTGTTAAAACTAAAAAATGGTCTGTGCATGTGGTTAGCTATTTTACAGATATATGGCTATATGCTAGATTCCAAAGGATAAATGATACTAGGTATTATATGTCGCTGCTTGAATACTGCACAAAATTGGTCTTCTAAAATATACAGAGGAAACAAAACGAAAAAACAGGAAAAATATTTGTGCACGAATTTTGATGGAAATGTAGCAGTGAAGCACAGAACTGTTGTAAGCCAACCAACGGAAGTGTGCCTAGATGGAGTATGACATATGTCAAGATTTATGGATGAAAAAAATGCATCCAAGTGAATGAGTGAGTGAATATTAACATTTCACTGTTCAGCTACTCAAGGGCTTTGGCGACGGATCATGTAATTTTAAACCATGGTCAATTGATGAGGATGACACCCGAGCTGGCACTCCCTTTCTTAACTACTACAACCAATGGGAGGACATTTAAGCTCTTAACAGATTTAACGTGCATTGCTACCATACACAGAGAGTCTTATACGGTGAGTGGTACTAGGGTCAAACTCATGACATGCCAGCCATGAGTTTGTTACCTTGACCACTAGGCTACCACAGACATTAAAATAGCATCCAAATTACAAAAGGGACTTAAAAGCCTGAAAGATAAAAACATCTCAATAGTTTTTACATTTGTTTGTGGACACATGGGCATTTTCGGAAATGAGTGGGCCAATAGGCTCCCAAAGGCTGCCAGCAAACATAAAATTGACATTGCCATTAGTGTTCCTAAATCCTTTTACAAGATTATGACAGAAAGAACGGTGAAGTCTTGGAACCAAGAATATTTCATTTCAAATAAAGGGAGAAAGAGATCTTCTCCAACTATTAATAAAAGACTTGCATGCCATCATTTTTACACTAATTACAAAATAAACCAATTTCTCACTGGTCATGGTATCTTTAAAAGCTACTTGAACAAATTTAATTTGCTTCCATTATCTCCCAGTGATTGCCATATTGGTGGTGAGAAAAATGTAGATTACCAGGGTGCAATTCAAGAACCAGATAAGTTTGTATAAAATTAAATATGTATTGAATAGCAAAAAAATAATTGTGCCTTGAAAAGTATAACTCTACATAAAATTCTAAATAAAAATCACTCTAAATAAAAATGTATATAATTTTTTTACATACACAAAATACCCTTTTTTATGAATTATTTATACTTAAAATATTTATCACAATTTTTTTTAAAAACAAATTTCTGAGTGCTTCAATTACTTGGCAATGTTTTACAGTTTTACTCCCTTAAACCTGAGAACCACACATATAATCCTGAAATTTCTAAATCCCTAAGATATTTAAAAAAAACATTTTTTTTTCTGTGGTATATGATGTCATTTTATGTATGTAAAAGCCATGGAAGGATATACATGTTATTATACAATCTCAGTTCTGAAAAGAACATATACTTACATAAATACACATACACTGGCTTCTAAAAAAGTTCAGGTACAGTCAATTTTTTTGTGCATAGTTTGAAAATAAATAAAAATCAAAATAAGAAATTAGTCATTTTTTTTTCAAATGGGCTGCATTTTAGCATGCAAGCTTTGGCAGATACAGCAAGTGTCCATGCATTAAACAATTCTTTTTATTAAATGTAAGATAGAAAGAAATTTACATAAGTTTAACACAAATATGATTTACAACAAAAATGGTATTCTAAGAAGAAAAGTCAAATCTTGGTGAAAACGGTACATCAAAGTTTTGAGTAGAAAAACAACATAGAAATATTGCAAAAATGGTTTCTAATAAGGAATATGATCATCTGTAAGTATAAAGCACTTATGGCATTGATTTTCCTTGTTACTAACTTATTTGTCAAATACTGAAGTGGGAAGCACAGACCAGACATAGAGTAACTTTTGTTCCTGTTCATGTTTTGTTTTGTTCCTATTGACTTAGGAGGAAGACTTAAGGCTACAACTAATTTCCTCAGGAAATTTTAAATATACTCTAACACAGGCATGTTAACTATCTAGGTCCATATTAAGTATACACATTAAATCACACAGGTTGTAAAAAAACCCCCAAAAAATGGAAATAAAGAAACGGTTTTTATTATAAACAATCAGCACATACAATATAACAAGATAAAGAATACACACACATTAAATAATACATATGTATATAGGGGAAGGTTTCTTCCTCCCCAGCAGGGTTTGTAACTCATTGCAAACTTGTAACAGATTTTCTACACACAAAATTTTCAGATTTAAACTGATCTCACAGTCAATGGACAGCATTGCAAAATACATTAAAAGACATCAAGCAACATCAGCTTGTGACAACAACATTTCCATTTATCTGACCCAACTAACAACTTAACTAATCAGGTCGATGACTTCTCTTAAACATCGTTACTCTCTTAAATATTGTCAATGGCATTACCAACATTTATTAACGATCAATAATCCTGCATAAAACTTTTACATTAAGATTCAAAAGTTTGGATTTTTACCCATTTTCTCCCCACTTCTATACAAAGCTCCCATTACTTTAAAATAAAACTAGTAGCTATCTTTTTTTTGCATAGGTTTTCTTAAAACTTGTTACGCGAAAATCCATATAAACTAAGATTTATTGTTACTTTTATTATTTTAAAGGAGAGCTTCGAAAAACATGTTGTACCTTAACTTTTGTAGGCCAGTATAGACATATGATTATTTATTTCTTCAACAATTGATTATTAATTTGTTATACTATAGCTATACCTCATAATTTAAAGACATGGTGAAGTGTCAAAGATGACCGTTGGACTGTGTGACACATTTTCTTAACTTTAACACTATACACTCTATAAAAATAATTATATTAATACCCAGCAATCTCATTATTCAACATATTGGGTATGTAAAGAAAATGAATCTCGAAAATGCAATCTATCAGCCAAAACAAAGCTTGACTTATGATAAAAGCTATATTATGGTTTAAATACAGGTATATATACCTAAGCAATATATAACATGCTACTTCTATACTCAATAATGATCACAATGTCTCAGAACTTAACAAGAATGTTGCTTAGTTTCAACATACTTTTTCAAATTTATATTACAAACATTAAGTCAGGGGCTACAACTGATAGAAAAAATTAAAGAATATGAAATGTTATATGCATGATTTTAGAATTTTGAACTATTTTAAGATAAAAAAAATTTTCAATCACATTAAGGAATAAATCTTAAAATTTATTATGTTAATTCTATAGAAAGATATTTAAAAGGTATTATAACATCAAGACAAAATTTTTTAACATCCAAAATAATTGTTTTAATGATATTAAATTTTTCGAGTAACAATTGATTTGACAAATAAAATTCAAGATATTTGTAAGCACAAAACATAAAAAACTGGTAAATTCAATCCATTTAACAATTATTTTTACAGAAAACATAACTTATCTAAAAGTAAATATACCTTATTATTCTGAGATTCAGCTGATAAACTTTCAAGATCCATGAACTGAGATTCTTCATTTGATGTAGAAGCTTCCATGATTAGTGTCTTTCTAAAAAAATACAGAAGTTTCTGTATACATAAGTAAATAAACAAAAACGAAACTCAATGGTGCAACAGCCCACGAGGAACAAGGCCTCCAGTGCCCATCTCAGTTTTCATTAACTTGGACACTGAGGTACATGAGCAGACATTCCGGTCAGGTGGTCAGTCAGAAGTGAAACCCCTGTGTTCAGTTTTCAAGCAAGCCTGGTACTCATTTATCGACCCACTGAAGGGATGAAAGGCTGAATCAACCTTCCCCAACATATATGTTTAATACTATACTGTTAAAATTAATTGGGACAAGCATTTTTTTTCTTGTCAGATTTGGAATGTGATTATCAGTGATGTCTTGAATCTCCGCAAATCAGTTATATCTGCCTAGAGGTAATGTGATTGATTAACCTTGACTCATTTGAGTAATTTTTCATAATTTACTCATTTGAGTGGTTTTGGTGCATCAATTGTCCAATTCTGAGCCTTTCAGTGTGGCAGCTGTTGGTTGTAATTTTGTATTCCTTGTTACACATGTTAGTTTTACTTGTTCCGAGATGGATATTACTCAAAGGAAGTATTCTAAAATAATCACTATGGTAGTTGGTGTGGGCAACTCGAGTGTTTCAAGAATTTCAAGATTCCGGAACATCATCTCCAAAAAGAAAAAGAAAATGTGGGCTCAAATGGAAATCTAATCGAAAAACTGATACGATTCTAATAAGAAATAGTAAAATAAGTCCAAGAATGATTAGCAAAGACTTCCAAAGGGTTTATTGGGTTATGGTGTTGAAGTTTAACCCCTCAATTACATTGAAAAGGCTTCTGGAAGTTAGTTGTAAGGCAACAAGACCGAGGAAAAAGCAATTTCCTGTTCAGAAAAAGTTGAAAAAACATTTAGCATTGGCCAAAAAATACTGATCCCAGACTGTTAACGACCAGAAGAAGCTGATTTCCAGTGATGAAACACATTTATTTGTGCAGGGATGCAAATTAGGTGTAGTTAAGTGAAATAAAGATGAAACTCTGCTACCAGATCATACCCCCAACAGAGTGTAAAACACCCTTATGAACAAATGTTTTGAGGGAGGGGGATTTTCACAACAAATGGCACTAGAAGCTTAGTTCCTCTTAAAGCCATGATGAATTCTGTGAAATACATATAATATTACACAGTAGAATTATTGCATTCATGAAAACCCTTGATGCAACACTTCAATATGATTTGGCTTCTTGTCACAATTCAAATTTGGTCCAGAATTGTATGCAGAAAAATAAAATAAAAGAGCTTAATTGGTCTGGTACTTCCTCAGATGTAAATCTTATGAGAATTTATTCCATATTCTCAAGAATCGTTTAGCTAAGATGAGTTGCACAACAACAGAACAAATGATAAAAAGATGCTATACAAGTGTGGTTCCACGATGCTGAAGTTAAGAACATGTGTGCTGTACTAGTGAAGTCAATCAACCAAGACGAGTTAAAGAGGTCATTTCTGCTACAGGAGGACATATTTCATATTAATGTAGAGGTTTTTCTGTCTACTTAATGTATGATACAGATTAAAACCAAGATTTAGAAAAAATCATTTTCTTACCATTTGTCCCAATTAATTTGAACAGTATATTAGTAAAGGGAAAAAAGCATGTTTGTTAAGTTTTAAAACAACAAATTGAAAAATGCAAAATAATTTAATTTTGAGAGGAAAAATTAGCCAAACAATGTTACAAATGATTTGAACTTTTAAGCAATAATCATGCATAAAAATTTTATAGCCAATAAAATGGTGGCACTTATGAAAATTTAATATTAAAAATAGAAATAGAATGAACATAAAATAAATAATAAATAAATACCATAAAATCCGACATATAACGCTCACTTTAAACACAAAAAATAAGATCAAAACTTAAGGGTGCGCATTATACGCAGGGTATAAAAACGATAGCTTTAAAAATAACAAAAGTGATGAGCATAATTTTTTTTTACTTCTACATGTATTGAAATGCCGGTAATTTAAAAGAAATGACTTGCCTTAAGAGCTAAGAGAGTTGTAGTTCTAGAAGAAAACTATTTTATCAAACGTCTGGGATAATACCTCGAATAAGTGACTTCAAAACATAAAAGCAATGTTTACTAAGATTTCAGATTTCTTAGTAAAAAAAGGGTGTCTGTTGTACGGCAAATATACCTAAAAATTAAGCTTGAAAGTATAGATGTGTGTTATATGCCAGATTTTACGGTAACTTTTATAAATTCAAGGGTTACTTTAGGTTACTGAACCAAATTTATTTCAAATTTTCACCATAAATATAAGATTGCAAAACAAAAATTTACATTTCAGTACTTTTTAGTAAAAAAAGTGTAAAGAAATGTTAATTAAAAGTGATGCCCTTCTTTTTAAAAACTCAGAATTCTTTACATTATTATATGGTTCAAATTTCAAAATCAAAATAAAATAAATAATTTCATTGAAATTCAACAACTTAACAAGGTAGGTTTTAAATGTTAAGAGACTTTGGTATTTTAAGAAAATTAAAATATAATTTTCTTTTATGCATGTTCCTAGAAATTTCTTAAATCATACACATATGCTTCAGTCTTCAATGAAGTACACCAACACAAATCAAATTCTAAACAAAAGAAAGTGTTCTTTTTTATTCATTGTTAAATTTTATCAGTACAAAGTCACATATTTATTCAAACTATACCAAATACTAATTAATTTACAAAAAAAAATGTATTTATGATTTAAAGAAAGAAAGATCTATAATTTCAGGGGGAAAGTAGAAGCTGAAATTATAAGGAGAAAGAGCCTAAACAAAAATAGAGATTTATTGTTATAAGCTACAGGGATGCCTTATTTTGTTTATCAAAAACAGCAAACCCTTTAAGCACTTCTTTAAACTAGATAAGCTAATGCTGAGCGTATTATAATTGAATGCAGTATATTTAAGACAATTTCATTTTCATAAATAGATAAGGAAAAAAAATACCTTTTCTATTTTTAGCTATTATTTCTGTACATTTAACACATCATAAGATCTTGAAATACAAATAGGATAAAAATTACTTAGATAATGAATTACTTTAGGTGCTTGAATGACTAAAGAAAAAGATAACCAAACTATCCATATTTACTACGTTATTTCTTATAAATATCTCTAAGACTTGGCATTCCTATATTTCACTTTATCCATACATTTCATACTTATTTAATATTCTTTGGATATTAACTAATATTTACTCTTATTAAAGAGCACCTGTAACATGGAAAAAAATTGAAAGAATATTTAACAAAACTTACTTTTTTTACAGATTTCTTTCGATTTAAGACAGATAAATTTACCAAAAATTGACTTTAAGATACATATAAAAATTTAACCACACATGTTTAATTATATTTTATGTGTCTTAAATATGCTATATTTAATTATACATAACATGTTTCTTTAATTTCATATTATTGATTTAAAAAAAATCTCTTCTGCAATGTTATGCAAAATGAAACTCATTTAAAACTTTTATGAAAAATTGTTATTAATCTAAAAAAATTCAGTGATCTGCTACGAATAAACTTAAGATTGCAAAGTAGATTTTAAATTACTTTTTTTAATTAACTTTCCCTTATGAAATATAGGCAATGAAAATCAAATATAAATCCACAAAAATGCGAATACAAAATTAGTATACGCGCTAATGACATGACATAATTGGCTAGGCTTTAGAATCGCCGCCAAGAAAATACTATTTTATCTTAACGATTAATATTACGGCGAACTGTAACTCAACACCAGTCATTCAACCACAACAGAAGAAAAAGAAAAAAAACGAAAGTAAATAAATAGTGCGGAAAAGAAGTTGAGAAGTTCATGAACTACTCTAAAGTTACGTAAATTTTATTATTATTATTTATGGGGTATTAGGGTAAGGAATTCAGCATGTACATTTAATAAAATGCGAAGAAATTTTTTCAAAAAGTTTCTCTAAATACTTAAACTTAGTGTTTGAGAGCATTTAATCCGATGATTATTTTTAAAATTCAATGGACTCGATTCACCTGACGTCATAGTCACATGTCATCGCCCAGCGCGGATATAAACAAATAGCCATGTGCTTCCTTCGACTGAGTATTTAGCCGCCATTTTCGGATTTGCACATCTTCTATCGAGCAGCAAAATGAGATACTGCAGCGCATTAAATTGTCGTAATGCAAAAGGAAAGTCTGACTGTAGGTCAAAAACCTTTTTTTCGTTTCCGCTAAAGGATCCATGTTTATTAAAAAAGTGGTTGCAAAACTCGGGCAGAAAAAATTTCAAAGCGACTAAGTATTCCTCAGTATGTTCCGAACATTTTGAAGAAGCATGCTTTTTGTACCAGACTTTCACTAACAGAAAGAAATTGAAACCGAATTCAGTGCCCACAAAATTCTGTTTTTTCGAGCCACCATCTAATCAAATTTTGCAGAGAAGGAATAAATCTTCAATGTCACAGAAATTAAAAGATGTTCCAAAAGACATTTCGACTGAAATGTGATTACTTTTTAATTATTTCATTTTCAATATTTTTTGTTTTTATGAAATACGCCGACGATATTTCAAGTTTCAAAAAGTGTTATATTTTCTGAGCATTTCGAATTCGAAGAATTTTAATTTTGCAAACGTAAAGAAACACACAGATTAGTGTACCACTTCTGTTATCTATTCTGGTTGCTCTGTAACTGGTGAGTAAGTATGCAGTTGATCACCATTGTTTTTTTTTGTCATTTTAAGATTATTTTCAATAATAACTATGGAGAAGTTCTACTTTGTAAACAACAACATTGACCTGGAGCCCAACAATACTTCCGGAGTAATGTTCAGTATCTTTGCAAAAATACCTTGTAAACTTTTTGTTTCATATTATTTAGAATATAATTAGATACACTGCATGTACTTATTTTTACATATAAAACTTCATTATAGATATAGTATTACATTTTTCCCCATTTAACTAAAGAAAAATAGCTATAAATATGTGAAAAGTACTTATTTTCATTTTGTTAATTTTTGGCTGGTTTAAGATTAATCAGTGTGTTTAATTTCCGAATTGCATGCACATATTTCACCTTAATAACATTTTTATAGTGAAAAATATTGATAAATACATAGAAAATGCATTTAAGTACCTTCTTTATTCTTACTTTTACTGTTGAATTAGTTAGTGTATTTAATTGCTGAGAGAGAACTGTCTCATCCACATCAAATCCAAATTCTTTCTTGTACTTAAAAAACTAATGTTTGAAAAATTTTCATTTCAATTTTGTTTAATTTTATGCAAATAAAGATTAATTATGCTAATTAAGATTAGCAATAATTTTTAATAGTTATTTAATCAGTATTCTAAATCTATAATATGTATTGTATTTTATAAATTATATCATGTTTAGAAAAATAACAATATGTGCATATTAATATCTTAATTTATACGATTTGTAGATAATGTCGAGTGATTATAAGGAATTGGAAACAATATCAAAGGCTAGATATGATCAAAAATCAACATGCAATGGGAACAAACTTTCCGATTCATTTGTTCAGAGAGACAACAAAACATGTATATAATGAAAAGCTATTGTTTCCAATCACTTTTGGAGACATTTATATGCATTTGTGGAAAAAGAATGTACTTATACCAAGGGGGGGGAATAGACTAAAAAAATTAAATTCATTCCTGTATATTTTAATTTAAATATGTATATAATTTTGTACAGTCAAAATTCCCTCACGAGGGACTGTTAAGAGAGGAAATCACTGCAAAGTAGCAAGTTTAGGTAGTGATTATGAGGAGAAGCACAGACTTAATAGTGTCAATGAACCTGCTCTCTTGTACTTTTAAAGAATATTAGTTGCATGTAATTAAATTCATTAGTTTTGTAATGCTGGCCTTAGTCATGGAATTCTGTCAATGACAGATTTTTTTATTAAAGATTTTTACAAACTGCTTAGAAAGTTTATATGTACATATAAATAGATTTCTAGACATAAAATGAAATAAAAACATTTTAAAATTTTATTTGGTCATCTTCATAAATAAGACAAAGATAAATACACTGTTAATTGCAATAAATTAAGGTTATATAATATTAATTTACGACCATTTTGAACAATACAATGACATTATTTGCATAAATTGGAATAATATGTTTTGTATTTGTAAGTATTTGAAGTATAAAGTGATTATTTGTCAATTCTGTGTGAATATCCACTTAACAGTGGACCTTCCATTTTTGTGGTGTGAGTAGTCTTCTGCAATCTTGACCATTGGAAATTTAAAAAATTGCTTACTTGCCATTGTTTTGAACTAATCAGTGTTTATTTACTATTTAAACTACATATTTTTCTATTTGTAATTGTTTGAATTACATACTGTTTACTTGTAATTATTTGAATTACACACTGCTTATTTTCAGTGGTAGGATTACACAAAGGTAGGATTTAGAAGCTCAAGTATCTCCCATAGAGCCAAAAAATTTTTAATTTTTAGCACAAATATCACACCTAGATGCTTTCCTCAACATTTTTTTAGAAATATAACTTCTCCCATGAAAGTAGTGTGTGTACTCCACTGTTTATTTTCATTTATTTGAATTATGCAATTCTTTGAATTGCACAAAGTTAATATGTGGTTACTTCAAGCAGTGCTTATTGTAACAATTTAAATAGCTTAGTGTTGATCAGCATAAAGTTTTTATTTGCAATTATTTGAATATAGCACATTAATTCTTACTTTGTAGCCAAGATGTAGTTTGCATTATGATATCACATTTCTATGTTGCAACAATAATCCTTTATTTTGAAATATTCTAATTATATCAATGCTAATTATGTCAACCCATTGATATGTTTTTGGTAAAATTAAGGATTGGTATGTCTACACACATGTACACAATAGATTACTAGAAATTTTATTTGAAATTTTCATCGTAACAGTATTTCAAATTTTTAATTTGGTTACAATAGTTTTTCAAGAAACATTTAAATTATTAGACACTTTTCCTTACAAAGAAAACTGTTTTGGAAACAATGCCAAAATTTTTTTTTTTCTTTGAGAATAAAGGTTATAAAAAGTGATCATTGACTATACAGAATTTCCAATTAAAAATCTAACCGTCCTTTACAGCAACAAAGAACATTTAGTCATTACAAAAAATTGTAATACTTTAAATGGTATAATAGGTATTATGTCTTCAGGGGCTATCTGCTTTGTATCACATTTACATTGTGGCAGAAGTTCAGACAAGGAACTTTTTCTTTAAAGTAAAAAAATGAATGAACTAAATGATGTTTTTATGGCTGATAAAGGGTTCTTAATTGAAGAAGAGTTAGACAAAATTTGTTGTAAATTAAAAAGCCCCCTTTTTTTTCAAAGATAAAATTCAATTTTATGATTCTGAAATTGTTAGTAACTGCAAATTGTCTGACAAGCGAGTTACTGTGGAAAGAGCTGTTTCAAGAATCAAACAATATAAATATTTTGATGGTGATCTTCTATATGAAAGTTTACACAATGTTGACAGTTTATTTATTGTAACATGTTTGTTGTGCTTTGATAGTGTTAGTAATTATCACCTATAAATGTTTGAAATTTATTTTTTATAAATCATTGTCTCCTTAGTTGGAAAAAAAGAAATAGAAATGAATCATACTAAGATATGGGATTAATTTTAGGAATTGTTTGAAACAAACTATTACACTATAGGGAAACATCCCAAGTTATTTTCGAGAAAATTTTTCCATATAGGAGCATACAAAATTTTTGTTAGATAGCTAGTTTAAATTAGTAATTAAAATTTATTTAATATGCATTATTTATCAACATTTAATTTTAATATTACATGATTATAATACAAGTGAAACATATGAAAATTTTATTTTTAACTAAGAAATTCATTGTAGTAATTTATAAAATGCTTTTATCATATTCTGTTGAAAGACTATCAGTGACATCCCTTCATTGTGTACTCATGAAGAGTATTTTTCTAAGATCTATGACAAAAGAGGGTTTTTTTTGTGTCAGTTTCAAACTTTATTTGATTTAATATGGATATATAAAGTTTAAACATTGTTATTGTATACTAATTTTTTTTGAAACACAACTGTTCTATAAAAATTCCCAAGACATAGTAAGATGTTTTGAAATATACCATGACTCTGTAATGAAATAACATTTGCCAGCTTTGATTGTCTGACTTTAATTAATAATTATCATTTATGAAGGTTTGAAATTTCTTTTAGAAATGACTGTCTTCAAAGATCAAAAAGAAAATACTCTTAGTTCAAGAAAGGAATCATGTTAATACATAATTTTTACAAATAATGACTAAATTTTATAGGATTATTCTTTATTACAAATTATTTCTTATGAGTTATTGAATTACATTTAAATTGTCTACTAGATGTAAACCACACAAATATTTCCATACACTTTTAAAAAATAAATCAATGAACAATATTAAAAGTTTTGATATCCTAACAATAATACTGAAATGGATTTTCAAGAACAGCAAAAAGGAAACTTTTATATGAATATTAAAAAATAACAAATCAGGCTATTTTTTTCATAATTACAAGAAGTTTCTATGTAAAAAAATATAATAAAATTTGCTAAGGAATAGGTTTGCTTACAAAGAACGAATGAATATATTTCAGCCGATCTGCTCTGAAACAAGACATTTTAGAATGTAAAAATATTGTTCGGAGTTCCAGGATTTAATGCTATCAATCCAAAAGAGCAAGGCAGTCTTCAGTAGCGATGAAAATTTATTGTTTAGAATCCTTAGAAGTGCCAGATACAACTCTAGAAATACAAATAACTAATGTATTCCATTAGCAGTCACTCGTTCTATTCAACAGCAGAAGTATTAAATAATCGTTGGCTGACTTTTCAGTAGTCAAAACAATACTTTGTTTTGGCGAGCACCACGCCCTATTTAGTCTGCTGGAATTTTTCTCAAGAATTCGTTTACATCAGAGACTGTGATATTAGTAGATTTCTTTTTAGAAGCATCAATATATGTTCACCAGAAATGTTGCCAACTTGGCTATGCTTCCATTGAATCGCCATTTTTATGTAACGAACGGAATTGCTTGCGATTTTAACATAAAATAAATACAACAGAAAGTAATATTAACGAATTACACATTCAGAACTAATTATTTACACCATTTTTAGCGTTCAGTGCACAAAATTTGTAACAATATATACATATTAAGTAACAGCAACAAATAGCTTGCAAAAAGAATAATATAGCTATACGAAGTAACAAAACAAAGTACGAAAGTGTTTTGCGTTAGGCGGGAAACAATTGAAAACAAATATCACTAGATCATAATGTCATATGAATTTAGTCCATTATAATATTTTACATTTTCAAATAAGTAATGTAAAAAAAAAAATTAAGACTAACGTAAAGAGACTAAACGTACTAAAAGAATATAAAATAGCAAATTTGAAAGTTAGCGCACAACCAGAAGTGTAAAACGATCGGCTGTTATTGTTTACTTAAACGCACATGGAAAATCACGTGTCATCGGAATGATCGCAGCGCCCTCTAGTGATGAATCGAGTCCATTGACTGCATTTAAAAGAATAAAATGATTGAGTGGGAACACTTTACTTATAGGGTTAGATACATTTAAAAATTCTCCAGGACTGCTAAATTAGAAAGTAACATTTTATATATAAGTGGAGCTTATCTGGTAGGACAGAATCCGCGATCTGGGTTCCGTAAGCACGTAACATACCGCTAGAGGCCATTACTGGCTCATATAGATGATACCACTACACACTTCCCTACTAGTGAGTCAGTAGATAGGTGAATGAACGATATATTTGTTATGGCGAGAGCGTGAGTTATTGCTGATAATTAGAGGTGTTACGTCAAGGTGAGTTAGACGACTTTGTTAGCTGCGTCAAGTGAGTCTGACGAGTTTTTGGTTGCTCTTTTTACGGGTAGATGGCGCCATGATAGTTCAGTAAGTTACACTTTTCTTAATTCAGTCAAGGTCACCAATGATGTCGTGCTTATTTGGTAAAATAGAACCCATGACCTTCGGCTCCGTCAGCACGTAATATACCGCTAGACCAAAATGCTCACTTCAGTCCGGAGGCTGTTACTGGCTTATATAGATAATACCGATACACACATTCAAATCTGGGAGTCCTCCATTACAGTTTATACTTTTAGCTACATCTCAAGGCACCCATCTGGTATAGCGGTTAGGGACGCTGGCTGCTGTGCCGTTGGGTCTGGGTTCGAATCCCGGTGAAGGCTTGGATGTTTGTAAATGTTTAGTGCCTTCGCGACATGGGGTACTCTAAATAGTCGTTGAGCCGCGAATCCTCTCGTGAGGTTGGTGGAAGGCCCCTGACCATCCCTAGGGTGTTCGCGCAATCACCTTCATGGTGCTCGAAGCTACGGCTAACGATAGGCGTAAATGTAACCGTTTGACGCGATGAATTTCATGGGCCTTCGTCTGATGTTACTGTTAATCAGGTGGCATAAGTAACAACAACATCACAAGGAATTAATGAGCGGTGAGCAATGAAATGAGTTTTGCAGAACGATTTGTTGATTTTTCATTACGTAACAAAATGTCCAAAATACAATTGCACCTTTTAAAGTGATGGCAATTTTTAAGAAAAACAACCATTTTTAACATAAATTTCGTGTTAGTTTTGCATCGAAATTTTTACAGCAGTCATAGAAGAATATATTTTATAATGTTAAAAGTGATTATATAAAATATTATATTTACTATACGCTCAAAATAGCTCAAATGTTTAAATTTAGGTAATATGTTTTTCAAAACATAAAAATTTAAAACTGTAGAATTCCTCTCATTTATAAGAATTGAATATAATAAAAACCTATATTTCTTAAAAACTATTGTCATCTGTGCTTTATTTATTACTATTAATAATATATAGTCATTACTATTTTAACATAATAATAACTATTTACTTTAGTTAGATAATAACTTAAGAAGTAAAAATTTATATTTAATGTATTCAGATATGTGTAAATAAAATTACAAAAAATGAAATATTTATTTTATATGAAAATGATATAACAATGAAAACAGAATTATAGTTTTCACTAAATCCTTTTTTATTTTTGAAGCATTTTTAAAAGAACAATAAATACACTGCTTTAAATTCTTTTTTTTTATGGCTTCAATAATTTTACTTCATATTGTCAATTTTAAAGCAGTTTTCGACTTTTCAATGACATTTTGATAAGAAACATTTTAACTGTTGGCTCTAGATTCATTTGAAAACTTTTTTTTATTTCAATATGTGTCAAATTTATGAGAATATATTTGATTAAATAATTTACTATTGCAATCCTACGATTTTCTATTTTCTTGAATAACTTACTCGTATGTATCTATCTATATACATAAAGGAGAAAAGCGACTCACTCACTCACTCACTGAGTCATTGACTCACTGACTAATCACGATATCTCCGGAACTGTTAAACCTACAGACTTGAAATTTCGTATAGGTAGGTTCCCTTCATGGAGTAGACGTCAGCTAAGAACGGATTTTGCAAAGTTCGAACTTCAAGGGGCATTACGGGGGTTTAAGGGGCGTTATAGATAATTATTTCCATTACTAAACTATTAGATGTACAGTCGTGAAACATGGTACACAGATTTCTTTCATAAAGTAGAGATTCCCTACATTATGATTTTTACAAAAATCGACCTCCGAGGGGCGTTGAGGGCGCTTAAGGGGCGTTATAGATAATTATTTCCATTTTTAAACTATTAGACGTACAGTCTTGAAATTTGGTAAGCGGATTCCTTTCATAGAGTACAGGTCCGCTGCAAAATGGGTTTTGTCAAAATCGACTCGCAAGTGGCGTTGTAGAGAATTAAGTGGCGTTATATAGGCAATTAACTCTTTTTAAACTATTAGACGTAAAATCTCGAAATTTAGTAAGCTGGTTCCTTTCATAAGGTAGAGATCCGCTATAAGATGGGTTTTGTGAAAATCGTTTCCTAAGTGGCGTTGCGGGGCCTTAAGGGGCGTTATAGATAATTATTTCCATTTTTAAACTATTAGACGTACAGTCTTAAAATTTGGTAAGCGAATTCCTTTCATGGTGTAGAGATCCGTTACAAAATAGTTTTGGGGAAAATTGATCCCCAAGGGTCACTGAGGGGGATTAAGGGGCGTAATAGATAAATATTTCCGCTTTTCAACTAATAGAACCACCTGCTTGAAAATTAGAAGGTATGTTCCGTTCATGGAATAAAGTTCCTTTTACAAAGGTTTTTGCGAAAACGGACCCCCAAAGGAGTAGGGTTGCGAGGGATTAAGGCGTGTTATAGAAAACTTCCTGTTTTTGAATTTAACTCATTTACTTGAAATTTGTTGAGCACTTTTCTTTAGTTGAACAGAGTTCCACTAAGAATGGATTTTACGAAAATCAACTCCAGGGGGAAGAGGGGAGAGTTATTGGGGCGTATTGATGGATAAAATTCCCTATTTTGAGCTGCTAAGACTATAATAATAAAATTTGGTTTGCATGCTTCTTTTGTTGTATCGGAATCCGCTAAGAATGCTGTCAACGAGGTATTGATAATAAAAATTCCGTTTGTGCTCTGTTAGATTTAGACTTGAAATTTAGCACGCATGTTTATTTTATGGAGTAGAGAGCCACTGAAAGTTGCTTTGGTGGAAATCCACTTGATTATTAGGTTAAGTGAGCGAAAAAAAATCTTTCTCCTTCTATTTTAGATATAAATAGAAATTAGATATTATAATTTATGTTCTTCTTATATCAAGGAGCGAGAGTGTAACACCTATAAATATATTTTTCAATACAATCGAATTCTTAATGCTAGATATCAATAATTAATATATATGTAAACAGTATACATATATACAACATCGTGAAATACCCAGTGAAGCGGGTAGGTAACGGCTAGTAATATATAAAGGAGAAAATGACTCACTCATCACGATATCTTCAGAATAATTAAACCTACAGAATTGAAATTTGGTAGGTATATGTTACTTTCATGAAGTAGAGATCCGTTAAGAACGGATTTTACAAAAATCGTCTCCCAAGGGGAGTTGCGGGAGATTAAGGGGTGTTATAGATGATTACTTTCATTTCAAAATTATTAATCATACAGACTTGAAAATTGGTAAGCCGATTCTTTTCATGCAGCAGAGATCCGCTATAAAATATTTTTTTACAAAATCCGACCCCCGAAAGAGCATTGCGGGGGATTAAAGGGTGTTATATACAACTATTCCCAATTACATACCATTAGACGCAGAGTCTTGAAATTTGGTAAGCATATTCCTTTCAATGAGAGGATATCCGCTACAAAAGGGGTTTAGGGAAAATCAACCCTCAAGTGGCTTTAAGGGGGTTTAAACAGCTTTATAGATAATTATTTCCATTTTTAAACTGTTTGTCGTACAATCTTGAAACCACACATGTCCCTTTCATGAAGAGGAGAACCGCTAAGAATATATTTTGCGAAAATCAACCCGCTAGGGATGTTGCAAGAGGGTAAGGGGCGTTAGTCATAAATATTCCCGTTTTTAAACTATTATACCTACGAACTCAAAATTGGGCAGACAGGTTTTTTTCATAATGGAATGACCTGCTACAAAAAAGCTTTTGCAAAAATCAACCCATAGAGCAGTGCTTCTCAAACTGTGGGGCGCGCCCCCTGGGGTGGCGCGATAACCCTTCGAGGGGGGCGCGAGCATCTTGAAAATATAAAAGGCTTAAAAAATTATTTTTTGGAATGAAGTAAAACAAAATGCTTTCTGACAAAATAAAAAATACACATTTACACTGATATAAATTATATATATCATCTGGTTTTCCACTTTCAAAAGATTCCACTTCAAACGCTCATTAGCTATCTTTGATCCCAAAACCAAATAAAAAAAGATATTTTGTTTTCTTTGCTGTAATCCCGCGATGAGAGATTTTTTTATTACGTTTCTTGTAACCTCTAGAATAGTACTTTTGATTATCATCTCTTTGACCTTCAAACTTACTGGTATGCTTAACTCCGTCTACTTTTCTTTTGGGAAAGTTGTAAATAATATTTTTCTGTTGCTTTTTTCCCCCATGTAAATGAGTTTTATGATGTATGGATAAGCATATTGAGCACTTTGAAGGATTAATTGGCCAAGATGTATTTTATGAGTAATCTGAAATTGCATTATAAAAAACGTTTTACATAATTATTTTTTTTATAACTGACATCGATGTTTTTGTATCGAATACATTTTTTTTCATGGGAGCGGTCGCATGAGGCGCTGAATCACTCCAAATTCTGGTAAAACTGTTTATTCGTTAACAGTTTCTTGACAGTATCCTCCGATATGACAGTCTTAATGGAAACTAAAATGAATTTGTCACATTTATGCCTCTTTTTTGAGAGTGGCAAACGGTTTTTTACAATCAAGGTACTTGTTTTGATCGAGTTCCCTTCGACCACTTTTGTTCAGAAATATTTTCTATGAATATGCTATACTTTCTCCTACGATTAACTTTGTGGTTTTAATTGTTGTGTTGTACAAATTATTATGGTTTATAAATGAAAATGAGCAGAATATAAAAAAATGGGCATCTGTGATCTCTCTATTGAAGGAAGATGAAACTGATCAAGCAATTGAAGAACCTGATGAAATAATGCATATTAATCGTGATAGCGAAAGTAAATATGACAAAAGTGATAGACATGAAACGTTTGAGTTGAATTGTAATTTTCAAATGCTGCCTAAAGAACTCTATCAAGAAAATTAAGATATCAAGAAAACTAAGAAGCCATAAATGTAACACTTCGCCTTGTCAAAAAGACACAAGCAAGAAAAGGTTACACATGCTATTTGTAGATCATCAAAGAATAGAAAAATTACAATAATGTGAGCAAAATATGACAGTTTTGATTGCAAATAACGTTCTTGTATTGTTAGTGAAAAGTGTCTATGATTTATGTTCTTTATTAAGGTCACGCACATTTGGAACGGTTTCTTTAGTTTTATTGGATTTTTTCTCAAATCATCAAAGAAAAATTAAAAAGTCCTTTAAAGTTGGTAAGTACATTTTCTCTTAGTTAAATTATTCACTGCAATTGTGATTTTTATCGAGCACAGAAAAAAATAATTATAAAAAAAAAGGATTGGGGTGACTTGGTGAAGTGATCGCGCGACCATTAACGTTAGTGTGGAGTGGCGCCTGCTTCTGGGTTAAAACATTTTGAAGGTTTCTCGCTTTAAATATTAAAAATAACACAATTATTCTTCATTGGAATTTTTCATGCGTTTTCCTTATTTAATATTAATTCTAAAATCATTTTATATTTTTGTATGCATTGTTGTGCACTTGGTTTTACTCTTCTTACAATTAAGCTATTATATCAAGAATAATGCATTATTTTTTAAAAAAATAATCGCAGAACGGGTACTTCAGCCAGTCTACTTATAAATGTATCAGTACTGCACAATGTATTTTATAACTAATTTATTAATACTAAATAATTATAATAATAATTATAGCAAGTTTAATTATTATTAGTGACTTCCATGGGCTTGTCTTGCAGAGCAAAGGTTTTAAAATGAAGGCTTAATATTAGAAATTGACACTCTGAGTTATTTTTCTATATTTAGCTGAAATCTATATTTTGTCTTCAAAGCAGCCACCGCAGAAAATCCGGTTTCACAAAGGTACGATGTTGAAAACGGTAAAAGTATACGAAATGCTTTTGTTTTCAGTTCAGAAAATTCATCATCTACTTCTGCCCAAAATTGAAAGAGAGTTTTATTACAAAATTGTCTTTTAATTTCGCCACTAGATGTGAAATGTATGAAACTTTCTTCTTCGGTAGTGGAGAGTCCTTCTGGGGTATTTTGAAATGGATCTCTCACCCATTCGTAACTTGCTATCAAGTTGTCCTCAGCAAAAAAATATTTTTTAAAATTTTTTGCTAACATAGCTAAATGATATTCAGTAGTTTTATAAACAACTTCCACATGTTGTTCTACAGTTTTGTAAGTTTTTACACATTTATCCGCATTTTCAAGCATTTCTAGGTTTTTTTGCTTTAAATTTCGGCTCCATAATTGTAATTTTCTACAAAAAGCACTAATTTTATCACTCGTGTCAAACATATGTACATTTGATCCTTGAAGTTGAAGATTCAATATATTTAATTTCTCAAATATATCGACTAAGTAGCTCAATTTCATCAGAAATAAACCATCTCGAAATTTCTCAGCTTCCGGTAGGTTTTCCTCTTCTAGAAAAATGGTAATTTCATTTCTTAATTCATAAACACGTTGTAAAAATTTCCCGCGTGATAACCATCTTGCTTCACAATAAAATAGCAACGATGAATGCACTGCACCCATGTCTTTGCAAAGTCCAGAAAAGATTCTTGATTTTAGGGGGGTCTCATTTTTATGTAATTTACTACAGTCACAACTGTCATTAGCACAATATTCAGGCCAGGACTAATTTCTTTGGAAGCCAGAGCTTCTCTGTGGATCATGCAATGTGTCCAGATGCACAGTGGAGTTTTTTGTTTCACAAGTGCTTGTATACTTTTAAATCTTCCTGACATTATACGAGCACCATCGGTGCATATTCCGACACAATTTTTCCACTCTATATTTGCCTCGTTTATAAAATTATTTAAAATATTAAATAATGCTGTTGCTTTAAGTTTTATTGGTTTACAAAAAAGTAGTTCTTCTACCGCTGACATACCATCCCAAAATGGAACATACGCAATGAAATGAGCATCTTTATTGCTATCTGTTGCCTCGTCAAGCTGAATTGAAAACAATTTATCACGCAACTTACCGAAAAGCTGTTGCTCTACATCTTCAGCGATATCATCAATTCGACGGGAAGCAGTATCATTTGATAAGGGTATGGACTGCAACTCTTTGGCAAAATTGTCTCCAAACATAGTTTTTACAATCTCAATTGCTGCAGGCAAAATAAGCTCTTCGGTAATAGTGTGAGGCTTTTTACATCTGGCTATATGGACTGCAACTCTTTGGCAAAATTGTCTCCAAACATAGTTTCTACAATCTCAATTGCTGCAGGCAAAATAAGCTCTTCGGCAATAGTGTGAGGTTTTTTACATCTGGCTATTTTATATGATACTTTGTAAGAAGTAAGTAAAGCTTTTTCATTCACTGACAAAGTTTTTTTAAAAAATGTTTTTTGTTTTCCGTATGATTTTAATTTTGATTCAAAGAACTCTCGAGGTTTGTTAATGTACTCACCATGAAGCGTTTCGAAATGTCTTTTAAGTTTATTAGGTTTCATACTGTCTGCTGCCAATATTTTTAAGCAAATAACACACAGGGGCTTTTCTTCTCCATTTACTTCAGTAATGGTAAGTGGCCGCGGTAGCCGAGTGGTATAGGTATCGGACCGTGGCTTGCCTTGTCACGAGTTCGAGCCCAGTACCACTAAAGACCCGCCGTGTAGGGCAGCGATGCACGTTAAATCTGTCGAGAGCTGAAACGTCCTCCCGTTGGGGTGGTGGTTAAGAGAGGGGGGTGCCAGCTCAGGTGTCGTCCACGTCACTTGACCATGGTTCAAAATTACGTGGTCCGTCGCCAAAAGCCCTCGTGTAGCTAAACAGTGCGACGTTAATCATAAATCAAATCAGTAATGGTAAACCCAAAATTCAAGTATTCTTGAGAATATTTCCTTGATTTAATTTTAGGAACTATGCTCGTCTGTGCACTTGTTGATGCTTTATTATCGTCGAATGTTCGCTTACGACTTAAAAATTTATCCATGATTTTTTTTGTTCCAATTTTCTGCAGTAATACTTAATAGTGTGAATTACAACTAACGCGCAAATTATAAAATGTACATTCAAGATAGATTTGGTAGCTATAGAAGCATCGAATGGACCAAGACTGATTGGAATTGTACGAGGTACAGCATTATTACATGTTTTGCGCAGACGTCCGATAGTTTGGCCAGACTCACGCAGACGCTCGCGAGAATGCCAGATGTGATGGATATGAGAGAGCGCAACATAAAGTAGACTATTTTGCAATTTCTACTATAAGTTCACTCTCTCATATATATCTTGTTCAAATTTTCAATCGTTGATAAAATACTTTCTATTCATTCATTCAAGTTCAAATACATTTTTTAAAACTTGTAGTGGGTGACACTTCATGTTAATACAGTTCTTTCAAATTTTAATTCATTAATTAAATTAAAAAAATGAATAAATAGTAACAAACAAAAATTATAGTCCAAAAGCATTTATAGAAAGGAAAACTTTTCGTGCTGTCCCCTGTAACGCAATGGATAACGCGCGCTGGGCTTCTAATCTTAAGGACGGTAGTTCGAATTCCATCCGAGATGGCCTAATTTCTAAGAATGTGTGTGATTTCTTCTTTACTTTACTATTTTCTTACACTAATTAAATTTAATTAATGAATAAATAGTAACGAAAAAAGAATATTCAATACCCCATATATAGAAAAGAAAAGGAAAAATTGCAAGGAAAATCGCTTTCTCTTTTGTCGCTTAACATTGTGATTCTGTCATATTGTATTACATATTTGTATTAATTGAAACTATTTAATAGAAAGTAACTAAAATAAGTTTTTCTTTGTTGGCCTAAGTAGGAATTGACTTAAAATTTATTTTTTATATTACTTGTTCTAATGACATTTGTACTTTTAGAAATGCATGATGGACGAAATAAATTTTTAATTAAATGTCATTTTGCAAGCTGTCCCAATTTAAAAAATGAGAAAGGAAAAATAACATAACATTATAATTATTACTTAAAAGTAATTTGCTTAAAATATATATTATATAAAAATAACGTATACAAAATTTAATACTCAAAGTGCATTATTATTGCATTCAGTACATTATTATTGAGGGGGGGGATGAAAATTATGATTGAAAATTGGGTCACCAGTAGTGAAAGTTTGAGAAGCACTGTCTTACTTAATTTATTTATTTTGCAAAAAAGTAGTATACAAACTGTAATACTTATGCTATTAATTTGTATGGTTTATAATTAAGATCGCGTATAGTAGCTTTAGCGTCAAAGTGCATTATTATTACATTCAGTACATTATTAATGTATAAGGGGGGCGCGATAAAAATTGTGATTGAAAAGGGGGCGCCAGTATTGAAAGTTTGAGAAGCACTGCCATAGAGGGTTTAAGGGACGTTGTAGAAAAACATATCGCCATTTTTGTACCATAAGACCAACAGATGTGATATTTGGCAGACGTGTTTCTTTCATAGAATAGAGATTCGCTACTAAAAAGTTTTAGGAAAATCAATCCCCAAGGGGGATTGTGAGGGATGAGGGTCATGATAGATAAATATTCCTGGTTTTGAACTATGAAAACTACAGACTGGAAATTTAGCAAACAGGTTCTTTTCATGCAGTAAAGATCCACCACATAACGGGTTTTGCGAAAATCGAACCATAACCGAGAGGGACTGAGTGGGTAAGAGATAAATATATCCCCGTTTTTGAATCATTAAACCTACAGACTTGAAATTTAATAGGCATGTTCCTTTCATGGACTAGAGTTCCACAAAGAACGGATTTTGCGAAAATCTCCCCCCCAAAAAAAAGGGGGTTGAGCGGGTTTAAAGGGCGTTATAGATAAAAAATTCCTGTTTTTGAACTCTTAGACATATATACTTAAAATTTGGTAAAAATGTTTCTTTTTTGCTGAATGGAGATCCGTTAAGAACGGGTTTTATGAAAATTGACTCCTATGGGAGAGAGGGAGCGGAAAATTACTGACGCGTATTGATAGCAAAATATTCCCGTTTTTGAACTATTAAACTTGCAATAACGAAATTTGGTATACATACTTCGTTTGTTGAATTAAAATCTGCTAAGAACGGGTCAAACGATAATCGACTCTTTAGGGGGTTACGGGGCATATTGGTGAAAATAATTCCCATTTTTGAACAATAAGATTTACACTTTCAATTTGGTAATCATGTTTATCTTCTAAAGAAAACCAGGACATCATATACTTTGAAAAAAAATCGATTTTTCAATTTTAGTTCTAAAAAATAGTGCATATTTTTCTGAATCTAAAAATGTGTAATACTTTTATGTTTGTTGATAAAATAGCCCCAAAATACGGAAATTAAAAATGTAAACAAATGACCACGCCCCTTTTGACGTATTTTAAATGTGTAGTTTCTCCTGTGTTTGATCTATATAAACTTTTGATTTTTTTTTTCATTTGAATGAATAATAAATGTATCTAAACAGGATAAATGTGCATAAATGGAACAAAACATATTTTGGTATACAATGTCTAATTTTTTAAAAAATAGATTTATATGTGCAAAAAGAAAATTAAGATTTTCAAAATTTTAAGGTTTTATGATTATTTCAAAGAAATTATACAATTAACTCATTAAAAAACTGGTTCATTATGTTTGATAGGTTGCTTTATATATATGTGTAAAATGCTTTGTATATTCAAGAAATATTTTTGCAAGAAATGGTACCAACATGAAAGTATTACAAGATCTGGAAAATTATGTTCATGTCAACTAAAACAAAGGAGAAAAAACATATGAATTTAAAATTACTTTTGTAACTCTAGAAAATGATTATGCATTATTATTAGGCACATAAAAATAGGCAAGCAAATGCTAATCAAGTGTATAATATGTGAAAACATTGTTTTTTTTCTGTTTTTTCACTTTGTTTCAAAAGCATATTTTTTTGCATTTAGGTAGATTTTTTTAAAAAAACTATTGCACTACATGATTCAGATTTTTTATACTTATATACAAGATTCCGATGCATATAGTGAACCTAACTTTTTTTCTATTAAAATAGTGCCTAATTTTTTAAAAAGGGTTTTATGCATAAAAAAAAGCAGAAAAATAAAAATTTTCCGAATTTCAAAGTTTTATAATTTTTTTACAGAAACTATACTAAAATTTTACTAAAAAAAAATAGGTTCACAGTATTTTCTGTATTATTTTATAAATGTGTAAAAAATATTTTGCATAAAAAAGATACTTTTTTAAAAAATGGTACCTAAACATAAGTATACATTTTGAATTCTGAAAAATTATGTGTTACTTAAACTAAGTAGGAAAAAAAAACTTTTGAACTAAAAAGTTATTTTTATAGTTCTACAGAATAATTAAATTATCTTTATTAAGAACATAAAAAAAATCTAAGCTCTATTGGAAATTTTAAAAGATATTTCTCATAAAAACAAAGGGACTTAATTTTGGCATTTTACTCTTTCGAGCATGTCCTGGTTCCCTTAGATCCACTAAAAATGGGTTTTCAGAAAATTCACTTTGGAGGGGGGGGGTACGAGAGCGTAAAAAAGAGTTCTACTTCAGTTTTAGACATTATTTAGAAGTCTTGCTCTTTTTTTTTAAATCAAGAGGTTAAAAATGTTTCTTATATGTAAACTATATATAAGAATATACAGTATATGTTCATACTACATTATGAATTATCTAGCGAAGAGGGTGGGTAACGGCTAGATTTATTTATAGTTTGTAAACTAGTTTCAAATTTGTAATTCTCTACTCTTCTGGAATCACAAATGATTATTCTACAGTAAAATAAGTTCACAATTTCTCATTGGACTATATAAACTCTATTTTTTGCATAATACAATGCAGTCACGACAGAAAGCGTGTAGCTAACACCTCGACACAAATCATACTCCCTCACTCCCCTTTTTGGTCAATAACCTCACACTTCCTCTCGGTGGGGAGAATGTCCATCAGAACCCCAATTTGGGACGGGGAAAGCGTTAGAAGGGAAAGTGTAAAAGTCCAATTTAAATGTATTCAAAATATTTTAATGAATGTCAATGGAAATGTTATCTTTGCTTATTGTTTTATGCACGATGTCGAAAATGAAAGTTGATTCTCCTAACGTCCGCAACGCAAGATATTCTCAATTGGAAGAAAATGTTGTAATTCATTTCGTTCGGTTTTTGTGAATTTATTTATACAGGGTGGTCCCGAATTCATGGTACAAACTTTAAAGGTAGATACGGAACATTGTAACAATCATTTATTGTATAGGAATGTATGGGCGCAAGTGACGTGATGAGGCGCAACCAGGAGATAAAAATAAAAAAGAGAAATGGATTTATCGGTTGGTTGCGTTGCCGGTAGGAGGCAGTAGATGTGTAGCCGCCGGTCAATATGATGCATCTCAGTAGTAGTAAGCGCCATTCACAATTGTGCCGACATCTACGATGGGATACTTTACGTATTGCTCAAAATGCAGACATGCATTACATGTACGGCCTTGCAAATGGTAACGGCAGAGTGGTGCTACGAATGTATCACGCGCAGTTTCCTAATCGACGAAAGCCGGATCACAGCATTTTTCAGCGGTTACATCGTCAACTTCATGAAACACGTTCGTTCTACGTCACCAGATATGATGAGAAGAGCTGTACGCAACCCAAGCCTGGAAAAAAGTATCTTGAACGTGGTGATAGACCAGAATCTGGCACAAGAGCTGTTGCTCATCACGTGTAGTCATCAGACCGTTTGTAGAGTGTTAAATGAAAATCGTTTGTACCTCTTCCATTTTCAGTGAGCACAAGCTTTGAATCAGACACAAACTATCTTCTGCAACTTCTAGTGGGTGGTGCAGCAATGTGCGCTGCAGCTTGACTTTATAATAGCTCCTGTGCCGAACAGTTATGGTAAACATTACACTTGTCAACGACACTTTCAATAAACTCTTTGTCTTTCCTTTTGCTTATTTTTTTGTGTTTACGCTTCACTGCGTCACTTGCACCCATACATTCCCACATAAAAAATGATTGTTATAATGTTCTGTTCCTACCCTTAAAGTTTGTACCCCGAATTCGGAACCACCCTGAAGAAATACGAATACATTTTTAATGTTATTTTTAGAAATACCATTATCTCTCCGATTGAAATTCTGGAAATATTTCTGAAAATTGTATGAGTATTTGTCTATTGAACACAATGTCGCGCAAAATACAGGGTTTCACATTTAATGATTTTAAATTTTATTAATAAAAGCAACGTCATTTTCTTTTTTATTTATTTGAAAATACTAAAAATTGTTTCTTCAGTTTAGTTAATAAATTATGTATAATTAAAGATTGATTTATAAACTTCTAAAATGTAGCACTTGTTGCCAAAGCTGATAAAATTTTTTTTAATTTAAATATTTTCAGGCTATTAAAGTAAAACTTTAAAATTTAATGCATTACAGTAGAAAATCGTTTATCCGAATCAATTGGGACCAGACACCGTTCGGATAACCGAAAACTGAATGTAATCCATGCAGTATATGAAATCAGACACTATACGAATATTGAAAATTATCACATGCGGGAAACGTGCTTGAAGAAAAAGTGAAATAGATGCGTGCGAAATGTCGTAATTTTACCTTTATTGTGGAAAATAATAACTTATTTTTCGCTGTACCATTGTACACCTTAGCTTTTTTGCTGCAAAGTCTCTGATTCTCTTGAGCAGCAGTAGTTGAGTAGGACAGCCCTTTTTCACTCCATAGTTCCCTTCGAACCACTCCATAGCTGTTTCTAACGCAGAAAACGCGTCAACACTTGATGGACCCTTGCTAGTTTCATTGTTGTTGTTGTCATCGTCTTCATCCGTTTCATCGTCGACAGGGTCGGATTTTTCTTGCACGGAAGTCACATTTAACATTTGAAATCCGCAGTCCCCAAATATCCCTGACCTTGTGTTTTCCCGTCACTTTTGACCTCACGGGAAACAACTGTTGAGCATTGCACTGTTCGAAAACGTATTCATATGCTATACATGCAGCTGACAAAAAAAAATCTGGTCTGGAAATTTGACGCTTCGGATAATAAACGTTCGGATAAACGACGTTTTACTGTATTAAGTTTTTTATGTGGGAAAAAGAGTGTGCTTTTACAACGAAGAGAAATCGCTATCGCAGCTCACTGAAAGAAAAAAAAAACCGGAATGTTTTTGAAATCACTTAAGAACAAGGGTCGGGGCAAGCTTTCGGAGAGACGAGCCAAGTTGTAAATGAAACAAGAAAGCTCATGTAACGCCGGGCCATGCAGTTAGTTTTTTTATAATATTTAAATAAAGCTTTACACAAACTGTTTGAATCCTAGAAGAACCCACTTATATAGGCAAATTTTTGGCGATAGAGGTTACAATATGGTAACCCTACCATTTTCATCCAGAAAAGGGGTTTTCAACCCCCTAAGAAAATGGTAACCTTAAAAAGGGTGAAACGAAAACGTCCTTTTTTTGGACTTCGTCCATTTCGTCCACTTACTTTGAAAAGGTTGTTTGCTCTCGCGTCGGTTTTGTAAAGAATATCTGCCAAAGAAAGGTACGTTAGAATGATGAATTTCATGTATTTCTTAAATTTAACTTTGCGAAACGCTCATTTCATCCTTTTTTTAAATGTAAAACATGTACTACTAAAGGATTTTACAGTGCTTTTTACATTGATGAATTTCATGTATTTCTTCAACTTTATCTTTGCGAAACGCTCATTTCGTCCTCTTTTTTTTATGTAACTCATGTACTACCAACGGTTTTCAGACGGCCCTGACGCCATTAAGGAAACCCCGTTCATTTCAGGATTTTTGACCATTTCGTCAGTCCGCTCCTCCTCCCACCCTTCGGAAACACGGTTTTGAAGAGTTTTTCGTCTCTGACGCCATTTTGAAAAACTCGAGTTTCTCTTGGCGCCATTTCGCGAAAAAATTTTGGCGCCAAAAACACCAGTGGGTCCTGCTAGGATTTTACCCACAAATTTTACTTTAATATTTTCCATTTTTCCCTAAAAACTAAGAGCTATCGAAGATATTTTTATTTCTGTGGATCAATGCAAGGACTACACCATCGTTAAATTATAATGTTTTCAAGAGCCTAAAAAAAAAAAAGGTTCCTGCCAATGATACCGTAAACTCTCAATGCTTCTAAAACTTTCAATATTTGCGACTCAATTTTCAATGTAATTTTCATCGCTCCCCTCTCTAAACAATAGCAATGGAGTGAATTCAATAACAACAAACTTCGACGTAAAGCTGCATTACGACTTTAGTTATAAACCGTACAAATTATATTTTTTATATATAAGTTTATGGCATTCCCATGTGGGGTCATTGGTACTTATTTAACTTGTTCTCAACTTAGTATAGTTAAATTAATCAATCAATCAAAAAATCAATCAATAATAATCAATATCAATGTAAATGAGCATTTTTTTGTCAGAATGTATTTTGTTTAATTTTCTTTCAATAAATAACTTTTTAAAATAATCTCTTTTTTCGATTTTTCGATATACTCGCACCCCCCTCTAGGGTTACCCCGTCCTCCTAGGAGGGCACGCCCCACAGTTTGAGAACCACTGCCGTAAGATCTTCCTTCTAAAATTTCATGATAATAATTAAAAATCTATTTTGATTGTTTCTGCATATAAAGAACATTTCAACCTTTTTTTATTGACCTTAAGCATGTCAGAAAATACGGAATGTACTTTTGTCACTTATTGGGTCTCAGGGGTGTTAAATTTCTCTAGAGGTCTAAAAATATAAACGATTTTCAAACGCGTATAGTTCTTTTAAATTTAAATTAAATGATTCAAATCTTTTACGTTTTATTTAAAATAGCTTGGGGCTTCAGAAAAGTATAAAATGTTTAAAATACAATCATAATTTTAAAAGTCATAAGCATATGAAAATTCTATAATAAATATTAAGTATTTTTTTGCTTTGAGCACACTATTTTCTAAAATATTAGCCTCTGATGTATAAAACTTTATAGAATTATACAATGCATCATACTCTTTAAACCCTACCTATTTTTAGTATTATATATCTTTTGTATTTCAAAATTTTTGTAAAATACTGCCATTTTTTAAATATTTTTTAAAAATGCATATTTTTTATTTATTAAAATATGTAAGTTATTATTCTATTTATATAAAAGTAGCTACAAAGTATTAAGAATACATTTGTCGTTATAAATCAACTTATAGCTAGTAATTAAACCTACTCTTTTAGAAAATAACATGCACGACGTAAAACTTAATAAATATTTCTTATAGAAAAATTTCTTATTTTCATATGCTTATAATTTTTAAAATTATGATTATATTTTAAACATTTTATACTTTTCTGAAGCCCCATTCCTTTATAAGTAATGTGTAAAAGATTCGAATTATTTAACTTAAATTTAAAGAAATTATACCTGTTTGAAAATTGTTTATATTTTCAGACCTCCAGAGAAATTTAACACCCCTGTGACCCCTTATGCTTGGGTTTATGTGTATTTCTTGTTCATATTCAAAAGTGCTCTCTAAAGCCGCAATCACACCAAGGCAGTCAGCATCGAGTGTCTAACCAGATTCTTCATCTCGGGCGATATGAAGTCTTTGATTGGCTAGGCGCTCAATGCTCGACGCTGACTGCCTTGGTGTGAATGCGGCTTAACTCATGTAAGCAAATAAGAAAACGTTGCTCGAAATCACTTAGATGATTGTCTTCCCATGGTGGAATTCCTACCAATAAATTAAGCTTAATTGCCTTAGAATTAATTTTATTGTTTTCATTGATACACTTTCAATACACTTTGTCAATGGAAAACAATTTATTACAGAAATCTTAAGTCAGTCAAAGGTTTAATTAGGGGGGGAAGGGGAGGTAAAATCTTTCAAAAGATAACTATGAAGAAAAATAATATTTTTTAATAGATCTAATTATTTCTTTTAAATAATTCGTGTAGCTAGAAGTCTGAATAGAGCGTAACAGTCTTTACAAAGAGCCACGGTTTGCCGATCACTGTGTTTTAGAACATTAAATTCACACCAAAAATCTAAAAACTAATGATATTGTATTCCATTATTTCGGTCCACTCTGAACAAAAATTAAAATTTAAATAAGTAAAATTGACTTGTTAGTATTACGATTTCAGATAAAACTTATATTTCATTCCAGATGGTAAATAATGTTCGAATTAAATTTCATTGAAGTCCATCGAATATTTTGTTTTTCTGTAAAGATCAGACAAAATTTCTTAATTTGGTATTATTGTCATTATTATTCGTGAAACAGATTTATAATATATATATATATATATATATATATATATATATATATATATATATATATATATATATATATATATATACTGCAATTTTTCGCACACCTGAATCCAATTTCCTTGGATTCCTTACAAACTTCAAATGCGAGAGATTGAATTCCTTACATTTGTGTGTGTGGCTCTTAGGTAATATTACAAAATAGTTTTAAAAGTATTATTTGTTTTATTCATTTTCATATAAATATTCAAAGTGGATTACAATTATTAAACTTCTATCCCCAGAAAAAATATTAAATGTTCACCTGAAAGAAATCAGACAAGTTTCGAAGGCAATTTTAATTTTATATATGTGTTGGTTTGTATTCTCCGCTCGAAAAAAAAATAAAAAAGGAAAATAAATGTATATGTATATACATTAGATTTTGCTTTAAATTTAAAAACACGTTTTAATTCATTATGTTTATGATTTGAAAAAATAAGAATTTATTTTCAAGTTATTTGTTTAAAGGGGGAGGGGTATAGAAATGGGTTCAACTTTTTACTGTTGGCTATAAAAAAAAGGGAAGACAAATTACATTGTGTCCTGTATAGATTTTAGCATAGGATGAAAACTTGATAGTAAATAGTTTTCTCTCACACAGAAAAAAAAAATGAATAGCTTGTAAACTTTTTCTTAGTTTTTATTAATTTCTTTTAATTTAAAATAAACGTTTCTTTAATGCTCTTAATTTTCAAGGTTTAGTTTTTTTATCCAATATTCTGATATTTTTGTTTTGACAGAAGGCAAAGTATTGACAGTTATTATAGTTCGTTGTTGGGCTTGTGGATTTCTGGCACAGAATCAGCTTGGAGCTTACTGTGCCAAACATATGGATTAAAAAAATCGTTCAAAGAAATTTATTACAATGTAAAATAATTTTGAATAAGCAGAATTTAAACAGCCAGCGTTATATAAAACATTTAATCTCTGTTTATGTAGCACGAGAGGAAAGAGAAACATGAGACTCGCGTAGAATGTTAAGCAAAGGATCAGGGAAGGTAAGGAAAGGGAAGTGGAGGCGAAATCAAACTTAGAATTCGGGGAAATGGTCACAATGCCTCCTTCATGGTCGAAAAAAGGGAAGGGATTTGATTGTCTCCCTGTCCACAATCAAAGTACCTCCTGCTACAAATGATACAAAGAAACTGCTTATCTCTCGGCTTCAATAAATGGTCACTTAAAATCCTCCCATTGGCGTGGTGTGAAAGTTTGGAGAGTAAGGTGTCAGCTCAAGTGCCGTCTTCGTCCTCTGACTGAAAATCAAAGCTAAGAGGTTTGTTTTGATTTGGTGAAATTTTAGAAGGTATGCGTAAGTTTCTAATAAATCTCATAACGAAAGGATATTGTTTGAACTCATTATGATTGGTTGGATTCTATTTCGGTTCACACCCTTGACGATGAGTCTTTTTTTCACTAAAATGGCAACACTAATTTCACAATTGCACCAAATTTGACCAGTGCTCTTTTTCTTGCGGTGAAACAGATTCTGTCTCCTATTTTGTTCCTTTTTCAATTCCTACTATTAGCTTACTCTCTATATATTTATATATTTATTTATCTTATTCAAATTTTCAATCGTTAATAAAATGAATTCTATTCATCCAATGAAGTTCAAATATATTTTTTTAACTTGTAGTGGAGGACACTTGATGTTAATACAGTTTTTCAAATATTAATTAATTAATTAAATTTAAATAAATTAATTACCGGTTTTTGACGCCAACTTAGATTCGTCTCTATTGTTGTAACAGTGTAACTGTTAAAACAAAGACAAAAGTTGGCGATGAAAACCTGTTTTTCAGCCAAACTAGCCAAACCGGGTGTGCATTGTTGCAACAATGCAGATAAATCATGCTCTTTTTTCAATTCCTACTATTAGTTCACTCTCCTCCTAAATATATATATATATATATATATATATATATATAGTCGACTCTCGATAATTCGAACTTTCGATAATACGAACCTCTCGCTAATTCGAAGTATATGCTCAGGCCCTAGAAAAACTCTTGATATTTTGAACTAAAACCAAACGTTTTGGTACTCTCAATATTTCGAAGTAAAATTTGTGACTAGCCAGACTACAACACGCGATAATTCGAAGTTATCCTATAAAACTCTCGATAATTCGAATCTTCAATATTATTAAGTTAGATTCACTTGTACCTAATTATCCCACGAGCGGTTTTTTTACTGAACTTATATTTTCAGTCCAAATTGTACATGTTGATTGAATAACTACTTTGTTTATTATATTTCCGGTATTTGCTAAGCAGAATTTTGATTTATTCCTAAGCCATCTGTTTTTTCTTTTTCCGTTGATACCCAAGTTTTAGATGGATATAGGAAAAAAACTGCTTTCTTTTTTATTCACTGTACAATAATGAGTGATGTTTCCTTTTACAAGTACTGCACAATAATTTTGATTTGCGTTGAGTATTTATTTCTAATAATGAGTCACATTTAAACACATGCTTTTTTTAAAAAATAAAGCACTCAAACTACATTCACGATAATTCAGCAGAATCGTTTTATGGCAGATAATTGAAAGCGAAAAATAAAACCTTTATATAAAAATGTACGAGGCAAAGACAGGAGAGACAGGGATTTAACTTTATTCTATTATTTTTTTTAAAAAAAGAGCGGTAATGTGCCACTAAGAATTGCTCCACATGCCATAGTTGTCGACCCTTGCTATTAAGTATACCGAGTAGCTGAGTGTGAACTGTGAATACGCCTTGTGTTAATTTTAGATTCCAAATTTTAAATTAAAAATATTATTTTACTAAAGTTGTGGTGATTTACATTTCCTACCAGTTAATTTCGATAAACCTTGGGCCACTACTTTACACCTCACCTCAGTGTAGACTTATCACGCGAAAGGGACGGCGTGTCTTCTTTTAAAAAGTACAAGTGCTTAACAATTTCTGAAAAGCAAAAGATGATAGAATCAGTTGAAGAAGGTTAGAGGAAGGTCGATATAGCCAAAGCATTCGAAATCCCACTGAGCTCGCTCTGCACTATTCTGAAGAATAAAGAGAAAATTTTTAGTGCATCTTCGAGTAAAGTGAGAAAATGCGTTAGTGAAGGTAATTTTCCACGTCTTTTTTTTTAACAGTGTTTAATTTCATGGATAAGACAGTGTCGAGGACAGAATATTCCGATGGGTGGCTCTTTATTGAAGGAAAAGGCTAAAGCATTCGCCAAATAATTAGGAATAGAGTTTTCGGCTAGCGAGGGATGGCTTACAAATTTTAAGAAAAGGAATGGGATAGTCTTCAAAAAAATGTGCGCGGAAAGCTCAAGTGTCGACATAAACGTTTGTTCTAAGTGGCAGAATTCGCTTTCTGATGTAATAAAGGAGTACGAACCACGTACCATTTTCAATACGGATGAAGCCGGACTCTTTTTCAAGTGTTTGTCAGAAAAAACATTTACGTTCAAAAAAGAAAAATGTCATGGAGGAAAACATCGCAAGGAGAGGTTAACTATTTTACTGGCTGTAAACATGGACGGCTCAGAAAAGATTACTCCCCTCGTCATACGAAAATCTGCAAAACCTCGGTGTTTCAGGGGTATAAACTCGTTCCCAACCAAATACCGCTCAAACAAGAAGGCATGGATGACCACCGAACTCTTTAATGAATGGTTGGTCTCACTGAACTCGGATATGAAAAGAGAGAAACGACATATTCTCTTATTTTAGACAATTGTACTGTGCACAATAACGCACCACCTTTATCAAATGTGAAACTTCAATTTTTCCCTCCAAACTCAACCTCAAAACTTCAGCCACTCGACCAGGGCATCATACATAATTTTAAAACTTTTTATCGGCGTGAAGTCGTTAAAAGTGTTTTGGATAACCTCGAAAATCAGCAGAATGTAACTACTATTTCTATTTTAACAGCTTTGATCATGATTGACAAGGCTTGGAGAGCTGTTACTCCTTTGACAATTCACAGCTGTTTTAAAAAGTCAGGCTTCCCCTCGCCGAATCTGGTTGATGTCGACGATACACTCACTGAATTTAATGCTGAACCATCCCTTTGGGAAGCTCTTCTAGAACAAGATTTGACGTTTGACGACTACGTGTTGGTTGACATGGACATTGCTGTATGGGGAGCTCTCTATCTGATGCTGAAATTATGGCTTTGGAACACAATAATACAAAAAATGATGAAGACGAATCTGAGGAGTTGACTCCGGTAACTCTGTCAGAAGCTAAATTGTCACTAAACAAACTACGCAACTTTTCCCTTCAAAATCATGTTGATGCAGACATTTTAGAGGCTTCATTTGTTCTAGAAAAATCTATTGACAAAGTTAGATTGAATGCCTTAAAACAAAAAAAGATAATAAATTTTTTCGACAAAAAGGATTAATTATATATAGTATGCATATTCTTTTAATAGTTGTTTCAAGACATAAGTGTATTCGTTTAATATAGGACTTTTATATAACTTCTGTTTTACTTTTATACTGTAATAAATGTACTTTAAAAAATTATGTACAATTGTTGCTTTATTACATAGTTTTAAATTTAAATGTGTTAGAAAAATTTCTCTTCGTGTATTTTGAGAGTTTTTTTTCCCCCTCTTGATAATTCGAAGTTTTCATTGGTCCCTCGACTTCCGTTATCGAGGAGTCGACTGTGTATATATATATATATATATATATATGTATGTATGTATATATATATATATGTATGTATATGTGTATATATACATATGTATGTATATATATATATATATATATATATAATTCAGATTTTCAAATCCATTAATAAAAATACTTTCTATTCATCCATTCAATTTAGGAATTGACTTAATTTTTTTTATATTGCTTGTTTACATTAAAATCTAATTTTCAATAGGAAGGAGAAAATTTGCAAGCTAGTTTATATAAAAATTGCTTTGTTCTTTTTCATTCTAAATTGTAATTTTCATCTCGAAGGAGAAAAATTATATATTTTCATAAAAAACGTCATAATGGAAGAAATTACCATTTCATTTGTTTTTTCGTTTGTTTCACTTTAGTCGTCGGAAAGATCAGCAGGATTTTCGGCAATAGAACTATTTCATTCTTTTCTTTTGCTTAAAATTTTATTTCAATCCCTTTTGAATTAAATTCCAAGTCCGAAAGGAAGAGAAAAACTTAATATTTTTCACAAAAAGTTTCACAACGGTTTAATGACGGGAAAAATTTCTCTTCCCATCATTTTTATTCTAAATTCGAGTTGTCAGAAAGGAGAAATGATGATGTCTTTTTTAAGGGGTCGTCTGCTTTCTTCCCTCCATTTCTTTTGATCCTTTTTTATTACTTTTCCTTGAAAAATATTCATCTTTAATTCACGCCATGTTATTTCCTCACCCTGTAACAGTTCCATCTTTTTTCCCCTAGCCAAGATTCTATCTTTTTTAATGTTGACAAGATTTTCAAACTTCAAAACCGCAGCTCGGTATCCTCCTGGAGCATTTAAAAAAATTGTCGTGAAGGTATGAACCAAAATAGGATTTTACCTTATGATTCAATATTTGTGCTGAAAATAAAACACAAGATAAAAAAAGTAAACATATAAAGTTTTTTTTTTTCATCTCTATTCAACAACCATCAAGAACAAAATTGTAATAATCTGTTATGCAAAATCTCTACAAGCGATGCCAAAATACTTTCAGTAAAACTTCCTCGTAAAACATACATTTTGAATAATATCGCAGGGGTTTGATGCACGGTAAGTACGTAAATCATCATGCTGAGGGTGATTTAAATGCTATTTCGTATGTTATTTTCCTCATCTGAATCAAATTGCTCACAGTTACACATCGCTTTAGTCTTGCTAAGTCAAACAGTCTGGTAGAATCGGGCATCCAGAAAAATTTAAATAAATACAAATTTTTTATAATGTTACTTGGTTATGTAGATAAAACTTCTGCATCAGCTGATAAGAAGTAAATAAGACGTTTATATATAAGACGTGCAATGCATCAGAGTGCTACATTTCTCCGAAGCTTTTGATGAAATTATCAAAACATAGGAAAGCAGATTCAATACATGTAATCCAAATTTAGGAGGGCGGGGGGGACTAAAATCTCTTTTTATTTATGTTTGAAATAAAATATTTATACTCATTTTGTTATTAATTTTGAGATTATACATGAGTGTTGCTGCATATGTAATAAAAATTTTCTAAATAAATATTAAAAAAAACCAAGACTTATATTCAAATAACGAATTCAGATAAAAATCTGAAATGGAGAAAGTGACTACAGCCGTAGAAGGATTGAGAGACGTTTTAGGAAGTGATGCTTTAGGGCAACATGCAAAAGCCATGCGAGATCTGAAGAAAAAAATCCAACCTACTGCCATGTTTAAAAGACCTAGAGGTACACTGCGTGATTTCTCGGATCAACCAAAAGAAAAAGAGACAACAGATCCAAGCGAAGAGAAAGATGATGCCGCTTTGTCTGTAAATATGGCGGCATTGCTTGTCATCAGTATTGTCACTTGCGATGCTATTGTATCATTGCCGTCTTCTCTAAAAAATTCAGGTAATGATTATCAAATCCAATTTTCCCGTATATCGATACTTGTTTCAACATTAACTTAAGACATACATTTATTTTTTACGAGATGATACAAAGAATTCAAAATAAATTGAATAATTACTTTCGTCACTGCTTGTATTATTGGAACCAGGTGATAAAATTTCCCAACTCGCGTAATTTGTAGAGTTCTGCTTTGAATAACTCTAACTTACTATAACTTAATCATACCAAAGACTGAGATTGTAGGTTTTCAACAAAAAACTGTAGAAAATGCAATAACTAAATCAAGAACAATTTCAGCAGTGTGTCAGCTTGGCTGCGATAATACTTTTTAAAATACCTTCAATTTTAACTCTTTAATTATGAATTCAACACAAAACTATCTTTAAATCACCAAGTTCGATATATTTTTGCACAATATACTGAATTGAAGAGTATTCATTTAAATAAAATGCAACGAAGTGTTACATGTATAAGTTAATAGAGTTCTCTATTAACACCACACCATTGTCATCAACCCCTCAACTGGGCGGGTCTTCAGAGGCACCAGAGCTTAAACTCATGACACTCCGACAACCAACTTGAGATCCTGACCATTACGCTTCCGCGGGCCGTCTTTATTGTGAAAGCAGGCATTTGAAAAGTAGTCAAGTATAATTTACTGTAACTAAAGAAAAACAATTCTTAGTAGCCAAAGAAAGAAAATAGAACGTTTGCGAGAGAACAATGAAATAAAAAAATTAGAAGAAAGATGAATATTTAGGAAGTTCTAAGCAACAGAAACATGATAACCTAATAACATACACTGGTGTGCAAAAATTAAGGACGAAGTCGAAAATTAGCATATCAGCTGAATGAAGAGGCAGAGCGGACAGAAAGACCAATCAGGAGATTAAGTAAGGTGATGTACGGTAGCACATGCGCAGATATGCAGGTAGACGTAATGGGGGAGTGTCTGAGTAGTATAAAGCATGTTGTCGGTGTAAGATCAGTGTTTCTGGCAAAGAGATTGCACGCCGTATAGCAATTAAAAATCACACCGTTGCTGCCTCAGCGAGAAATGTGAATAATCAATCTGTTGACGACTTCTGGATGCTTTTACACCCGAAAGAGGTCGAATCATTGGGAAGTTGGAGGAAGGCCGCAGTGTGACAAGTGTGGCTGCAGAGTTCGGAATTGCTCACAGCATCGTTTCACGACTTTGGAACAATTTCAAACTACAGGAACAGCTATCCGGGGGTTCAGTAGTGGTCGTCCACGAGGAACCACACCCGCAGATGACCGGTACATTGTCTTACAGGCCAGAAGAAACAGGCGGCGACTGGCGGGGAGAATCACTGACACACGACTTACAGGCGACTGGGACGACCGATATCGCGTTTTACCGTAGCCAGAAGACTGCACGGTGGTGGTCTGTTGCACGACGCCCTGTACGGTGTGTACCTTTAACGCCTGCCCATCGGAGAAAGCGTTCTCTGTGGTGCTGGGAACACCGGAATTGGAGAGACAATGAATGGGGACGAGTACTCTTTACAGATGAGAGCAGATTCAGTTTGAGTCGCGATTCTCATCGCATACTCATCTGGAGAGAGCGGGAAGCCGCAATCATCCCTCGAACATCACTGAAAGGGACAGGTATGGAGGTCGCGGTGTTCTCATTTGGGGAGGCATCATGCGGTAGTCGTACAGACCTTCACATCTTCGACGCAGGTTCAGTCAACGGGACCCGTTATTTGTAACGAGATTCTTCTTCCATATGTGCGTCTTTTTAGAGGCGCTATGGGTCTGCAGTTCCTTTTCATGGACGACAATGCACCATGTCATCGCACAGTAGCTGCTGAACAGCTCTTAGAGATTGAGGATATTGAACGTATGGATTGGCCGGCACGATCTCTGGATCTCAATCCCATCGAGCATGTATGGGATTTTCTAGGCAGACGCTTGGCAGCTCGTACCTTACCACCAGTAACGATTCGGGAGCTTCGATTGGCGCTGCAAGACCAATGGGCAGCAATGCCTCAACAACTCATTGACACCCTCATTCTCAGCATGGGCAGACGCTGTGAAACCAGGGGAGATAATATCCCCTACTAAAGACCGGATGTTTCTTGCTGGACACCCATCACATGGATGTTTCGGCCTTCAGTCGCATTGCACTCCATGCTACTTTTCCAATATAAAGCTTATTTTTATCCCTCTGATTTCTCTTTTAGTAAGTGTTGCTTACATTACACATGTCCTTACGTATTGGGGATCTTACGGTATTAAATGTGTTGATTTGGAAAGCTTTTGTACAAAGTTATATTGAAAAAACCGTCTCGTCCTTAATTTTTGCACACCAGTGTATATTAAACTGAATCAAGCATTAATCAATAGGCATAAAGCAATCAAATGAATAAAATACCATGAATCAAGAATTTAATTAAAAACGACAGTCAGTATAGAGTAAATTTCTTCTTTTAAATACATGAGGCACTTCATTAACTTAATCGGTACTTACGTACTATCGCAATAATGTCAACTCGCCAAGTTGGCAACCTCGACTTCGCATGTGTTGTAAAAAATGAATTGGAAACCATGTGCCGCGTTTCATATAATACCGCCAATACGGTCATGATAATTAGAAAGTACCATTTCATCCAATTTAGTGAACAGGTATTTATCATTAATCCAGTCATTTTGCACTACTTTACCGGAGCTTAACAGATAAGTATGACATAATGAGTGAAGTTATTAGAATGTTTTATTATTATGGAATGTGTGCCCCGTATCAAGCATTATGCAGACTAAAAAATGCGTGTGTATATTTATTAAAGCAATAAAATAAAACATTTTTATCAACGACATTCTTTTCTTTTGTCACCATAAAAGTATGTATGATACTCTAGTATGTTTTAGGAATAGCAGCAAGAAAATGTTTTCTCTTTTTAATTTTATAACTCATTCTACCCCCAGTCTCATACAGTGTGAAAAGATATATTGCTCGTACGATTTGTTTTTTTTTATATAAGTTTTTACTAGTCTTTATGTTAAGCTCAGGAAGGTGGCCAAGTATAATGCTGCCAAGTATAGAGAAAATACGCCAAAATAAAACAATACCGAGTATTAGTATTTTAAAGAAGAAGTATTATATTCATTCTGTATAACATAAAAGTATATGCATAACAATACTTTTTGGACTACGAGTCTGTATAACAAAAACTAAGAATATTCAAGGCTAAATTTCGGAAAGCCTGAAAATCTTTGGATTTTCTTAAAATGTAGTGATATTTGAGAACAAAGTTATAACAAGAATTGCAAAAATTGGGTCGAGCGTAAACTTTCATAGATAATGATACTGAACATGTCGACCCGAACCTATAAAGTGGACATTATGGACTTTGGCTCGATATTGTTTACTCTTACGAATATAGGCAATAAAGCTAATTTGGACAACTTGTGTTGCATCTGACGAGATGGATGAAACACTCCCAAGTATTTGGATTACAAGTATTTTTTTACATTGTTGATTCATATAAACATAGGCTAAGATCTTAAAGATAGAATTTTGTAGTATGAAACCAGTGTATATATCAGCAAATGCAGCTGAGAGTAACTTTTTGCTAAGTGCATCGCTTTAGATGTTCTTTAAACATGAAACTATGGAATTATTTGAGTAAACCAGCCATGAAAAATTTGAATGAATTTGATACTTTAAAGATATATTCAAATCATTTCTAAATCATATGTATCCTACTTCTCATGCTACTGTCTTATGTTTATAAATGAGTCACTCAGTATCTAATGCGGCTAAATCCATTTTGTGATATTTTCTGATTCTTGTAAATTTTGATAGAATAAATAATATTCTTCTTATTTATTAAAGTATTTACTCGTTGCTTCCTTTTTTATATGACCTAGAAAAAAAGGAAGCAACGAGTAAATACTTTAATAAATAAGAACATTATTTATTTTATCAAAATTTACAAGAATCAGAAAATATCACTAAATGGACTTAACCGATTTGGCTTCTGAGCACGACTCAAATATCTCGAAAATTAATTAAATTATTAACAATCGTAGTTTAATAATGTTTTCATGCAAAAAACTGCGACAGTGTCTGAGGAAGCCTATCTCTTTTATGACTAGAGATTGTAATCGTAAACTGTATTGCGCAAATTGCATTTTACATAACTTGCAAATGAAATAATTGAATTGAACAACAAGATCCTAAATATAATTTAAATGATTGAATTTTTTCCATTCGCTCAAAACAGTTTTTGCTTCATTCAAAATTTTGAAAGAATATAATATACATTCCTTTTCAATGAACAATAATCATACACAAGTAGAAATTTTATTCAGTGAGCATAATCATCTTTTTTTAAAAAAATCAGCTTTTATTAATGACACTTTAATTTACTAAAGCAAATTTTAAAAAGGAGTTGGCATATATAAGGATTTCCCCCTTTTAATTTATAACACAATTCAAAAAACTTATAGCTAAAATGCGCTCGAAGTAGTAAAAAATTCACTTATTTATTTAAAATTCGGCGTTAGGATTTTAATCACTGGCGTGGCTACTTCTAAGGCCATGTATTAAAATTCCTTTGGGACCCTTTTTTAGATATGAGAACCATGTTTGGGGGACTGTAGATTCACATGTTGGAGCCCCTGTATCTTGAGGGCCCCGTATCATTGATATGGCTGTAGCTACGCCCCTGGTTTTAATCCTAAGTTTTATATTTCCTTTATAAAGGTTGGATGGGTGTCTTCTTAGTCATCCTTTGCGGTATAAATTCTCTTTGCGCTGGTAATCTTCTTGGATGGAGTTGGAATATTTTGCAAGATATATGGCCAGAATATAAAGAAGGAAGTATGATACCATATGCCGAAATCGGACACAGAGCCGTCGGATTATGGATGAGGTTAGTTTTTATGCTGACACATGACTGTGAACTTTAAAAACTTTTTAATACTTATAGGAAGCTTTTATTAAATAATTTATATACATGAATAATATCCACTTACTTTTTTTTTATCATAGAAACATCTCTCTATCTTCCTAAAATAGGCAAGGACGAATTATCGATACTCAGAGCAAACTTATTTTTATGGAAATTCTCCAGTAAAAATATCTAAAATATTTCCTCCGAATGACAGTATTTTTATTGTACACCACAAATTATCACGAATAAAATACTAAGATAAGAATATTTAAGCAGCAACACACAAAAATATAGAATTAGATGTTTTAGGGGTTAAAAAGGGTTTCAGGGGTGTTAGTTTTGTCTCGAGAGGTGAAAGTTTAAACCATTTTCAAACAGGTATAATTATTTTAAATTTAAATTAGATAATTCGAATCTTGTACACATTATTTACAAGGAATCGTGAATTCAAAAAAGTACAAAATGTTTGAAATATAATCATAATTTTAAAAATTATAAGCATATGAAAATTTTATAATAAATATTAAGTAATTTTTGCGTTGCGCACGCTATTTTCTAAAATAGTATCCTCTGATGTATAAAACTTTATAGAATTATAAAATGTATCATACTCTTTAAACTCTACATCATTTGAGAATAATATACCTTTTGTATTTCAAAATATTTGAAAAATATTGAAATTTTTTAAAAAAATTTTGAAAATGTAATTTTTTTTTAAAAATATAGTTTATAATTCTGTTTATATAAAAATACTACAGTGTAATAAAGATACGTTTAACTTTATAAAGCAACTTATAGCTAGTAATTAAAGCTACTATTTTAGAATATAGCATGTGCAACGTAAAACCTAATTAATATTTCTTATGGAAATATTTCTTATTTTCGTATGATAATAATTTTTAAATTATGATTAGATTTTAAACATTTTACACTTTTCTGAAGCCCCATTCCTTTATAAATAATGTGTAAAGGATTCGAATTTAAATTAATTTAAATTTAAAAGAATTATACCTGTTTGAAAATTGTTTATATTTTCAGCCCTCTAGAGAAATTTAACACCCCTGAGACCCTTGTAAAATTGGAATTTATAAAGGGTTTGAGGCTTAATCTCAAAGAGCAGAATATGTATATGCAAGGATAATTAATTTATAACCTAAACAAAATTATATTTTACCTTTTAAGACTTAGTTTCCCATCGTACATGAAAACATTCTTCAACCTTTAAATTCCACACACACAATCTCATCTAGCTCTCTTTTATGGTTTTATAGTCCACACTTTCCCATGCTTTACTCTCTATTCGAAACCTAAACTAAAAGATGATGATATTGCAATTATTGAAATCGAAAACTGTTGGTTTTGCACCACAGTAAGGTTATTGAAAGCTGTCTTGATGAACGAATAAAAAATATTTCCCGAAAAAAGTCTCCATTCTTCCTTCAAAACGTTTTATTTGTATATATACAGGGTGTCCAGGCTTAAAGTATCCAAAAGTTATGGCTTATTATTACGGAATTACGCCCCAGAATGCAATAAACTGTTCATTCATGGATTGGAAAACTCTCCGAGATTTTTCGGGTCTAGTCCGATCGACCGCACGTGCACGCATTACTCAGCAATTGCAGACGATAAACTTTTTACTCTGACTTCATTAGTAAAGACGTGGACGCCACAGCAAAAGGCGCAGTGCGCACTTTGGTTAACGGAATTTAAATCAGTCACACTTGTACGAACAGAATGGAATGTTGATCCTCCGATATCAAAATCTATTCAACAATGGGGAAAACTTTAAAGGAGACGGGAACTTTGGTATCTCGAACTGGCAAGTATCTTCAAGTTTTCGTGATGGAAGGCACTGCTGATCGTGTGCATGATTCCTTATGTAGGAGTTCTGATAAGTCTATTAGGCAAGCCAGTAATGCCATTCCATTCTGTTCGAATATGACGCTGCATACGCGTGACTAATTTAACTCCATTTACCAAAGTACGCACTGCAGCTTTTACTGTGGTATGTGGTTTATTAATAAAGATGATGTGTCCACATCTTTACTAATGAAGTCAGTGCAGAAAGTTTACTGTTTGCGATTGCCGAATAATGCACGCAAGTGCGGCCGATCGGACTAGACCTAAAAAGTCTCGGATAGTTTTCCAATTCATGGATAATTAGTTTATTATATTCTGATGGGTAATTCCGGAATAATAAGCCATAACTTTTGGATACTTTAAGTCTGGACACTCTGTATAGATAAATCGCAGTCATTATTAATGGAATGTTAACAAGTATCTTAGCTGTTTGCTGATAATTCTGTTTCATATTTTTGAAGTAATACAGTTGTTACTTTTTAATCCTTTTTATTACTAATGACTATTTTCCAATTTTTTAAGTATATTTATTTCTATTTAGAAATTTCGTTATGGTATCCCAGGTTGTAAGTCAGTTAACCCTCTCTATTGGATATTTATCAAATATCTCAAAACATGTAGAAGGGTCATCTGGTGGAGAGCTGAGGTTTTGTGACATGATGGTCTTAACTGTGTTTCTCATCATTCCTTTCACCTGGTTTCGTGCACCCAAGAACTTCTGGTATGGTACTATTTTTTTTTATCTTTCTAAAAATATTTTAATTGACGTCTAATGTAAGTGGTATTATCTCAACGATAATATGAATAATGGGTTCCTGATTGATTAATGATCTGTGTCCTTTCTACTCAAATTTGTTGTCGTAAAGAATAAGAAGATCTTACATTCAAATTCTTTACAGCGACATATATATATATATATATATATATTTCTATTTGTTTTGAAATTAAAATTATATTATATATATATATATATATTTCTATTTGTTTTGAAATTAAAATTATATTCAAAAACAATTGCGGTCCATCAAAAAATATTTATTTATGTTTCATATGTAAAGTATTGACTTTTTTTTAAAAAAGAGAGAGAGAGAAAGATTGAGATAATCGGAACTAAAAAGATTTAATGCTTTTATTTGGGACATATATTGTTGTAAAAAGTGTCTATGAGGGATGCTCTGAAAGTAAGTTTTGTCATTATCACTCGCAAGCCATCATCCTCATCTCGTCATAAACACTCGCAAACTTTACTGCTAAAACAAAATACTCAATGGCATCATGAACTATGCACCTTGCTCTATTTTTCATACAGTCACCACTGATATTGAGATGCTTATCGCGTGTAATCACTTCAATGAAACTACTCTGGTAAAATTTTGTGCTTTGCAATGCAAGAAATTCTTGCACAGAATGAAATGTTGTTTTCATTCGTGGATGTGGAGGACGCCCACTTCGACCTTCATCTCAACACTCTGCCTTCCTCCCCTGACATGTAGCATCAGTGACTAACCATTTAACGAGATATATGACCTCTTCACTATTCACGGTTTATTATACTTGAATAAATCATTCAGTTGGACAGATTTTATGTTCTAAAATAGAATATAATTGCTTACAAAGCTGCTTAATCTACGGTTTGCTATTACCCATTATTAAGAAGCTACAGATATAAAGTTATTGCCATCAACAGAAACGTAATATGTAGTACCTTACGGAGCCATACATTTCCTGTTGGAATTCATTTTTCCTTAATGGAAGACAAGGTGCTGTTCGCACATTTTTTCTGCAAATTGATTATAGTATGCTTGCATATAAAGTTATTCGAAAATCATGGAGACAAACTTTGTTTGAGTGAACCTGAAACATGTCTCAAACAATTTTGTATAGGATCATGTATGAGAAAACAAAGAGGAAATAGTATGAGACGCATAGAGGCACAAAACCTACACACATACAAAAAAAACGAGACATGAAAGGAAAACTATTTTTTTATTGACACACACCCCCACAACATAACCAACCTTCGATGGCACTTTTACAAAAGTCTCATTTTGACTTTCCTTGCTTTTAACAATCTTCAATTCTATGCATGGTAAATGGCAAAAAGCATATCGATATACCGTCGAAATTACTACGAAATAAGGAATTGCTGAAAATTAAATTTGGGCTGTTAACCAGGTTGAAAAATTTTGGCATGTCTTCTTTACCTCCTGGCTTCTATATAAATGGTAATAATCCTAAATTTTAGAACCATTATTATTCTTAACAGTCAACCGTCAAAAAATTTCGACGGGTTGGTTCCAAACATCTTCTTGACAGCACTGCAGTCGTCTTTGACGATCTTCAGTCCTAGGGGTAACAAAGTGCATGTCAATACACCGTCTATACATCATAGAAATTATTTCGAAGTATAGAGCTGTTGCAAATAAAAGTGTTCCATTATTGCCAGGTTGACAGACTTGGCACTTCATTTTTTCCCATACCTTCTTGTAAATAGTATCAAGTTTTTATCTCAAAGTTAATATTTTTCTTGACAGTCAACCATCAAAACACTACGACGGAGCTTTTCCAAACGTTTTTTTTACTGCACTTGCCTTTGACTATCTTCATTCCTATGAGGGACAGAGAGCATGTCGATACATCATATAAATTATTTCAAACTATAGAGTTGCTGTAAATAAATTTGCTCAATTCTTTACCAGATTGGTAGATCTGGGAATTCTCCATTTTCTTTTTATACATTGTAAATGTTGACTTTTCCTGCTTAAAAGTCCACTGTTAGAAAATGTTAGAGCAATAACTCTGGAATTCTTTACAAATATAGATGTTTTTTCTCCGATTTATTCCTCCATTATAAGAATCTGAAATCATTTCACTTTCAGGTTCTTAAAATATTTCATTCTAATCTCTTCCTTAGCAGGACATCTTTTTCAGATCAAAGTTTTTCCCACGAATCTTTTTGTTCATCCATTTTCTTTTTCAAGTAATAATAGAATTCTATCCAAATTTATATTTCTTAAATGTCAAGCCGGTCTTAAGAAAGGAATCCATTCTGATTTGGTGCAAAAGTTATAGACTCGTCCATATGGTTTTAAACTCACCCAGTATGATTCATTACAAAGTCTTTTTTGTGTACCAGGCTGAAGTAAGTATTGGGAAATATTTGGAAGAATGTTTCAATGATGTCTTGCATTTTTTTTATAAATTTGTTTCTATAATTTTTCATAAAAGGTATCAATTATCGGGGGGTGAGAAAAGGCTTTTGCTCGTGATGAGTTCTTTCTTTCCCCCCGTAACTGTTGAAAATGCTAGGGTGAAATCAATTTAGCCTGGATCTCCAAAGCTTCACAGAATTTAAAAATTTCTGGAGAATTTACAGTGGGAATTTTCTTTGCTAGTCTTTTCTTTCGCAGATTTGATACAAATGGCTCTGGATGTTTAACTGGATTCAATTCCGTATCGAATCCAAGAGCTTGACTCATTTTATGAACCATAAGACTATTCACTGTTATTGGAGGTTTGATATTCGTTGATGCTACTTGCGGAGTTAGGTTGTTTGAGTGCTTCTCCAGAGAAAAGTTTACTCTGATATTCAACTCTTTACACAACTTCTCTGATTGCACTGCAGGGAAACTGGATTTATCGCCTTCACATATTTTGAAATCGTACTTTTGTTTTTCTATTGGTGCAAATTTAACTTGGATATCCAAGGCCTCGCAGATCTTAAATACCATTAATGAGTGGACGAGCGGAATGTTTTTTTTTGCGATCTTAGGTTGCTTGAGATTTGGAGGCAAGGATTTCATATGAGAATCAGGTTTTGCACCGTGTTGCAGTAACAAATAGTGCTTAAGAAATTCGGCGATGGTAGCGTAGGTAAGAATCTGTATCAAATTGGGCAGATTCCCTTGCGTTAAAATCGCAAGAATGAAAGGAAGAAAGTAAAACATTCCCTCCAAAATCAAAGAAACAGTCATCGTTAAGATAATAACTGTATAAAATACCTTGAGAAAAGTTCAGCAATCACAATTCGCAAGATTCAATTCGTAAAATCACAATTCGCCTTTAAATTAGCAAATATTTTTTTAAATGAAAAACAAATTAACGATTTGATTGTTTCTCCACATTATTTGTTGCTGTGGTGTATTGTTTCGGAGTCACTGTTGCTTCAGAAATGCAACTATTATAGCAATAAATAATAGAAGATATATATTGTTGCCTTTAGTGTGTAAAAGGATATCGAGATTAAAAGGAATTGACAAATAATTCCCTTTTTAATAATATAAAATAATATTCTTTAAAACAAAAATGGGCAACAACGGAAATAAAATTATACATTTATTTCTTCTTAAATTAATTATAATTCACAAATTTTTAATGTTTAGTATAAAAAATATTCAATACATATGTTCTTCAATATATTTTATGTATAAACCGGTGCATACTATACTGCCCTTCTAACTATACACTTCTAAATATACTATATTTCTAACTATACGTTTCTATACCAGTGATTCTCAACCACTGTGATACGGCACTTTTATATATAACCGAATTCTTGAAGTGTGCGTGGTCATGAAATTATGGAAGTGTTGTTTTTCCAGTTTCCTTCTGCTGCTATATAATTATTTTACTTTCTTTTCCAAAATAGGCATGAGTTTAATCATTTTATAAGATTTTATTAAAGAGTTGATAATGAGATCATTCATATAAATTATATTTTCTACCTTTTCCCTTTTTAATGATGAGCATAAGAAATGATTGTACCCTTAACTTTTTAAAGCATAGGAAAAATGGTACATATGTTTGTGCTTTTGACATACGTGTTTCGATTTTGTTCTTCAATGATGTTATATAAGAGCAGTCTATGGCAATCTGAATACAGTCAGATGACGAAAGCAATAACTTAGTACTCTTCATATTACATTTTCAAATTATGCCATATAAGGACTTATATTGCCTCATTCTACTTAACGTTCAACAGCCCAAAATACGATTGTGATCTCGACAAGACTTTTTCTACTTTTCAATTATTATACAACAGCTAAACAAATATTGTTTTTATATCATTTCCCAAAAAGAATAAAAATACTGCACAATTATGAATTAAATTAAGTATTCATCATGAATTTGAATTATTACGTGCAGTTTCAATTATTCTGCCAGTTGTACTATACAGGGTGATTCATAAAGAAATGTGTCCTTTCCAGAGGCTGCAAAACAACAACAGTCAAAGACATGAACCGCCTCAACGAACTGTAAGGTATGTGTATTCTGCACGCACCCGCAGGAAGTGACTTACCAGGTGTATGCATACCAAATGAGACGATTGCTATCAGATGTCGCTACACATATATGCAGACAATACGAAACAGTGAACGTGATTTTTTTATAGTTTGACCTTTGATACTCAAGTTTAGTTTACATTGGGACGAGTTTCAGCGTGCATTGTATTTTTTTACTGTGTTGAAAATGTCGAATTTTATGCCTTCCGACCACGATTTGCGGACAGCATTAATTTTTTGTTACCATCTGAAGAAAAATGCTGCGATTCGCATCAAATGCTTGCAGAAGCATACGGTGGCAATGCTCTGAGCCATGCGCAGTGCTACAGGTGGTTTGAAAAGTTTCAAAATGGTGATTTCGATGTGAGGAACGAGAAGCGTGGCAGACCAGCAAAAAATTTGAAGATGCTGAATTGCAAGCATTACTCGATGAAGATGATGGCCAAACGCGCAAGAACATCTTGCAGAACAATTGAATGTTAAACAGAGCACTGTTTCCCGTCATCTCAAAGCAATGGGCAAGATAATAAAGGTCGGTAAATGGGTACCACACGAGCTAACGGACCGTCAACAGGAAAACTGGGCGATGAAAAATGGATTTATTTTGAGAATCCCAAGCGTAATCGATCGTATGTTGACCCCGGACAGCTGTCCAAATCGACCGCAAGACAATGCTGTGTATTTTCTGGGATCGGGAGGGCCCAATCTATTATGAGCTTCTCAAACCCGGCGAAACCGTTAATACTGATCGCTACAAGCAACAATTACTTAATTTGAACGATGCTATACTCCAAAAACGTGAGAAATACAAGAAACGGCAGCGCAAAGTGATTTTGCTTGATGACAACGCACCTAGCCACCGTGCTAAACCGACCAAGGACATCGTTAAGGCGCTCGGCAGGGAGCCCTTCACGCATGCGGCTTATTCCCCAGACTTGGCTCCTTCCGATTACCACCTATTTGCATCATTGGGACACGCATTGGCTGACCAGCGCTTCACTTCTTACGAAAACGTCAAATCTTGGCTTGATGACTGGCTGGCCTCAAAAGACTGATCATTTTTTGGCGTGGTATTCACAAATTGCCCAAAAGATGAGAAAATGTGTAGCTAGTGATGGATATTATTTCGAATAAAGAAATATTAACAGTTTTCGCAAATTTATTGTGTTTTTTATTAAAACAATCGTCTCTTTTCATTTGCATACACCTGGTAGGCCATAATGTGCATGCTATATGACAAGTTAATCGAAATGGCGGCGTCTCAGTGAACGAGGTATTTTGTGTTCCTGAATTTAGCGAAACGGAATCTGAAACTGCTGTGCAAGAGCATTTTCGAACATATTTCGGAAAAGAACCTTCGGCTAGAAAATCTATCAATCATTTGCACGAAAAATTTAAAACGGTGGGCTGTTTGAGCAAACGTAAAAGTCTTAGACGACTGACTGTATCGCAAGATAGAGTTTGCAACAGATTTTTTTTTACAGTATGTCACATAACCAATGACCATCTAGAAGTACTGACTTAAAACCTTACATACAGGACGAGGTATCGACGTATTCATCTCTCACTTTCTAGTGATTTAAAATAGAGTTGACGCATATACCAGCCGCTGTCGACGGATTTGATTCAGATACCTTAACACGCATTTGGGAGGAAATGAATTACCGGCTCAATGTGTGCCGTGTGACTAAGTGTGCGTCCTCTCTCTTAGGCACCTAGATACGTGGGAAGTGGGGAAGATGGAACATCTACGGTAATACACGAAAGGTTAGGAGACTATTAAACTCGATCCTCACTTCATAAAGGATCTATCCGATTTAATTAATATCAATTTAATATCAGTGAATAATCGTCACTCAGTTTCTTCCTAATAAATCTCAAACCACAATAATTCAAATATTATACCTGTTAGTAACAATCTCACCTGATTCGAATATATTTCCTCTCCTACTCTCTTTTTTAGCTAGAAAACTTCGACTATATATAGTAAGTTAATTTGAATATCACGATTTTCTTCTTCCGAAGAGTTGGTTGTGAATAACGCGAATTGATAGCCCAAAGATTTCCCAAGAGGATTGGTTATAGGGTTGCGGATAGATCCGTCACAATAGAACATCTGCGACTGTCTCTAATAAGACTTAAAATAATCCCGTTTAGTTCTTTTACAGTTAACATATAGTATCTTGTGTTGTTCTTGATTTATAGTGGATTGAGACAGTATACCTCTTTATAAAATAATCACCCTGCATATTAAACACTAAACCAACTAATTTTTTTTCATAATTCGGAACTACTTAAAAAATTTTATTCATTGACCATTCGTTTCAAAACTTATTATTACAAAAAAGCAGGATGGAAAAAAATTTTCTATAATAAAACTTAAGTTTTTAACCCGTGTGAGATAAACTTATATACTGTTTCAAACTCTTATCGTTTTAGGTTTTTGGCCGTTATAGATGTGTCGAGCAACTTGCTTTACATGATTTTTCTTCTCATTGGTTTGTTTATGGATAAGGCAGCAATTGGTCCTGTTAAGTATCCAGAGCCTACATTTTCGACTCTTGTTTTATCTTTTGGTCAATTGATGTTCGCATACTCTGGAGGGGGAGTGTATCCTACAATTCAAAATGACATGAAAGACCCAAGACTATTTCCGTTATCACTGTTTTCAGGATTTTTGGGTAAGACGTCATGTATGCAATTGTTTTAGGGATTTAAAATACGCTTGTAAAGAAAATGAATTTTTAATATGACTGACGTTTATCACTAAGAATAGTATCCAGAATCCCGATAACTTGCCAGCGTAATTGTACAATGAGTAGTGATATCTGAATCAGGCAAAAAACTAAATTTTACGTTAATAAGCTAAATTCATGTGACGTCATAGTCACATGATGAATGAAATCAAGTGTTTACAATCAATCAGTTCATGTTCTTCACTGTTGCTAACTTTTGCTTTGTGTAGATTCTTTTAAAAAGTATTTATTTGTAAACAATAATAATGTACATAGGTAATTAAAGTGCCCTTCATTTTAAAGTATACGTATAATAAAAGTACTTTTTTTAAATTTTGAAAAAATTTTCGAACAATTTTAATATTTGAACATTTTTATCCAAATATCAAATCTAAAATTTTATTTTAAATTTTACAAGTAGAACAACAGGTACAAGTCTAACGACAGATTTTAATTTAATGATAACACGGGATTGTATTTATTCTGTGACCGTTGTGAATATAGCCTATAAAAAGTCATACACTATCCAAAGAAAAAAAGTAAAGAGATTCTGAGTTTTTCAACTAATAAAAAATAATCAGAATCAGAAACATTTGGAACTGAAGTAAAAATTCTTTTTAACAAAACAGGGTCTGCTAATTAGAGAGTAAATGATGAAACGAAATAGATAAGTTTTACATCTCTTGGTATGTCAGCGTATAATGTTATTTTCGATGTGAGTAGAGTAGCAAATATTGCTGCATTCTCGTTGAAAAACACAGTTTATACAGCTGCCAAGAAAATGTACTCCTGAATATTCTAACAGAAATGATATTTAACAACGAAATTTTCAAATAGCGATTCTATATTAAAGTATCCGATTACATTCGGAACCGTGATTTTAAAAAAGCGCATAAATGGATAATCTTCATGATATTTAGTGTCACTTAAATTAGAATACATGTATAAAATTGTTTTAAGGACATTATGACAAAAAAATTATTTAAATACAATATTTTGGCAAAAAATTAACTTAGAACAACCTTTTTTCAAAACGTTCTCCTGTTATAAAAATGCTTCTATAATAATAACATTTTACTTATATAAAGTAAAGACTTCTCCAGAGAGTATGAACTAGGATTTTTGAAAAATTCACATTATTTTCAGAGTTACCCCCAATTGAAATAATTATCGGCGTTTTTTTCTTAAAATTTCTACCCTCTGTTGTAGTAAAATATGGATAAATCCACTTCTAAGTTATATATTTCAAAAATCCTAGTTCAGCCTTTGTACAGAGGTCTGAGATATATACAGGAAAAATATTATTATAATAAAACATTTTTCATAAAAGAATAAGGTTTTAAAAATTGGTTATTCTATGTTCATTTTTTGTCAAAATATTGTACTTAAATAATTTTTTATTGTAATAATATTCTTAAAACAATTTCATACATGTATTCTAATCCAAGTGATACTAAATATAAATATTATCCATTTATAAGCTTTTGCAAAACCACGGTTCCGAACGTAGTCGGATACCTTAAATAACACATTTGAAAATGGCAATAAACGTAGAGGTGTTTGGCGGAAAGAAAGCGAAATTAACAATTTAGTACAATATCTTGATGGAAAATGATACCTTGAACGTCATTACATTTTTCAGTTATGCAAAAGGGGATTACAATAGATTTCGATCGATTTTTGCCAATCACTGTTCTATCTAGGAAGTGAGATTGACTTATGCCTGGAAAAGAAATGCATTCCGCAATTACTTATCTTGCAGATGTTTTGAAGGTCTACAGCAAACATTATAATGTCTTCCTGCGTTTCAACGACGTTTATGTTCCATAATTTAATACAGGAAATTAATTTATATTCATTTGAAATATATCATTATTTCGAATAATATAACATTTATTTATTATTTTTCTCTAAGTTGAAGGTAAAAAACTGTATTTGTATCCTTAAAAAATGCTTTTTCAAATGATTTCCTTTAAAGAGGCCTATTTTATGTGTCGTTTTAAGTTTATTTACTTAAAAGCTCAAATTTCCAAGTTTATTTCAAGTCAGTGATTGGAGCAGCTCTGCTTTTGACCGAAAATATCTTTCTTAAGGTTCTTAAGGATGATATTGACATTCTTTCCCTGAGTTTGTCTTTTTTTACTTACGGATGTTTATCGTACATATTATGTTTGAATGAAAATGCACATCTCAATCAAAGATATTCCAAGCAAATCCTTAGCTACAATAGAAAAACCCTTTTTTTTTCAAGTAAAGCAATTTTTTTAATGGGCTGCATAATGGCGACTAAGCCTTTGCAGACACGGCAATTCCAAAAATGTGAGAACCAATTCTTGGTTGCACCATCTAGTGGCGGCTCTTGCTACTAAACATGCTGCTGAACAAGGCTGCATAAGTTCAGATATTTTTCTGATTTTATTTGTATAAATCTCTGATATTTTATGAACAGTTTAGTTTTCCGCTTGGAACTCATTCATTTTATAGGTGTAGTGATTTTAATTTTGATAAATGAGAAATATCCACTTAAAATAAAAGTCTTTTACAAACTATTTTATATTCAGATATAAATATCATACTTGAAGACTGTGATATTAATGACTTTAATTATAATTAAGAAAATGAAATGGAAGTGGCTTCTAATAATAATCATTTTAGCATTATAATTTCGGAAATATCAAATATTGTGACCAAATCGATGATGAATCAAATCACTCGATCGATTTTGTCAAAACTTCTGCAATATAGATATGTCGAAAATAATCCAGGGAGGTCAAATTTATCACTAAATTTTAATTACAAATTCATCTTCTTTACATTTTATTAATTAAATTATTATTATTTTCTCAAGATATTTCCCCAATACTGTAACGAATGAGTAATGTTACAACTTAATTCGTGTTGTTGGTAAATGCGGATAATAAATACGCAAAATAAATTTAAAAGAGTAATAAAATGCAATTAATTTTAAATTTACTTAATTTTTCTAGTATTGTACCATATGAAATTCGCAGATCACAGTTAATTTAAACTTATCGGATTATGAGTTTTGTGTAAAATACTAATTTTACTTTAAATGGACTCGATTCATCTCACGTCATAATCACACAGAACTATACGCTCAACAAATTCCTACGTGTTTGATCGATTGAGTATTTTGGCTGCATTTTCGTATTAACATCTCTACTAAAACTTAACAATAAAATCCTTTCTTTCCTTTAAGGTGACTGCCTACCTAGAAAATGTCGTTTTTCGTCTACATAAGGCATTTTTTTTTTATTTCAAAATCTTATAGTTCGAGCATTTTTCTTTTCAAACCACTTTTTCTTTTTCCTTTACGCGAAAGAGAAATAAAGTTATAGTGATTTTTAAAAATATCACTCTATGCAAAAGGGCGGTAATATAAAACTTTAAATGCGTTTTTCTCAAAATTATGTTTTCGAACCAGATACATGATATCTTAAGAACCAAACCAGATAACGTTTTGAAATTTTGTGGAATGTTTATTATACTGTTTTTCATAAAGTGGACCATAACTTTTGTTGTAGGTTAAATATTTTTTAATTTAGGGTAGTTTTTATAAAGAAAAACTTAAAAAATATCAAAATTTTCTTATATAGCCGAAATTTTCAGCCAAAATTTTCATATTATTTTGTCTGTAATTTTTTTTGTATTTTAATATTTCTCTTAGATTTTGGCTCATTTTGAAGAGTATCGTAATATGTATGTTGTGTATAAAAATTATGACAATTGTATTATAAATTTTTATACAATGTTACGCGTTTTAGTAAAAATTTGGTATAATTTCCTTGGAAACAACCAATTTTTCTAAAAGTACAATATTTATTTAAGAAATTTTATGTATTTACATATTTTTTTTTTTATTTTTCTTCCGAAAAACACTCAATTTGTTTCAAAAATTTGTTTTTATAAAAAAAATAGGTCCGAAGGTAGGCAGTACCTTAAATTAGAAAAAAAAAATAATAAAATTTTCATTTTTATGCATTATTGATAGCTTTACAGATTTTTTTAAAATTTCACATTTATATTTCTTTATTTTTATTGCAAAATTAACAATTTGTTAATTCTCGGAAAACCTATCATTAAGTGAAGGTGCTTGGCGATCGATTCCGGTCGCCAAAAAAATTGACATCGCCAAGGACCTCCTCTATCTACACTTAATTTTTAAGTATAAAGGATTTTATTCAATTGAACGATCCATAATATTTTGAAACACAATGTGCCTGTCAAACTAATTACTAAATCTAAAAGTATACAAAAACACAACACACGAGGTTAAAGAACAGAAGTATAAACTAAGCTTAAATCTAATACTGTAAACAAAAACTATGTATTTATTCAATAATTATGCAAAAAGCAAAATAATAGAAAAGAGAGTACTTGTACTCTAAATAGCAATAGAGTACTCTTTTTAAAGTAGTCTACTACTAGTAGAGTACTTTAAATTTGAATATAAGAAAAATCGACGGTTAGCACACAACCACAAGTTTAATACAATTAATAACTGTTATTGTTTATATGATAATCACGTGACAATTGCTAAACGATCGCTGCGCCCTCAGGTGATGAATCGACCCCAGTACCATTGTATACGTTTTAACTCCGAATTCAAGCCTTAGAAAATTAAATTAAATTCCATGGAATTCAATCTTTTCCCAAGACAATTCATACTTTCAACAACAAATTGAGACATCTAGAAAACTAAGGAATGATCCAGCAAACTAAAAATTAAATTTAATTAATTCAACATACATTTATCAATAATAACTAATTATTTAAAAATTATGCCAAAAGAAATTGCTGAGAGCTTACATATATTGCCAATTCAGCACTGGCACCATTTTGTTCATTCCATCCCCACACCCATTTATTTTAAAAATAAGATAAAAACAGAATATTTTTTTAAAAGTGATGTATTTTCTTTTTAGTTATTTACTCATTTCACGTGCCTTTAGCCATATTGGGCTACGCAGCGTACGGAAAAGGAATTAAACGAGATATAACGATGAACTTGTGTGTGATGGAAAATAAAAGGTTACGATTGACTGCGTATGATTTTCCTTTCATTCCGCATAGCCATGATTGTTTTTTTACTCAACGACATTTTAAAGATAATTTTTTCAATAATGCACTAAAAATAGAATAAAAGTATTAACAGTAAATATTTTTATTGGCTTAAAGTGTAAAAAAAAAGGTGCTTCTTGGCAAAGTTGGCGGGATATTTTGGGTGAAAGTTCAAGGTGGGCGATACTAAACTCTAGCCTTATTTTGTTGAAAAACAAAAAGTATGATAAAAACGACTGTTGTAATGAACTAAAATTGCACCTTCTTCATCCCTGAAATATTTCATTTGAAAGATTTAGGAGTGTGCTGCCTTCATACCAAGCTTATAGATCTTGTGTTTATCCAAGCTTGTGTTTATAGATCTGAAAGAGGACTGATTCAAATTTTGCACAAGTGGGGAGCTAGTAATGCCACTTTGTGTATGCAGATCAAGTGTACTTTAAATATGCGCTGGAAAGTTTGCTAGCATTATTTGTTGTTGAGATTTGACATAGTGAGTTGATATAAGTGAAGAATGCCTTTCAGAAGCCATTCTCAACAGATCCCTGATTTTGAATGTAGCTGTATAATACGTCTAAGGGAAGGGGGGTTTTCTTTCGGCGGTATTGCAGAAAGACCTGGTAGGAATGTGTTTACTTTGCATTGTTTTGTTATTGAGTACATTTATGCTGCGACAAACTGAAAAGTACTTGTTGACTGAAATACAGCAAAATCGTGTGATTGTATTGAAATTGTGTATATTGGTTCTATGTGTAACCTTTTTAAAAATGTTTGATTACATGAGCATTTGAAATTTTTAATCTTCCTTTCTTCAATACAGTTCTAGTCCAAATTGTTTTGACTTAATGAGTACATTTTAGAAAAAAATTGTCTAGGTTTATAAAATATGTGTAAAAAGATTTGTTAATGATTCATGTTGACATATGAATTTTTTGTATTTTCTTTTTAGTTATTTACTCATTTTACGTGCCTTTAGCCATATTAGGCTACGCAGCGTACGGAAAAGGAATTAAACGAGATATAACGATGAACTTGATGGAAAATAAAAAGTTACGAAGTATAGCACGCCTCTTACAATTTCTGAATTTAACTCAACTAGCAACGACGCTTGTGATATATTTAAATCCAACATTCCAAATATTTGAATATCTTCTAGAAATTCCAAGAAGTAAGTGAAAATATGCTTTTTTTTAATATGAATCAAAATATTCAATCATTTTATCCGTCGTATATGTTTATACACGACAGATAAAATGAGTTAGAGTTGGTAAAATTTGATTTCGTTGTGTATACTAAGTGTAGTATAAGTTTATATTCATGAAACTATATCCATGAATGGAAACTTAAAAATTTTATCTTTTTTTGTGAATAATGGCACACAGGAGAAAATAATTAATCCTAACAATAACACATAGTTATACTAAATGTTATATTCAAGTAAAAAGTAAAGAAAAAATTAATTCTGTTCCAACATTTAATTTATCTACGTACACGAAATATCACCCAGACAGTATAGTGGTTAGTGATGTTGTGCAGTAGGATCTAGGTTCGAATCCCGGAGGAGACACGGACATTTGTAAAAGTATAATACCTTCGAGAAGAACTAAATATTCATCGAACGAAAGTCATCTCGTGAGGTTGAGGGGAGGAGTGATAAAAGGACCATGACCATCCCACATTCTCCCTCAAAACTGGAGTGAAAACGTATTGTCACCTGTTTGATGCTCAAATCTATGGCTAGCGATAGACGTAATTTAGACCCTTTCCACGATGAATTTCGTGGGCTACGATCTAACACCGTCAATCAAGTGGCACCAACAACAACAGCATGCACGAAACAAAATTTTCTCAAATTACCCCACTTACGGGAAAAAAATCCCAACACCAAGAAAAAATTATTGCAAAGTAATGAAATTTGGACAATGTGCAATTTTGTCTAATGAACATGTTTAATTAATTGAATTTTCGATCACGAGTTAATTTAAGCTCAAGTAAGTGCATTTCAAATGGGAAATGCCGGCCACAGGAAATACATTAACAGCCGGTGTAACCTCCAGAATTTTGAATACAAGCGTGGTTGCATTGTGTCCTACAGGTATCGAATGTCACTTTGTGGTATGGAGCTTCATGCTTCTTGTATTTATTGTGTCTATACTTTAGATGGTCAGTGCTGGCTGTAGAGGATGCTCGAGTTATCGTCCAATGATATACTATACGAGTTTAATAGGAGATAGATCTGATGATCTCGCAGGCCAAGGTAGCATGTCAAAACTCTGTAGAGCCCGTTGTGTTACAACAGTGGTGCAAGGACGAGCATTATCCTGTTGGAAAACTCCCCCTCGTATGTTGTTCATGAATGGCAGTACTATAGGTTGAATTACCAGACTGACGTACACATTTGCAGTCAGTGTGCTTAGGATAATCCCAAGAGTGATCCTGCTGTCTTAAGAAATTGGTCCCCAGACCACACATGACTCCAGGTGACTAAGCCGAAGATAGTTTGGTTGAAGGCGTTCCCCTGACCTCCTTCTGACCAAAACACGGCTATCACTATCAAGGCAGAACCTGTTTTCACGAGAAAGCACAATAGATATCCATTTCGTCCTCCAATGAGTTCTAGAATGACACCACTCGCGTCGTAAATGGCAATGCCTGGAAGTCAGTGGAATACACGCTACGGGGCACTTGGCTCGGATCTTTCCTTGAAATAACCGATTTCTAACCGTTGAGTCACTGGGGTACCAACTGCTGCTGGAATTTCTGTCCCAGACGCAGTACGATGCGCCACATCTGTTCGCCGAATATGGCAGTCTTCCCTTTCAGAAGTGCCACGTGGCCTTCGGGAACCCGGTCTTCTTGAGGCAGTACCATCTCTTGACCACTGCTCTCAACAATCATGCACAGTGAATGCATTCCGGCCATGTCTTTCTGCAATATCGTGGAAAGCAAATCCTCCTTCTCGTTGCCCTATTACACGACCTCTTTTAAACTCGGTAAGCTGTTGATAATGGGTTCTTCGTCTTCTTAAAGGTATTTTTGGTTAAAATAAGCTCAATACGCGCGTGCGCGTCAAATTTCATAGACAAATAATACTCATGAACTTAAAAGCACGCATTTAAAGCAACCCTTATTTTTCAAGTTGTGAGTGGCTCTACTTGTGTCACACTAAGCGCGAATTTTGAATCGATGTCCTCTTTCATTTGTATAAACAGACCTCATATATAAATTGTGTTTATCTAAACAAGTCTTTTTTGATGTTGGGACTTTTTTTCAACAGTGTATAAGCATGACTACATATCAAGGTTAGTCGTATGCATTCTTAGCAGTTTTGTCAAATCATGATAATTTTTCTCGAGTTTTTCTATTTTTTTTAAGACCTCACACTGTTAAATCTATCTTTTTCCAATGTTAAGTTACTCAGTCTGACACAATTATGGTATCTTTTGTTACTTTCAATCATACATAAAAATATTTTTTAGTTAGAGAAAATATGTTCATGTGACGCATGCATACACAAATACACAATGGGTAAAAAAGCTTATATATGAGAGCCAAAGTTACTGATAAATTATCATTATATATAACTTTGTTTCATAATTAATAGAAAGATTTATTTCGGCGAAACAAAACATTCTACGAAAACGTTTCCATATGCAACATGTTAATCAATTTTGACCTCTTACGTACCTGCCTCGCAGTAAAAACTTTTGATACTTGGTAATATATACAAGAAACTATCGAGGAGCATTAAACCACACTCTTAATAGGCTAAGTCCTGTTGCTATCGAAATCGGATAAATGCTGATAGCCATTTTTCCTTCTTATACAAGATATAATCTTCTCCCCAACAACCAACATTCAAATGCGATTTCTGTGTGATAATGAAAATGTCATTTTTATATGAGATTTTAAAACACAATAATTCAAAATTTTTATTTAAGCTGTTCTATGTTAAATAAAATCTCAAATTTAGTATATGAGTAACTGAATTCGTCTTCTTGTACTCGTAAGTTTGGAAGTTGATTGTATTTATCTGAAATAGCAATTTGCTGATTGTAAAGGAATTAAGTGTTATTTATCTTTTTTTAAGGGCTTGGATACAAAAGGTGTTTGCTTCGGTCGGGTCTATTGTTTCTTGTTTTCATCATAGCTTACGCATTGCCATTAGTCTTAGAATTGGCAGAAATTTTTGCAATTATCTTCGTCGGCTTATTAACTTGCGTTTTTCCAGCCATTTTCTATGGTTGTCTCATTTACAAGAAAAAAACGAAGCTTGTTGGAAGGTTTGTAATTATTTTATTTTTTCACTTACTATTTTTTTATTTATATTTTTCGAAGTTTTAGAAAATTAAAAAAACAATATTACATATAACACACAGGATACTTTATACATTTTTCCTATATACATTATTATCAATTGTTTGGTTCCTGTACATTAATGCACTATATTATTTGTAAGAAAAACATTTGAATCGAATATTTCAAAATTTTAATTTAAATATTTTTAATACTAAGAGAAATTTGAAAAGAAATTATTATTTATTAGGATATTTATATATATATATATATAAATATACTCTGCTCAAAACAGTTAAAGGATATTGAAGTTTCTGGTGAAACTTGCGATTGGGGAATTATTTAGATGACTGATACATGATCGGCAGTCATAGTAGGCTATATGAAAAAAAAAGAAAGAAAAAAGTTCGGCAAAAAAAGCCTTTTGTCGAGAATTCGGGAACCAAAAAAAAAGGGGATACTATTTGTGCCTAAGAGAAAAAACGAGCATAAAAGTGTTTCCTCGAAGAAAAATCATTTTTAATGGGGAGTAGATTTTCCCCGGACGTCCATCAACGTTGTTCACCTTTGAGACATGGAATCAGTGAGTCTATTAATGAAGAGTCTGGTATTCTGTTTCATTTCTCCAGGATGGCCTTTTCCAGTTCTAAGATAGTTTGGGAGGGATGTAGGCGGCCACTGCTTAGAATCTCCCAAACATGTTCTATTGGGTTCAGGTCCGGAGAACACGCTAACCATTTCATTAGTGTGATTCCTTTCTCGAAAAGGAAACCATCTGCCAAATTATCATGATTTGGTCTGCCATTATCGTCAATTAACATGACGTCTTCTCCAATTGCTGCTGTGTAAGGGACTACAATACGTCTTTTGGAGCTCATCCGTATATATCGGCGACCTATCAGAGCTCCAATTAAAATAATGTGAGATCGGTGTTCCGATCAATGGAGATGCCAGCATATACCCTCCACCCCACACACTACCAAATCTGACACTTTCGAGCACGAACGCACGATTGTTCCTTGTGACACTTTCCCTCCAGATGAATATGCGTCTATTACCAGGATGAACAGAAAAATGGGACTAGTCAGAGAAAAGAATATTGCGCCTTTTATTTCTCCTCCAGTTTACATGCTCTGTTGCCCATTCCTTGTGGGCGTGACGGTACCTTGCTGTTAACGTAACATAAAACATTGCTAGGCGAACATAGCAACCTACTACGTGGAGCCGGTTGTGAATAGTTTGTATCAGAACTTAGTATATACTAGTAGCCGAGCGAAGATGTTGTTGAAGAAGAGTGATATCCTTTTTCGGCTTCTCCGAGACGTTAGAGTTAAGTATTGATCTTCAATGAATATTGTAGCACGTCTACAACCTTGCCTTGGTCTTTGGCCTGCATTTTCAAGCCTCCAAAAACGTTTCTGTACCCTGGAAATCACATTTTGGGAAACTCCAGTGGTTTCTGCTACTTTGGCTTGTGTTTGTCCTCCTCTAATCGACTATCAACTCTCTAAGCTTCTGATTCGGTTAACTGATTTCGATGAGACATCGCACTCATCGAAACAACGAACTTACTGAATGTCGATCATTCTTTTCTGCTTTGTCTTTCATTAAATTCAAAGTTAACTTTCATTCGCTGCCGCTTAATATTCACTTTTGACTTCAAACTCAAAATTTACATACTCCGAAGTTTGAAAGCGAGAAAATATAGCATTTGTGATATTTTCTCCCATTTTCTGCAAAAGGAAAGAGAGGGAGAGAGAGAGAAAGTTATTTATACCATTTTTTACGTAAGATTTACTATTTCTTTTAATTGTTTGGAGCAGTGTTTATACAGTGGTGGCAAAAAATTCTGCCTAATTTATGTTGCCTAATTTTTGTGTTTGACTTAAGTTTTTGGTTGTGAAATATAGTCATGCTATTTTAACTTGTGCGTTGTTGATTCTAATGTGGTTTTTCATGCTGATTTCAAATTTGTTGCTAGTTTTTTTTAAACCCTCAAGTATTTTTTGCAGTACATTTGTCTGAACACAATAATGTGTGATATGTACAGAATAAAACAATATACAATAAAATAATGCACTTAGTAGAATAACAAAATGTTTACAAATACGGGTCTTCTAATATGCATATTTTAATTATCTATTGAATTTAATAATCATTAGAAAATTATAATAGTAGAGATAATAAAAATATAAATTTTTGGGATTATTTTAAATCACAAACAATGCTTTACTTAAAGAAATGAACTTCAATGCAAACCCAAGTTTTTAAAATATTAACACATAAAGGTAAAAAATTATGTTACTTGTTTGTTACCATCACAAGTAATATTAAATACTATTATTAATAGCATAAATGTCAATAATTTAACTATAATTTAGTGGCGAAGATATCAGGACTCACATTTGATAAACAATACATCAGTAATTGATAGTTCTATAAACAGTTGTGCTGCATAGATGGTTCAGTGAGGTTGAAGTCAATAATTGTTACGTAGCTAAATGATTGTCATTCGATTATCGACTTATTTTGCTGATTAATTGCATTAAATTTTACTATTGTTGTTTATACTATTTTTTATACTGTTCATAAGACAGTGATGATTTTAAATAAGAGGAAATTTTTAGTACTTTTCCGCTTCACCGGCACAAATCTCGCCAATCAGGCTTCATTGACAACACACGAAACAGAAAAAAAAACCCGTTATAGATGTTAGTTCTCATTGGCTTTTATCTATTTTTGTTGTATTATGAAAAAGATGTTACTGATAAGAAAAGGCAGCCACTCTTGCTTTGAAATGTGGTGATAAAAGGTTACCAGTGGGAGTTTTCCACTTGGTGTCGGTTGTATCCTTTTTTGGCGACTTCATCGCTTGAGACGGGAAAACAGAGAAGTACAATTTAAAAAAAATGCAGTACATGATATTTATAAGGATGTATTCGGTTAATGTTAAATAATAGGAGCCGAATTTGGAACATTTTTCAGATATAAAAGAAATGAAAAATTAATATACATTGCTGGACAATTTATAAGGACGGATCACAAATTGCTATGTAGCATAACATTAAGCGAGACATGAGGCCTAGTAGGATAAAATATAGTTGCCACACTGCTCAGACATTAGAATAAAGAATATTTATTGTTCTGGAAAGTACAAAAGCTGTGAAACATCTGAAAGAAAAAAAATGTTCATTTGATCTGCGTACGGAGAAATGGAACAATGCATCTAAAAGTCAGCAGGCACCTTAAAGAAAGGGATCAGTACGGATATGTCCACCGTGGAGTGTGATGCAACATTCCACACGTCGTACCATACTTTGCACAATATTATCCAGCAGCTGTTGAGGCAATTTATCCCATTCCTCTGTGAGTGCACGGATGAGGGCGTTCTTGTTTGTCGGAGGATAGTTTCGACCAGCAACCTGCCTCCCAAAGCATCCCACACATTTTCAATGGGGTTTAGATCTGGAGAACGCGCTGGCCATACGAGACGTTGAATACCCTCGCTATCTAGACAATCCTGAACAGCGAGTGTTCGATGACATGTTGCGTTGTCGTCCATACAAACAAATTTATCACCGACAGCACCACGGAAAAGACGAACATGAAGAAGTAGAACTTCATCAATGTATCGTTGGACCGTCATAGTCCCATTCGCAACCACATGTAGGCGATGCGGCCATTGATCATGATGCCGGCCCACACCATGATACTGCATGTAGGATATCGGTCCTTTTCCTGGATATTTTCTGGACGATAAGCAGTACCACTCTCGCGCCAGATCAGTTGGCGTCTACAATCCGATGACAGACACTGAACCTACTCTCATCTGAGAATAGTACGCATGCCCAGTCCTGTTCAGTCCAATTGTGATGCTCACGACACTATTGCAAACGGGCAGTACGGTGCTGTCTGGTCAATGGGACACACACAACAGGTCTGCGTGCGTATAGTCCTCCTCCCCTCAAACGTCTGGCAACAGTTTTTCGGGAGATCTGCTTTCCTGAGGCAGCAAGAAACTGATTTGCCACCTGCTGAGCTGTGGTGTGCCTGTTCCTTTTTGCTGATATAGGACGATATATCTGTCTTCTGCAGGCGTCGTACTTCTAACACGACCTTCCCCGTGCCGTCTACTACACATTCCAGTAGTTTTAAATGACTTCCACAGCCGTGAAACAACGCTGTGAGCGATGTCGAACTCCCTGGCAACATCTGTTATTTTTCGCCCTTCTTCGATCTTTCCAATAATTGGGCCACGCATAAAATCATCTATGTGATGTCGGGAAGACATGCCAAAAATTTTAAGTTCGTCTATTAAATCTTTCCTGTAAAACTTTGACTTGAAACAACAACTGTCCACACGCGTCAAAACCTTTAAAGCTCTTATGAACGCTATCACGTGATGAACAGACGTGTAAAAAAATTTGCATACTCATACTTCTTCTTACTAATATCTCGCACTTATTCTAATTTTCCACATTTTGCTTCCTTTCATTTTGTGGTTGTTATGGATGATAGTGTTATCCGTCCTTAGCAATTGTCCAGCAGTGTAATATTCTGGCTTCACTATCCTTTAGAGCAGTGTTGCGCAAACTTTTTTCGACTGCGACCCCTTTTTGTAGAGAGAAAATTTTTGACAACCCCTAGAGATAAATGTTCACAAATACGATGTAAATAGGTGCATTTCTTTCGTTTTATAGAATTAAAAATTCATCATTTCTGACACATATTAATATTAATTATAATTTAAAGAAAATATTTTTTGTATAACATAAAATCCAATTAATGAGATGTATGTGGCTGCAAGTTTCTGATTATCTTATCGATGTTCGGATGTATGTTGCTAATTGCAATTCGCATATCATCTTCAGGGTTCAAACGAGAGCGGTATTTAGTTTTTATTGAAACTAGTTTGCTAAATCCAGTTTCACATAAATACGTTGATGCAAATTGTATTACTAATCTGATGGAATTCTTGCATAGAACGGGATATTGCTTTTCCACGGATAGCCAAAAATTTTTCGCAAGGCTGAGTCTTAAATTGAGTTCGAAGAGTATAATCACTAATCAAATTTATGAATTGCTCTTTCTCACTAATTTGAAGAGTTGAACTGCATATGTGGTAAGAAAAAGGATTACGAATACAACCAAGATCGTTTTCAGGAAAATCCTCGAATCTTCTCGAAAAATTTTCTTTTAACTTTTCAATGTGATTAGAAATAATATTTTTAAATGTAAATACACTCAGGAACATTGAAAATAGCGACCCAAGAAGAAAACATCGGATTGAAATGAAATTTAATACACATAATGGCACAGATGAGAGATTCACTTGATCTCAAAAACAAGACAATTAAATGAATACAGGGTTTGGAACGACACAAATACTGGGCAACTTCTATAGCGCGTTGGGCCACCTCCAGCTGCAATACATGCAGCCACACGGTCCGGCATTGAGTAGATTAGACACTTTATGTTGTCCTGAGGCAGATGGGCCCACAAATCTTGAACAGCCACCTCTAAATCATGTAACAGAGTGACACGATGGCATCTGCCGTTTTAGCTGATCCCACACGTGCTCTACAGGGGATAAATCGGGGCACGGGACGGCCATGGAAGAGTCTGAAAATGACGTAGGAAGTCTTATGCAAGTATTGCTGTATGCGGACGAGCATTATCGCTGGAAAATTGCCCCTGGGAGACCATTTAGGAAAGGTCCTACTTGGGGTCTAAGAATATCATCAACGTAACGTTGACCCGTTAAGGTTCCAAGCATCACAAATAAAGTGGACCGGCTATCACAGGCTATGGCTCCCCAGACCATTACACCAGCTGTGCGGGCAGTGTGACGTAGAACAGTGTGGGGGAATTGTACCGCTTACCAGGGCGCCTCCACACCCGTACACGGTTATCATCTGTTCCCAAAACAAACCGGGATTCATCACTAAACACAACCTTTTGCCAATCTGGGACATTCTACATTGATCTGGCTTGGCACCATTGTAGACGCAGTTTCCGATGTTCCGGTGTTAAAGGGAGTGAACGGAAAGGGCGCTTGGATTTAAGATTTGCTTCTGCAAGGTGTCTGGAAATTGTTTGTGGAACAATTGCTACGCCTACGTCTGCTCGTATCGTTGAACGAGTCACTGTGGGGTCCACAAGTGCTTGCCGCATGATCCTTCGATTCTCTCTGCTCGTGGTCTTCCTGGTCGCTCCAGACCCGGTTTTCCTTGCGTGAGTACCTTCTCGTGTCCACTTCTCCCAAAACATTTTCTAATGGCACACTCCGAACGATCCACCTGGCCAGCAACACGGCGCGTCGACCAACCTGCAGTTTTCATCCCGATGATCAGGCCTTTCTCAAACTCGCTTAACTGTGAGAAATGTCTTCTAGCACGTTTACCTGGCATGTTTCGCTTACCAAAGACTTCCTACAATCGGTGGGTAATCGTCACGTTTATGAATCTTCGAATTTGCGCTGGCTTATATAGCATCCTCTTCCTGATTGTAGCGCCACATCGGCGTGTATGAGCATGCGTATTGGCATAAAACTTGGATCATTTGCATATCACATTACGCTGTACTTATTTGCAAAGTTTCGCGATTGTACTTAGCTTCCTTCTTGGTGTCGCTATTTTCAATGTTCCTGAGTGTATATCTATAGTATTTTCCTTGATAAAATCGTTAAAGCAAGAGAATATGTCGGTTTTGTTTTTATTCAATTCAGTTTGCCAGAGACTAAGCTTATTTTTAAAAGCTTGAATTTTACTGGCTGAAGTTATGATAGTTGAATTCTCACCATGTGTGTGTGTGCGCGCGCGCCAGCTCAAATTTAAGTCGTTAAGTTTTTCAAAAATATCAACTAAATAGCTCAGCTTTCCTAGCCAAACTTCATTGATATAATAACTTGCCAATCTATATTTCTTTTCGCTTAAAAACATGTACACTTCATTTCTCAAATCAAATATCCGTCGTAGTATTTTCCCACTTGAAAGCCATCTGACTTCGGTGTGTAACAGGAATCTTTCATTCGTTGAGCCCATCTCATTGCAAAGTATTGAAAACGGACGGCTGTTAAGACTGTTGTATTTAATGTAGTTAATGTTAATTGAAATAACAGCATCTTGTAATTTGTTGTGCAACTCTTCATCCATATCTTTTGCAACAAGAGCTTGCCGAGGAATCATACAGTGATTAAATACCATATGAGGCGCCACTTTCTGGATTAAGCCTCTGAGCCCTTTGTTCGAACCTGTTAATGCTGCAGCGCCATCAGTACAAACCGTAACACAGTTTGCCGAAGTAAGGGACTTTGCTTCAAAATATTCATCTATTGCATCGAATATTTTTTCTCCAGTTGTTTTTCCTTCCAAACTTTTGCAACACAAAAATGTTTCTGTTATATCTTCATTAAAAATAAATCTAACGTAAATAATTAGTTGTGACATTTTAGTAATATCGGTAGTCTTGTCCAGTTGTAAAGCAAATACAGATGGATTTTGTATGCATTTTATGACTTCTGACTCGATATTTCGTGACATTTCGGAAATCCATCGAGACACGGTATCTCTTGATAATTGTATTGTTTTTAGTTGATTTCCATATTTATCGGCATGCATAATTGATGTCATCTTGGTTGCTGCAGGAAGGATAAGGGATTCTCCAATTGTAAGGGGTTTCATTGTTTTTCCTATTAGATAAGAAACTTCTAAAGAAGTTTGTAATGCTTTCTCAGGTATTGTTGTAAATTTCTTTAGATTTGCACTTTGAATTTTCAGATTTTCAGCTCGTCTTTGAAAAAAATCGGCATGTTTATTTTGAAGTTCTTTATGTTTAGTTTCCAGATGCCTTTCTAATTTAGCTGGTTTCATGCTCTCATTTGATAATTTTTCGTTGCAAATGACTCATATCGGACGTTCTTTATCATCACCAACACAAAATGTAAAACCATACTTAATAAATTCCTCCTCATATTTTCTTATTTTTTTAGATGGGGCATTTAGTTCAGAATTTTGAGACTCTTCATCAATATTTGTTCGTTTGTTAGCTGAAGATGTATCTGGTGTGTACGTATTACCCATTTATCCATTATGAATATAGGGGTTAAATTTTTTCGAGAAATTCAATAAAATTAACAGAGATCTTTCTCTAATGGTAGCACATACCTGATAACAAAGAGCAGCAAAGCCAGATAAAAATATAAAAAATCATAATTACACAACGTCACATGGTAAAACTCGAGGAGAAACTAAAACAATTGCAGGCCAACTGTTACATGCTACAACTTAACATGGAAACGCGCAGTAAAATATTCAGCGATAATTTTTGGTCGTTTGGTTGGACTTGGCTTGGTACGCATGTCTACAAGATGACTCCCACAGCCCTCCATCTCGTACGGTGCACATGCGCAGAGCCTCCGAACGCACCGTTCGACACAGTACGTTTAGCATCAATACGTCGGACAAATGGGCACTTTTAAGTAAAACTGGCGAATTATCGTGAAAAGGGCGTCATCTACCGGAGTGAAAAACTTGCGTCTTCAAACTTTACATACATTACGCATTATGGTCAAAGAAAGAGCGAACAGCAGGAATTTGCAATTAAACAGTAAGTGACGGCGTTTCACTCTTTATATGTACATTGTATGATATGCAGCATGCAAGCATAATGCATTTCATAAAAATTTGGCGACCCCTTGCGCACCTCTGCTTTAGAGAGCAGCATTTTTAATCATACTGCCGATTTTTAACCCGGTTGATCCATTTTTTCTGGTGTAAAATGTGTTTCGCGATTTTTCTCCTATACCGTAATGTTAAATGGGCTATGGCTTCACGTACTAAAACAAAAAGAAAGTATTCATGGAATATTTTGGAATTTTTAAAAACACTATATTGTTATAATATTGCAAATTTCCATGGAATTTTAGAGGCATTTTTCTGTCTGAAAATGTGCTTCGTGTTTAGTTCAAGCTCTTGTACTGTTACCGAAAACAGCCTTAATCAGTTTATAATATAGATAATGTGATCCATCTTTTAATAATATTTTCACTTTTTTTTAAAAGGAATATCATCAGCAAGAAACATGTAATGTTTTTATCTGGAATGATTTTGTTGGGTACTCTAGGATCTCTCTCAGCGTTTTACTCAGCCGGAAAGAGTTTGTCAGAAAGAGTGGAATATTTTCAATGGAATTGTTATTCAACTTCATCTATTAATATAACTCTTTATGACTGAGAGTTGATTGATTGTTAATACTACAATTCGTTGAAGTAAGAATAATATCATAAAAATGTATTTCATAAAGTTAAGAACTGTAAAATATGTATTTTATTATTGTAAAATATTAATAAAGGTTTTTCTAATCAAATACTTATGAGAATTTTAGTATTATTGTTCAATTAATATTGTATACATTTATTAAGCCTAAGGCAAGAAAAAATAACAATGTCATTACTTATTGATTTGATATAAAGAGAAAATAATATGTACTAATATGTTTTCTATTTCAAAAATACATTCCAATAACAGTCCCTGAAGTTCAAGACAATTTCTTCTCATAATGAGTCAGCAATGTCTGTTTGCTCTTAATTAGTTATTTTTCATAAAAGCATGAAGCATAAGGTCTCTATAGAAGCTTGAAGCAGTCGCATTGATATAGCAGGGGGGAACTAAAGATTTCAATGCTACAATATCTTTAACAGCCGCATAGGTACAGGTAGCGCCACCCAAAACACCACTCACGATGATAATGATTAAATAGCCTCGTTCATAAAATGGAATGTAGTACCTATGAAAATAAGAAAAAGTAAAATCATTATACTCTATTTTTAATGTTTTATAAAATGAGCTATTGGTAGAAAAAAAAAAAAATCACTAAACTAATTATTTAAACTGGAGTTCATATAATATATTGCTGGCCTAGATATATCTTCAATTTTAGACGAAGGTAGGAAATTGCGATAAACATAAACGTTTGTGTAAATTTGGCTCATTATTCTGCAGTCCAAAATATTAAGGATACTTTCAATCGTTTTCTTTTGCTACCCTTGCACTAATTGAAAAGAGTGGTTCTTTGTAGAGAATTAAAGCCTTAATGGTGAAAATAGCGAATGCGGTAGCTGTTCAGTGTTGAACAAATAATTCTTGTGATGGCCACAACAACAAGTGAATATTTGTCGCCAGATGCTGCTAGTGTGCGTGGAGTTCAATGTATGTGTAAACTCCGTGAGAGAGTGTATGGAGAACGTTCAAATAAAATTATTTTTCAAACAATTCTGGCCATTTAGTTTGTGGTGTAATTTTTTAGGGTAAAAATATGGTTATAGAACCAGAACAGCATGTCATGCATGTTCCAATTCTCGAAATAGATCGGTGCAATCTAAATTCAGTCGCAAACGCTTGCCAATGGTAATCGGGCATTCCCAGGAAGCGTTGGAGAAGTACGAAGACAAGCAGCTAAAAAGTGTCCATGAAAAGGAATTGCAACACTATGGGCCGCAGAAACTCGTCTACATGCTACTGTGTTGTTCAACTGTCATGTGTGACAATCAAAGTGATCCGTTTATTAAAGATAGCATCTCATATCATTATTCCTGATTGTCGGTTTGTCTGGCGGAAGACAGTCAGATGAATTATCCAGACTCGTCTTTGTTGCATATTCCGGACTTATTACGATGCTCGACTTATTGCTGAAACCAGATTTATCCCAGTTTGTGAGATTCCAGGTTGAATGTGCTCGGAATGAATGAGAGTTAAATTAACATTGCATTGTAAGGCTACACGAGAGCTATTGGTGACATACCACGTAATTTTCAACTATGGTCAAGTAACGAGGATAACACCTGAGCTGGCACTCCTCTTCTAACTTCCACACTACACTAACTGGAGGAAGTTTGAATCTCGATAGATTGAATGCGCATCGACCCCTCTACGCTGTGGTCTTCAGCCGCATTAGCCTCGAACTCATAACATGCCAGCCATGAGTCCGTGACCCGCACCACTAGGTTACCGTGGCAACCGAATGTTCCGGAGCCCATGCAAACATACCTGGGATTGCAATGGGGGAGATCTTCCGTGATTTCAGAACCCTCCATTCGTGAATCTTCTGTCCCTTATTATTACAACCTTTCGCGCCCCGTTTTCACGTCAGATCATTGATAAAGTCGTATCAGTGACCATGCACATCAATCGGACTATCGCTCTCTCTTTGCGTTCTGCATTCACTTTGGGTCGATCACACACTACAGTAATTTTTTTTTTGTTAAGCTTTTTCTGTCAACGACGCTGAATTGTAGCATCGCTCCAACTCAAATTTTGCGATTTCACCATTTTGTCTCATTAAATTCAATTTTGCATTCTTTCTCAAATGACGACATCTGCACATATTGTTCACGAATCCGTCTTACATATTTCATATGAATTAATTGATCCATATTCACATGGAATATGTGCCTTTGTATTGGAATATCCTCTATTTTGTACACTACTACACAATGTGCTGTAGCTCTATCTAGTCAACCATTGACTTCCCTAAGTTAAATTTTGTCATTGTATTCGCAAACGCAATTTCATCTCTTTAGAAAATCTCCTTCATGCATCACTTTTTACGATATATATATATATGTAAGAATAATTAAATTAGATTAAAAATTAAATTCCCTATCTAGCACTTGACCCATCTTCAAGTATCAAACTAATCACCCATTTATTTCTTCCAAACATATGGCCTAGCCAATAAACATGTCTAATTCCAGATCGTTAAATTTAATAGTCAACATATGTCAGCATTAACTTGCAAGCACCCTCTTCAAAGCAGCGATACTTACCATATGTTTTTCAAGTGTTATCCACTTGAAACCACCACCATGGCGTGCTTTTTCCTCCCTGCTCTCGGTGTCAGAACAGATGTACAAATGAAAGAATAAAGGTCGTCTTTTCACTTTTCTAACTTTAATCTGATTCTGCCTTAAAAATCATGACATATATATATATATATATATATGCATGTTTGAGTCTGCATTTATCTGAGCATTATACATTGAAAATAAAAGCTTTTAACCTTTAAAGGTCTTGCGATTTTTTAATTATGCACTCGTATATTGCATATCAGTGACAAGTGAAAGAAAGAAAAACTGTACCACGCATCTTATTCAACATTGCAGTAATACAAACGTATATAAACATTCTCCGTATGGTAAAATTAAACTCCGTATTTTCTCATTCTTTAAAATTAATAATAAGAAGAAAAACACCTAATTTCAGATTGTTCATATAAATTTCATTGTTCGACATTTGAAATATTTCAGTTGGTAATTCTAGAATTAAAATGTTTTTATTCTAACGCTACTAAAATTACCTTTAACAATGAATATGATGAATATATCACTTAAATTTGATGAAAAAGTATCAAATTATATTTTAAACTGAGGATTTATCCTAAAATTTATAATATTCTTCGCATAAAGTAATTCATTAGAATCGGATAAAATTGAGCTGTCAAGACAAAATACTTTTCTGCCTTCAAAAATCATTTTTTGAAAAATTATTCATTGATAATGGGGTACATTTCATCTTTACTGTGGCATAACATATTTAATAAACATGATCCTTCTCAGTATATAGTATGCTGCTTATGCAAGTACAAAATCCCCAATATTTGAACTGGCATATTCGTAAAGAAGATATTAAAGAAACATGGAATTGATGATTTTCAACGCGTTAAATCATACAAAAAGAAAAGAAAAATTCAAAAAAATTTTGTATTTTTCTTTAAATTTGTTTGATAGAAATATTATAGTGCAGTCTATTAAAATAAAATAATGTATATGAATTTTTCTAAGACACGTAATATAAAGATACTTAAGGCTGTTTTCGGTTAATGTTAAAGAAAAGGACCCAAATTTGGAACATTTTTTCAGATATAAAAGAAATAAACATTTTATATATGATATTCTGGCTTCACTATCCTTTAGAGAGCAGCATGTTTTATCATACTTCCCATTTTTAACCGAGTTGATCCATTTTTTCTGGTGTAAAATGTGCTTCGCGTTTTTTCTCCTATACCGTAATGTTAAATGGGCTATGCCTTCACGTATTAAAACGAAAAAGTAAATATTCATGGAATATTTGGAAGTTTTTAAAAACACTATATTGTTAACAGAGGTATGAATTTTAATATTGCAAATTTCCATGGAAATTGAGGCATTTTTCTGTCTGAAAATGTGCTTCGCATTAGTTCAAGCTCTCGTACTTTTACCGAAAACAGCCTTAATTAGAAAGACTAGTATAATAATGAACTCAGTAGAAATAATAAAATTCATCCTTGTGAAGTTTTTCACATTTTTCTGAAAAAATGTTTTTAAGACTGCTTATGTTTAAAGTATGTATAAAAAGTATTTTATTAACAATTGAAATTAAGCCCTTCTAGTTCAAACCACGATCTTTTGATTAGAAGTTCAACGCGCTATTCATTGCGCTACAGGGACACAACGAGCGATTTTTCTTTTTATATATGGTGTTGGGCTATTATTCTTGTTTGTTACTATTTATTCATTAATTAAATTTAACTAGTGAATTAATAATTGAAAAAGCTGTATTAACATCAAGCGCCATCCACTACACTAGTTAAAAAAGATATGTATTTGAACTAGAATGGATAAATAGAACGTATTTTATGAGCGGTGGAAAATTTGAAGTATATATACGTTAATGTTCTCTTTTCATATTTTCATTTTACTCTATTGTCAGGTTTATCATCCATGTGGTTAGAAATAGGCTTAACTTTTCAACATGACTCTAATTTTTTTCTACTATGTCGAAAATTTCTGCTGTTTGGGGAAGGCGGATCCATAAAGCATTGCTTAACCGTAAATCGATGGCCTAATTCAGTGACAGCTTTAGAAATTATAATAGGTCCCCAGTTTAGTCCAGACTCTCTTTGTATCTACATTTGTTTTGTCTCTTGATCTCCAATTTCATTCTTCTTAGGCACTGTAGTTTTAGAACTTTTTCACCTTTATTACTTTATACTATATATATATATATATATATATATATATATATATAAGGAAATTGTGAACTAATAGTAGGAATTGAAAAACGTGACATTTTCAGCAGTTACCGAAAATGTACAAGTATGAAAGATATCTGAATAAAAATAGTTAATTATACTTTTTTTTCCAAGCTGGGTTTTTCTGCGAGGTCAGTTGTAAATAGAAGGTACAAGGGAACACAGTAGTTGTTAAAACGATGACAGATCCTCCTATAAAATGTATAACTTTTCCGAAATCTGGTACAGTTAGACCCACGAAAAGTATGAAAGCCATAATGGACGATCGTAAAGCCACTCTCTTCCATCCGAATGCTATGAAAAATTCAAACAAACATTTCAAGCATGAAGTATTGTTATTACGATTAATTAATATACAGGGTGTCCCCGAATGCCAAGCACAAACTTTGAGGGGAGGTTGTAAACATCGTGAGGTGCCATAATTACATAGGAAAGCACGGTTAGAAGCGATAGGTGGCGCTGTATATGAGCTCGTCTGTTCGGAACGTGTGGTTTCCTCATTTCAGACATGGACAGCTTACGATGAACATGAATAGTTATACCAACTCCGAGTTGGCGGATATCCACTTCTACGAACTAGCCAATGGAAATGGACGTGTTGCTCTTCGTTTGTATGGAAAAAAATATCCAACTAGGTGGCAACCGAACCATCAAATGTTCACACGTTTGCATCAGAACTTGTTGGAACATGGATCTTTCAGAGCCACGATTGACGATACGCCCTGTATCAGCCTACCCCCAAGGGACGCTTCCTCGTCATCTTGTCGACCTGTGGGAGGGAAAGGTAGATGACCAACACTATCCATGATAAATCTAATATATTATTATCAAAGATAATATTCCAGAACCAGCAATCTATAAAGAGAACTTCTAGAGTGATATAAAGAGAGCTCCAACCTTATGTGAATAAGCGCATGAAATCCGAAGAGATTCACTTTTAATCAATCCTATCTTAGCGATTCTAAACTCTCTGATCTATTCTAGAAGATAAAATCCGCCTTTAGCCACGCGGCAAGAAATTCTAATTCTTACCGTATTAACACAGCTTTCAGCGACTCCGCTCCTTCTCCTTCTAATCTACGATTATTAAACTTTAACTATACATACATTAGCTAATGAGTATTTCATGGTTTCTTCTTGAGAGGGATGGCTGTGAAATAACGCGATTTCTGGCCCAAAGATTCCCCAAGAGGATTATTAGTTGAAAGTCAAGTAAAGCCCCGTCACAGCCTGTCAGTTCTAAAATGGACCTGGTGGCATGAATATCCATTTCTATTGCTACAATCCGTAAAACACCCGGTATATTCGAACATGTCCGCCTATTCATGTCGCGTCGGTGTTGTGCGTGCGTACATGCCAATGGCAGCAATTCGAAACACCTCCTGGGATGCTTTAATATCATACTTTTAATTTATTATTGTTTTTTGTTTTTGTAATAAAGCGTTTTACACTAAATTCTGCATTGTGGCCTTAAGGTCTTTGTGTATCTTTATCTCGTTAGGGTTACGTTTCCTTCCATGCTTTCTTATGCAATTATGGCTCCTCAGGATGTTCTCTACCTCCCCTCCAAGTTTGTACACGGCATTCGGGGACACCCTGTATAGGTTAAATGAAAACCAATAGTTATATTCATGGCTAATTTATTTTTCAATATAAAAAAAATGAAGTTGTATATTTAATAGTTAGAAGAATACTTACAGAGATGTTATTATTACATGGAAACTTTACTTTTAATACTTTACAAAGATCATAAAGATAAGATAAAAAATTTTGCTCATAATTATTCAACCATCTCAATAGTTTCTTATCTGTATATATTTTCTGAAAAGATTCTTTTCGTTATTACATCACATTTCAAGTGAAAATAAATACTGAGTACTTTGGATGTTACTAAATTAATATCAATACTCATAAGTAGTTATGTACAAACTTATGAATACAATAATTGATATAATTTTAGGAGGAAAAATTCCATAATCTTATTTATTCACCTAACTTTGTTGGTTTGTTAACTATTGTAATGCAAACATACATATTAATGATACATATAATGAAAAAGAATGGCTATTTCAAAATCTATTGAAATACAAAAGAGTTGAACACATACGAGTATTGTCACTTACCTTGAGGAATATTTAAAAGCTCTTCAAGTTCCAGTGAACAAGGGCTAATAACCAGAGGCAATGCAAAGATCATGTGAAATACCGAGAGAATCTCAATACTTGTCTTGAAAACTGAAGGTGGTACGGAATCAAGAATATTTTCTGTTAGTTGATTCCCATAGATTAGACACCCTAGTATACTAAGAGGTAAATACAAGAAAAGTACCACTGAAACAAGAAAAGTTTAAGTTGAAAGAGTTTATTTTTATAGAAACAGATACATGTACTTAAAGTATTTTTAATCTTAGTGAATCCATAGAATGAGAGAGATGAAGAGGAAGTATTCTGTCAATGACAGCTTTGTTTATTTCTCAGAGAGGCTGAGCTCCCCCAACAAAGGTTTAAAACTTTTAAACAGGCTTTTTGGAAATATCATACATATTACCTCATCCAATAGGTAAGATTTTGTTAAACAAAAAATTAAATTACCATATAAGCACTTCTAAACTACTTAAATGTATACATACACGCGCTGTATATTACTGTAGCTATTTTATTTTTCACCTTAATACAATACTTCTCAAACTTTCAATATTTGCGACCCAAATTACAATAATAATTTTCATCATACCCCCCACCCCACCCTCCCTTTCCATACAATATCAATGCATTGATTCAATAATATTATACTTCGAAGCTAAAGCTACAATATGACTTTAATTATAAACCGTAAAAATTATCAAGATAAGCATTAAATTTTGTGTATAATTTTATATATGACACGCTCATGGAATCACTGGTAATTATTAAGCTGTGTGAACTAAGAATTATTAAAGTTGTTGTTGTTGTTGTTGTGGCTAACCATCTATAATTATTAAAGTAATTATAAAATACAATTTGCATAGAGTGCTGATACGACCTCTATCTCCAATTTATAAATACACTCAGCAACATTGAAAACAGAGACCCAAGAAGGAAGCTAACCCAGGCCTACAATCGGCCCATTAATAAAGAATTATACAATTTGCAAATAACATTTATAAATACACTCAGTACAGCGTAATGTGATATGCAAATGAAATCCAAGTTTTTATTCAAGTTTTTGCCAATACGCATGCTCATACACACCGAGGTGGCGCTACAATCAGAAAGAGGGTGCTATATAAGCCAGCACAAATTCGAAGATTCATAAACGTGACGATTACCCGCCGATTGTAGGAAGACTTTGGTAAGCGAAACATGCCAGGTAAACGCGTGCTAGAAGACATTTCTCACAGTTAAACGAGTTTGAGAGAGGCCTGATCATCGGGATGAAAACTGCAAGCTGGTTGACGCACCGTGTTGCTGGCCAGGTGGATCGTTCGGAGAGTGCCGTTAGAAATTGTTGGGAGCAGTGGACATGAGAAGGTACACACGCGCGGAAACTGGGTCTGGAGCGAACAGGAAGACCATGAGGAGAGATTATCGAAGGATCATGCGGCAAGCACTTGTGGACCCCACAGTGACTCGTTCAACGGTACGAGCAGACGTAGGCGTAGCAATTGTTCCACAAACAATTTCCAGACACCTTGCAGAAGCAAATCTTAAATCCAAGCGCCCTTTCCGTGCACTCCCTTTAACACCGGAACATCGGAAACTGCGTCTACAATGGTGCCAAGCCAGATCAATGTAGAATGTCACAGATTGGCAAAAGGTTGTGTTTAGTGATGAATCCCGGTTTGTTTTGGGGACAGATGATAACCGTGTACGGGTGTGGAGGCGCCCTGGTGAGCGGTACAATTCCCCCACACTGTTCTACGTCACACTGCCCGCACAGCTGGTGTAATGGTCTGGGGAGCCATAGCCTATGATAGCCGGTCCACTTTATTTGTGATGCTTGGAACCTGAACGATTCAACGTTACGTTGATAATATTCTTCGACCCCATGTAGGACCTTTCCTAAATGGTCTCCCAGGGGCAATTTTCCAGCAAGATAATGCTCGTCCGCATACAGCAATAGTTGCATAAGACTTCCTACGTCATTTTCAGACTCTTCCATGGCCGTCCCGCTCCCCCGATTTGTCCCCTGTACAGCACGTGTGGGATCAGCTGAAACGGCAGATGCCATCGTGTCACTCTGTTACATGATTTAGAGTTGGCTGTTCAAGATTTGTGGACCCATCTGCCTCAGGACAACATAAGGTGTCTATTCTACTCAATGCCGGACCATGTTGCAGCATGTATTGCAGCTGGAGGTGGTCGAACGTACTATAGAAGTTGCCCAGTATTTGTGTCGTTCCAAACCCTGTATTCATTTAATTGTTTTGTTTTGAGATCAAGTGAATCTCTTATCTGTGTCATTATGTGTATTAAATTTCATTTCAATCCGATGCTTTCTTCTTGGGTGGCTATTTTCAATGTTCCTGAGTGTATATTATATTAGTGTAAATGTATATTTTATTTTTTATTATGTTGGAATGTATTTTGTTTTGCTTCCCTTCGGTACATTAATGATTTTTTTTTAAATTATCTTTTTTTTACTTTTCGATATGTGTGCGTCCCCCGCGTAGGTTTATTACGACACCCTAGAGAGCGCGCCCCACAGTTTGATAAACGCTGCTTTACTGTCTTGTTATATTTCGATTTATTACTTTGCTTTTTTCTGTTTACAGAAATTTAGTATATAATTATGCATATATAAGGGCTGTCTAAAGTATTAAAGCTCGAATTTTTCCTTCACACATTAGTGATGCGTGGGTAGAAAAATTTGTTACAGATTTATCCGTAACTGTAAACCACGCAGGCTGATGAGCGGTGCTAGGATAAGTAAGTATTGGGTTGTTCGGAAAGTAATTTCGTTTTTTCCCAACAGACAGAGGATTTAATTGTATTTTTTTGCACCCAACTTCACATTTAAGCCATAAAATTTTTATATGCTTTGAGAGCTCATACAGCAAGACTTGTGTGTGAAAAATTCCAATTAATTCTACGCTGTAGTTTTTGGTTGGTGCCCTTTTAAATATGGAGAGCAATAAGCAGCATTTTCGACATATCTTACTGTTTTACTACAGAAAGGGTAAAAATGCTGTTCAAGCCAGAAAGAAATTGACCGATGTGTATGGAGAAGGTGTGTTGACAGTACGCCAGTGCCAGAACTGGTTTGCTAAATTTCGATCCGGCAATTTTGATGTCGAAGATGCACCACGTTCGGGAAGGCCAGTTGAAGCTGATAAAGACGCTATAAAGGCATTAGTTGATGCGAACCAACGAATAACAACACGTGAGATCAGATTGAGGTTAAATTTATCAAATTCAACAGTTTATGACCACTTGAAAGGCCTGGGATTATCCTCGAAGCTCGATGTATGGGTTTCCCATGTTCTCACAGAGAGAAATCTGTGTCGCCGCATTGACGTCTGCAATTCGCTTCTCAAACGTCACGAAAATGATCCGTTTTTGAAGCGCATCATCACTGGGGACGAAAAAGGTCATGGAGCAAAAAAGATGAACCGGCTCAAACCATTTCCAAAGCCGATATTCCCCCCAAAAAGATGATGCTTTCTGTTTGGTGGGATTTTAAAGGAATCGTTTTTTTTTAGCTTTTACTGGATAACACAACGATTAATTCGGAAGTCTACTGTCATCAGCTGGACAAACTAAATGATGCACTTCAACAGAAAAGGTCAGAACTAATCAAAAGGAAAGGTGTGGTGTTTCACCAAGACAACGCGAGACCACACACAAGTTTGGTCACTCGCCAAAAGCTTTTACAGCTTGAATGGGATACAATGCCACACCCACCATATTCTCCAGACCTGGCACCATCGGATTATTATTTGTTCCGGTCACTCCAAAATCTTTTAGACGGTAAAACCTTCACCTCAAATGAGGAAGTCAAAAACCACCTCGATCAGTTTTTTGCCAGCAAAGACCAAAAATTTTATGAGTGTGGAATTATGCTACTTCCAGAAAGATGGCAAAAGGTGTTGGATCAGAACGGCTAATATATAATTTAATAAAGTATTTGTTTATTATACGAAAACTGTCTTTCATTTCCAAACAAAAAAACGAAATAACTTTCCGAACAACCCAATAATATATATTAAGTATATATTTAGTATCTACCAGTAATATATTTAGTCCTCTACAAGCTTATATATGTTACGTATATCAGTCTTTGAAAATCCCGTTCACTAGTCACTTTGGATTTCAAAGCATAATGCTAATTACAGGGAATTTTTATTTTCTTCTCAAATTCAGAGAGAGATTGCTGTCTTTATTTTAATTCAATAAAGTGCAGCCCAAAGAAAAATAACGAATTCGTGCAGAATTGAATTTTCCCTCGGTTTTTGATAACTTTTAAATAATTTAACTGTGAATTTTTGATATCTAGAAAAGTAGTGGTAAAATAATGTAATTATATAGAAATTTTTAATTTTATTTCAATTTAGGTACAATTTATTGCATTTAAATAAACCTAACAGCCTAGATTTGAAAAATAAAGTAGAAACTTCTTAGGATTAACATTACGTTCATGAATTTAAAATAGCTGATTGATGAGAGTATTAGGAGCTGAATTAAATATACACACAACCATTTTGTTCTTTTTCAAAGCATTTTCAGAACCTTAATATAAACTAGACGCAATTAAGAAGGGGAACAAAAGAGATAATGCTATCTTACATGCAAAAGCCAGAAATACAGATTTAGGAAATTCTTTTCGGTCCTTCATGTCATTCTGAACAGTCGGAAAAGATGCTGCACCTCCCAATGCAAAAAACATAGCTCCAAAACCTAAGAAGAAGCTATCTACAGAGATTGGAGTATATTTCACCTCCGTTATATCTACTTCATCTAATAAAATCATTGCAATTATTCCAGCACTCACTATTAGTGTAGATATGAAAGACGTAACTCCTGCAACCCTAAATTAAAAGAAAAGTAACTATAAACAAATAAATTTTTACACCCTATTGTATCTTTTTTAGCCTTATGGGAAATATTTCTAGGGTGTTTTTATTGAGAGGAAATGTTGAAATACTGCCCACACACATTCGTATTAATACGAGGGCTGTTTTTTAAGTAAGGTCCTTTTGTTTTAAACAAAGTAACGACAATATTTTGTTTCAAAAAGCCTTTTCTTAGGATTGTACATACTTTTGCCTATTTTTCTACATAGTTGGTGAGTTCATTAATGCACTTGTCATACCTTAGAACTAAGTTTTGAAAGCCGTCTTCAAAGAAATCTGCCGCCTAGTCGGACAGCCAAGAGTTCACGACGTTTTCACTTATTCATTCTCAGTGAAGTTCTTCCCTCCAAGACTGTGTTTGAGGCACTAGAAAAGGTGGAAAAATCGCTGGGAGCAAGGTTGGGGCTGTATGGAGCATTGTCCAAAACCTCCTGGCAAAAAGACTAGATTAAGTCCCGAGCCGTTCGAGAAGTGTAAAACCTTGCGTAATCGTGGAGGAGCAAAACAACTTTTGACAGCATGCCGCGCCGTTTGTTTTGCAATACTCCTCGGAGCTTCCGTAAAATTGCGCAGTAGGTACCTGAGTTGATTGTTGTTCCTTGTGGAATATAGTCCACCAGCAAATCACCGCAACGGTCCCAGAACACTGTTGCCATAATCTTGCGCATTGACAGCGTTTGTTTGGCTTTGACCTTGACACGAAAGGATGTGTGTCGCCATTCCATCGACTGTTGCTTTGATTCCGGGATGATACGGGATACCCTTGTTTCATCTCCAGTAACGATTCGACTAAACATGCCATCCCCTTCTTCCTTGTAACGAATAAAAAAAGTCCATTGAATTGGCAAACTTCTTCTTTTTGTGTTCCGCTGTGAGGAATCTGGGTGTCCACCGAAAACACAATTTTTTAAAATTGATGTCTTCAGTCACAATTTTTTTTACCACGACCGAGAAACGTCCGGAAATTCCAATGAAAGAGTGGTTATCGAGAATCTCCAGTTCTCACGAATTTTCGTTTCAACTGCTTGCATCAAATCATCAGTGATTACAGAGGGCCGGCCTGAGCGTTCTTCGTCATGGACATTTGTTCACCCATCTTTAAACTTCTTGGCCCATTTTCGAACTTTGCTATCACTCATTGCTTCAGTGCCATAAACTTCTGTTATATGGCGATGAATGTCTGCAGCCGACATGTTTCTCGCCATCAAAAACGAATAACAGACCGTATCTTATACGGCGGGGCAATTCAATCACCTTAAACATTTTAAAGACGCACAAAGAAGCTTACACGACTGCTCAGAGCTGAAAATGGCACGAGTGTCTTCGTAAGGAATGCTGGTGAGTGACGCAGAGACTCGTTGTGGCGTACGCGCGAACTAGGAAACTATACGCGCCAACGGACCTTACTTAAAAAATAGCCCTCGTGTCATATGATATATACTTGTTTCACTGTATGAAGAATTGATGGAATTTAGAAAAGAAAAAAAGGTTAAAGTTAATATTAAAACTGTTAGTGAGAATATTTAAATATATATATCTATATATATAAAGGAGAAAAGTGACTAATCACGATATCTCCGGAACTGTTAAACCTACAGACTTGAAATTTGGTAGGTAGGTTCCCTTCATAGAGTAGACGTCAGCTAAGAACGGATTTTATTTCCATTTTTAACCTATTAGACGTACAATCTTGAAATTTGTTCGAACCCCAAGGCCGTTATAGGCAATAATATCCGATTTCATGATTTTTTTCAAAAATTTTTATTTATGACTTTATTTTAGACCATTTTACAGTACTTTATTTTCCCTCCACTAGAACAAAAAACTACAAGCGTTTTAGTAAAAGTATGTCAAACTTTAAAATGCGTTTTACTCGAAATGTGTTCGAAAAATTTCGAAATTTTTTGAACAGTAGAGATCTTTCAGATTTATCAATAACCGTTTTATTTCAAAATTTGCAGTTCTTTATAGAATATAGTCAATGTTTTTAAGTTTCGAAAATCTCTAGTTTTTGTAAAAATTAAAATATCTCTTATCCTGAAGGTCATTTCAAACATGCGTTTTAAAATTGAAAAATTGAGAATTTGTTCATAAAATGGCGTTATAGGCAATTTTTTCTCCCAATTTTAAACTATATCTCTTTTTTTTTCAAAAAAAAAAAAGTTGTCGTGAAATTAACTCTTTAAACTATTAAATTTTTAGTAAGCTGATTCCATTCATTGAGTAGAGATCCGCTATAAGATGGGTTTTGGGAAAATCGTTTCCTAAGTGGCGTTGCGGGGGCTTAAGGGGCGTTATAGATAATTATTTCCATTTTTAAACTATTAGATGTACAGTCTTGAAATTTGGTAAACGAATTCCTTTCATGGTTTAGAGATCCGCTACAAATTAGTTTTGGGGAAAATTAATCCCCAAGGGTCACTGAGGGGGATTAAGGAGCGTGATAGATAAATATTTCCGCTTTTCAACTAATAGATCCAACTGCTTGAAAATTAGAAGGTATGTTCCCTTCATGGAATAAAGTTCCTTTTACAAAGATTTTTGCGAAAACGGACCCCCAAAGGAGTGGGGTTGCTAGGGATTAAAAATTCCTGTTTTTGAATTTAACTCATTTACTTTAAATTTGTTGAGCACTTTTCTTTAGTTGAATAGAGTTCCACTGAGAATGGATTTTACGGAAATCAACTCCAGGGGAAAGCGGGGAGAGTTACTGGGGCGTATTGATAGACAAAAAATTCCCGTTTTTGAACTGCTAAGACTATAATAATAAAATTTGGTTTGCATGCTTCTTTTGTTGAATTGGAATCCGCTAAGAATGCTGTCAACGAGGTATTGATGATAAAAATTCCGTTTGTGCTCTGTTAGATTTAGACTTGAAATTTAGCACGCATATTTATTTTATGGAGTAGAGAGCCACTGAAAGTTGTATTGGTGAAAATCCACTTGATTATTAGGTTAAGTGAGCGAAAAATATCTTTCTCCTTCTATTTTAGATATAAATAGAAATTAGAGATTATATTCTTTTTATATCAAGGGACGAGAGTGTAACAGCTATAAATATATTTTTCAATACAATCGAATTCATAATGCTAGATATCAATATTTAATATATATGTAAACAGTATACATGTATACAACATGGTGAAATACCCAGTGAAGCGGGTGGGTAACGGCTAGTATATATATATATATATATCCCTAAATCAAATGTTTTTTTGTTCTCAGCTTCATCTATGAAATCATGGCATTGAATAAAAATCTAGATCAAGATCTTCAGTAATGTTCAATAAATTCAAGATAATTCTATCAGTAACACCTACGTGGAAGAAGATGAATGTATCTGTGCTATATATTTTTGATTTCACAAAGTTTCAATACCAGAAAAAGAAATATCAGATTCACAGTAATCGATGATAATGTAATAGTTATTTATAATTATTACATTATCTTCACAAATGTATAATTCTGTTTACCTAAGGCTAACACAAGTTAAAAGAAAAAATTTCAGAATTGAATCCTTGATTTGTATCTTTGTTTTTTTAATTTTTTTGGGGTTTTTTCTCACGATATATTTTAAATTCCAGCTATAGGGCAGCACTTCTCAAGCTTCCAGTATTTCCGACCCAATTTTCAATCATAATTTTCATCGCACCCCCTCTCCCATATAATAACAATGTATGAAATGTAATAATCCTAATATATATTATAAACGTGAAAGTTTGTGAGGATGTTTGGTCGTCTTTCACGCAAAAACAACTGAATGGATTTTAATAAAACTTTACAGTAATATAGCTTATGAATCAGAATAACACATAGGCTATAATTTATAAAGATATTGTGTGTGAAGTTTTTAAAATATAATGACAATTGTCAAGAAAGTAGGAAACAATTTTGCCTTTTGCAAAAAAGCCCGTGACAGCATTCACCTATCTTTTTTATCCCTTTTGTTTTGTCTACGCCATGCCTCAGTGAGCTCTCGCTTTTAATTTATTCCGTTCATCAGGGTAATCACTATTTTTTTTATTTCATAATAAAACTAGATTTCGAAGGGAGAGGTGGTGGCAAGATTTTAACATAAAATAAATACAACAATAAGTAATATTAATGCATTGCACTTTCTGATATAAATTATTTACACTATTTTAAGCGTCACTACACAAAATTTGTAACAATGACAGTGGAAGGAAAAACTATGAAATTAAAATAAAATATCAAAATGTTTTTATCAGCTAGTTTTTTTTTTGAATGTTTTATTTTCAGTGCATGTAAATATATATCTACGCTTTCCCCCATACTGTTTTTTTATAACTTATATATATATATATATATATATATATGTTTATTCAAGCATTAAAAAAGCAATCGTTTCAATAGCTACCTATAAATTTTTCCTTTTATTTATTACTTATAGAAAATGGATTTTAATATATATATATATATATATATATTATATATTATATTATATATATATATATATATATATATATATATATATATATATATATAAATATATATATATATAAAATATATATATATATACATATAAAGGGTGTTTTTTAGAGGTATAGAACTTTAAATTGCAATAAAACAACCATGTATTATTCGATTGACATGAATTTTTTTTATTCGAAAGATAAGCTTGTGGCATTACATTTTAAGTATGATCAAGCAAGGCGTAGATTCGTCGAATGGGCCCAAAACGAGATTGCCGTTGTTCCCGATTTTCATAAGCGAATTTTGTTTAGCGATGAAGCGCAAGGAGGAGAAGGTATTTTATAAATAATTTCTTAATACTAAATTAAGAACAAGTTTGATAAATATTATGGACTTTCATGGGCTTGTCTTGTAGAGCAAAGTTTTTCAAAGGAAGGTTTAATATCAGAAATTGAAACTCTGAGTTATTTTTCTATATTTAGCTGAGATCTATATTTTGTCTTCACCGCAGAAAATTTCGGTTTAACAAAGGTAGGATGTTGAAAATGGTAATAGTATACCAAGTGCTTTTGTTTTCAGTACAGAGAATTCATCATCCACCTCTAGAGCGATTTATTACAAAATTGCCTTTTAGGTTTTCACTGGATGTGAAATGTATGAAGATTTCTTCTTCGGAAGTTGAGAGTCCTTCTGGAGCATCTTGAAATAGATCCCTAATCCACTCGTAACTTGCTACCAAGTTGTCCTCATCCAGAAAATACCTTTTAAAATTCTTTCCCAACATAGCTAAATGATTTTACATGGTTTTAGAAACAACTTTCACATGTTGTTCTTCAGATTTGTAAGTTTTGACACATAACGAGCTGGGGCTTTTTTCCCCATCATTTACTTCAGTGGTGGTAAATCCAAAATTTAAATATTTTTGAGAATATTTATTGCCTTGATTTTATTTTCGAAACCATGCTCGTCCGTGTACTTGTTGATCCTTCATTATCGTCGAATGTTTGCTTACGACTTAAAAATGTATGTATGATTTTGTTTTAATCTACTGCCGTAAATACTTAATTAAAGTGAATTGTAGTTAACGTGTGAATTTTAAAAAATGCACATTCACAAGCTAGATTCGGTAGCTATAGAAGTATCGAGTCGACCAAAACTGACTAACATTGTACGAGGTTTTACATGTTTTGCGCAGACGTCCAATAGGTTGCCCAGACTAACGCAAACGTACCCTATAATGCCAAATGTGATGGATATGATAGAGAGCAACATAGACTAGACTATTTTTCTACTGACATTTGTACTTTGAGAAACGAATGCTGAAGGAGAAATAAATCTTTAATTAAATATAACATTTTGCGATCTGTTCCAATTTAAAAATTAGAGAAAGAAAAATTTACATAATAATAAGTAAGTAATATATATTTTAAGCAATTTTCTTAAAATATATATTAAATAAAAGTTATATGTACAAAATTTATTATACTTATCGTATTAATTTGTACGGTTTATAATTAAGATCGTATTGTAACTTTAGCGTTTCTCTCTCAAAGTGCATTTTTATTGCAGTAAATACATTATTGTTGTACAAGGGGGGCGACAAAAATTATGATTGAAAATTGGGTCGCCAGTATTGAAAGTTTGAGAAACACTGATTTATGCAGTTTTTTTTCTTACATTTTTTGTTTAAAAATTACAATTATTTGTTATATATGTGGGGAAATTGGAAAGTATATTTTAAAAACTAAGTCCTCAAAAAAATTAGCAAACTACGTTTACCAGCATTTAAGCGTAATTGGCGTCGAAAACCGGTTTTCGAGCCAAGGGACACTTCATGCCTTAACGCTTCTGACAAAGAAGTTGCCTATAACAACTGAAGTTAACCAAACTTGGCGGTATGTATTTAATACTTTTTTTGTGTGTTGAGTAGCAAAGTAACGAAGCATGATTATCAAAAATAAACTTTTTTTCAACCACACAACCAATATACCCCATTAGAATATTCCCTTTGTAGAGGTATCTTCAAAAGTCAGTAACAGCCTCCGGACAGTAGACAAAAGGGATCCCCTCTGCTTGGAGGCTCTTACTGGCTTATGAAGATATCGCTACACCTTCGTCAGAGCGGACTTCTGGGAAGAGACAAGAAATGCCAGAAGACATTTCTTTCGGTTGGGAAATGGTTCCTATGAATCGTAGATCTTCAACAGTTTCTCTCAACCAAAATAGATCGATTCATGCTAAAAGAAATCATTTCCCATTGAAACCAGCCTGCTCCTTGACAATTCACAAATTGCGAGGAGGGACATTTGGTGAAATTGTTTACAAATGCAGCAAGGCACATTCACAACCTTTGGTCTACGTAGCCTTATCCAGGCTCATGGCGCAAGAAAAACTTCATTTTGTACCTACTGATGGGCGTCAACGTTTTTACCACGGCAGACGAAGCACCGAAGCGATGCTTCGGTTCACTCCTAGGAGAGCCCACACCCTTGGAGCGAATTACTTTGGTTGGCGATAATTGCGCCATCTTCGTAATCCTACTTTTAAACACTATATATTGCAACCATAACTATTTCTAGCATTTTCGTATTTTGTGGGCGCGCATTTCGAATTTCATTTTGTTGTTGGGCTCCGGGCTGGCTGTGTGTGTGAGGGAATATACTTTAGAATTTTTTACTTTGTTGAATGCGAAAGGTAAGAAAGAATTGATTGAATGGTGTATGAAGGAAGGATTTATTGCTTCGAGTTATGAATGTCCTAAATGTAATGATCGACATGGTGTAACATGGTCGGCAATAAAACGCTTTCTTCGAAATCGTACCAGCCAAGCCGAATGTATGTTCGAACATTACCTCGCAGAATAAATATGGGACCTTTAAGGCTTTAAGGCTTGGAAAATATCAGCAGTAAGAAAGTAAGCGCTGTTTTATATTTTTTATCTTAAATGTTTCATTTCTGTATTGTTTACATATATTTTCATTATGCATCCACCTTATCCCGCTATATTCCCTTGCCGTCATTGTCGGTTTCGCTTGGCGCCATCTTGTTCTGGCTTGGCGCCATCCTGTTCTGGCTTGGCGCCATCCTGTTCTGGCTTGGCGCCATCCTGTTCTGGCTTGGCGCTTTTTTCGGTTTGTCGCCAAGGGTGTGGGCTCTCCTAGGATTTTACCATAAATGGAGGCGATATGATTCTCTTTTCTCTTGACTGTCAAAGTCTTCGGGCACATGTAGCGGATCTCCGTCGTAATTTTGTGAAAAAAGCACTCATTTTGATGATATCGGAAACATGGTTTCATAATGAGAAATTAGTTGAAATTGAACATTTTAAACGCATAACACAGTATAGACGACCAAGTATTAATAAATCCCGCTATTCTATCAAAACGTGCACGATTCAAAACATAAGTTTGTAGGCAATCATGATGAAATTGTTAAAATAAGTACCCAGTACGTTAATCAAACTAAATCTAATTTGGGAGGTACATGTTCGGTAAACCCCTGTACCCCTGGTAAACTATGCGGTAAACTAACGGTAAACCCATTGTTGTCGTCACAGCTTATATTTCTGTCAATCAGAATATGACTGACATTATAGATTATATCCACGAGAAATTATTAGCATATACAGAAGGTGGTTCTAAACTACTGGGGAAACAGTATCATGTACTTCCGCGCATATCTGGTGGCGATTCTATATTGATTTCGATAAAGATGAAGGATTGATATTATAACACAATTTTAAAATCAGAGCTTAATTTGGATTTTGTTTCTGGTAAAGTACTGGGGACGACTAGGTTTGGTACAACCATTGATGCGATGTTTTCACGATTCGTAAATCACGTATCTACCGACGTAGCCTCTTGTCACAGTGATTAATAATGGCGAGAGAATGTAATTAACACTCACAGTAATATTAATAGTGAAGTAAATCAACCCTCTTAACAATGTACTCATGCTCTACGAGTAACATATCTTTATATATAAAAATCTTCTGTGCATGTGTATGTGACTAAACTCCTCCTAAACGGCTGGACCAATTTTGATGAAATTTTTTTTGTGGGTTCAAGTGGATTCGAGAATGGTTTATATTCACAATTCGGCCCAATATAACAATTAGTTAAAAATATATTGATTAAAAACATTCAACTCAATATTCCCCTGCATTGTTGTAATAACGTTATTGTTATAAAAAATGACGTAGGTTGGCGTCGAAAATCGATTTTTAGCCAAACTGGCCAAACAGGGTTTTCAATGTTACGAAAATGCCGACGAATCACTGCTTTTTAGCGTTTTTAATTAATATCTTTTCAAATAATCTTTATATATATAATTCTGCTGAAAATTTCTCTTTTGGTGTTAATATGACATAAAAAGTGACCACCAAGAAGGAATTTGAATGGCACGAAAATATGCCAGCATGATGTACATCAGGGGTAGCAAACTCGCGGACCGCAACGAACATATTCGCAGCTCGGCCAAACATATATATATGCACAATATTATACAGTCGGACCTCTATATAACGAAGTCGCTAAATCCTGAAAAAAAAGTTCGTTAAATAGAAAATTCGTTATATAGAGATTATCTCTTTCAATTTTCTTTATAAATCACATAAAACAAATACTTTAAATTCATAAACACTATATAATAACAAACAATTAATTTTTCACACCTTTTTGTAAACTAATATACATTTATTTTATATATCTTATCTATAATATCTATAATATATCTATATATAAAAAAGAAAGAAAGAAAAACTGCAAGGAAAGTTTCTTGACGCATTCATCCATTTCCTGAAGAATTAAATAATTTTCTCTGAGGCTCAAGCACTTACTTTTTGACATTTTCGAGCCGCAACAGTACGACAGATCTACACTACAAACGAACGAAGACTAGTTCAAAGGAACGGTGACATGAGACAACTCCACTGAGGGTGAAAGGGGATATCGAAGATGTTTTTAGTGAACAGGACATTGGGGATTAAAGGATGCAAAAACACCCTACATTCTATTGCTCTCGGAGAGTTAGGCACCTAATAAAACCAGTTCAAAATTTATGACCATCATAAAATGTGTTAAAAGACAGAACAACTTGAAATGTCCAGAAAAACTTCAAAAATAAGGAGAAAAAAAATTGAATCTCAAGAGAAAAAGTATGTTATGTAGAAAATGCACTTCGCTATTGGGAGATTATTTTACGAAGAAAATCATGTGAAATGTTCGTGATTCCGGGAAAAGGTTTACTATATAGAAAAATTCACAATATAGAGGTTCGTAATTCGGAGGTTTGACTGTATATATCTTTAGGAAAAGCTACTGAAAAGTGAAGATTTAATGCACTTCGCGACGTGCAACATGAACAAATCAAGTTTAGACAATAGTGCATCGTATCAAAAATATGCAGAAAAAATTTCAAATCTTATAACTGAATTTGAAACAAGATTTAAACATTTAAATTCTTTGGAAGGCAAATTTTGTTTGTTTTCTTCGGTTTTCGTGGTAAATATAGACTCAGTGCTCAGAAAGATGCAAATGGCGGTGATGGAGATTCAGAGTGACTCAAATTTGAAGCTAAAATTTATTGAAGTGAGTGGGCCTGAATTTTACAAGTATTTACCGGCTACGTTTGACCCCTTTCACGGGCACAAAGCTAAAATACACTTTTTTGTGATAAAATACTTCATAAAAAAATTTAATGTTCTCATCCTCTATAAACATTATTTAGTCACACAAAAATATATGATAAGGGTATTTTCTCTGGGTGGTAGCTAGACGTTATAGACACTGCGCACTTAAGACATTTAACTTACTTTTCAGGACAAAAATAATGAATCATATTACAATAAACTTTTTATGAAAAATTATCATTTATGCTAATAACTATTTCAATAACAATTAAATACAAAGTACAAGTGCAATAAAATATTAATAGAATAATTGTACAATACAGAATACTTACTAAAATATACATTGAAATAGATATATATCCACATTATATATTTTATTTAATTTTTTGTATAAAAAGTTAGAAATAAAGTAATAAATTTTTGAGGATTAAATTAGTTATTTCACAAATTTGATGAGCTATTTACTGTGGAACTTTTCAAAATACGTAGGATTATTTGTTTGAAGGCACAGTGGTAAGTTGCAGAGCCGACACAGCTATCGAGAACGATGGACATCTTTTCTGGTACTGCAAAGAGAGCATCTCCTGTATAGACCACCTTCTGTTTTGTCTGGGATATGTTTCCGCGAATTCTGGAGGAGATCTATTTTTTACATAGCTTACCCCAGCGTTTCTCAAATTATGGGGTGCACTCCCCTGGGGGGGGCGCGATAACCCTACGGGGAGGGCGAGAGCATATCGAAAATAAAAAATTTAAAAATAATTAATTTACTGGAACGAATTAAAACAAAATACTTTCCGACATACTAAAAAATATACTTTTACTCTGATATAATTTGTATACATCATCTGGCTATATTACGTCATCAAAAATAAAAACTTCTTCAATACCTAATTAGCTATCTTTGATCCTATGACCAAATAAAAAACTTTTATTTGATTTGCTTTAAACCCATGATGAGAGATTTTTTTTATTAAGTTTTCTTTTTAAACCTAAAATACTACTCTTTCAGAGAAAAAACCAAAACCCAGACCCAGAATCGAAAAAACTTAGGAAAATAAAAAATTCCTCACTGTTATTATTTTTGAAATACTGGACATTATAGCTGTGGGTAGCAGAATATATTTGCTAATCATTTGTTTGCCTTCTAAGTTATTGGTACAGTTAGATATGGCCCCTCTCTTATGTGTTTGTTTCTCATTTAGAGAAGTTGTAAATAATGTTTTTCTGGGGGGGTTTTTTACATGTAAAAGAGTTTTATGATATTTGGAAAACCACAAAGAGCACTTTGAAGGATTACTTGGCCAAGATTTATTTTAATGAGTATTTATCAAACATATAAAGCATAATGAAAAACGTTTTACACAATTTTTTTAGCAGTAACCTCCATATTATAATATTGAATACACTTTTAACCCGGAAGTGGTTGCGCGGGGCGCACAGATCACGAAATCGTTAATTCTGGCAAAACTGTTTATTTGTTACAAAAGTAAAATTGAAAAGTACTTGAAAGTAGGTAAGTATACTTTCTCTTAATTAAATTATTCACTGGAATCACTATTTGTATCATGTACAATAAAAATAATTATAAAAAAAAGGATTGGGGTGACTCAATCACCCCGCGTGACCATTAACGTTAGTATCGAGTGTGTGCCTGCTTCCGGGATAAAACATTTTGATGTCATCTCGCTTTAAATATTAAAAATAACACAATTATTTTTTATCGGAATTTTACATTATTTTTCAATATTTAACATTAATTCTGAATGTTAATTCTGTGAGGCTTAAAATTACAGTTCGCTTAAAACAAATATAATATGAGCATTCATTTTAAAACATTTTACATTTTCGTAAACATTGTCGTGCATTTGGGTTTACTCTCCTGATAATTCAGCTATTGTGTCAAGAATGTTTTAGTTTTCTTAAAAAAAAAAAAAAACTAGCTCGTGCGATGAGCGGGTACTTCAGACAATATACTTTTAATGTATCAGGGCTGTACAAGTTATTTTATAACAAATTTATTAATTCTAAATTAAGAGCGTTTAATAAGCGTTTATTTTTAATAAGCGTTTATTAGCGACTTCCATGGGCTTGTCTTGCAGAGGAAAGTTTCTCAAAGGAAGGTTTCTATTAGAAATTGACACTCCGAGTACTTTTTCTATATTTGGCTGAGATCTATATTTTGTCTTCAAAGCAGCCACCGCGTTTCGCAATCTGTTCCAATTTAAAAATTCGAGGAAGAAAAATAAAATATATATTATTTAAAAGTAACATACATAAAATTTAATGCACTTATCTTATTAATTTGCACGGTTTATAATTAAGATCGTATTCTAGCTTTAGCGTCTCAAAAAGTGCATTATTATTGAATTCGATACATTATTATTGTATAGGGGAGGCACGATAAAAATTATGATTCAAAAATGGGTCGCTTGAGAAGCACTGGTTTACCCAATTTTACTTCTGGCTGGGAAGTAGAGGGACAACGATTGCTTATTGAATTCAATACATTATTATTGTAAAGGGGAGGGGGGGCACGATAAAAATTATGATTCAAAAATGGGTAGCCAATATTGAAAGTTTGAGTAGCACTGGTTTACACAATTTTACTTCTGGCTGGGAAGTAAAAAGACACTAGCGATAGCTTCACTTGGATTGAATAAACAATATAAGAAACATGATTCTCGTTATAAATACGAGTTTAATCCGGAGTATAGAAAATGGTGATATTGTGCGTTGTAGCCGATTCTCAGGGGGTCCTGCCCTTTCGATTAACCGCTGTGATTTTTATTTGTTGAATGACAGATTTAAAAATCTCGTCTGTGGAAAAAGGAATTAGGATTTGAAAATTAGTATTGCTGTTTAAAAAGACCTGGAATGAGAAAAGCGGTGCATGAGATTGTGATTGTAATGTATAATTGCAAATTTAAGATTATCGTTGTTTTAAACAGAATTCGCAAGTCAGACTGAAGCTTGTGAATTCAGATTTAAAGTTGTCTTAAGAAAAGTCGATGTTTGGATTTCTCTAGTAGTAAGAACCCGCATGACCTTGCATCAAAGGTGTTTATTAAAGTTAAGGAGACTTGGTACCCCCCCTAAAAATCACAAACCTATCGTTTTTTTTTTATTTTCATTTAATCTTATTCTTTGCATTATTATCTTTCGATTGATATATCACTTGTGCATGTCGGAAAGTTAGAAGTTGACTAAAACTTCATTTGAAAACAAATTAGGCAATTCAGTCACATCCCCTTTTAGAAAAAAAAAAGCTAAAAATGCGTTATGATAAAAAAAAAAAAATCTATTTATAAATAGAATTAATAACTATAAAAAGAATGTGTAGTATTAAAAGCAGAATATTTCCGAGGCAATACAATAATGTAATTTTCTTCCTTGTGAAAATGTGTGCATGTAAAATTTTAAATTAAGGCATTTTATATTAATAATTTTATAATTTCAGTTCTTATTCCTGATATGTTTTTCATACAAATGTAATACTTTAATATTATAAGAAGAAAAACAGCTAAAATTTCTGTCGTGACAGAAAAAAATTTTTAAAAGTTTTTCTTGAGTTTTCTTGTGCAATTAGTACTCTCTAAAAGTTGATCATTTATAAAAATGTGTGGGTTGAAAACATATGAAAATGCAATTATTTTAAAGAAAAACGTATAAGTAATATCTTAAAGTGGTATTTTTAAGTTTAATTAAGCTTATAATAATTATTTTTTCAGAATTATAAACTTTAAAGTGGTTTTTCTCAGTTTGTGTTTTTCGAAACCTTAGTGCATTCAAAATGCTTCTCCTTCGACAATTATTTACCAATCACTTCCATTTTTTCCTGCGTGTTAAAAATAAAGCATGTAATAAAATTAGGGATCCGTTTTGCTATAAACTGAATACTTTTTTTAAAAAAAAAAATGTAAGACATGTTGGCTTTTTCGTTGATTTTTAGCCTGTATATCAACATTTTTTTTTTCTCGAAAACGAATGAAGTTATTCTAAAATCGATCCCTAAAGTTGTTAAGAACATCCATAAGAATATTATAACAAAATTTCAGATCAAAAAATTAATTTTTACAAAAGGAGTAGGATTTTAAAATTTTCCCAATTTTCTTCAAAAAATTTAAAATTTTAAAATTGTGCCAATAATATATGAAAATTTTCATCTGGTAACATTTTCTTGAATAGAAACATTGTATAAAATGTTAAAATATAATTTTTAAATACGTAAATAAAAAGTTTGCTCAAAGGGTGCCAAGTCCCCTTAAGCGAATATTTATTATTCTGGTTAGGGTTCGATATTTAATTTCATTCCTATCCTATAATTACTCCTAAAATATTTAGATTAGATTAAATAAAATAAATTATTTTTGCAGTGTCTTTTTAAGCATTAATTTTACTCCATAGTTTACGACGTCGAGTCGTTACCTCTGATGTTGGAATGCTGATGTAAAAAATATTCTTTCTTCCGCTCTGAAATGAGGCTAAGATGTAAATTTAGCAGACTCTATGAATATTTTTTAGCAGTTTGAAATTACCTTTGTAGGAATAGTAATTTTTCGCACATCAGACATCTTTAAAAAAGTAAATGGTAGAATTTGTTGCAAAACATAAATCAGAAGTGTGCTTTGTACTCTCTCAACTAAATAAACTCTCAACTAAATAATAAATCCTAAATTATTCATATATATATATATATATATATATATATATGAATAATTTAAGGATTTATTATTTAGTTGAATCGATTTATGGAGATTTGATTACCGTTGTATATATATATATATTATATATATATATATTATATATATTATATATTTTTTTTTATATATATATATATATATATATATATATATATATATATATATATACAATCGAACTTTTTTATATTGCGATTTTTTCTATATAGAACTTTTTCAAGAACATTTCACGATTTTCTTCGTAAAATAACCTTCTAACAGCGAAGTATATTTTTTATACAACAAACTTTTTCTCTTGTGATTCAATTTTTGTTCTCGCTACTTTTAAATTATTCCTGGACATATCAAGTTATTCTCTCTTTTAACACATTTTATGGTGGTCATAAGTCTTGAACTGGTTTTATTATGTTAATAATTCACCGAGAGCAATAGAATTTTGGCCATTTCATTCAAGAAGTACAACCCTTATGTTCCACTGTCTAGTTCACTAGAAACATCTTCGATATCCCCTTTCACCTTCAGTGGAGGTGTCTCGTCTCCCCGTGTTCTTGAACTAGTCTCCATTCATGTGTAGTGTTGATCAGTCGTACTGGTAACTTCGTTTCTTGTAGCTCGAAAATGTCAAAGTTTAAGCGTGTTAGCATCAAAGAAAAATTTTTATTCTTCAGGAATAAATTCTTTTGGATAAAGGCGTCAAGAAACTTTCCTTGCAGTTTTTCTTTCTTTCTTTTTTTGATAGGTAAGATATATAAAATAAATATATATTAATTTACAAAAAGGCGTGATTAACTACTTTTTTTTAATATATAGTATCTATGAATTTAAAATTTGTTTTATGTGGTTTATAAAGAAAATTTAAAAACCTTTATATAGCGAATTTTCCATATAACGAACTTTTTTTTCGGGATTTAGCGACTTCGTTATGTAAAGGTACAACTGCATGCATATATATATATATATTGCATTTTTGGTACAAATGAAATATTAAAAAAAGCTTTTCTGAGCAAATGTATTTAAAATCACTTAAGATGAAAGGAAATATAATTTAAAAATAATTAAAATGATATTCGTTCGTGTTAACACTATTTCTTTTCAAAAGCAGTGTCCGAATATTTATATCAGCAGCTACATTTCTATTTTTCAAGAGATAAAACATAATCTTTTAAACGGCATATAAAAATAACTTCACCAAAAATCATCTGGAGTTCCCAACCACAACATGGGGCAAAATATTACAGCGAAAACGACTATCCAGTTGCAGTAAGAAAGTTTGTTCCCATCAACAACAGATTCAATAATTTCACTCGAGAGAAGGAGATAAACAATTGCTACTCCTAACAAATTGATGATAAGGCAAAACGATACAATGTGCCTGAAAAAAACAGAATAATCAATGAACTATGCATTTCGAAAATACAAACTTAAATAAATTACTTTTAAATGCGCACCCCATAATTTGTTTCATTAAAATCTAATTTTTTTAAGAAGGAGTATTATAATGTTCTCTTATTAAAGTATCATCAACAACTATTATTACATGTATTTAACGTGAAAAAGTGCCAAAAGAATCTGATTAGTTTACCATTTATTGATTTAAAAACATCAATTTCGAGTACATACATCAAAACACAAAAATTTCAAATAAATTTGTTGCCAATATGAGAATTAAAACTAACTTTAAGTAGAGTATTTTTCGAGTTTAAAGCATATAATAGCTTAGCTTAAACCAAATGAACGATAAAAACATTAAAATTTTTTATAAGATTATAAAAATGCAAGAACGGAAAAATTGAAAATATTACCAAAAATGTATATTTTAAGAATTAAAATGCTCACACATATTCATTTAGTAATGCCATCTAGGGAAAACTTTAGGTTTTAATGTTTTCTCTTTTTGAAATATTAACATGATTATGTACTGAAATTCAGCTGAAACATTAATAAGCCCTAAGAAATAATGCATTAAAATAACTTTAAATGCTTAGGGAATGTTTTTGTCTATGAATTTAATTCCATTATACTTGAGAATGTTTTAAAATAGTATAAAGGATTCATTTGAATTATAATTACATACGAGAATGCGTCATGTTTTTAATTAACACCTTTTGATAAACTTCACTTGTATATAACGGAATCTTTGAACTCAATTTTTATCCACTTTAAAAGGTCAGATTAATTCGAAATTTTGCTCACTTGTACAGGACTGATGACAATACAATAATTTGATAATTTGATTCCATTGTTTTGATCAGGATAATCGGGACTAATTATTTCCCATTTTGAGATCCCATCCCACATCTGGCCACATAATTCCAGATCCTATTTTCAGATTTGACGATTGAAAGGATTAAGTTACAATTTAATTCGATTAACTATCAAAGGACGTTTTTTGGTTTTTTTGAACTGTAATTTATTATTTTGAAAACATACTGCATTATCTTTCCAAAAGCTCTGTAAGCGATAGATGCATATGGACGTCGACTTTTTGTTATTCTATATTCTTCATATCTTTCTTCTAAAATTGACCAGCAATCACCCAGGCACCGAACAGAATATAATGAATTCACGCATAAAAAGGTGAGAAGGAGTATCCCAATCAAACCTAAATAATATATAAGGCATTAATAGTTTGAACTGGAAAAGTTATGTAATAAGTTGAGTGAATTAAGAAGTCAATAAAATTTTTACAATAAAAAAATACATATTTAACATAATTAATTTTTAAAAAATAGGATTAAAATTCCTTTTTCTTAAAGTCATTCGTGTTTTTAGTTTTTAAACATAAACGAAACTCTTCCTTTTCTAATAAATTAAAATGCATAATTGAGTTTAAATAGTTGCACTTTTATGAACTCTTTTGTTCCTATTTCAAGAACAAATGCCATTTCAAACTAACATATTAATCATGGAATAAGTTTAATCTAAAAAGTATGTAATTTTTGTATCATTGTATTACCATCGTATTACCCAATTTATAAACAAAAAAATTTTTAATACTTTTTAGTTAAAAAATCATTAACTTTACTTTTTATTTCTCCTTTATAACAGAGGATGAAGTACCAGTTTACATAACGAGAGACACACATATATAATATATGTGTTACCGTTTAAGAGTGTAAAACTAGGAATTTCATGAAATAACTAGAAAAGTCAGTTAAAGTATAAATAAATGAAAAAGTTCATACTTCACCTAGTTATTCTGTGAAATAAATAATTATAGTCCGTAAAAGTGAAAAATAAACAATCTCATAAATTAATTGATCATAACAAGAGTAATAGGAAAAGAAAATTTTAAGTCAATTCCTACTTAGATCAACAAACAAAAATTTTATTTTAGCTACTTTTTATTAAATAGTTACAATTAATATAAATATTTACATACATATGACATAATAACAATATTAAGTGGTAGTTTTTTATTAATCATCATTAAAGTACCGTATTGCCATCCAAAACAATCGTGTATATAAAATTTCAGTTCAACTGAATGCTTTAAAACGTGAGAAAAAACCTTTTCAAGTTATGACACGTCACCAAAAGGGTCACTAAGTCGCCAAAAATGATGCCAACGTGACGTATTTGTAATTCTTTAAATAATTAGTTTTAATCAATTAATTTTTATTAATTATAATTAAATTATTGTATTGTCATCCGAAATAAAATCATGTGTATTAAATTTCAGCTCAATTGAGCGCTTTAAAATGTATTTTATTAACGATTGAAAATTCCACCAAGATAAATAAAAAAAAACATAGAGATTATAAGCTATATATAATAGTATGTAGGAAATGAAAAAGCAAACACCTCTTAAAAATACATTTTATCCCTATTGCGGGTGATTAATTGACAAATAATAAGGAAAAGCAGATGAAATAATTTATTATTGCTCATATTGCTAACATTAGTTAAACAGAAAAGGAAGAAAAAAGAATATGTTTTGCATCTGTTACTGGCCCAATTAACTATTCCACTCTTTGAACTTCAAGGATATCATAGTGCTGGAGTAATCAATTGTCCATGGTACTTTTTTCTGTGCTGTTTTAGAATTTTTCACCTCTACTGTCAGAGTTAATAATTTTTCATAAATAAGTGCAGCACTGTTTTCCTTTGCGCCACGCTTATTTAATAACGATTTAGAGCTCTCTAGCGTTAAGGTATCCGACTGCGTTCGGGACCATGATTTTAAAAAAGCGCATAAATGGATAATTTTCGTGATATTTAGTATTATTTAGACTAGAATACATGTATAAAATTGTTTTAAGGACATTTTGACAAAAAATTATTCAAATACAATATTTTGGCAATAAATTAACTTAAAAAGCCTTTTTTTAAATTGTTCTCCGTTTATAAAAAATGCTTCTATAATAATAAAATATTTTGCTTAAATAAAGTAAAAACTTCTCCAGAGAGTCTGAACTAGAAGTTTTGAAAAATTCATATTATTTTCAGAGTTACCATCGATTGAAATAATTATCGGCGTTTTTTCTTAAAATTTCTCTCCTGTGTTGTAGTAAAATATAGATAAATCCACTTCTAAGTTATATATTTCAAAAATTCTAGTTCAGCCTCTGTACAGAGGTCTGAGTTATATACAGGCAAAATATTATTATAATAGAAGCATGTTTCGTAAAAGGAGAATTTTTTTTTTAAAATTGGTCATTCTGTGTTCATTTTTTTCGTGAAAACGTTGTACTTAAATAACTTTTTATCGAAATAATATTCTTAAAACAATTTTATAAACGTTTTCTAATATAATTGATGCTAAAAATCATAAATAGCATTCATTTTTACGCTTTCACAAAATCAAGGATCCAAACGTAGTCGGATGCCTTAAATATTTCTTATTTACAGGTTGGTCTCCCATTCATGCAGAAGTCATTGCTTGAAAACAGGTCACAAACATATTTATTTATAATCTCAAATATAAAACGCTAACATATATACACCGTCTAAATTCTACGTTTAAAAGAAACTTAATGAATATACACAAACGTAGCAGCTAAAACTGCTTCAAAACGGACTAAAAGCAGCTAGAATCGGTCCAAAGAACTTTCGAGTACAGTACTTTATACTGTAACTATTAAGTAATCGTTATTCTATAGAATACCTAGTTAAATGGTAGAATTAAATATTTTTATATACCTTAACTGACTTGTCTAGTTATTTCCAGAAATACCTGGTTATTCTTTGAAACAACGGGTTTCACACTTTAATGATAACATATATATATATACACGAGGCGAGTCTGGAAACTAAAAAAAAAAGCACCGTTTCGTTCTACCACAACCGCAGTGGTATTGCTGAAGTGTTCACACTTGCGTACGACCGATTATCTTTACGACCGATATGCGGATAACCTTTGACGTTACGTCAGTGCTTCTCAAACTTTCAATATTTGTGACCCAAAATTCAATCATAATTTTCATCGTATCCCCCCCCCTCCATATAGTACCAATGTATTGAGTTCTATAATATTATACTTTGACGCTAAAGTGACAACAGGACTTAAAACCTCTTAAGTGCCACTGGCGTATATAAAAAGTTCTCACCTGAAGCATTAATTGCTTGGAAGTAAAGGGTGTTTTTTTAGAGGTATAGAACTTTAAATTGCAATAAAACAACGATGTATTATTCGATTGACATGAATTTTTTTATTCGAAAGATAATCTTGTAGCATTACATTTTAAATATGATTTCTGGCATAGGACTGCCACGGCTGGCTCGGATGTAGTCCAATCTGGACGTCCAATTTTCTATGACTTTTTCCAACATTTGTGGCCGTATATCGGCAATAACACGGCGAATGTTGTCTTCCGAATGGTCACGCGTTTGTGGCTTATCCGCATAGACCAATGACTTTACATAGCCCCACAGAAAATAGTCTAGCGGTGTTAAATCACAAGATCTTGGAGGCCAATTCACAGGTCCAAAACGTGAAATTAGGCGGTCACCAAACGTTTCTTTCAATAAATCAATTGTGGCACGAGCTGTGTGACATGTTGCGCCGTCTTGTTGGAACCACAGCTTCTGGACATCATGATTGTTCAATTCAGGAATGAAAAAGTTAGCAATCATGGCTCTATACCGATCACCATTGACTGTAACGTTGTGGCATTCATCGTTTTTGAAGAAGGATTCCACCAGCCCATAAAGCGCACCAAACAGTCAGTTTTTCTTTTTTCTGGATGTAACGGTGTTTCGACATACACTTGTGGATTAGCTTCACTCGAAATGCGGCAGTTTTGTTTGTTGACGTAGCCATTCAACCAGAAGTGCGCTTCATCGCTAAACAAAATTCGCTTATGAAAATCGGGAACAACGGCCATCTCGTTTTGGGCCCATTCGACGAATCTCTATGAGGCGTGAGTCTATTCATGAGGAATTGCCAAACCAAACTGAGAATAAATCACTCGACAGTTGTTAAATCGATCGCCATCTTGGAAAGTAATGCCAACTTAAACTTCTATACCTGGGAAAAAAACACTCTTTATATATACGTTTTTCTAAAGTACGATCTTCTCTGTGCACTGCTATCCATAAAAATTATTCCGAAAGCTTTAGAATGTTTTTAAAGGACATTGACAGTGTTTGAGAAGAACTTACTTATTTCGCAGAAGATTTTACTTATGATGGGGGGCCGCCTTTCCATAAGGATTACAACAGTAATTTGTATATCGGCCCTGTTGTTGTTTACAAGCAGAGGAATTTCTGGGAGTGCCTCTCACCCCACCGAAAAGGGTGACGCATTTCCCACGCCTGGAAGAAGGCAATGTACCCATAAATACATCATGGTATGGGATGTTTTTGGGAATTTCCCGCGTTTTGGGGGAGTCATGGACCGCGGGAAGATATCCCTCCGCTGACTTCAGACCAATCAGAAAAGCTGATTGTGTTTCGAAAAAGAATCCTCTCCAGAATACAGAGGTAAACCGCCGCGAAATATAAGCGCATGCACGACGAATTTAGTCACTCTCTGACACGAATTTTATCACCGATTTTGGTCTGACGACCCTTTGACAAAATGCCGCGATTGGAGAATCGCGAGATGGCCACACCAAGATTCCTCTCTCTCAGATCCTAAATCAGTTAAGTGATAATGTATATCTTTAGTAATTAACGTAATTTAAATGTTTTGTAAATAAATTAAGTGTAATTTAAAGAAGGCTTTTTAATTTAGTGTCCGTTTTATTTGTCTTTAATGATTAATGTCTAAACTTAAGCTATAGTGTGACGCCAAATGTTAATTTAGAACCTGGGTATTAAAAAATGGATAATAAGAATAAATTAAATTAACTTAAGTTAACCGGGCGTCGCATTATAATGGTACCGTGACCAGGATTTTAAAAAATTTTTTTTCTTTGCACAATTTTTTTTTACATCCTTTGAGTTAGAAATTTTTTTTACATTTTTTTTTTTGTAAACGTTTCTTGATGGATCATCAGGACAAATTTTCATCTCGTGTGCTACTGTGTATTTTATGTATTGCTTGAATTTGATACTGTGAATTTTTTTTCTTGCAGTTTTGTCAGAGAGTCTGGGGTGCAACGATGACGCAGGCCACTTTGTGCTCTTTAATTTTTTTTTCTCCTTCAATATTGATGTGAATTTTTCTCTATGCATGTATTTACGCGAGAGCCGATTAGCTAAAAGTTTCATTTAAATTTAAGAGTTCATGAATTTCTGTTGCCTTGCACGAGTGCTTGAATTTTGTTTTAATTTAACGATTTTCGTTGTGAATTAGATTCGCTAGAAATTTTGGTCTTAACTAATAATTAACAAATATGCCACGTACACGACAATCAGACCCCTTTTGACGCAAACGGCGTTCGAGAAATTTAATCTAATTGATCTAATTCAATGTACGACGGAGGTGAATCGTTAGGAATTCGCAGGTTCTTGGGAAAAATAAACGATGTTGCGAATTTAGGCAAGTGGTCAAACGATGAGAAAGTAACAATTCTAAAAATTAAAATTAACGGGAATAGCTGAGGAATTTTTCTATCCGACCCAACACATAGTCAATTGACAGAATATAACGATATCGCAAGAATTCTTATTGGAAGATTCGAAAAGCTGTACCTTTATCAACGCGTCTCCAATTATTTTCATCGTGTATCCAGAGTCCTTCGAGAGCGTACAGGAATTTGCAGCACGCATCAATAAACTGGGAACACAGATTTTCCAGTCAGGAAATTCGGCTCAAAATACCGCGGTGAGAAATGCGAATGACCAATTGTTACAATCTCGGTTTATAAGTGGTTTAAGAAATGACATACGCCGATTTGTTCTCTCCGCGATCCTTTGAATTTAGAGGAATCAATCAATGCCGCATTGATAGAAGAGCAGAACATGAAATTAAATCAAATAGCTAGCGAAGAGAGATCCGGCTTGTCGTCCGCACAAACGGAAAATCCATTTCTTTCAGCATTAGCGGATGGATTACAAGAAATAAATTTAAGGGTCGGCCGTCTACAAGAGGCAAGTGCAGTTACAGCTCGTAAATCAGGTGGGAACTATTTTTAACAGAAGAGAGAACGTTTTCAAGTGCTTCTATTGTGGTATTCAAGGACACAGACAGGCGGAATGTAGGAAGAGACAGAGGGACGAACGCGCTGCCCGTTACCAGCTCCCCCGGAGAAATGCCGCAAGCGAGTATTCTTCTTCCAAGTAGCCCCAGGCCGGGAGGGAGGCATGTACATTTCAGGGAATCTACTCTCCGCGACAATTACGCAGCCCCCAGGCATTCAGTGAGAAGCGACACACACAAATTCTGAGAATAGGGGTTTTCAACGTTTTCGCACAAATCAGAATTTAAACTCCGTGGAGAAAGCCGTATTTAGATTTTTCATTCGGTAGAGGAGCGGTTTTCTCGATTCAATCTCGAGATAAAATATTCGATCTACGATCATAAATGCTAACATTAAACATCACAAGTTTAGAATTTTTAATTGACACAGGTGCATCCGTATCTTTAATGTCTAATTCTTTTTTCACTAAAATAAAAAATGATAACTTTAGGGAATTTAATGTTTTCAATTCAGATTAAAGCTGTAAGTGGAGACACGGTAGAAATCATCGGTTGCTATGAAATACAATTGTCATTAGGAATTTCAATTTCGACATATTTTTTTATAACTAAACAAGAGATTAACGATAATTATTGCGCTATTTTGGGATACGATTTTTTGAAAGTATGGGATGCAGTTTTAGATATAGGAAAAAACCGTTTATTAATTCATAATTTTCAATTCCGCTTATTCATTATTCACTCCCCCACGCGAGTGATACAGAGTAACTTTTATAAATGGATTTTTAAAACACAAAACGTGTGGGTCCCCATTCGGTCACAAATGTTCGCATACATGTTGAAACATTACCTAATTCGACGTCACTGGCCACTATTCGGAGTTCAGCAAAGCTACGAAATAAAAACATTCATTTAACCAATTCGCAAATTAAAATTGATCCACAGACAAATGACACCATCTTAGAAATTAGAAACGATTCAGATAACATAATCACCCTTAACAAGAACATGAAAATAATTACAGTCAATAATTACGAAGACTTTTCTTCTGATTTTCCGGTTTCTCAAGATATTTTACCCCCACTCACAGAGAAAAGATTTCAATCTTTCAGGTTTGGACAATAAAATCAAAACAGATTATTTCAACTTTTAATTTCGCACAAAGTGCTTTCGCTCGCTCTACGGTAGAATTATCCGCAGCCGTTACGGAGCACCACAGAATCAGTTTACAACACGATTATCCCATTAAATGTCCAATTTATAAGATTCCATTCAATTTAAAAACGAATTTCGACGTCAAATAGCAGATTTAGAAAAGGCGGGAATTATTTCGAAATCCAATTCTCAGTATAATACTCCGGCATTGTTTGTCAAACAGAAAGAAAAATGGCGCCTAGTTTTAGATTTTCGGAAACTCAACGAAATAACTGTGACTCAGGATTTTGTCATTCCAACATTGGACGACATCTTACATGAAATTTCAGGTTCAAACTATTTTTCGGCGTTAGACATGAAGTCAGCATTTAATCAAATTCCACTACACTTTGCGGACAGGCATAAGACGGCATTCTCTACTCCCGACGGTGATAAATATCAATTTAACAGATTATGTTTCGGTTTAAAAAACTCGCCTAAAGCTTTTCAATCAATCGCACAGGAGGTCCTAGGAGATTTATTACACACGGAGCTTTGGTTTATATAGATGACATTATTTTATTCACTAAAACTATAGATGAACATTTTGAACTACTGGGTAAGGTTTTTTGAACGCTTTGAAAGAATTCACTTAAAATTTAATCCGAGTAAATGTCAGTTTTTAACGAAAAGTTGTAAATTTTTAGGGTTTGTGGTAACGCCGGAAGGCATTCTTATAGATAAAGATAAGTCCGTATCCAATTAATGAGTTTCAGTTCCAAAGGATCAAAAACAAACTAAATCTTTTTTAGGTGCTGTAATTTTTACAGGAGATATATCAAGAATTTCGCGAAACGTGCACTTCCCTTAACGAATCTATTGAGAAAAGACACTCCATTTGAGTGGACATCCGAAACGCAGGAGGCATTTGATGATATTAAGAAAGCCATATTGAATCCACCGGTCTTGGCTCTACCTGATCAAAACGCGGAGTTACAAATAACAACGGATGCTTCTTCTCGCGGCATAGGGGCAGTTTTAGAACAAAAATATCCTAACTCTGAAGTCAAACCTTTATATTTTTTTTCTAAGAAATTAAATCCATCACAATCGAAATATAACGTAACGGTTTTAGAATTTTTCGCGATATATACAGCATTAAATTTTTAGACCTTTCTTGTTAGGCAGAAAAAATTTAAAGTTTTCCGATCATAAGCCTCCTCGAGGATTTCTTTCTAATAAAAATCCTCTTTCAAAATTTTGCGTTGGAAATTGGCTCTGGAAGAATTTAATTACGACATACACTACATCAGGGGATCCTTAAATTCAGTCGCAGATCATCTTTCTCGTTATATTAACAACAACATCACAATAGCTTTACCGGACTCTAAAGATCTTATTAATATGCAACGCGAAGATTCTGTTTTAAAGCATATCATACAAAAAATTGATCAAAATGATGTTAGCCCACAAATCAGCAACTATTTTATTAATGGGAAGGTTTGTTATGTCATCTGTCCAAGCGCCCCTCGAGATCACTCCAGGTCTAACACCACTAGAAGCAGGTTTGCATTCCACATTGTCTAAAAGCTAAAATTCTCGAATCAGTTCATTCAGAATATGGAGGACATCTTAAATTTTTAAAACTTATCATCGACTCAGCGAGAACTTCTTTTGGCACAATATGTATAAAGATACTAAAAAATTTTGTTCGTTCTTGTACCATATGTTTATCTCGAAAAAACGCCTTTAAAATCCGCCTGCACCCCATCAACTTGCTGAACAAAGTACTGAACCAGGAGAAACGTGTCATATGGATATTTTCGGTCCCTTAAAAACCACGCTTAAAGGTAATAGCTATGTTTTATCTATGATAGATGCATTCACAAAATATATTCATCGTTCCACTTCCGGATACTAGGTCCAGTACGATTTCAAAAGCTTTCTTTGATAATTACATTGTACACAGGGGTTGCCCACATAAATTAGTCGTAGATAACGCTACATATTTTAAGAGTTCCGAATTTGTTGAATTTTGCAGAGTCATGGGTATTCAAAAAGGCACATATCAAGTTATTCCGCTCACGTCAACGGTAGGGTAGAAGAAACCCAATCAATCGCTAGCCAATATCCTTGCATCAATTTCACAAAACACAAAACGATTGGGATGATCAACTCCCGCACACCATGTTAGCATTAAATTCAGCGATCCATGAAGCTACATACACATCTCCCTTTTTCCTAGAGCATGGCAGGGCGTATTCGATTATCCTACACTTACGAAAAGAATTCTGATACACCACAAAAATAAGTATGAATATGTCGAGAAACTTTTACCGTCTTTGGAGCATACTTTAAATAAAGTTTTAAAAAATCTAAAGGATCAGGAGGCATCACATGTTGAATTGAGTACGAGCGACAAAACAACATCATTACGATTACAAGATCGGGTCCTTGTGTTTTATAAAGACGCCTAACATTAAATCTAATTTATCTCCAAAACTCAGACCTAAGTTCGAAGGTCCTTACAGAGTGATAGAGCGTTTTCTAATGTCAATTATAGGGTGCAACATGTAGAACAATTGAGGAAAAGATTTAACACGCATGTCAATCGGATGATTCCATTTATTAAAAGAGATTTTCATATTTGCATTTGAAAAATTTGGATGATTTACAACCAGACGAGACGGAGGTTAAGGGTATTGTTCCAAGTCCACGGTATAATTTAAGGGCTCGTGCAGGTAATTCGGCTCGTTAAATACGTTTCTGCGCTAAAATATTTGAGGAGACTTAATTTTTTTTTTTGCAATTTTACGCTTCGTCATTTCGAGCACGCATTGAATGATACCTGTCTCATAGTTGCACCTTGTTTCATGCTATGTTTTATGTTTTTTTTTAGTTATATCAAATTTGGTACTCATTTATTTAATGATTTCCTGTGATTTAATGAATTCCAGTTAAATTTTTTATGCAGTTTGTTTTATATCTTGATTTTTTATGCTTAAATGACATAGTGTTGTTTGTGGTTAATATCAATTTTAACTCTAGATAAAATATTTTTCATGCTGTGTGTTTGTGCGATATATTAAATAAATTTTGTGTAATGCAAGTGTTATTCAATGATAATCATGTACGTACGTCAATTTTTAATTTTATTAATTTTTAAGCTTTAATTTATGTTTGTGACAAAGGTCAAATTTTGGGGTCTCTGGACACCTGTCATGAAATTTGAATGTTGTTACGATACATACATATTTTAAATTTTTTTCCCTATTACATAATTTGTTTTGTGATTATTATCTAGAATTTCAATAATTTTTTTCATATAAAAGGTTTCCTTTATTGAATTGTTTAGTTTATGCTGAATTGATTGTTTATAACTGTACTTTCTGGTTAAATTTTTATTTTGCATAGAAGATTAATTTTTTGGTAGCAGCATTTTGTTAGAATCAATTTTATTGCTAAATTGTCCTGGTGTATTAATTTTAAGTGGTTGTGTATTACTAAATGATGATAACATTGGAATTTATGCTTGTTAAGATATGGATAGAGATGGTTGTTTGAATATTTTCTATAAGATATTAGGTTGAAACTTTAATATTTTTTTTTTTCCCGCGCATGTTGTTTTTTTTATGTGAGATGATTGCTAACTTTGACTTAAAATTTTTTGTGTTGCCGTTGGGTGTTTTAATGCTCTTCTAATTTCTGCGTTGTTTGTTTTGCTATAGATTTGGAATTTTTTGTTGTGGTTATTCAGGGTTTAGATTACTTGTGGTTCTTAAATTAATGTGCAGTCAATCATTGTGTCTCGCTTGTGTGCTAAACTACTAGGAATTGAAGGTTTTGTTTGTCGAGATAGTATTTCTGTTTGTTTAGATTAATTATGGTTGTTAAATGAATTTGCAGTCAATAAGTGTGTCTCGGTTGTGTGCTAAACTACTAAGAATTTTGATTTTTTTTGGTCGGTCGATATTGTATTTTTTTTTTTCTCGTTGGGGCTAGGCTTACATGTGTTGATTTATGTCAGTGCGGGTAGATTATTTCACTGAGTGTTGACGTTGATTCAATTTTTGTTCTGGATTTTAGTACGTAGTTCTGCTTGTTATTTGGTAAAAGTTTTTTTTTTTGTTGTTGGTCAGCTAATGGTGTTAAAAATGTTTCGTCCATTCGTTTCGAAAACGTGGGGAGAGCTTGTCCGCACCCCTTTTCGTCGTATCCCCGCACGACATCCGGTATAGGACAAAACACTGTTTGTTGGTTGGAATTTCTGTTTATTGGTTACTCCTTGTCGCAGGGGACTCCTCCCCGCGGGCAGCATAATTCAGGGGTGGAAGTTTTGGATGTCGGATTCTTGCCGCTTTAGGAGGGGTCTTCCCTTCGCCCCCCACTGCTGTCGCGACAGAGATTCAGCAAAATTTTTCCGATGGGTTTTCGTTCCCCACCCCTTGTTTCCTGTTTTTACGTTACGGTGCTGTTGCTATGAGAATTTGGAAATGTTGGAATAGGATTGGGTGTGAATTTTTTTTTTGTTGTTGTTTCACTACTTGTAAGGAGTTACATAAGTTTGAGTTAAGAGATTTCGTGGAATATTTGAGACAGTTATTTGAAGGAGATCGATAAAGTTTGCACTGATGAATTTGTTGAATGGTTGGGAAGGTTTTTTTTTTATGGAGATAGTTAAGTTTGTGTTCAAAGTGTACGTTTATTCGATAGTTTTTTTTTTTTTTATGGAAATGGATAATTGAATTGAAAAGAAAGTCACATGGTTTATTTAATAAAACTGTTTGATGTACTGAAGGATATTTTGATTTAAGGATTTTGGGCAAAGGAAATTGAGTTAATATAATTATGCGGTATATTTGAGAAAGTTGTTTTGATGTGAGAAGGTAATTTGAGTTCCGGATTTTGTACGATTTCGAGTAATTAAGTTGATGAACATAGATAAGTTGAATTAATGATTGTGTGGTATATTTAGGAAGGTTTTGAGATGCATTTAGGAAAGTTGAGGATTATGCGAGATTTTTTGTAAATAAGTTGATGAGCAAAGACTGGTTTTGGTTATTGGTATTGCGGAGAAGTCGATTAATTATTTGAAAGTTGAAGATAAGTCTAGTTAGGTGTTATTGAGTATGTGAGATTTTGTGTAAATAAGTTGATGAGCATAGATGGTTTTAGTTCATGGTATTGTGGAGAAGTCGATTAATTATTTGAAAGTTGAAGATAAGTCTAGTTAGTGTTATTGGGTATGTGAGATTTTGTGTACATAAGCTGAGGAGCATAGATGGTTTTAGTTAATGGTATTGTGGAGCAGTCAATTGATTATTCGGTAGTTGCAGATGAGTTTAGTTAGTGTTGTTGAGGCATAAGATGTGAACGATCTGAGGTAAAGGCAATTTTGGATCATCGAGGAATCATTTTAAGGTTACTGAGAATTTTAGGTTGTTGTTATAGAATTGTACTTGAGTTACTAATTTAGAGGATTTTCGATGAATTGAGTTAGCGGTATTGTTGTAAATCGAGGATCTTGTGTTTGTTTTTTTTCGTGTTTGTATATTTGTTGCGCGTATAGTGAAACAATTTTAGTTTTTTTTTTATATTATTTGGACTTGTGGATACATTGTATTACGAGGATTGTTAAAAGTTATGTTGATTAGTTAAGCGATATTTTTTATATTGGAAACTGTTTAATTCTGTGTAACACTTGCAATAATTTTCTTTTAGTTAAATTACTTTACTCTGTATGTATCGCCTCATATGACTTGGGTTGCATATCAATTTTATGTTTTAAATTTTTTCTGAAATTTTCAACTGCACTTGTGATTTCTGGAATTCATTTCTCAAATGGAAATTCAAATGTATTGAAGGTGGAAGAAATTTTTTTTTCTCTTTAAAGTTTCTTTTAAGCAATATTAATCGTTATAGTTATTTTTTTTTTACAATCGGATTTGCAAAATTTTTTTTTTATCTTAAATTCATTCTATCTCTTGTGCTGGCGTTTGCGGCATGCAGCAAATCGTTTGCGCAGGGAATGGCATGTTTTGTTTGTTTTGCTTTTGTACACTTTGGGGGTGCATACTGATCACATGCGCACTCACAGTTTGCGATTCTAAATTTAATCACAGTAATTTTTTTTCTTAATTTTATTTGTAACCAATGCTCGTAGTGAAGTTTTCTTTTAAAATTCCTTAGGCTACTCAGCATTCTTGCAGGTTATAATTTTTTTTTATCATTTATACGATTAGTTAATTTATAAAATTTTAATTTGCAAATCTGAATTAATTCCGTTAAATTTTTTTTTTTTTTTAAACTTTTATTTGTAACCAATGCTTTTAGTGAATTTTTTAATTTCTTAGGCTACCAAGCATTCTATGAAGTTACAAAATTTTTTTTTTTCTCCACTTCTGCACACTCATCGTTTCAATCTCTAATTTTTTTTACTTTTACTTAATTATTTTCATTAAATATTATCAATGCTCTTAGTGAACCATTGAAATTTTACGCTTGAGTATGTAAAGAGTTCTGCTAGTTTTTTTTTTTTTTTTTGATGGTCTGGGACTTTCACTTCACATTGGTCGTGTCAAGATTTCGATGTTAAACGATTATGAAGTGTCTGTTTCTGAGCGCCACGCTTGAATTGTATGTAAATGTTTTCACTGGCGTTTATTTCTTATCAATGTATTTTGTTCAACACTCCTAAGTGTTGTTTTATTAGTTGCGCAGTTGTTACATACGCCAATTTTGTATTCTTACGTGTTATTTGTCTTAATATTTTTTATTATTTAGTGGCACACGATTCTTTGTGATTGTTTAATTATTTCTATTTGTCAGTCTGTGTCTGATGTTTTTGTGAATTGTTTGGGTGATCCATTCAGTAAAATTTTTTCTCCTCTTCGTACATTAACGTCATTGTAGTTGTTGATAGTTCATTTGGTTTTCCCTCACGGAATAGGTTAGAACTTCAGAAATTGATTGTATTTTTTGACATTCTTATTTTCATTTTATGAGCAGTGAGAGGAGTTGGAAATTGGTGCTTGGAGTCTTCAAGGGTGGTCACAAAGGGCCAAGTTTAATTTTTTTTTCTCATAACTGTTGTTTCATTACTAATATTGTTTCCCTGGGAGACAAGGTTTTGTTCTTTTTTGCAGTTTAGCAGATTTCTTTAGCAATATCTGAGCGACGATGGAGCTGCCAACATCATGGATGAACATGGACAGAACCCCTCATAAGACGTGGACAGCTGATAGTGAACCAGGAGTCTACAAATTTTGTTCTTGACATAGACATTTGCCGACGCTAGGCCAATTCTGTATTTCGTTTGCTTACTGAAATTTTTTTTTATTATTATTCATTTTGGTTTTGTTAATCTGAGAGAGGGGAGGAGTGATGGGGGCCGCCTTTCCATAAGGATTACAACAGTTATTTGTATATCGGCCCTGTTGTTGTTTACAAACAGAGGAATTTCTGGGAGTGCCTCTCACCCCACCGAAAAGGGTGACGCATTTCCCACGCCTGGAAGAAGGCAATGTACCCATAAATACATCATGATATGGGATGTTTTTGGGAATTTCCGCGTTTTGGGGGAGTCATGGACCGCGGGAAGATATCCCTCCGCTGACTTCAGACCAATCAGAAAAGCTGATTGTGTTTCGAAAAAGAATCCTCTCCAGAATACAGAGGTAAACCGCCGCGAAATATAAGCGCATGCACGACGAATTTAGTCACTCTCTGACACGAATTTTATCACCGATTTTGGTCTGACGACCCTTTGACAAAATGCCGCGATTGGAGAATCGCGAGATGGCCACACCAAGATTCCTCTCTCTCTCAGATCCTAAATCAGTTAAGTGATAATGTATATCTTTAGTAATTAACGTAATTTAAATGTTTTGTAAATAAATTAAGTGTAATTTAAAGAAGGCTTTTTAATTTAGTGTCCGTTTTATTTGTCTTTAATGATTAATGTCTAAACTTAAGCTATAGTGTGACGCCAAATGTTAATTTAGAACCTGGGTATTAAAAAATGGATAATAAGAATAAATTAAATTAACTTAAGTTAACCGGGCGTCGCATTACTTATTACTTTTCATACCCCCCCCCCTCATACGCACGCCAACGAGGAAATCGGTGAAATTGGGGAGCGAATTGAGTAACTTTTAATCGCCAGTTAAGGGATTAAGTGTAAAATGCATCAAGATGAGCATTAATATTTTTGTATATAATTTATATATGACAAGCCCATGGAGACACGGGTAATTATGAAAAGCTTGTTCTTAACTTAAAATTGTTAAATTAATTATAAAACACATTGTGAAGTACTGATACATTTATAAGTGTATTAAATCAGTGTAGAAATGTGTATTTTATATTTTATTATGTCAGAATATACATTGTTCGTTTACTTTCAGTAAATAAATGATTTTTAGGATAATCTTTTGTTTTCGACTTTTCAATTTGCTCGCGTCCATCTCGAAGAGTTAACCCCCCCCCAGGAGGGGTTTGAGAAACGCAGTTACAGTTTGAGAAACGCAGCGTTACGTGCTTGTATTTTTAGACACCAATAGTTGTGTCTGAGTGCTGTAGAAGATGTGAGAACCTTCTAGAACTTATTATGCGAGTTTTACCGCTGTGTATCCAACATTTTAAGGAGTTTTTTTCCACAATAAGTTTATCGCTTTTTAAGAACTGTTTTGTTCTTTGGGACGCATTGCATAGAATCCATTAAGCCCGATCCACTCAACAATACGTTTGCTATAGTTTAATTTCAAATAATTAATTTTTTTTCAATTCCTACTATATATTTATTTATTTACCTTGGTGGAATTTTCAATCGTTAATAAAATACATTTTAAAGTGCTCAATTGAGCTGAAATTTTATATACACGATTGTTTTGGATGACAATACGATACTTTAATGATAATAAATAAAAATTAATTACCACTTAATGTTGTGATTCTGTCATATGAATATATATATTTATAGTAATTGTAACTATTTAATAAAAAGTAGCTAAAATAAAAAATTTTCTTTGTTGATCAAAGTAGGAACTGACTTAAATTTTTATATAGATATATATATATATATAACTTGTTTAACTTTGCCGCTAATGTAGTCGCTAATTTATACTTTAAATTTTTTTAAAAAATGAGTTCTTATTCGTGAAGGGATTACCCAAAGTAAGTTCCAGATGGGCATGAGCTTTAAATAATAGAAATTCAAAATGATTTGCGTAGATAAGCACAATTTCTTTCAATATAGTCGTTATTATCTGCTCATTTAGGTCGAGGAAAAATTAATCAGACCTTTTACCTGTTCCAAGAAAAGCAGCTGGCAATGCAAGGATACCTCTGCCTGCCATGGTAGCCAAAAGAAAAAAGGCCCCAGTCCATATAGAAAGTCCTTTTCTCGTGTTTTCTCCCGGAGTACCTTTCCCTTTACGCTACACAATAAAGGCTTTACAACTTATTTAAAAAAATAGTGTAAGCTAATTTTTACTTAATATTAAACACATTTTTTTGGTAATATTAATTTACAATTTATTTTAATTTTTTTTAATATGTTAAAGTTTTAAAAAAAATGCATTTCCTGTAATTTCCACACAAATTAAATAATTTGGATATAAATGAAATAACTTATTTGTAGTGGTGCAAGGTAAAATTATTTAAAAATGAATTCAATTAATAAATAATATTAGTTATTTAGCTTTGATATACAACCAGTCTCTTATTCACCACATAATTTGGCATTACTGTAAGTGTATTTTCAGCAGTATTTTTAGCGATATGGAGAGTTTACATATTGTATCGTAGACCAACTTTGTCGAATCAAAATTGTCGCCAAATGCCATGATATGCAAACAATAGTGAAAAACCGTCCCCTGTCGTGTTCGAATACGATAATCTTCTTCGCGCATGCTTAAAAAATCTTTTTGAAGGTTGTGCCACACTACGGCGTATGTTCAAACATATTAATTTTGATCACACACAAACCAACACAAAACACAAACCAACACAAGTAAACCAAACACAAGCAAATTCCTGAAATACTATGGGATTAAGCAAAATACCAAAATAAGAAGAATCGCGGAACTGCTCAACAGCATTGACATTCGTCTTAATGCGAATTTATTTAGCCTTGCATACATAAAACAATACTCATTTATCTTGATTTGAATGTAATTACAGTGTTTTGACAGCCTGAATAATGTAGTTTTTATTAGTTATTTCGTTTATTTTAAGAAGTGTGCATGTTTTTAATACAGTATTTAAACCTTGTGAATCTTCGCTAATTAGTTTGTAGATGGGCTAATATGAAAGATACGTGAGTTTTCGTGCATCTTCGAAAACGATTGAAGCATTTGGGTACACTTTTAATTTTGTCTTTTGATTTAGCGAAATTGGTTGACGGTATAGGATGTAAGTACCCGATAATATATATATATATATATATATATATATATATATATAGTTTTATTTTATTAGATACTATTTTATTTCAAAGCCTACTTAATGGGACATCCTAGAAAAATAGCTACATCGGAACGGGCTTAATTTAAATGACATCATAGTCGCATTATAAATGCTATCTTACGTTTCCAGATAACCAGTTCATGCGTCTCACCTTTGGTAACTTTTGCTTCTGATAGAAAATTTCTTTCAAAAAGGGCATATTTGCTAACAGTAATAACGCACATAGGTATAAACAAAAAGCACTTATAATTTCAAAAGTTACCGTATAATATAACTTTTTGAAGATTTTAGAATAAGGGTCACCCAAATGAAAGTGGCACGACAGTCTTTTTGCTAAATGGTTTAACTCTATTAACATAAATTAGTATACAAAACAAGGAAAATACAGACGTAACAGATAGGCTAGACAAAGTCACCTTGTAGGTTGGAACAAATGTCTCTGCGGTCCTCGACATGATGTTGTTGTTGCTTCTAATGCCACCTGTCTGACGTAGTCAGAGATCGAGGCCCACATAAGTCATCGTGATAAGGGGCTAGAAATACGCCTGTCGTTGGCCTTGATCACCATACAGGTGACAATACGAATTATCTCGGCGAAATTCCCCGAAGGGACGACAGATGGCAACCCCACCTGTCTCCACCTCCACAATTTAGGCATAAAACTGAAGGGGAGGGAAATATTCTCCAGTCCCCTGCGCTCGTGATTAAACCCACAAGACTTTCGGACCCACTGATTTAACGAGCACGTACTCCGTGTGTACTCGGGGGGTATTTGGTGGCACGGGTATCGAACCGAGGTACTTCTGGTCTGAAGTCCGATGCCTAACCACTAGGCTACCCACGGCTCACGACATGATGGATATCCTGTTTGAAGAAGCTTCAGTGTTGGTAGTGGAACCAATTTTCAACAGCAGCTTGAACTTCATTATTGTCCGGAAATCTCTGTCCTTTCAGAGCTTCTTGAGAGGACCGAAGATGAGTTAGTCTTATGGATAGAGATTTGGGCTGTAATGGGGATGTTCGAGAACCTCCCAGCGGAATTGCCGTTACAATGTTTGCCACACTGCAGCCACATGAGAAGGAGCATTATCCTGAAAAATGATAATCCCACCGGACAACAAGCCTCGTCAGAAGATCTTGTTATTCTTTCTCAGTTCATGCAATGGGACAAAATACCTAATAGCATTGACAGTGGTACCATTTGGAGGCATCCATAATGCGAGCGATACCTTTAAACGTGCTCTCACGCTAACATACTCAAGCCTTTGGGGAAATCTGACAATATCGCATGCATTCCCAGCACTCTGCACCGTCTATAGGGGCATATGCAGTCATCTTTCTCTTTAAATTGAGGAGTTATAACAACAATGCCTCTTTCATTTGGGCGACTCTTATATTTGTATACCTTTACTTAATTATAAAATTTGAAATGTATGTAGATTTTACGAGTTCAGAAATAAGTACATGCCTAATGTCAGCTTCGAATTCAATTGAAAACACGTAATTACATTTTTCACGTGATTATGAAGAATTTAACCAATTGCTCAACATTATTAAGCAACCAATTAATGATAAAATAAGACGCTGCCATAATTGCTTCTATTAAAGATGCCAAAATATGTGTTGGTTTGAACCATAAAATATTTCATTCAAAACTGGAAATCTAAAACAATGTAATTCCTATTTTGAATTACAGTTAATTACAGAGAAATAATATATATATATATATATATATATATATATATATTCCAATATTTATATATTATATATATTTTTAGGGTGGAGATCCCAAATTTGTTTTCATACTATGATAGATTCCAATATTTAAACTAAGAAAATTTCTGTTACATTATACAATACTGTGTGTGTTTAGGGATTTTTTTTAGGGTGGAGATCAAAAGAGGATCAAAAACTTCATCACGCAGGTTCTTTAAATCTTGCAAGAAGCGCATCCCGGCCACCACAAAATATTGTTACAACTTAGTTAGGGTGAAAAACAACCGATGGCTCAAATTAATTGAACAAAAACAAATCTATTGATGGACGAGGATGAACAGAAGGCTATACGAAGAGAAATCGACGTATACACGCTAAAAAATATTTAAACAGATTATTTACTGTAATAGAAAAATGCACTCGTTAAAAACCAAGTTTTACACAACTCCAGAAATGTCTATGTAGAACAATTTCACTAGCATTCAGATTAAATCGCTCTGTGTCTTATTTCAGAAAACGCACAGGCCGATTATAAACCCGATTGACTCACCTAATATAGCCTCATGTAAATTTCCGGAAGATTAGATCCTAGTGACTTCTCAAAGGTTCCTTAGCAACTCCTTTTTTGACAAATGTGTCACCAAGGGTGATAAAAACGTCAATTTGTGGTAACCCTGTTCCCATCTTCTGGGGTTGCCCTAGTATTATTCGAATCCATGCTAGGAAGTGCATTTTTCTTGTAGAGCTCAATTTTGTCCAAGCTGTATAGCATTGCGTGGAAAACATACATTGCGTGTTTCAAAACATACATCCCAATTGAAACTCCTCGAATCCAGAAAGTCAACAATAAGGAGCTATATGATGTATATGACAAGGATTGCTTCTTATTTACGTAAATAAAATAGAAGGTGTGTAAAGTGTATTTTCATCTTTTCTCTCTCAAATTTGAGGAACAAATTTGTTATTGGAACGCTACCTGCCGAAGACCTATTTGGCGACAAGTAGTTTTCCTTCTAAGATAGCTGCCTAGTACTAGAAAAACCGTTTTTAAAAATGATAACGATGACTAAAACTTGATGAAGTCAGGAAATAGATTAGAATTGTATAGGCTTGGAAAGAAAACTAAAAAGTGAAATAAAAAGAAACGTTTTATATTTTCCATGGAAAAGGGTGCTACAAAGTATGGTCCGGGGAAATTTAATTCCTAGTACAATTTTGAGTCGTCTGAGCTCGAGTGCCTCCCTTTCAAAATTACATTGTGGCAATTGGTATAAACCGAGATGATGTCACACTAAAAAGTGATACCAGCTCCTGGGGAATGTACTAGGATATATGCCAATGGATGTATATAAATGCCAATCCACAGCCCCATTTGAAAAAAAAAGTTCGAGAACAAGATAATAAAATGTATGAGGAAGTTTTAAATACTGAAAGAAAAAAGTGCTTAAGATACAAAACACTGAATCAAAAAAAAATTATAACAGAAAAATAATTTGTAATGAAAGAAATGACAAATGCTTGTGTAGAACGTAAGAAAATAATCAAAAGTAAAACTAGAAAGTTGTAATTTGCTACCATTAGAAAAGAATTGTATACCTGACAGATTTATTATTATGGCTGTACGACATTGCACCGCAAAATTCACAATATAATATTCGGCCGTTCAATTTTATACTTTTTTTAGAAACCATATTCATGTCTGTACCACGGTTCATAAAGACCGAATTTTATCGCTCAACTTGACGAAAATTTACAAGAATTAGACGGATAGTGTTTCAATAGCAAATTAGTACCAAATGTATGATAAAAATATAAATTAAAGAGTATGATTGAAAACTTTACTTGAACAGCACTAAAAATATGATCTCTGCAGCTAAATTGGAGCCACGCGAATCGCGTCTTGATATCAAAACAGCAAAGATTCTAACTCAGAGGTGTCAAACTCAGACTAACTGGGGCCAAACAAACAAGGTTGAACTTAAGGTGGGCCTAGAAATATACATTATAATAAACAGAGAAACAAAAAGAAGAAAAATTTGATGTTTACATCTTTACATTGAAATCTATTTTCTACTACTTCCTGTTTTGGCAGACTTTTCTTATCAACTTTTCTTAAATTATTTTTTGTATGTTTTAAAATTATTTCAACATTTTTCATCTATCAAAAAATATTAGTAGCTTAACTTTTGATATATTTTAGATATCATGTATGCTTAGATACCACGAGTGTGATTGTGGTGCATTCAAAATAAATGCACGTATTTTGTTCAATAGCACCAAAAAATAGGAATGTTATTTTTTTTAAAAGTTTGGCCAATTCTGCGTATTATATTTTTATTCTGCGGCGGTTTGTTATTTTATTATTTATTATTGTATGCCGATGTGTTGGCTGTGCCGCAAAAATGTTCGTTGTAAGCCGCACGTGGCTCGCGAGTTTGACACCCCTGTTCTAACGTATTTTATCAGTTAGATTTTGGTGGGAAATGGAGTGATTTGCTTGGCACCAGTTTGACTAGAGCAGGGGTGGCGAACCTTTAGGAATCAACGTGCTATTTTTTCTAAATAAGTGTATAATGAGGTATAAACGTGCCGTCAAATAATTTTGACTTGTGATTATTGGGAAAATAATCAAACTAAATAATGACACAAAACTCTTTATTTATTCTACGAAAAAATACCTTTTGCACGGCATAGTTGTAAATGTTTTAGTTACGCGTGTAATTCGAATTAAAGTAACGTTAGTGCGAGTTATGTTGTTACAGATTGAATGACAAATAACTTATATTAGGATTGTAACATATATATTACTTTTAGTAAGGAATGTATACTAAATTGGAGTCATCTGCCAATCGATTTTTAAGCAATTAATTATTTGTACTGTGGTTCACTTTTTTGACAAGAGGATTTGTGATTTGTTTCAGAATGCCGTTTTACAGGCGATATGTTCTGCATATCACTATTCCAGAACATAAAACCGCTTTGTCGCCTTTGTTAATACCATATTTCTAGATTCCCCAAATTTGAAATTCTCTGTTACAAATACGTACTCTATCTTGACCTTTTTATTTTTTTGGCTGAACTAGCCATGTTAAATAACACTTAAAAATCGTAAATATAATACAAATAAGCTTTAAAATATAGTTGTGTCAATTAAATTGACTATGTGATGTGTAGACAAACTTTGCATCATAAGCAATTGTAGTACACGACGTAACTACGTCAAGACAATAACAAACGAGTGTGCTCCCCGTCGCACCGCAACCGATCACTCCCGTTTGTTCGTAATACTTCATAGTGAACTTTGCTATTTTGAAATAAAATGCAAGCCATTTTGATGGTTGGAGTACCCAAAATATTGTTTCGCGTGCCATGAATGGCACGCGTGCCAATGGTTCTCCATCCCTGGACTAGGGTGACACTAATACATAAGTACCGAAAATATTTCAACTTTCAGTTGGAATATTTCGCTAATCAATGTTATACAAAATATAATGCAGCTTTAGATAAATTGTTACAAATTAAAACAAAGAATGGTTGGGTCCTATTTTAGCCCATGTCTTTATTTATTGCCAACTTGGCGAATATTATCTTCATATTACATAGAAGTCTAATACAGAAAAATGAGCTACTCGCACAATTTGCCTTAATTTGTTTTTCTTCTTTGCCAAAGTTATGAACTAAAACAGGATTCAACCCAAAGAGCTAATTAACTCCGATTGTTACAATTATTTTTAATTAAATCAACCATTACATTAAATTAACAAATTATAATAAAATCATACCCTAATGCCGAGAATTTGAGAATCCATTTGGTTCGATGTTTTATATCGATATTTATCTCTAATTTGCTTTGTTACTTGAAAATTTCTCGTACAGAAATTCTGCTTTCCCCATTTTTGTCATTAAGTCATCATTCATTACTATTTAACTGAAATTATTTTAAAGTTATCAAAATTCATTGTTATCAAAGTGAAACAGAGGTGTTGTTGTTGCTCATCTCCATGTCTAGCCTAGCTAGACCAAGTCCATGATCTCATTCACTCTCAAAAAGTCCAACACCATTAGAGGGTCTTCACAAAGATCTTGTTTTGAAAGCCACAAGCAGTCAAGAATGTGTGTTGGAGATGCCTGGCAGGTAGAACATCTAATACAAGTTGGAAAAACTTTGTTTCCATCCTTAAAAGTCAAAGTTCGGAGGTGGCCACTCTGGAAACGAGTAAGAATAGTTTGTTCTTGCCTGCTGCATTGAAGGGAAAGAGGTCCACACACACCTCACCACCTGGTATGAAGTCTTAGCCTCATACCAGTGATTGAGCAGGAGGAACAGTTGATTGCTTGTTGTTGATGTAGGTGGAGTGCAGTTCTGAATAGGTGAGAGGGGCCTAATTCATAGTGGGTTGAGCTGCGCCATCTTTTACTAGGGCGTCAGCAATCTCATTGCCCGCGATGTTAACGTGCGAAGGAACCCATTGTAGATGGATCTTTCGAAAAGATGAAACACGTTTTATTTTCTCCAAAATAGCCACTCCTGTGTTGTCACCCACCTTATGCCGGTTAGAAAGATGTTAGATGGCACTACGACTGTCAGATAATAACCAAACGCTGTTTCAGGAACCGGGGACTTACCACCCACCAAATAAGCCCTCTGATTTGATTAATTTATTTATAGAAAACACAATTTTCATTGGAGATCTTAATGCCATGAAACAGAGGGGAACATCAAAATAATTAATCAGCAGCTGAAGTGCAAAAGACGCGAGTGTTTCAGCCTGAAAATATTTCCCACTTTCAAAGTGAATCATCTGATATGGAGTTATATATAAATTCTGAAGTTAAACGAAACGGTTTTTTTATATTCTTGAAAAGAAAAATATATCAAGATAAATTTTGGCTACCACTTCTGATTCCTTCTGCATGGAAAGAAACTTTAATTATTGTACTTGTAATGCAGATTACATTATGGAATCTGAGACATTAGTACATGTATATATCAAAGGCTGGATGTTTCTTCAGATGGCATCTCGGTGAATGATTTGGAGTACTATGTTCTTGAATAAAGAATTTGTCATTTTTAATTTGTTATGATCACATCCAAAGCTATAACGATTTTTTGATATAATACTCCAATCGATGATTGTACAGTGCATGAAAGTTTGAGCACCGTGCATAGAAGGTGTGAAATGTAAAAGCGAAATAGGAAGAGAAAGCGATGACTATCTCGTTCAAGCTTGTGTAATTTCTTTAAAAATTTGATAACCTGGTTTCTGCTCATTCAACACAAAATTAAAAATATAAGTATTGTAAAATCCGGCGTATAACGCGCACATTTAACACAAAAACTGAGTAATAAAAAAATTTTAAGTCAATTCCTACTTAGATCAACAAAGAAATATTTTATTTTAGCTACTTTTTATTAAATAGTCACAATTAATATACATATGACAGAATCACAACATTAAGTGGTAATTGATCTTTATTAATCATCATTAAAGTATCGTATTGTTATCCAAAACAATCGTGTATATAAAATTTCAGTTCAACTGAATGCTTTAAAACGTGAGAAAAAACTGTTACAGTTTTGACACAAGTCGCCAAAAAGGGTCGCTAAGTCGCCACAAATGATGCCAACGTGGCTGTATTTGTAATTCTTTGAATAATTAGTTTTAATCAATTAATTTTTATTAATTATAATTAAAAATTACTGTATTGTCATCCAAAATAATCATGTATATCAAATGTCAGCTCAATTGATCGCGTTAAAATGTATTTTAGTAACGATTGAAAATTCCACCAAGATAAATAAATAAATTAATAAATAAACAGAGAGTATGAGTTAATAGTAGGAATTGAATAAGATCGAAATTTAAGGGTGCACGTTATACGCCGGGTATGAAAACGATAGCTTTAATAGTAGCAAAAGAGATGAGCATAAAAAAAAATTACTTCAACATATATCGAAATATTGTTTATTTGAAAGAAATGACACGCCTTATGAACTAAAAGAGTTGCGGTTTAAGATGTATACTATTTTTTTCAAAAGTCTGGGATAATACCTCGAATTAATTACTTCAAAACTTAAGAACATTGTACACCAACATTTCAAATTTGTTTGTAAAGAAGGTGGTGCACGTTATATGGTGTACATACCTTAAAATAAAAAGTTGCAGCGTGATAGTATAGGTGCGCGTTATACGCCGGATTTTACGGTAATTGATATGCAGAAAAGCTGTTAGGAATGAATTTGGCTGGGTATTAAAAAATAAATTATTTCATGGTGTGGATTCAATATATATTTATAAGAAAAATTATAATCTAATTAGCATAACAAAATTCCAGAATATTAACGTTCTTGCTAATTCAATTCTTATTAATTTTTAAAAGAAATTACATTAATTATATATATATAATTGTCATTTATATAGATTAAATAAAGCCTTATATATATATACCCCACAAGAATTGCTTGTTAGTACACAGTAATCATTATGATTCATTTTTTCTGTTTATACTATCTTGACTCAATCGCTGCCATTGCCATATTGTAGTTATCCTGATTCTTCATCCTATTTTGCATATATGTAGATATATATATTCATTCGAATGAGTCAACGATAATAAACAAACACTTACTAAAATATAAATTGTTTGTAAATGATTATATGGTTAGAAAAGATGCGTGTTGAGGCAAGACCCCCCACACAAAAAATTGACAGACAAAAAAAAAGTAATGTTTACTTTCAACATCATCGCAAAATACTTCTTTTCAGGAATATTTTCAAAGCATTCTCAAAATTATGACAACCAACAATAACATACTAGGCAACTGATAATCATACGGATAGAGAGAGTTATTGGGCCAGACCATTCATGATCTGATGCTTATGTGGGAAAACGTCATTTGTTACATTATTATTAGCAGTGATGAGATACTTGGTGGTACTTCCGTATTAGCGTCACCGCAGCCAAATTGGCTCTACACAAATTGCGCCATTTTCCACCCAAATCTGACAAATTCGGTTTTTTTCATATAAAACACATTAGAATCTTTGTTGTTTTGATATCAATGGGTGATTTACGTGGCACCAGTTTTGCTGTTGTGACACTAATACTTAAGTACCTATTTTACTACTAGTAAAAAGGCAAACATGCAATTAGTGTACTTCACTGCTCAAAAGAACGGCAAAGTAGCTTAGCATCAAGTACGTTTTCCGATAGGGATTTTCTGAGCCACAAAATATCTTAGTGGTTGCATCGACAATTTTGTGCTCATTCATCTCCAACTCTGCTGTGTGGAATGTCTAGAACAAGAGCTGTATGATGTCTTCGAGTATGCAGTCTCTACATCGCTACGTTATAAAATGGAAAATTACCCTAAAGGAGGAATGACTCTTGCTAGCATTTACGATGGTAGTTCAATTGGAAGCATGAAGAACCATATCGTTCTATTGTCTTTATGAAGGTCCGAGATGGTTACCAACCTTATAAACCTTTTAACAAACATGTCCGAGATTATCTTGAGCACGCCACTAATGTTCCAATCCCGAGTATTATACGGGATAATTTTTTTGAGTTCATCTTATTGTAAAGATTGAGGAGTTAGTTTTTTGCTCGGAAAAGTATTTCCAGTTAAACCGCACAAAACTAAGTTACTAAGCTATTAATAAGTATTCCTTTTTATTTATTTATTAATTTTTAAAAAACAATATTCTACTAGAAGAGAATTTTTTACCGCTGCCACCTCATGTTAAGTGATGTTAAATGTTTAAATTATTTTTAAGTTGATGAAGATCATTTCCCAATCAGTGGAGTATACATCTCTGAGATCCTGTGTCAACCCGGTTTAGGGCTTGCTTGGAGTTCACTTCCACACTGAACTTCTGTCCCATACAAAAAAAACTCAGAATTCCTGCGACAGCTTGCTCTCGAGATCATAAAGGTATTCCAAGTGATGCCATATTGATATACACCGATGGTAGTAAAGACGAGTCAAATCGCACAGGGAGCGGTGCCTTCATCGAGAAGCCTTCTATCCGGCTTTCTAGACGCAATCCAGAAAACTGCCCAGTCCTCAGTGAATTAATTGCTATAGACGAGGGAGTAAAGTCCATCCTCAACAGAACTGACTCTAGCAACATTGGATCATTACAGATAGCCGAAGCTCCATCCAACACCTGCAGGACTGGACTCGTGTGGATGACCTCGTGAGCATTCGAATTATCAATAAGCTCAGAACCATAGCAAAATATAGAGACGTCCCTGGAAATGAAGTCGTGAATTTCTTGGCCAAAAGAGGCTGCTCTGAGATTGCGGCCACTGATTATGCGTTCACACATCGAGAGATTTACTTTTTAATGAAAATTAAGGACAGGCAAGTCTGGATGGCCCCTCCCGACCATCCCGGGATTAGTAGGAAAAGCCCTGGGGGTGCTTTGGAATTTGATGGAGATAGAAATGATCAAACGGCTGTGTCCAGATTGATCAGTGGGCATTTGAAATGCATGACCTTCGTATCTGGACGTAAGATTTTCCAGACTTGTTCTAAGTGTCACCTATTGCCGGCTTCCCCTGAACATATTCTCGATTGTTTGGAATTCGCTTTGGAAGATGTTCCTGCGAGTACACTTCTGGTGCTGAACTTTGCTAGGGTTAATGGCCTCGTGGATCTGATCTAGCTGCAGCTAGATCCTGAAGGATTGGACACAACAACAACAACACAAATGTTTAAATATTAACTGATGTTAAATGTTAACTCATGTTAAATGTTTAACTGATAGTGAACTGAAGGGGTAGTGATTAAAAGAATGAGGGTATTCTTAAAAAGACACCACACTACTTGCTATGGGAAAGTCTTTATTATGTTAATTTTAAATGAAATTAAACAATTATGTTAACTAGAGATAAAATATATATAAATAAAAATTAGTTCAACCAAAATCACTCAGAAAATACAAGCTGATGACCAGTTATAATTATTTTTGTTCCCATTTCATTCTAAATGAAACATTTTTATAAATTACATTGCTTCTTGACGGTATATATATTCTAAACAAGTTTCTAATATTTCCAAAATTATTTATAACTTTTATTATAAGTCATATTTTACATTATTGTTATAAAATGCTTGCTGAGTTCTAAGATCTTAGTGACTCTCTAAAATTTCAGTCTAATAGAGACAAGATACTGAAAATTTTACATAAGCAAAAAAAAGTATTTTCTCTTTTTTTGTGTTGTATAAATTAGTTTACAATTTTTGTTTATTGTTAGTTGTTTCTAGTTATAGTGTGATATGAAAAGTTTAAAAAAGTTCTTTCAGCATTTCGCCAAAACTTTTGAAATGATTAAGCTTCCAGAAGAAATTTAAAAATGAATTTTAAAAGCAGATGCACGTAAAGTGTTTAATTTGGAGAATATTTTTTGTTCAAATTACCACACAGATAATTTTTATAGCAGTTTAATCTTCATTCTGCGTAATATTAATACATGGTTGTGTTTATATTAAAACATAACGAACACGAGTATCTTTGTGAATCATTTAAAGGTCGTATGCTAATATATACTTTGCAATATTATTTACAATACATCTATCTACATTTACATACTATAATAACCTACCTCCATTTTTACATAACAATAACAAGTAATATATATTTAGCAAGATATGTATATATATATATATATATATATATATATATATATATATATATATATATTTATATATACATATATTATGTACTGAAGAACAATGCAAGTTCGTTAGAAATATATATTAGATTAGATTGTACATTTTAAAAATAACATACAGAAAAAATTTCGGAATATGAAGATTACTTTTCTTGTATATTAAGCAAATCTAAGAAACCAATGAAGCTGTAACTGATTGAAAAACACGGTTGTTTCAAATGTGAAGTTAATTTTATATTAAAAACACACACAATCAATCTTTTATTTACAAAATATCATCGAAAAGGATAAATTGTACACAACAATCTTCATAGATTAAGATGGAGTAACAGTTCTATTGTTCTAATACTTTCTTGCTCGTTTGTAGCACCTATTTTACAACAAAAACTAGATTTTCTAGAATCTTTAAAAATTATCTGCTGCTGTTAAATTAACATAGCAAGGTGGATTAAATGATTCTGGTGCAGCGATGTCATTCATAGCTGCATAAGTAGATATGCCACCACCAACTATTCCGCATACAATTATTACGATCAAGTATATTTTTTCGTGGACTGGAATATTCCTGTAAAAGAAAAACGCAATTAATGGGTTTCATCAAATTTTATTATAATGTTAATAATAAATAAATTAGGAAAAATATGTTTTCAACAAAAATATTTAATATTAAAATTTTTACAGCATGATAAATTCAATAATGTAATGGTAATCCAACACACACAGCGTAGAAGTGATGATTTTAAAATATTATGCATGTGCGCTTTACTTTGTGTATAAATAATGAATATTTGCATTGTTATTTGAAACAATAATACGAGAAGAAATTCAGTCATCAAGTATGAATCCAATAGTGCATAAAAAGAGTTACCAAATTTTATAAAAGAAAAGTTATTATTATTTTTATTTCTGTCATAATACACTTATTTTATATAAATATTAATTCCAAAATAAAACATTTATAGGATCTTTATCTATAAAACATCTATAGGATCCTGCTCTAATCTCATTCTGATTTATCCTTAACATGATAAATCATTTTTTTTTTGTCCATTTTCTGATAAAATTACCATTTCTATTGTAGTTAATATGACCGAATTAAGAGGTCCAATATAGAAAAATACGCTGTTGACTTCAATGTTTCCGTCGCCAAATGTGAAGATTCTATAAGGATTTTACCTTTCTTTCTAAATGTACGTTTAAGATTCAACATATCTTTCTGTTATTAAAAAACAAGCTCTTAGAAATGAATCGAAGCAGAATAATATATTAATTTATAATTAATTACTGCATTATAAACCTATTTAACGCAGTAAATACTTCAACTTCGCTACCCTAACTTACGCGATTTTCAAATTTCGGCACGATTCGTCTTTTTTTTTTAAATTTTTTTTTTTCATCACTGAAACAGGCGGAATCAGCGTCCGAGCCTGATGAAATTGGTAATTTGATTGAGAAGAAGTTGTCGAGCTTGCCAAGCAAATAAATTTAGAAGTGGCAAATAAATTTAGAGCAGACAATGGATGAGCTCATAGTGATGACGTTCAAGTTAATATTAACGTCGCACTGTTCAGACACGAGGGCTCGACGGACACAATCCATGGAGCGTGGACGACAATGGATGGGAGGACGCTTTCATAGATTTAACGTGCATCGCAGCAAGAAGCAAGACATTGAAGAACTTGAGTCTTTAGACCCAGTTCAAACAGAAGATCGAATGACGGTCGGTAATTTGACAGAAGGCCTTAGCAAGGAATAAAAAAAAATCATTAGCAAGCTACGAGGAAATTTGGGGAAGGAAAAAAAATCTTTGAGCCGACAAAAACTAATTTGTTAGATTTCATTAAACCTTCTACACCAAAAAAAAATTTGATTTGCGATTTTATATTTGTGTTATTTACGATTTTACTCAGCATTATTTTTTTCTAAACTATTATTTTCTTTCATCTCCATCCCCAAATAAAAATAATTTACCTGAACTTATTTTCGAAATAATACCCCGACTTACGCGGTTATCACTCTGTTCCACCTATCACGAAAGTTCGGTGTATTACTGTATATTATTTATAATTATTGTAACAAATAGTGTGATTTTACTGCTCCAATTTAAACATAACAAGTAATATTAAAAAAAATTCAGTCCACCGCGTGAAGGGTGACTAGGGCCAATAGTGGAATAGTAATTCCGGCTACGTCCGAACAGAAGTGATTCTGCATTACGTGTCACTTTTGTGGGAATGACGTATTCCACGTTTAAATAGACACCAGATGGGGAAACCCAGAGACTCTAAATGTGCTACAGAGCTTCACAGACGCTGAAGAAACACTTCTCTTTCGACGCCCCAATGGACTCTCTCACCGATCGACTTCCAGATTCACTTGGACTCTCTCACACGTATTGTGATGTATCAAGGATCACACCTACGAGCATCCTAAAATCCAGCCTTAACAGCAACTTCAACAGCGCTGCACCATAGCAACCCCGCAGCACTATCTTTTAATTTTAGAAGTACAATCAATAAATTCTCTTATTTCACTTACAAGTTTAAAGAAAATTAATTTTAATATGAATTATTGGAAAAATGTGGAGTATATTGGACGTAAGGAAGAAAATATACAATTCAAACAGAAGTTTTGCACTATATTGAAGTAAGAATGTATTAAAATTTGGGTTTATTTTCGTCTGTGTAAGTGTTCTGAGTTCGAGTGCTATTTTTAACATCAAATAAAAACAGCTTAAGGTATCCGACTATCCTAAAATCATGATTTTTTTTTGAAAATTGACAATTTTTTTTATGATTTTATTTTATAAGCCATTTTATAAGCTTTATAAAAATACCAAGTTTTTTATTTTCCATTCATTAGAACAAAAACTACCAAGTGTTTCAGTAAAAGCATATGCCATAACCTTACATAAGATGTCAAACTTTAAAATGCGTTTTATTTGAAATGAGTTTTTTTCAAAAAAACTCAAATGGAGACAGCGATTGGTTAAAAAGCTTTTTAAATAATTTGTTGAAATTTTTTGTGTATGTTCTGTGTAACAGTAGAAGTGTTTTTTTTAACCTTCAGATTTATCAATCACTATTTTATTACAAAATTTACAGTCCTTAATGTGAATAAAATCACTGTTTTTTTAAGCAATTTCATATAACAGCTAAGATAAAGTGCTCTAGTTTTTGTAAAAACTAAAATATTTCTTATCCTGAAGGCCATTTGAAAAAGGAACAACAAAGCAATACATCAAAATTGAAAAATTGAGAATTTGTTCATTTACTATTTGTACAGTGCGGGCCCCGTTTATGTAAATTTTTGTCAATTTTTACCCATTTTAGTAGTACTAATTTTTTTTCTGTTCTTAATTTTAGCCTTTTTTTCTTAAAATGTACTAATTAAATCTAAAAACCTCAAAAAAATATCCATAGCTCCATTTTTTTTTAAAAAAAAAAGTTGTTGCAAGTAGTCGGATATCTTAAACAAAGATGTTACTAAATTTTTTAAGCAACATTATTGCCATAGACGAGTTTGTTTATTTATTTTATGTCAAAAAGTAATAGAATTAAGAAAAGCAAAAATATCTTGAATTTCAGAATTCTGTGCATTCTATTTAACATGCAATCTTTTATTTTTTTAATAGAATTTATGTTAAAAAGACTTAAATTATGTTTAAGTAAAACAAACATACCTTTCGGGCCAGTTGGGATCCCTCTGGGAGCATAATCGATAGTAAAAAATGCATGGAAAAACAGAAGCTGTTAAAGTTACTGCGGATCCTCCAACCAAATTGAGTACTTTTCCAAATTTAGGTACAGACTGAGCCACAAAAACTATAAAAATCATCATAGATGATCGTATTGCAATTCTTTTCCATCCAAATTCTGCAAAAGTAAAAATAGTAGTTGCGTATGATATGTTGATAATTATTCAAATTCCATGTTTTGAGTTGAAGGAAGTAAAAATGCATTATCTCATAGAATCTAATTTCACTTGTGCAAAGTTTATAAAATAAAGAGACTTTAAAAGTGGTACGTTTTAAATAAGTAATGATAAAAAAGAAGAGATGCATACCAGAGCGCATAGATTCTATATTATGTTCCATGTCATATAAATAATTAAAATGGAGTAATCGAGTGAAGATTTTGAGCAACCCTATTTTCAAGCAGTAATTCAGAAGAATAAAAATGAATTTCGTCAAAAATATCAAATCTTAAAATGCGATGAAAAGTGATAAAAAGTGCTTGTTTCATACGTTTCGCCATTTGTAAAAATAATATACTAATTGATATACCAAAATTACTTTGGAGCCCAAAGTTTGAGAATGGAAAAGTCATTCTTGAAAACCTTCAAAACTTCAAAGCTTACTAGTTGTTTTTCGGATAATTTATATTTTTATTATAAGGTCAATTTTTTAAGACATAAAGCTAGATTCAAAAGTATAGTATTCCATTTTGATTATGAAGTACATTGAAAAATTCCTTTTACTCAATTTATACTTTTTTTATCATTAAGTAGAGCATCCTGCAATAAAAAAATATAATTTACATTTAAATTTCTTATGAATAAAGCTGTATTCTTTGATATGCATCATACAATTCAAAATTGATTTTCTTATAATTTTGTATTGAATAAAGATAATATCTAATTTTTCAAAAAGAAACAGAAAAATTTCTTTAATCTGAAAACTTACTATTAGGCACTTTGAAAAATTCCTCGAACTCTTGAGATGACGCATTGATGACCAAAAGAAATGCAAAAAGCATGTGGAGTGCTAAAAGGACCTGAATGATTGACTTTATTGTAGATGGAGAAATTGAATCTATGATATCTGCCTGTACTTTATCGCCATAAACAACATACCCCAGAACAGCAACAGGTAAATACAAAAGAATGAGAACTGAAATACAAAATGCATTAGAGCAACTCATATATAAATATTCAGATAACTGTTCAAATTTCTTATTCTTAATTACACTTGTTTACATACTTATTAAATGTGATTAGGTTTTTAATACGAGGGCTATTCAGATAATAAGGAACGTTTTGGAATTAAAAAGGAACTAAGTACAAGAGAGAAAAAAATTATTATATACAGCAGAAAGAGCGACTAAAATTCTACTTTTCTACATAGTCACCAAACAAATTGAGGCACTTATCATAGCGATGGACAAGCTTTGAAATTCCTTTGTCATAGAATTCTGCCGCCCGCGATCTCAGTCACTAAGTGACGCGCACACGCAGCTCCTTGTTGTCGTCAAAGCGCTGTGTTGCTGCCAGTTCTTCATTCTTGGAAACAAGTAAAAATCACTAGGTGCAAGATCGGAACTATAGGGCGGATGAGGAAAAACCTCTCATTTGTATGAATTAAGGAGTTTTTGGGTGCAGTTTGCCGTGTAAGGTTGGGAATCATCGTGCAAAAACAAAATTTTAGACGTCAACTTTTCTCAGCGTTGATTTGAACTGGTCTCCTAAGGTTTCACGAAGTTTGACAATATCGTTCAGAGTTTATTGTGGTAATCAGAAGCACGCCACGCCATGCCTACCATAGACCTCCAGAAATGTCAAAGTTGCCCCCATTCGCTGACTTTTATGGTGGTCTGTAAGCAATTTCGGCAACCATCTTGCACAAAATTTGCGGTAGCTTAGCTTTTGTGTGACAATTTCAAACAACAAAGTCCGTGAAACTTGTGGAAAACTAAGCGGAAAGCTCCATTATTGTGAAACGGTGGTTTTCACGAATATCTTCATCAACTTTAGCGACCAGTTCTCGTCTATCACAATGCTATGGCGTCCACTCTTCTCTTCATCGCGAACGTTAGTTCGGCCGTTTTTAAACTGAATGCACCATTTTCGGATTGAACTTTCATTCATTACGTTGTTTCTGTACACTTCACACACTTGCCGATAAATTTCCATAAGTTTTAGGTATTTTGCCAACAAAAACCGTATCACAGACCGCACCTCTCAGCTGGCGGGATTTTCAATTGCAGTGCTCATTTTAAATTGGAATATCGAAAAAACGGACAGAGGGAAAATGTTCCCGTTGTGATGGCTGAATGCCGACTGAGGTGCCGAATTCTCAGACACCAAAATGTACATGAAGGGTGCGCGCCTAGCGACGTCAGATGGAAACGTTCCTTACATTCTGAATAGCCCTCTTATTAGGTTGTCAAGTATGAAATGGAGCAGAGCTCGTGTGTGTGTGTCATTGCACAAACTTCATTTAGACGCCGTATTTTGCATAATTTGTTTTTTATGTGAAAAGCACATCTTTCCCTCTTTTTAACGCATATTTCAGTTTTAAAAATTATCATCTTAAAATCTTAGTTTTTATTGGAAAAAAATCGAATTCATATATGAGCATTTTTTTGCTCCATTTCATACTTGACAATCTAATATTTAATGTTCTGAATATTAATTTAATAATATCAGCAAATTTCTACAAAAATTAAATATATGTATATGTTACAGGCATAGTATGAAATACGGCATTCTATAGAATACCTAGGCATTATATAAAATGCCTAAAACTAGCCGGCAATGTATGAAATGATTCTTATTTCACACATTGCCTAGGCATTCTATAGAATGCCTTATAAGAAACCGGCAAAGTATGAAATACATCTCCGATTCCTTTCGAATTTTGCGTGGCAAGGCACGCGACTTTTAACGTGGACCTCTGGCTCACAGAATTTGTAAGTTGCATATTGTGGTTTGTTCAGAATGTCAAAATACTCAATTTTACTTAAGCTTTTTCAGCAAAAAATTGGTTTTTTCCTGTGCTGCATGAAAATGGAGAAGCAAGTTGTAGTGTTTGATAAAGAGTCACAGCCTATAGCAGGGGTAGGCAACCTATGGCACACATTGCAATTATCAGTGGCACTCAGCACTACTCAACAAATTTGTCAATTTTTGAATGAACTTCATAAATTTCTAAAAAACCTTATTTGACAAGCATCTCCAGAATTTGGACAAAAGGAATTATAAAAAAAATTGAAATAATAAGAATGGTCTTAGTGCGTGAAAAATGAAATGAAATGTAATTCAAAATGCCATTCAAGCATATCATGTTACAATAAGTAGATTAATTTTAAGCTCTTATTTTTTATTTGAAAATTTTGTTTTCCTTAATAAAAGAAAGTCACGAATTTTGTTTGGTACAATCTTCTTTTTCCTTTACGTATTTTGAATATTTTTTTAATGCCGTTCTAATTTTACAAAATAACATTTGTATTTTCTAGAAATGTACGTCATTGATATAGTAACCTTATCACACATGACCTTATTTCATACTTTGCCTAATCAGCTTTAGTCATTCTATAGAATGCCTAAGGCATTCTATAGTATGAAATAATTCTCTTATTTCATACTTTGCCTAAAAAGGTCCGGACTTCTATACAATGCCTAGGCAAAGTATGAAATAATTCTCTTATTTCATACTTTGCCTAAAAACGTCCGGCATTCTATACAATGTCTAGGCATTCTATAGAATGCCGGCATTTCCTACTTTGTCGGTAACATACACTGCTGGACAATTGCTATGGACGGATCACAAATTGCTATGTAGCATAACATTAAGCGAGACATGAGTCCTAGTAGGATAAAATATAGTTGCCACACTGTTCAGACATTAGAATATTTATTGTTCTGGAAAGTACAAAAGCTGTGAAATATCTGAAAGAAAGAAAAATGTTCATTTGATATCGTACGGAGAAATGGAACAATGCATCTAAAAGTCAGCAGGCACCTTAAAGAAAGGTATCAGTACGGGATATGTCCACCGTGGAGTGTGATGCAACATTCCACACGTCGTACCATACTTTGCACAACATTATCCAGCAGCTGTTGAGGCAATTTATCCCATTCCTCTGTGAGTGCACGGATGAGGGCGTTCTTGTTTGTCGGAGGATAGTTTCGACCAGCAACTTGCCTCCCAAAGCATCCCACACATTTTCAATGGGGTTTAGATCTGGAGAACGCGCTGGCCATACGAGACGTTGAATACCCTCGCTGTCTAGACAATCCTGAACTGCGAGTGTTCGATGACATGTTGCGTTGTCGTCCATAAAAACAAATTTATCACCGACAGCCCCATGGAAAAGACGAACATGAGGAAGTAGACCTTCATCAATGTATCGTTGGTTCATCATAGTTCCATTTGCAACCACATGTAGGCGCGTGCAGCCATTGATCATGATGCCGGCCCACACCATGATACTGCATGTCGGATATCGGTCCTTTTCCTGGATATTTACTGGACGATAAGCAGTACCACTCTCGCGCCAGATCAGTTGGCGTCTACAATCCGATGACAGACTGAACCTACTCTCATCTGAGAATAGTACGCATGCCCAATCCTGTTCAGTCAATTGTGATGCTCACGACACCATTGCAAACGGGCAGTACGATGCTGTCCGGTCAATGGGGCACACACAACAGGTCTGCGTGCGTATAGTCCTCCTCCCCTCAAACGTTTGGCAACACTTTTTCGAGATCTGCTTTCCTGAGGCAGCAAGAAACTGATTTGCCACCTGCTGAGCTGTGGTGCGCCTGTTCCTTTTTGCTGATATAGGACGATATATCTGTCTTCTGCAGGCGTCGTACTTCTAAAACGACCTCTCCCGTGCCAGAGTACACACATTCCAGTAGTTTTAAAAGACTTCCAAAGTCGTGAAACAACGCTGTGAGCGATGTCGAACTCCCTGGCAACATCTGTTATTTTTCGCCCTTCTTCGATCTTTCCAAACATTCGGCCACGCATAAAATCATCTATGTGATGTCTGGAAGACATGCCAAAAATTTTAAGTTCGTCTATTAAATCTTTCCTGTAAAACTTTGACTTGAAACAACAACTGTCCATACGCGTCAAAACCTTTAAAGCTCTTTATGAACGCTATCACGTGATGAACAGACGTGGGAAAAAAATTGCATACTCATACTTCTTACTAATATCCCGCACTTATTCTAATTTTCCACATTTTGCTTCCTTTCATTTTGTGGTTGCTATGAATGATAGTGTTATCCGTCCTTAGCAATTGTCCAGCAGTGTATATACAGTTGGACCTCTATATAATAAAGTCGCTAATAGGGAGGTAACAAATTGAATCACAGGTGAAAAAGTTCATTATATAGAAAATGCACTTCCCTATTGGGAGGATATTTTATGAAGAAAATCATTTTATATGTTCTTGGTTCCAGGAAAAAGTTCACTATATAGAAAAATATGCAATATAGAGGTTCGTTATATGGAGGTTCGACTGTATATCAATCTTTGTGATGTACATTTTTCAGTTTTTCTTGTTCTATTATGAAAAAAATTTTCTGTTGAAAGGGAAAATTAGTATCCTATGAAAAAAGCTTAACCCTATTTCACTGCCCTGAGTCAGGGATATCTTTAGAAAGATTATAGTTTTAGTCAATTGACTTCTTCATGGTCTTGGTTATGTGTTTCAGAATTTAAGACTACTGATTTGTATGCATCCACCATTCCTATTAAAAACCTTTCTTTTACTGAATAGTTATAATTCTAACTTGATGCTAAGCAATAACAAGATAGTACAGGTAAAATAATCGGTAACGTTTCGGATAAATTTCCTAAACCACGTTGTAAGAGTACCGTGCTGTAAGAAATTTTGTCGTAAATTTACTGCATGTGTGTGTAGGAAGTCTACCTGTATTTCATATATCTAGGATTTATTAGAAATAGGATTAAATTAAGGATGTATGGCAGAGTAAGCTATCTGAAAAATCATTTATTTCTATCAAACATATATGCAAATATTTCTTATTAAATTACAAATAACTACTGCTTCTGTGATTCCTGTTTTAAAAAGGCTTTGTGCTCTAGACTATTGCTTCACCAAGTTTCAATATTTGCAAGCCAATATTCAATCATCTCTCTCATTTCATCCTGCCCCCCCTTTCATACAATAACAATGTATTGAATTCAATGCCAAAGCGATTGATTGATTGAATATTAACGTCGCACTGTTCAGCTGCTTTGACGCCAAAGAACCATGGTCAAATGACGTGGACGACACCTGAGCTGGCACCCCCTCTCTAACTACCACACCAACCAATGGGAGGACGTTTCCCTCTCGACATATGCATCGCTGCCATACACGGCGGGTCTTTAGTCAAACCCGTCTCCGATACCTATACCACTCGGCTACCGCGTCGCCAAAAGCGACAATACGGCTTTAACCTTTTAAGTGCCCCTGACATATATAAATGTCTCTCTCAGCCAAATCGTCAACTTCCCTGGACGTATATATACATACTTCTGAAGTACGTTCTTCTCTGTGCACTGCTGTCCATAAAATTGTTCCGAAGGCTTTGGAATACAGTAAAAGGAATACAGTGAAGGATTAACTTAGTTCAGAAAATTTGTTTATTTATTGCCCCCCAAACACACAAACGCGCGCATGCGTGGAAAACGGAGGCATTGGGGCGCGAATCAGCGCGTAACTTTTAATCGGAAGTCAAGGGATTAATTATAAATCATACAAATTATCGAGATAAGTGTTAATTTTTGGATATAATTTTATATACGACAAGCCCATAGGGTCAATGGCAATTAATAAACTTGTTTTTAACTTATTATTGTTAAATTAATTATAAAATTCATTGTGGTGTATTGATACATTTATAAGTGAATTATATTAGTGTAAATGTGTATTTTTTTTATTTATTATGTGAAAGTGTATTTTGTTCACTTTCGATAAATAAATACATTTTTTAAATAATGTTTGGTTTTCGACTTTTCAAAATACTCGCGTCCCCCTCGTAGAGTTATCACAGCCCCTAGGAGGCGTGCCTCAAAATTTGAAAAACATTGCTCTAGATAATAATAATAATAAAATCTGTGAGAAAAATTAGAAGATTAGAATTTCTTACATGCAAAGCCCATTGTCGCAGCTTTAGGAAAGTCGTTTCTGTTTTTCATGTCATTTTGAAATGTTGGAAAAGATGCTGCGCCTCCGAAGGAGAAATAAATTGTTCCAAAGGCCAAAAAGAACTTCTTTAGATCTGTTGGAGGGTATTTAATTTTCTCTTCTGCAGATGCTGCCATTGAATCCTTTGCAATCAATACGATTAATAAAATGCAAGCTGTTATGGTTGATCCCAGAGCTATAATTGCAGCAGGCCTTAAAACAAAAATATACTTATTTTACCATTCTACCTATAAACAGTTCTTTGAGTACTATTATTACATATAAATAAGTGAAATTCACTCGAATATTAAGGTAACAATGGTATAGAAATAAATATTGGTGTGCTATGTAAAACTATTGTAAAACGATATATATATATATATTTGTGTAAGGATAATTAAATAAATTAAAATTAAATTCCCTGTATAAAACTAAACTTTTTACCATTTTGAAATTTTGATTACTGGAAGTTCCGGAAGGAGAAGAGAATTTCATTTCTTCTCTGGCGATCGGAATACAGCTTTTCTTTCAACTATTTTTTTCCCCCTCACCATCAGAATGTTTCTTTCACTCATGGCAGCGTTCAGCTATGAGAGATACAGTGCTTTCGGAGTTCCATAATATTTCTCTACAGCAATTTTCATGATAGTTGGCTGACTTTGATGTCTGTTTTTTACCGTTTTTTATAATTCTTCGGTTTTTGAGAATATATTTAGGTTTAATTTTTCGAAATCCATTTTCAGGTAAATCCTGTTGACTTAATTTCTGTGATGCTTCAAATAAACACCAAGTTTTTTTAAAAAACGGTTTTTATTCAGAGAGCAATCTACATGTCTGTCGCTGAGAGAAAACGAGGCTAAAAATGAATTTTAAGTGGTTTTACCACTCTTTCCCAGATGTGTTAAGCACCTCTTAGCTTATGAGTTATACTTGAAAGTTAATGCTGATATACGGGTATATAAAAATATAAAAAATAATGACATATAAAAGATAATGATCAGGGATTAGAAGTGGTCTGTTTGAACCATCCGTTCGGAGAAATAACTGGGTGTTTAATTTAATACTTGAAGATGTAATGGAAAATAAAAGTTTAGTTTTATATAGGGAATTTAGTTTTAAATCTAATTTAATTATCCTTACATTCATATATATATATATATATATATATATATAATACACAACTGTTTAATTATTTTGAGCAATTTAATACCTTAATTATAATCAATAGAGTATTTTAAGCTTATTTTAAGTACTATACAGCATATCTTTATTAAATTTAGAATACCCAAAGTTAAACTAAGTACAATAATCAAGAGTTATAGTTTTGAATAAATTAAAAATTTCTTATTCTTAACTAATATTTAATAGTTATGTATAACATGTGTTCATTCTTTGTTTCTTCAATAAAAAATTAAATTAACATTTTTTCAAGTAATGATGATATACGCAAGTTCAGAATTAAATATTTAGGTGTGTGTATTCTGTTTTTTAGGATTTTAACTTAAGTAAGGCATTTTTTTTATTTAAAACTTACAATTATTTGGCTTTTTTTGGTACATTTCTTTTACTTTAAGTGTAATTGTAATCTAATTAAAGTATGAAGTATTGCCGGTATGCCTCCCACAATTTGTCAAATTTTGAATTAATTTTTCAGTCTATTTCACTACAAGGAAGTCTTATGACAAGGAAAAGAGCTATTTGACACTTCGTTTTAAAAAAACAGAAAAAAAGCTATTTGACACTTCGTTTTAAAAAAACAGAAAAAAAGGAAACTTTGTGTGATGTATTTTTTTAAGAATCATTTATAATTTTACAGGATTCATTGATTTAATCTAAACACTACGTAAATTTTCGTACAAAATCTGCTCTTTTGGCATTTTATGTTCTATTTGAAAACATAATAATTATCTCGGTTTATTTTTTTTTAAATCACAACACATCTATGTGTAACTATATTGAATTAATTTTATTATAAAAAGATAGACATTCCAGATTTTATTTTGGAGTTTGTTGGGTATTTATTAAGATGAGTGTTTTGTTTTATGCCTCTTGTTGCTTAGGACTTGAAAAATTTGAATAGGCATAAACTTTTCGTATGTATTTGGATATTAGAGAGAGAGAGAGAGTAGTGTGTAATTAAAGATATTCCTTCATTAAATATAATTAAATGCTTTTTTCGTTAGATTTAATTAAATTTATATACGCATTAAATGAATTTACATCCATTTTAATTATGTATTCTGCTAAATGAAACAAATATTGCTTTTTGAATATAAAAAATACATTTAGGAATAGAGTTTCAATAACAATACATAATTATATAAGGTTAAAACATTATTTAATACTTTTGGCAGTACTTACGTATTATCTCAACCTATTAGCGACATTATATGAAATTAAGAACATGGTTGCCAATTCAGCGCGTATGACACGTAGAAAACTGAGTTTGCCAACTTGATGAGATATTAACAGAGTTGGCGATTGTTGCGATAATACGTAAGTACCCTTTTGGTTTATAAAATTCTATTACATATAGCGTTTAAGAACAATCAATGAAGAAATTTACTTCACCAAAAGTCATCTGGAGTTCCGAGCCACATTAAAGGACACAAAAAAAGGGCTAATATGAGGATCCAATAACAGAATGCGACTCCACTTTCTTTGGCAACGGAAGTAATCAACTGAGATGAAAGTAGAAGAAACACAATTGATACCCCAAACAAATTGACATCGATGCAGAATGATACAAAGTATCTGCAAAAGAAATAAATACTGTATATTAGTATATTATACTGTATCAAATAAACAAAACTTATTCCCAGGTATATTATTTTGGAAAATATTTTTAAAAAACATAAAGGTAACCTCTAAATTAAGTGGTAAGTGTTTACCGAATTTTCAAATGTGTATTTTGATTGATTGATTGATCAATACCTCCTATATCATGTGAATCTCTGGCGACTATTCCTAATTCTGTTACAACTACTTCTACGGCAAATAGTCCAAATGCCATTGTTTCATCTTAACCAACTGAAAATGAAAGAAATAATGAAACTCCTGTTCCCCCGTCATCCGAAATGAGGAACATCATGAAAAGTATGCGCAGTTATTTAGACACACATTCCAATGGTGAAATGAATAACAAAATGGATGACATTGAACAATTTGTAGACCATTTGAGGCTAGAAAAAGACATAAAGCATACAAAAGACAATGCAAAGAAAAACAGCGAATTATTTTCCAAAAACTCGGTAACAATTTTGTTTTTCAAAAATTTTGAAAGCTTTGTATTAAATTTCATTAAGTTCTTGTGAATATTTTTTTGCTAATTTTATTAAATACATGTATATATACACATCTTTGGAAATAAAATGTATTATAATAAATTTTATTTTGTTGAGAGAGAGAATATATGTTGTTTTTTTTACAATATTCTTTAACACGAAATTCTTTAGCACAAAAAATATTTCAGTCCCAGCAGTTTCTTGTTAAACGATTTTTACTGCATATAATTCAACAATAACATTTCATATTGTGATTTCTCCGGGCGTTTCTCAAAATCACCACCGAGAAAATTAAACTGTAATCGTCTCACGACTCTCAGAGAATTATCTTATGAATTTAGTCAAAAAGGGTCACTATCCAGACAAAAAGCAGAAGATAAATTCCATTTTGTAAACTTTAATTAATCCGTTTATTTTCTTTTTGTTTAAAAAAAGAACTTTTCTATGTTACAGAAATAGAATCTTATACGATTTATTTTACTTACTGCATTCTTTTTCCAAATGCTCGATAAGCAATAGCTGGATAAGGATATCGGATCTTTCCTTTATACTCATCGTATCGTTCTTCTAATATAGACCAAGAACGCCCTAGACATATTCCAGCGTACAAAGAGTTAACGCAACAAAAGATTAGCAGAGCTATACCACTCCAGCCTGAATGAAAAGTTTGTTGTTATTATTAGAGAGAAAACAGTTGAAAAAACAATAGCAAACTGTTTTTAAAATATAGTTAATTTGTAACAGAGTTTTTCCCACCATAGAAATGCTTTACTAACTTACAATATGACCTACTGAACTTACAAACTACAGATTTTTGAATTTCTGCGGGATAACGCAAGAAAGCTTTTTTTAATGTATATAAAATTCACAGTGTTATAACACAAATTTGTGAAGCTTGTAGAATAAAGGAGAATGGCGTAAGCCAGTGGTTCTTAAACTCTGGTCCTCGGACGCCTGGGGTCCCCAGTGCTATTCTAGGGGTCCTTGCGTAGGGTCTGTCTCCTAGGGGTCTAGAGTATCTTGTGTAACGTTGAGATTTCCCTCTTTTTCATACTCTGAAATGCCTCGTGGAAAAATTGAAAGACTTGCCATACTGGACTAGATCACTGAATTGTCCTCAATGAAAAAATTCTACTAGAACATGCATTTTGATCAATAATACTAAGTCGGAGAGAGGTGCTTAAAATATTGGGGGGCCGCATTGTTCCGCTGATACATAAAAGGGGCCGGGGCAATCGAAAGTTTAACAACTGCTGGTTTAAACAATAGGCTTTTTTAATGTTATTAAGAATGAATATAAAACTATCTTCATAATCTAAAATAAGCTATTGCGCCTATGGAAGAAAATTTCATGATTTAAGATTGTTCTGACACACACTCACACAAACAACCCATGAACAAAAACACACAATTTCAAAAATTAAACCACATTTCTTTTTAGTTCACTGAAACCATTACTTATTGCTTTTCACGAGCAGAAAAATAATGAGAAAGAGTTTTATTAAGATGACTTGGTACCCCCAAAATTACAGACCTATCGTTTTTTTTATTTTCATTTAATCTTATTCTTTGCATTATTATCTTTCTATTGATATATCACTTATGCATGTCGGAAAGTTAGAAGTTGAATAAAACTTCATTTGAAAATAAATTAGGCAATTCAGCCGCACACCCTTTTTAGAAAAAAAAAGTTAAAGAAGGTTTTTATAAAAAAATCTAATTTATAAAGAGAAATAATAACATTAAAAAAAGAATGTGCAATATATAAAGCAGAATATTTCCGAGGCAATACATACAATCATTTTTTTTCTTTGTGAAATGTGTGCATTTAAAATTTTTAAATTAAGGCATTTTATATTAACAATTTTATAATTTCAGCTCTTATTCCTGATATATTTTTTATACAAATGGGATACTTTAATATTATAAGAAGAAAAAAAAGGTAAAATTTCTGTCGTGACAGAAAAAAAAAAAATTTTTACCGTTTTTCTTGAATTTTCTTGTCCAATTGGTACTGTCTAAAAGTTGATCATTTATAAAAATGTGTGGGTTGAAAAAATATCAAAATGCAATTATTTTAAAGAAAAATGTATAACTAATATCTTAAAGTGGTATTTTAAGTTTAATTAAGCTTATAATAATTATTTTCTAAGAATTATAAACTTTAAAGTGGTTTTTCTCAGTTTGTATTTTTTGAAACCTTACTGCATTCAAAATGCTACTCCTTCGACAATTATTTACGAATCACTTCCATTTTTTTCCTGTGTGTTAAAAATAATACATGTAATAAAATTAGGGATCCGTTTTTCTATAAACTGAATACTTTTTTTTAAAAAAAATAAAATGTAAGACATGTTGGCTTTTTCGTTGATTTTTAGCCTGCATATCAACATTTTTTTTTCTCGAAAACGAATAAAGTTATTCTAAAATCGATCCCTAAATTTGCTTAGAACATTCATAAAAATATTATAAAAATATTTCAGGTCAAAAAATTAATTTTTACAAAAGGAGTAGGATTTTAAAATTTTCCCAATTTTCTTCAAAAAATTTAAATTTTTTAAGTTGTGTAAATAATATATGAAAATTTTCATCTGGAATCATTTTCTTGAATAGAAACATTGTATAAAATGCTAAAATATAATTTTTAAATACGTAAATAAAGAAATTTGCTCAAAAGGTACCAAGTCTTCTTAATGCACAATCAGAGTTTCTATTAATTTGAAATTATTTTATTTTAGACTTATATTCCATAAAAAAATAAGAGCTCCTTCACATTCAATATTTGTTCGGATCAAACGAATTCGGAATAAATGAATATAAAATTCGGTATGTTGCAAAGCCAATGAAATCATGCTAACATATGTCATCATGTATTTATCTATTCAGAAAATCAAGATAAAAGGAGGAAAGATCGGACTATTTCTGTTTCTTACCGCTCAAAAATGTCGAAAAAATTCAAAAGGATAATGTTTCACAAACAAAGAGGAATTTGAAATTGTTACTACTTTTGGCTCATTACTACAGCAATATGATTATTCCAAGGTACATTTTAACGCTCTAAATTGAATAAATTATGATACATTATCAGTTTTGGAAAGGATATTTTTTTATTTAGATATTATATGGCCTCGTGAGCTTTTAAGAATATATTTACAGTAAAAGCTGCTTAATATTTTTGACGGTATTTTGATGAAAAAAATTATATTTTGTGTATAAATATACAAGTAGTTTTTTTTTTCATTCATCGGCTTAAAAAAAAACAGAAGATTAGTTGATATAATAAACTCAATTGAAATAAAAAAAGGTGTGGGTCTGTGTGATGGACACGACCGTGTGCTGTACGTGAATACGTCGCTCTAACGGGAAATAATTTTTATAAAAAAATGTTATTATTTATGTATAAGCCGGTTTCTAGCTTGAAGGCAGCAACCGCATGCCGTCTCGGGTGATCTGGGATTACATTCAGTGTCTCCCTCCAAGACTTATCACAATTTTGTTCATTTAAAAAAGTTTTATTGATCTTTTTCACTCTACTTTTAACAATTCTGCTTACAGAAGAGTACGGGATTCCTTTCTCAAAGCACTGTAAGGCAACAGCGCTCGTTTTCGCTATAAAATCAGATCTCTCTCAGATCATAGTAGGAAGTAACCCATTGTAAAACAATATTTTTGAGGGTCAAAAGCAATCCAAGATTCTCTATACAGTTTTTAATTCTAAGAGAGTCTGAAAAATCCAGAGATGTCACAGATTGTAGTGAAGAAATGGAGTCAGAAAATAACGTGGTAAGCCTCTTCATAAAACTCCACTTCTGCCTCTGTTCCTCTGGGTAACACTAAATCTATCACAATCTACAGTGCGCAAACATTATGGAGAATTTTCCTTTTCTAATTTTTGTAAAGACTTTCGTAGTGTTTCGTCATTTTCTCTGAAAATTTCTGCAGGCGTTTGGCACAAATTGGAATTGATTAAAATTATTTTCTCCAATTTGTTCATGTTTATATTAGAGGATCGGCCTGATCTAATATCATCTTTTACTGGTACAACCATGGCAAAAAGACTTTTAAACTACCTCTGAGACGTTGATTTAATTGTCTTTTCTACAAAACGCAATGCAATTTTTTGAAACTTCTGTAGCATTAATCCCAAGTTTAAATTCATAAAATACACACGTATAAAATTGCATTATGTACCACAAACATTTTTAAGGGTAAGGATTACAATTCAAGTTTAATTGAATGAGGAAAATTCAGTCAATAAATAAATCAAAACACATTCTTATATGAAGGACAAACAATTCTTAGAATTTTTTCCTGTAGCAAGTATAAAAAATTCTAAGAATTATTACAAGTAATTTAAAAAGGACAAAACTTTTTTGGATTACTAATATAAATAACAACAAATAGTAATTTTAGTATCTGGAAATTCACATACAAAACGAAAGTGAAAAAGGTACAAGGATGTTTCTTATACCATGACTGCGTAAGAGCTTCAGATAAAAATAACGATATTACCTGCTTGAAGAAGAGCGTCCGGTAACGCGAGAACTCCACTTCCAGCCATCTGACCCACAATGAAGACGGACGCAAGCCATAAAGATAACCCCTTTCTTTCATCAGAGACCTGATTTTCACCTTCCTTCTTTTCTTTATCTTCCTAAATTTAAAATTGATTACTGCGTATATGTACATAAGCAAGATATATAATACAACTTATGTAAATCTTCAGTGAGCATGATTTTAAGTAGTCAAAAATGTATATCATTATACTGATATGTTGGGTAAGTTTATAATAAGTACCGAATTAAAAAGTTTATTTGAAGATAAGAAAAAAATTTTCAAATAAATTGTGAACGTAAAATAATATTATTCGACTGAAAAGTAAATTATCATAGCTTTAAAAAATAATATTATTAAAGTTATTTATAATATTATAAAGCTTTTTCATGTCAAATGCAATATTTTTTTTTGAATAAATTTAAAATATTCTGAAAATATCATTACACAAATTTATATTTTAAATCATTGTAATAATTTTAAAAAAAAATTATTATTTTTGAATTATTTTTTTACTAAATACTGTTCTCTAAAATAAGGCATTGTAAACACTATAATCCAGCCATATTACTATCAAAATAATTTGATTCACTAATTTAATTCATGATTTTCTTTAAACAATCATAAACAATTATTTTTCTTTGGTAATTAAAAACTAATATTAATTCATGAATGCAGAGTGTTGTACTCGAAACTTGGAAAAGTTATAAAAACATCTGAAAAATAATCTAATCAATAGAGCTTTTCATAATTTAAAAATTTATTTGTTTATTCTAATAGCATCTGTATAATGTTTTTAATTTAGATGAGAAACAATTTGTTTGTGATTGCAAATATCAATAAATGTAGTTCTTTTCCGAAAAATTTTGAACGCAATTACAAATGATAAGTAACAACAAGTATATGAACATGCACACAATACACAAAAGAATACTTTTAACAATAATCGCTTAATAAATTCGAAACTTCTTTTCATAATATTTTGATGCATACTATGAAAGCATATTTATGATGAATATTTATGCACTTTTTTCACGACATTTTGTGATAATGTAAGTGAATTCTTGTTTTTATAAAACAGAATTGTACAGTCTTTTTGCTCTTTTAGCACATTTGGTTTTTATTCTCAAAAAACAATCCATTGTTAATAATGTGATAAAATTTGCTTAACACGTTTTTAATGTATAAAAAAATTAAGTGTCCATACTGTGTTTACTCTGAATCAAACATGAAAAACTTATTTTTTTAACCATAGAACAATTTCCAATCAGTAAAAATTAAGAAGGCTGTATCACGTGTAATTAGAATGACCATTTTCTTTATCAATGTCTTATAGTAAGAGTACTAGTTCTTGTAAAGGGTGTTTTTTTAGATGTATATATATATATATATATATATATATATATATATATATATATATAGAACTTTAAATTGCAATAAAACAACGATGTATTATTCGATTGACATGATTTTTTATTCCAAAGATAATCTTGTGGCATTACATTTTAAATATGATTTCTGGCATATGATTGCCACGGCTGGCTCGGATGTAGTCCAATCTGGACGTCAATTTTCGATGACTTTTTCCAACATTTGTGGCCGTATATCGGCAATAACACGGCGAATGTTGTCTTCCAAATGGTCAAGCGTTTGTGACTTATCCTCATAGACCAATGACTTTACATAGCCCCACAGAAAATAGTCTAGTGGTGTTAAATCACAAGATCTTGGAGGCCAATTCACAGGTCCAAAACGTGAAATTAGGCGGTCACCAAACGTGTCTTTCAATAAATCGATTGTGGCACGAGCTGTGTGACATGTTGCGCCGTCTTGTTGGAACCACAGCTCCTGTACATCATGATTGTTCAATTCAGGAATGAAAAAGTTAGTAATCATGGCTCTATACCGATCACCATTGACTGTAACGTTGTGGCCTTCATCGTTTTTCGAAGAAGGATTCCACCAGCCCATAAAGCGCACCAAACAGTCAGTTTTTCTGGATGTAACGGTGTTTCGACATACACTTGTGGATTATCTTCACTCAAATGCGGCAGTTTTGTTTGTTGACGTAGCCGTTCAACCAGAAGTGCGCTTCATCGCTAAACAAAATTCGTTTATGAAAATCGGGAACAACGGCAATCTCGTTTTGGGCCCATTCCACGAATCTACGGCTTGCTTTATGATATTTTGATGAATTGCCAAACAAAACTGAGAATAAAACTTGAAAATTCATGTCAAATCGAATCGCCATCTTGTTTAATGCCAACTTAAACGTCTATACCTGGGGAAAAACACCCTTTACTTTGTCTCATAGGGTTTTTTGTTTCTGGGGGTGTTTTGTTTTATATACCTTTGATACAACGCAATGGCTTTTTTTATATATTAAATAGATTATTTTACCTTTTTACACAGTGGCGAGACGGAAAATATTAGGCCCCCCTACAAACTCATGTTTAGGGTTCCAAGTCCAAATACGTACTTAGCGTCAATCAACCTTTGGGCTCCTTAGATCCTTAGAGTCCCTGGGCCTCTCAGCAATGCGGGGGTATTCGTTACGCAACTGTTATCACAACAAAAGCGCTCTAACTCCTACATTTTTTTGAAGTAACGATGTTTATCAATAATTTTAGGTTTTTAGTTTTTTAACTACTCGTTTCATTAAAAATTTTGTATGTGCAAAAGCTTGCAATGGATAAGTAAACTACCAAATTAGTACTAATTTGATATCGGTACGCTACAGATTTTTCCGCTAAATAGTTGTACAATTTCGCCAAAAAAGTTGGGGTGATAGCATTAGACTAGCTCTATTTGGCACGATTTCAAAATCTCGCCAAAAACAAGTAACATTACTATATCATATAGATTCTTATCTTTTTTTTTCTGAAATTGAAATTTCTAATATTAGACACACACCAAACAAAGCAGAAGAGGAGACTATTGGTGTAGTAAGTTTTATTATAGATTACTAAAATATTCGTTATTATTATTGGAAGAAAGAGTGCTCAATTCGATATAACTATTAAAATATGAATATTAGCGAATGTTGTGTTCGTAATTTGGTTTCTTGGTATATGTAATTTCCGAGCAAAAATAGATACTTAACTCAATGAGACAGCTTTCTTGAAATAAATCAGACGCGGATGCATTTAATATGAATTCATTGTAATCACAGATGTACTCTTAGAACTTACATTTACTTTAAACACATGTAACATTATGGCTTTAATATTTTAGTACTACTGTTATTCTCAACTCCTCGTCAAAATCCCAGAAGTTATATGTTGCCATGCGATACTAAGAAATTTTACTATTGCCATACATTCTTTAGTAAAAAAAATTAAAGCAGAAACAAATATGAGATAGAAACCACTAATAAAACATATTTGATTTACTCAGAACAGATTCGTTATCGATATTTAATAAAAAATTTTTTTTAATTAAATTGAGATATTTTTTGCAAATATTTGATACATGCTGTTATTTTGGCTTGACCGCAAAGATATTCATCATAATTCGCATGTGGTAGCGAACCGTGAGTTATAATGGGCTCAATTCATGACGTCACATGATAAAGACAAACACGTGTTCTCCATTGAACTCAAAACAAACACTAAACTTGTTGTTCTATTTGTAAAATTCAGATAAAATTTCAAATTTCATATTTGAGTAAAGATGTTTAAATGTTAGGGGAAAAAAATTCTTCAAAAATATTTTATTAAATTTAAAAAAATCTATTTTATGTGTTTAAATTTTTAAATAAAATACTTTTTGTATACATATGTACTTTTTAAGAGAAAGTTTCTTCAAAAAGCAAAACTTGGCAATAGCAGAGCGCGTGAACTGATTAGCTGGAAACACTAGATAATTTTTATCGTGTGACTATGACGTCGCATGAGTTTTTGGATTGGCTACAATCAGGTGGCTTTCACTATCATGTGACTATGACGTCCCACACATGAATCGCTTTCTCCAAGCGATTTGAAAATAATATGGTCCTAAGAGTAGCCAATTTTAGAATGACTGTGTTGCACGAAAACAAATTTCTTTATAATATCCATTCTTAAATCCCCTCTCATCATTATTACCGGTTCATTCCTTTTTCTAAACATCATTGCTAATTGTGGTACTAACTTGATATCAGTACGATACGTGCCAAGTTGTTGATATTCGCCAAATTAGGAGACAACATTACAATATGGATACCTTGATATTTATTACTTCATACCTTCGCTTTATATATATATTACATTTATCGTATTTAATATTTGTTCGTTTTATTGTTAAGGCGGTAACCCTGTTAGTTTCTGACAATTTTAATTCGATTTTCTTTTACATATTTAACCCTTTCCAAACATTACGTTGTCTAGATAAGCGGTTCTTAAACTGAGGTCCGCGGGCCTCCGGAGGGTCCCCAGCATCTTTCGAGGGTATCCAAGAATGTGCCTCATTTAATGTTAAGATTTTCCTCTTTTACAGTCTCTGAAAGGCCTTGAGGAAAAAATTGAAGTATGTGACATTTTAGACTAGATCCCTAAATTCCTCACTAAATCACCCGAATGAAAAAACTCTATGAGAACCTGTATTTGGAGCAACAGTATTAATTCAGTTATTTTATTGTTTGCAGTTACACAGTCATTGCTACAACATAACAAAGATTAAAATTCCATTTAAACCATTCACTATCTATCTGTTGGAAGTCAGGGAGGTGTATTTAAAATTTGAGGGAGGGGGTTCGTGATGTCAGGCTGATACATAAAGGTAGGCCATGGCTATCAAAAGTTTAAGAACCGCTGGTCTAGATGACAGCTTTCATCTTCTGTAGTTAATTCGAACATGGATATTGTGAAAATCTTCAACACGAAACTGAGGAAGCTGAAATATTTTTTCGTGTTTAAAGATATTGCAAAAAAAAAAAACGCCTTTATTCAACAAAATTAAGTTTATTAGAGTACATTTTATTAATATGGATATGTTCAAACACTTCCGTAGTTGGCTCTCTTTTTTTCTTTCTTGTTGGTAACGTTGTGATAGCAGTACCAAAATCTTCACAGATTTCCGTTTTCGTCTTCTGTTTTTGATCAACAGCCTTAAGAAGCTCTTTCTTCATTTTAAGCGAAATAACAGTTAGCTTCCCCCCTGAGCTTTTTGCCATCGTGCTCCCCAAAAAATTCTTTTAAAATAGAAAACAAAATGCGAATCAAACTCACTGATTTTTTCTCACACTTTGATATGTTTGTCACCGAATTCCAAAGTCAACTGATGAGAGATGAGGCGTTTAGTGGTAGGGGAGGAGGGTAAAAGTAGCTTATATAAACAAAACAAGTTCGTGTCACAGGCTATTCTATTTCAAAGCCAAGTTAAGAAACATGTAGAACCACCTCTTTTTTATTTTGCACTTTTCTTAAATCTCGCCTTCGTGGCTAGTGTTTTTCGTGTTTTTTTCATTTCCAGAAACGAAATCTTTTCGTGTTAAGCAATTTACATTTTGTGTAAAGAAAATAAAAATGCATGAAAATTTATAGTAGTTTGTCTGGATCGTTGTATTGTTTCGCGTGTTAACCGATATTTCAATCTTTGGCGTTTTCTCGTTAAACATATTTCTCTGTATTTTGAACATTAGTGGTGAATGTAACAGATTCTTTTTGAAAAAAATAATAAGTTTTTTTGTTTTAATAAACTAAAAGGATTACAGAATTCGTACTTTTTTGTCTATTTTATTTTTAAAGAGTTCGGATTTCTTTTTATTCTTGATTACGATTTTGGTCATTTTGGATAGCATGAAGTGTGATAAGCGTGGTACAGAAATGAAATTTTTTACAAACAGGATAAGGATTTTGCCTTCCGTATACTTTTTTGAGGATCTTACGGTGCAAATTAGAGTTTTTGGGAACAATTAGTTCCCAAATCGCATTACATTAGGATAAAAATTTTAATTTTCTAAGTCAAAATATTGACTAAGAATTAGCTGTAAATGCATAAATGGTTGAAATTTTGAAAATATACTACAATAACATCCGGATGATATGACTAATAATCTACTCTACACAGTTATTCGTCATTCTTTCGAAAGGGGAATCATTATTTAGAATGATTCAGCTAGTAAATTTAAGGTTAAAATATACTATCCGGAAAGCTATTCTTTGGATGGGTGAATTTTAAAAATAACACTTATAATTCTCTTTTGCTAGCTTGCATAGAATTTTATTTAATTGGGGCTCGCTTGCGACACGGTGCAAGATGAAATATCTTTAAAAATTTAAAATAAACTTTCAATGATGTGATCCTTTTTTTGATAACCTAAACAATTCTCAGTAATTTTTTGAAATATTATATTTTTTTTTGATGATTCATTCAGGTTTTTTTCTGCTATACATGGCCGTTTTTAACCTCCTCGGCACCCTACAAACAAATTGTTACGCCCCCAACCTCACTATTTCCAGAGTATCTCCCTCCTTCAGTTCTTATCTTGCCAGTTTTGGTTCGGGAGGGATTTTCCTTAAAAATCTCTTACTCTTTTCCCTTTCTTTGTTCTTACTTTTTGGAGAGTCTTTCCATTATTTACCTCCAATGAATCCTCCGCACACGTAACCGGCAGCCTTAAGGAAAGGATCGTGGCATAGTTTGGCCACTCTTGTTCATTTCTTACCTTACGGCATCCCGGACCACCCACCCTTTTGTTAATTAGTACAGTAATTTAATGAAATCGTTTGCAATCACAGAGTGTAGAATATACATTATTGTATGAGCTATTTTCCCTTGTTAGTTATCATCTTTTTCGTCGCTTGTCGCTTTACTATCTTTTACTTTCAGACATCCTTATTCTTTGTTGAGTCAATGCCATCGTACTCGTACAACAAAGGTTTTCTTCGAGCTTTGATGATTGCAAAATCATTAATGACATCATTGTAACCAATTTTTCAATGTCATTTCATTGTAACCATCATTGCCATTTTGAGCGCATAGCAATATCAAACTGTCAAGCTTTTAATTTTCTACAGTAGATCTCATTTCAGTCTACTCTCTTAAGGGCAGAAAAGCTTCTCTCTGCTGTACAATTTGTCACAGGAAGAGTCAAGTAAATTCTCACTTCGACTTCAAACTTGTGAGAAGGTACTTTCCAACTTGTTTTACTTGATGTACGAAGAGATTTCTCTTAATATTGTTATTTTTTCCACCTTCACATACATTTTGAAACGTTGACACTCTGGCACAAACTATTCTTCGTCGGTGTCTTTGGGGTACTTTTGAGCCAAGTATTAAGCCTATTTTGACACATCTTCTTGCTGTGAATATCTGGAATTTTGTGTTGAAACCTTAGTAGCTGTGGTACGTTCATTGCAATTGTAATTATTCTCTTTTTTCGCCCCCAAATCTTGTGTGCCCTAGGCACGTGCCTAGTGTGCCTTTATAGTGCCCTGCTGCTATAAAGAGTAAAAGAATAAGTACAAAGATCTCCCAAATAGATTCCGACGCCATAGATTACGAAATATATACCAAAATCATGTGATGTGGTTCAATTTTTCTTCCACTATAAGTCAAGAAAAAAAAGTTTCAATTTGCTCAAACGGTCAAATAAAAAGTTTATATAAAATCCCCCTTCCTTTTCTAAATTAAGTAAAATGCTTATTCCGCATACCGTATAAATTCCTTATCATTTGGATCGAAGAGTTTTTGTGTGCTAGGACTTAAGAATATACTGTTAAAACAGCAAGTTTACGCGTTTTAGGGTCATTTTTAAAACAAAATACACAAATTAATATATAAATCAGGAAGTCTTAAACTGGAAAAGAAATGTAAAAATAAACATCAACGAAAGTTAAAAAAATTTCTGTAACAAATAATTTGACACCATGGTGCTTAAAAATAAATTTAAAAAAAAATTATATGTATTTAAATTAAAACCTATCAAAAACAGGTAAATCAAACTGAAACTTAGCTTAAGATTGCTTAAAAAGATAAAATAGGTTTCATTTTGATCGAATTGCACAAAATACACTCACAGAAAAGTGCAAATAATTGTTTTGATTTAGCAATGCACCGTATTGCTAAATCAAAGTGCAATGGTTGAAAGAATATTTTTTACGATGATTCACTTGAAAAACAATTTTAATTTTACCACAAAGGACAAATAAACGATAAAATATAACGATACATAAATATGATAATGAAAATATGCAACTATCTTCAAACTATTACATGAAGAGTTATGAATGAAAAATGAAGAGAAAAACATGACGGGATATCATTAAGACCATTTTCACTTCTTTAAGTAAATCGATGCTGCTGCCACCTGCCAATCTTGAATGAGGGGAGGGGTAAGGCCCTATCACACACTCAAAATTTGGAGTGACCATTTTGCTGAATTTTTCAGGCAGTTGAGGGTGAAGGATTGCCGTAAACCAAACGACATGCTTTGACGTCAGCAGCGCTCTAACTCCACATTGAAAAATTACTCGCCGATTTTTCTGCTTCGGAAAACAAACGTCCAATATTATTTCTTTTATTTCGCTCGCACCTTAGTTGACGGGCGCAAATAGAAAGAGAGCACCATTCTGTTTAAAATATTATATTCACCCGTAAATATTATACACCATTAAAATATTGCGTGTCGTATCTGATGCGTTTGATGATCCGAGACTGCCATCTTTACCGTCATCTTGTTTATGACGTAGGAAGCCGAAGAACTTCCTTGGCTGGAACTTCAAACAATTTTATTTGGAACAACTTTTTCAGCTCAATTGGAGAAAGTTGTTTGGAGCCGTTGATATGGCAACTAGGTAGAAGTTGCTCGGAACTGTTTGCTTTCAAAGAAAACTGCTCCAAATACGCATGCGTGTGATATGATCTTTGGAAGGCCTTTTAAAATAGAAATTCGTCAAAAATATTTTTGAACTTTTTTTTTTATGAAAATTTTCTTACAGCTCCTTCAAAACTTCTGCGATGCTCTCTAAAATGTTTTGGAGTGATGCAATCAACAATGTGGATTTATATAATGAACAAAAAGGCAAACATTCAAATTTACGTTTAAGACTTAAATAAATCAGTACCTCTCTTTTTCTTTTTATTCAAAATTACATCTACATTTTACTATTTAAAATTAAAAGAGAACATTCTATTTGCAAACATACGTAGAATGTATCGGAAATATATAAATATTTTATTAAAAATTACCATTATAATGATGAGAAAGTACAGCAATAAAAATATGAATGGAGAAAAAATATGATCATCACACACACACAAATTAAAGCTATCAGTTATGAAGCTTTCTCTATGCCAGGAGTGGGCAACTGATTTGGCTCGAGTACCACGTAGTAGAAGCGGAAGATACCAGGGGGACCGCACCTTTTTAAAATGAATGTATTCATTAGTTAATTTTTTATATAAAAAAAGATATAAATTTACCACATAAAAACCAATAAATATAAGTTAAATAAAATAGTGTCAGTATTATTCAATTCATTTACTGTGCTAATTTCAGATCTATAGCTGCAAGCCCATTTTATCTTAGAATCAGTTTAGTGAGACAAATGCACTCTATCATACTTTTCTAATTTTTTTTTAAATCAGGAGAGAGATTACTTGTCAAAATCCTCACAACAGCCTGAAAGTTCATGACATAGCCAACTTAACTTAAATCTATATTTACTCTTGTTGATCTCCATGTAAGAAAAACTGTGCTCACAAATATATGTTGACCGAAATACAGAATATTTTTTTTTTATATTTGGTTTTCTGGCAGTCTTGGTGGGCTGCAAAAAACTCTTTACGGGCTGCATCTGGTCCGCGGCTTCTATTTACCCTTGCCTGCTCTGAGCTGTTATAATGAATGTAACAGCATTGCAATTAATTTTGGCTCTTCATTAATCGTTAATAAATATTGGCACTAAAATTTGATTGGAATATTTTAAGTGAAAAGCGATATTGTACTTGAATGCAATACGTATTAATAAGATAAATTTAATACCCATTAACATATTTTTTAAAACGAAAGGGAAATAATTAAATAAAGACAAAAAAAATTGTGAATGCTTCAGAAAAATTTACGAAGCAAAAACTCATTTTATTACTGTGTATTTATAACTTCTTCAAATCTAGAAAGAGATTACATTCAGAAATTGTAACACTGAGTGTTGTGTGTATATATATACATATAAAGGGTGTTTTTTAGAGGTATAGAACTTTAAATTGCAATAAAACAACGATGTATTATTCGATTGACATGACTTTTTTTATTCGAAAGATAATCTTGTGGCATTACATTTTAAATATGATCAAGCAAGGCGTACATTCGTCGAATAGGCCCAAAACGAGATTGCCGTTGTTCCCGATTTTCATAAGCGAATTTTGTTTAGCGATGAAGCGCACTTCTGGTTGAACGGCTACGTCAACAAACAAAACTGCCGCATTTGGAGTGAAGCTAATCCACAAGTGTATGTCGAAACACCGTTATATCCAGAAAAACTGACTGTTTGGTGCGCTTTATGGGCTGGTGGAATCCTTCTTCAAAAACGATGAACGCCACAACGTTACAGTCAATGGTGATCGGTATAGAGCAATGATTACTAACTTTTTCATTCCTGAATTGAACAGTCATAATGTCCAGGAGCTGTGGTTCCAACAAGACGGCGCAACATGTCACACAGCTCGTGCCACAATCGATTTATTCAAAGACACGTTTGGTGACCGCCTAATTTCACGTTTTGGACCTGTGAATTGGCCTCCAAGATCTTGTGATTTAACACCACTAGACTATTTTCTGTGAGGCTATGTAAAGTCATTGGTCTATGCGGATAAGCCACAAACGCTTTACCATTTGGAAGACAACATTCGCCGTGTTATTTCCGATATACGGCCACAATTGTTGGAAAAAGTCATCGAAAATTGGACGTCCAGATTGGACTACATCCGAGCCAGCCGTGGCAGTCCTATGCCAGAAATCATATTTAAAATGGAATGCCAGAATATTATCTTTGGAATAAAAAAAAAGCATTCATGTCAATCGAATAATACATCGTTGTTTTATTGCAATTTAAAGTTCTATACCTCTAAAAAAACACCCCTTTATATATACATATATATATATATATATATATATATATATATATACACTTTTAAAATTATTTATTACCAGTTTGTCATATATATATATATATATATATATGGTTGGATGTTATACATATATATATGCATATATATATACATATATATACATACATATATATATTTACATACATATATATATATACATATATACATATATATATATATATACATACACACACACACACACACACACACACACACACACACACACACACACACACACACACACACACACACACACACATATATATATATATATATAGGGAATCATAGAGAGAGAAAGATAGAAATTGTGAGAGGAAAACGTAGAAATAATTTTTTCATGTATATCATTTGAAAAATTATATACATATCTCCTTGTTTTGAATTATAAATGCAAATAAACATATTTTACTCAATCTAAAATTTATCGGGAAGGCATTTTTTTCCAAAGAAAAAAAACTGTTATTTACCTTTTGAAAAGCAATTAATTTTATCGATTAAGAGTTGGTTGAAATTACTAATATAATTAGTCACATAAAATTAAACTGCTGAAGAATCTATTTCGTCCATTTTCTATTTCCATTTTTTTTAACTGAAGGTAGTGCAATGGAAAAATAATTTTTTCATTGACAGTTCCACTTTTAATTAACTTAATTAAATAAAATCAATTTAAATCAAAAAATATCTTTACGAATATTATAATACGGTTTTTTAAAAGAAATAAATAAGAAATGTATCGCTTGATAATCGTTCTTTAGTTTTTGCTTTATTACTATACATTGTGTATCATCTCAAAAACCACATGAGCATCGAGCATTATATCAATAATTTTAGTCATTTTGTAAATATTAGAAGATCAAGATATAAAAGTATGTTTCCTTTATCAAATATAAAAGAAATATAAATCACTATAATACAGCGAATACTATAACAATAAAGTAAATAATAAAGCAACAATATAGATTTTAACAAAAACGTACGTAAAGTATAGTTTTCCTTTAACAATCATTAACTGCAAGATGAATTCTAGGTCAAAGAACTTATAATATATTTGAATATATAAATAAATAACTTGTTCATTCAACTTACGACTTTCTTTGAACACATGCAGCCTAGCATCTTATCTTACAGAAGTAAACGACAAAGCAGCCCGAGATTTTCGTGCCTAATAATTTATTACTGTTCTATTTCAAATGTCACCATGGAAAACTGCTAGGTTGTGTTACTCGTGTTTCATCATTCCTCTATCGTGATTTAATCAGACGTATTTTCAGTCTGTTTCTTTGTAAAAAAAAATTCGTTTTTTAGCAATACTAATTCGAAAAAAAATTCCATCTTATAAATTTAGAGAATATTTGTATATATATATAATAAAGCTTAAAAAATTATGTTAAATTGCAGAATCATCTAAAATTTTACGTGTTTCTTTTAGGGATTAAAATCTCGTGTTATATCTGCAACCCCAGAATTTCGGGATTACATTATCCAAATCCTGGAATTAGGAATGGACTTAACTGACAGCAGCCCATGGGCCGCGGTAGCCTAGTGGTATACAATCTGATCGTGTCTGGCTTGTCATGAGTTCGAACCCAGTACCACTGAAGGCCTGCCGTGTAGAGGAGCGATGCACGTTAAATCTGTCGAGAGCTGAAACGTCCTCCCCTTTTTGTGGTGTGATACTTAGGAGAAGGAGTCTATCGTCACTTGACCATGGTTCAAAATTACGAGTTCCGTCGCCGAAAGCCCTCGTGTAGCTGAACAGTGCGACGTTAATATTCACTCACTCACTCGCAACAGCCCATGAGGGCCAAGGCCTACTGTGCCTATCTCAGTTTTCGCTATCTTAGGCGCTGGGGTGCGTATGCAAATGTTTCGGTCAAGTGATCAGTCTGACGCGAAACCCCCAGTGTTCAGTTCCCAAGCAATCCTGGTACTCATTTATCGTCCTAATGAAGGAATGAAAAGGATTAGACTTTTTCTGAAAAATACTTAAACATTAACTTAGTTGAAATTGCATAATGAAAAATTGGTTTAATACTAATATTTACTGAAATAAAAAAAAAACTTAATTCCTCAAAAAAATAATACTTAATGAAATTAAAAACTTTTGTGTAAATTAAATAAATTTTTACCAAACGCAGCTCGTTCATCAATCAAACGGCTTCTTATTTTTGTTACAAATTGTCTTATCAAAGAAAATGCTCGTTCAGACTCTACACTAGCACGCTTTGTCGTCATTAAAATAGGAGTCTGTTCTTTACAGATAGTTACCACATCTCCCTACATTTTAAGAAAGAAATATTTGTTTTTGAATTTTTGGTGACAGGTCTCAAATCTAATAGGCTGCATTGGTGCATATCCCTCTTTGATAACTTTATATAGTTCTTCTGCCACACTTAATGGTTATTGCGTATAAATTGACTTTGTTATTGAATCAGAATTTGAGTCAGTTTCAAGTGTTACTTCATTTGAAATAGAAGATCCAGTTGCAACAGCTGTTAGTAATGCTATGGGATTTGGAACGTCAAGTCTTTCAAGCAGTTACACTATTAATAAAAGCATTTAATTGAAGAAGGAACTGTGACAAAATCTATTCCGGAGACGTTGCTTATGTTAGTGTATATTGCAGTAAACCACTTAGATCTGTGCGGCGTTCTCCCATACGAGAAATAAGAGCTGCATGTAATAATTTTATTCATAGCACTTATAATTGCACACAAAAAATTCTATGCACATATTTCATAAGAAATATAAATTTTCTTATTATTAAATTCTTAAAGTTTTTTAATGAGAAAAATATTTTAAAATATAATTCTGACAAAAATTAAATCTCAGGATTAGCTATTTTTCTAAAATGGTTTCTTTCTAAAATAATATTTTACAAATTCAAGATGTTTCAGTATTTTTAAAAAAATTAATTAAATGTCAATTAATTAATTTTACTTGTTTTAGATTTTCATAACAATTCTCAAAGTAAGAGATCAAACACACACACATGATAATAAGAAAATCTTCCTTCTGATTTTCTTGAATTATTTTGGCATATAAATTAATCTGCATATGGTAAAATGATATCATTTCTTCGTGTGAGTTAAGAAAATATGTAAGCAAATTTTATAAATCAGTCACAACATTATGAAAAAAAAATTTAATGAGATATACAGTTTGATATTTAGGACGTAATAAAATTGCCTTAGCCGCACAAAGCTATTCTCATCGCTATGTTTTAATTTTTTTTACTACAACAATATAAAAGTTATCTATTGTCTGAGTTGTTTTGAAATCAAAACCATTTCGTATTAGAAGACGAGTTAAAACAAACTAAAAGAATTTTCAGTTATTCATTTTCCATCTTTTTGTTTCGTTTTAAAAAAATCTCATCAATTGAATTCAAGTACCTGAATTATAATTTGTAAATACAAATAATAATAAAAAAATTAAAAAGTAAGATGTAAACTGGATATATTATACCTCTGCGTCTGTATGAAGAATATAATCCATCTGTAAAACAGGAAGCTTATCCCAATCCATAAAAATATTTGCAAAACAAAACTTTTCCTAAAAAGCAGGTGCAAAAAAATGGGCGTCACTATTGTTTTGTTGAAATCCTGACATCATCATGCAAAAGTAAAATGCCATGCATTTATGATTACGTTACTGCTTCTGACTCATATCACGACTTCTCGACCGAGATTCTTTTTAAATAAATTTTATACTCACACGTGAAAAAAGAAAATAAGATAAACACTAATAATGGAACAATTCGGAACAACAATAATGGGTTTATCATCGGTATGAATTAGATGTTATCAGTTTTTAAGTACCTAATGTTTTTATCTTCTTTTTAAATAAACCAGAAAAAATGCCTGCGCCATTCCTATTTTTTAAGAACGAACTCTGGTTGATTGCGTTTCCTAGATCGGATCTATAAACTGATTTGTGATTAAAGTAATTGTTTAGTAATTCATCTTTCAAAGGTTCATTTTGCCTGTAAAATGGGATTATAAAGCTGCTTTCCTTCAAAATACAAGTATCTAAATAATAGGGTCTTTAGGTTTCTTAAAGTAGGAAATGTGTTTCCTATTTTAGTTAATCTTTATCAAAAATTCAAAAGGGGGAACACATAATTCTTTGGCTCAGAAATCAAGTTACCGTAAAACCGGCGTATAACGCGCACTTTTAACGCATAAAATGAGATCGAAATTTACCGGTGCGCGTTATACGCCGGATATAAAAATGAGAGCTTAAAAAATAACAAAATATAAGCATAGAAAAAATTAGACTGTTACATACATCGAAATACTGTTTATTTAAAAGAAATGGCATACCTTATTAAGAAGACTTGGTACCCCTAAAATCCCAAACCTATCGGGGTTTTTTTTATTTTCATTTAATTTTATTCTTTGCATTATTATCTTTCGATTGATATATCACTTGTGCATGTCGGAAAGTTAGAAGTTGAATAAAACTTCATTTGAAAACAAATTAGGCAATTCAGCCACGCCCCTTTTTAGAAAAAAAAGCTAAAAGAAGCATTTTGATAAAAAAATCTAATTTATAAAGAGAAATAATAACATTAAAAAAGAATGTGCAATATATAAAGCAGAATATTTCCGAGGCAATGCATACAATCATTTTTTTCTTTGTGAAATGTGTGCATGTAAAATTTTAAATTAAGGCATTTTATATTAAACATTTTATATATTTCAGTTCTTAGTCCTGATATATTTTTCATACAAATGTAATACTTTAATATTATAAGAAAAAAAAAAAAACCGGATAAGATTTGTGTCGGGACTAAAAAAAAATTTTTTAACGTTTTTCTTGAATTTTCTTGTGCAATTAGTACTCTCTAAAAGTTGATCATTTATAAAAATATGTGGGTTGAAAAAATATGAAAATGCAATTATTTTAAAGAAAAACGTATAACTAATATCTTAAAGTGGTATTTTAAGTTTAATTAAGCTTATAATAATTATTTTGTCAGAATTATAAACTTTAAAGTGGTTTTTCTCAGTTTGTGTTTTTCGAAACCTTAGTGCATTCAAAATGCTACTCCTTCGACAATTATTTACCAATCACTTCCATTTTTTTCCTGCGTGTTAAAAACAAAGCATGTAATAAAATTAGAGATCCGTTTTGGTATAAACTGAATACTTTTTTTTAAAAAAATAAAATGTCAGACATGTTGGCTTTTTCGTTGATTTTTAGCATGTATATCAACATTTTTTTTTTTCTCGAAAACGAATAAAGTTATTCTAAAATCAATCCCTAAAGTTGTTTAGAACATCCATAAGAATATTATAAAAAAATTCAGGCGAAAAGATTAATTTTTACAAAAGGAGTAGGATTTTAAAATTTTCCCAATTTTCTTCAAAAAATTTAAATTTTTAAAATTGTGTAAATAATATATGAAAATTTTTATGTGGTATCATTTTCTTGAATAGAAACATTGTATAAAATGCTAAAATATAATTTTTAAATACGTAAATAAAGAAATTTGCTCAAAGGGTGCCAAGTCCCCTTAACTTTAAAGATTGTAGTTCCAAAAATGTATTACTTTTTTTTTTTCTAAAGCTTGGAATAATACCTCGAAAATTTACTTAAAAACAGTGCTTCTCAAACTGTGGGGCGCGCCCCCTATAAGGGGGCGCGATAAACCTATAAGGGGGCGCGAGCATATTGAAAATAAAAGATTTAAAAAAATTTATTTACTAGAAAGAAGTAAAACAGAATATTTTCTGACAAAATAAAAAATATACACATTTACACGGAAATAATATATATATATATATATATATTATCTGCGATTTTACATAATCAAAAATAAAAAAGCTTCTACTTAAAAACCTCATTTTTTAGCTATCTTTGATACTATAACCAAATAAAAAAAAACGTTTTATTCGATTTGCTGTAATCCCATGATGAGAGATTTTTTTATTACGTTTTCTTTCAAAGGGAAAATGCAACTCTTTCCGAGGAAAGACAAAACCCAGACCCATAATGATAAAAATTTTAGGAAGATAAAAAGTTCATAACTGTTATATATTATTGCCATCAGCTGTAGGCAGCAGAATGTATTTGCTACGGTTTGACCTTCGAGCTTACTTGTACGGTTAGTTACGTCCCTGCTCTTATGTATTTATTTTTCATTTAGGCAAGTTTGAAGGATTACTAAGCCAAGCATAATGAAAACGTTTTACATCATTTTTTAGAGCTTCCATATTGTAATAAATACACTTTTAATCCGAGAGTGGTCAAGCCGAGCACAGAGCACACGAAATCGGTAATTCTGGCAAAACTGTTTAATTGTTACCAATGGCCCTGACACTATCCTCCTGTTTGACAATCTTAATGTGAACTAAAATATATTTGTCATATCTCCCTCTTTTGTGGGAGTGACAGACGTTTTTTTACGATCTTAAGGTACTTGTTTTGTCTGAATTCCCAGTGTGATAACTTTTTCCGGAATATTTTCTGTGTCCTTGAAAGTAGGGGTGAGTATATTTTCTCTTAATTAAATTATTCACTGGAATTACGATTTTTATTGCGTACTATTAAAAATAATTATAAAAATTATTGGGGTGACTCACAATAACCCCGCTCGACCATTAGTATCGGGTGCGCACCTGTTCCAGGATTAAAACATGTTGAAGTCTTTTCGCTTTAAATATTAAAAATAATACAATTATTCTTCATCAGAATTTTTTTTATTGTTCATTATTCAACATCAATTCTAAATGCTAATTCTTTGAGGCTTAAAATTACAGTTCGCTTAAAACTAATTATAATTTGAGCAATCATTTAAAAAAAAATCATTTTACTTTTTTGTAAACATTGTCACGCACTTGGCTTTACTCTCCTTACAATTAAGCAATTATATCAATAATATTTTATTTTCTTATAAATGACTTGTGCAAAGAGCTGGCACTTCAGCCGGTATACTTTTAATGTATCAGTGCTGCACAAGAGTATTTTATAACTAATTAATTAATACTAAATTAACAACAAGTTTAATAAGTATTAGCGACTTCCATGGGCTTGTCTTACAGAGCAAAGTTTTTCAAAGGAATGCTTATGATTAGAAATTGACCCTCTGAGTTCTTTTTCTACATTTAGCTGATATCTATATTTTGTCTTCTAAGCAGCCACCGTATTTTGCAATATGTTCCAATTTAAAAATTAGAGAAAGGAAAAATAATATAATAATTATCCTATTACCTAATTTTTTTTTTTTTTTTGCTTAAAAGTAACATATACAAAATTTAATACTTATGTCATGAATTTGTACGGTTTATAATAAAGATTGTAGCTTTAGCGTCAAATTGCAGTATTATTGCATTTAGTACATTATTAATTTATAAGGGGGCGCGATAAAAATTGTGATTGAAAAGGGGGCGCCAGTATTGAAAAGGGGTGCGCGTTATACGGCGAATATACCTAAAAATTAAAAATTTCCGGTTGAATGTATCGGTGCACGTTATACGCCGGATTTTACGGTCTGTAATTTTGAAATATATAGAAATAACGGTTACTACCCCATCAATGGGTTACCTTGAGATTTGAACTTGTCTGGATAACGAGAAATGATTGATTGAACCGATATGAAATGAAATGCAAATTGTTTAATCGGAAGTCTTCAAAAATATACACTTATATCTATTACTTTATATTTTATATATCTCACATCTACCATTTTCTTCAAGTGAAGAAATTTTTATGAACAATTAAAACAGAGATCAGACAGTTAAAATTAATCAAAACTTTTAGAAGCAACAATTTTGTACTAAGCAAGAAAAAGCTAATTGCTTTCTAGAAAAGAGATCCCCGCTCCTTTCCAAGCATAAGTTTTTACAATTTTTTCACGTACAGAATGGGTAGGAGTGTGGGCAATGTGTATATTTTATTATGACCTTTACTTGTATTATTATTAAAGGAGAATATATAAATTATTCAGATTTATAGTTCGATCTTAGTAGTTCATAGACATATCATTGAGTCTTGCCCGTGCTGTTTAGAATTTTAATCTGATTTATGATATTGGATTTTTTGTTGTTGTTGACATTCCTTTCAATATGTTTCTAAATATACCCAAAGATATATATTTATATATATATGACAATTTTATGACTATATAAAAAATATGTATAGTGTGAATGTGTGTGTGAGAGAGAGAGAGAGAAGTTAAATCACCCGTACAATACTTTTTTAGTAGAAAAATATATTGTAATTGTGTAGATAGCAACACACACAAGACTTCATGAAGAAATGGAGAATTGTGGCGGTGTGATATCTATATGAACTAGTACCAACATCACGCGAAGACGATCGTTTTGGCGTGATCGGTTAAGTACTCGCATTCGTTCGGAACGGAAGGTACCCAGAACGAACCTTCCTTCCTTCCTTCAGAATAATTTCGTGAAAAACGGTTGTCTACAATGTAGTAGTACAAATATGAAAGAAGTAGAATATAAAAGTTAGTATAATGGAGTAATATTTAACGTATTTTCCGTAAACAGTCTGAAAGTAAAAGTATCATAACGACAGATTAGTCTTCAACCAATGAAAACGACCTTCCTTACTATGTACATATACTTTTTTTGTTCACAGGATCTCCAGGATTAGAGTCTTCAACCAATGAAAACGACCTTCCTTACTATGTACATATACTTTTTTTGTTCACAGGTTCTCCATTTGTAATGTATCAATCCCTTCATCAGCAGAATGGCTATTCAAACCAAGACCGAAAAAGTATTAAATTCTTCCGTACTTTATTTGAGATAGTTACTTAAATGACTGAAAAACCGCCTTTTTTAATAATTAAACCTCAATATTAAAAGCAGACTAACTATTTTTAATAATAAAAAACTGTATAAAGCTTTGTAATAGCTCTTTTACTTATACAACCTATATTTATTCTTCCCTCAAAATTTTAATTAAAAACTTTTTGGCTGTTTTAGAACTAACATAAATTAAAAAAATATTAGGATCAACTTCTATTTCTTGAGTGTTATGATTAAGAAATCATATAGTTATTTTAATTCCAACTGTTTAGAGTGAATAAAGCTAATTAATATAGCCTTTAGATTTAATTACTTTTTTATACTTCATTTTAATATTTTTTGTTTTGAAAATTTTTTAAGATATTTTTATTTTTTAAATTTACAACACATTTAGATGTTACCTACTCTTATTCTTTTAAAAAAAATGAAATCAGTATTCGCATTCGTCCTAGTATAAATGTATCGCGCATAAAGAAAAAATAGCTAACATTTACATTTACTCAGGTCTAAGCATTATAGCTATGCTCTAAAAACTTGATTTCCTTCATGGAAGCAAGTCACCATATGATAGCACCGAAGAATTTATTTTCACTTTTCAATTAATGACACCTTGATTGTCGTCAACCTTTGGTAAGAAACAATCGGAATTTTATCAATGATGAGAATTTTAACATTTTTCCAAGCATCTTTCATTTACTGTAGTACAAATCCTGTGAAAGGCGAGTAGCCAGTTGTTTGATCATCTTTTTGAACTGGCAGTTTAAATGGACTGCGAAGTGCTGCTTCGCTGATTATAGCAGCTACATTATGGAAAAGAAAAAGTTTCATGCACTTCTGATTATTTCTGTACAATCGAATCGTGGTGTACCCAGGTGGTCACTCTCCTAAGAACTGACCGTGGTCGATGATGCTCTCTTTGGGTGATTGGACGAGAGCCGGTGCTTTCAGCGTAAGAAAATTCGGCAGAATCACTTTCTGATAGAGAATTATGCTGTAAAAATATTCTTTAGAAATAGATAACTATTTTTTAAATTAATACTCCAATGAGATATCTTGAATTTCCTATGCCAAAATGCTTTGTTTATTTTGTAAATAATTTATTGTTTTATATTTTAAAAGATAAAATGTAACGATTTCTGTTGCTTAAATTGCATCTATAAACCAAATGTAGTTCTAATTATGCTTCTTCACAATCTCTGGATTATATAAATATATATTTAAATATATAAAATCAATCATCAACAATCAATCACAATAATCAATTGAAAAATTGTAATATACGAATCTTATAATACTAAATCCTATTTCAAAATATCAATGGCGAATATAAAAGATAAAATTCCACATCGTTTTCAAACAAAATTAAAAAAATTATAAAATAAAATAAAAATTTATAAAATATCCAAGTGTAACCTCGGACTTAGGACCGATGAGTGGGGTTAAACTAGTTTGATGTCGCCAACCTTCCCCCTATTGCAACTTGGTAAGTTAATCGAAAAATATCCAAATTTCAAAAATTTAAAAATTAAAAAGTTAAAATTAAACCATTATACTTGAAAAATTAAACTATTCGCCATCGCATTCTGAAAGATATTATAACATTAAAATATTAAAATTCAAATATTTAAATTCAAAAACAATTTAGTGCATAATGTAAGTGAACCATCGAACATCAAAGATTGTGATGTACCTCCCCTTGGAAGTACATCTCTCGAAGTATCAGCGTGAGCTAGAGGTGTAGTATCAGCGAAAGAACTAGAATCAAACATTATCTTAATGTGACTTTATTATGATATTAAACTTAAACCTTTAACAAATGTAGTTATAATAATTAATATGAGAGAATCTACGATGACTCAATACGTAACACAGAATATATATTAGATTAGATCATATTTATAATATATATGATCTAATCTAATTCAGACCAATCTTAATAAGCGAACCGCCTAATCCTCGTTTCTAATATTAAGTAATTAATCCTACCTTATATTATTCCGTAATGCTTCTTGTCTTTATCTGCAATGGGATGCAGCTTGACGGCTACCTTCTAGTCAAACACCAATATGTTTATCCACGACGCGTAGAACTTAATCAATCTTGAACCACGAACTGCAATAATCATCAACTGCCACAACGCACATCAATTGTCTAACATTCCTTTACATTGCCATCCGGCTTACTCTAAGATCCTATATATAAAGTCCGTTTATTTGCATCTCTTCTTCACATTTTGTTTCTTGGATTTGGTTGGAAAAAAGTTGCCATTAATTCTGGCCCAAAGAACCAAAGAACTTGTGAAAGAAAAGACGCGTAAGACGTCACACAAGATGATGCACGCATCTTTAAAATAGTTGTATAGGTAGAAAAAATAGTTGTATATGTATAAAAATATTTGAGATCCGAAAGTTCAAATTAAAAAATATCTAAAATCAAAAAAGATCAAATTAAAAAAATCCGAAAGTTCAAACTAAAAATCCGAAAGTTGTAACAAATGGTAATATTTATTATTTATTTATTGTAATGATTTATCCATTCATCCCAGCGTGTTAAAAATTGTAATTCTTTATTTATCTCGTGCTTTATATTAATGCTTTTATTAATGCTTTATATTTATGCTCGCGCGCGCGCGCTTTTATTTATAAAAATTAACTGTAATTTTAATTATGGAAAGTTCTGGAACTTTCGATGGCAATGGATAAGGAGATGGAATATTCAGTTTGTAAAATAAAGTCTCGAGTTTTATGTGGCAAGAGTTGTTGACATTTTTTATTTCGTGTTAAAACTGGCTCCCACACCCGTGGCCTAAGAACTACGACCCCGTATAAGCAGAAACTGCCACTGTGACGAAACGCCGCAGAAAAATGAAAATTTAACCGGCTCTGTAAACCTTACTGTCCCGGAAAAAATTACTGGTATTGCGCCGCAATCCTTCTAAAGCAAGAGAAAATCCCTGGAAATCGAGAGACAAAGTGAATCATCCTGACTTCAACTGCCTGAAGAAAAGAAAAAAGATAACATCTATTTCCTGTTAAAAGTTTTTTGAAATAGTGTTTTGTGCATTTTCATATACAAGTGATAGCAATCCTGCTACAGTGTGTTAGGGCTAGGGATAATTTTATTTTATTTCATTGATTTTTGGTATTCTTATGCAATGATAATTCTTAATTTTGCTGTATATTAATTTATTTCTTGTGAGATAACGTTTCCTGATTAATATTTTGTGAATTGCACATTAATAATTACTATTTTTTTGATATTTTACTGATTTCCTATTCAATTTAGGTAGCATTACATGCCCTATTATTTTAGTTTTGTTTAGTATTTTCATTGCATTGAATTTTTGTATAATTACAACTGATGATTCCTAAATTTTCTTTATATTATTTTATTATTTGAATTAATGTTCCTTGTTGGTATTTTGATTATGTTATTAATTTATTTACCTATTTTAATTGTATTTTAAAGTGAATAATAATTTATAAGATTTTAAAGCTAGCCATATTTTAAAGTGTATTCCCATATCTGTAAGAGTTTTCGTGGACAATAAGGCCTGGACCTTTGATATTTATTTTATTTATTTGCAACCCTTAAATTTCTCAGTCATGTCATTTCTGGGAAAAGGGAAAAAAGCTGATCTCATTAAGCTTGCTATTGAGTTAGGTGAATGTGAGTCGAATGGGAAGAGCTAAAAATAATTGAATTAAGAACAAAAATTTTAACAAATGATGCTTATAAGAAAAACCCTGAATTTGTGAAATGTATCTTTGAGGGAATCGTATCAAATAGGATAGACGAGGAAAACAAACAAAAGAGCAAACACTGCGTGAATTTGAGCTGCAGAAAATACGACTGCAAAATGAGACTCAAAGAGTCGTAGGTCTACAAACCCTACCCCAAACAAAAATTAAATTAAAAAAGTTGCTACCAACATTCAATCCTGAAGTTGATAACATGGACCTGTTCCTCACCTTATTCGAACGGCAAATGAAGCTATTGGATCTTGGTGAAGACCTGTGGGTACCCTATCTCATTGGTGCCCTACCTAGTGAGGTAACCTCCCTCATTGTTCGTGAGCCTGAGGAGAAATGCAGGGATTACTCCCACATTCGAGGAATGCTTCTGCTACGGTTCAAATTAACTGCAGAAAAATTCCGGGAGGTGTTTTCACGTCACAGAAAAAGCCCAAATGGGACGTGGAAGGATTATTATTTTGAAATCCGAGCATATTTTGAAGGTTGGCTCAATGAGCTTAAAATTGATTCATTTGACGGATTGAAGAATTTGATGATTGCCGATCAAATGAAAAAGAGATGCTCTTCAGAGTGTAAGGAACATTACCTGGATATCTGGGAAGAACTTATCTCCCCCAGAAATGTTAGCAGATAAGCTGGAAGCTTTTGACAACATCCGACGTTCCCTACCCAGTGGACCTAGGAGACACGTGAAGGCAAGCGAAACCGTAAATGATGGAAGACATGTATCATTCAGGAAACCTGAACGCCCTCACAAAAGAGAATATTCCCATCAGGTACCAAATGAGAGATCCCCTCTCAGATGCTATGGCTGTGGGAAACAAGGAATGATAAAATCTAGGTGCCCCACCTGCAACCTATACGCCTCACAAAGAACAGACGTAGCAAGCAATCACATCAATGCTTACACATCTCAGACCAAAAGCCCTCGATTGACCCTAAACGACATAACTTTCTGTGGAATAAAGGGACATGTATGTGCAAACACAGGATCTTCACATTCAATTGCTGGGGAAAGGATGTTCCAGATGTTTAAGGATAAGGGACTCCTTTTCCAGGAAACCACATTAGCAATGAGCTTAGCAGATGGTCAACAGACCACAGGTGAGGCCCTCACAACTCAAGTAATGGTAGAAATTGAGGGGAGATCAGCCTTGATTAAATTCATAATTCTCCCAAAGGCAAAGGGAAATAGAACACTTCTAGGAACAGATTTCCTTAGTTCTGCTGGTTTGGTTCTAGATGTGAAGAATACTTGTTGGTACTTCTGGGACAATCCTACCCACAAGTACCCATTTGGTAAAGTATTGGACACCCCGTCCATAGTTGAGAAGATGTCCAGCAACACCTGCCAATTAAGAGAAGCAAGGTGAAATATCTTGGGAAGGTGAAAGTTTGACCTCTCCCTGTGTGTGTGTGTGTGTGTGTGTGTGTGAACATATTGCAAAATGCGGTAGCCCAGAAGGAGAATTCAGAGGGTCTTAACCTCCTGTTGGAATCCTTCCAAAATGTCTTCGAACCAGGGGAGAAGCATTTATAACAAATATCTTGGAGCACCACATTAACACGGGAAATAGTCCTCCAGGAATTTTTTCGAGGGGGTATCTCTGTACCCCGATTTTCAGAATGACTCCTGTAAAGAACTGTCCTGACTGCATTAAATACAAAGCTTCAAATCAGAAGCCTTCCGGGCTATAACAGACATCTGTGCCATCCTTTTCAACGTTTTGAAACCTTGGCCATTGATCTCTTTTGGGCCCCTACCTGAAAGTAAAGATGGTAAAAGATGGATCCTCATCATTGAGGATTGTACCACCAAGTGGGTCGAACTGTTTGCACTACCCCAGTGGTTCTCAAACTTTAACTACTGGCGACCCAATTTTCAATCATAATTTTTATCGCGCCCCCCAAAAAAATACTAATGTACTGAATGCAATATTAATGCACTTTGGGGTGGGGGTGCTAAAGCTACAATACGATCATAATTATAAACGGGGTACAAATTAATTAGATAAGTATTAAATTTTGTATATGTTACTTTTAAGGTATCCGACTACGTTCGAAACCGTGATTTTCAAAAAGCGCATAAATGGATAATTTTCATGATATTTAGAACTTTTGAAATACATGACTTAGAAATGGGTTTATTCATATTTTACGACAACAGAGGGGAGCAATTTTAAGAAAAAAACGCCGATTATTATTTCAATTGGTGGTAAGTCTGAAAATAAAGTGAATTTTTCAAAAATTCTAGTTGAGCCTCTGAACAGTGGTCTGCGCTATATACAGGCAAAATATTATTCTAATAGAAGCATTTTTCACAAAAGGAGAACATTTGAAAAAAAAAAAGATTATTCTAAGTTAATTTTTTGCCAAAATATTAAATTTAAATAAATTTTTTTGTCAAAATGTCCTTAAAACAATTTTATGCATGTATTCTAATCTGAATGACACTAAATATCATGAAAATTATCCATTTATGCCCTTTTTTAAATTCACGGTTCCGAACGTAGTCGGATATTTCAAGTAATACATATTTTTTACTTTTTAGTTCGATTCACTATAAAACAGTGTTTTTTTGTTTGTTTTTAAACTATAATTTATTTTATAATTATTTTTACTATACACGATAAAAATCACAACTCCAGCGAATAATTTAATTAAGAGAAAATATACTTACCTACTTACAAGGACTTTTTAATTTTTCTTTGATTTTTTGAGAAAAAATCCAACTAATAAAAATGCTCCAAATCTGCGTGCCATTAATAAAGGACATAAAGCATGTTCATAGAAAATATTTTTGAACAAAAGTGGTCGCGCAGGGAACTCGATCAAAACTAGTTTGTAAAAAAAACGTTTGCAACTCCCAAAAAAAGGGGGCGAAATGTGATAAATTCATTTTAGTTCCCATTAAGACTGTCTTATTGGAGAATACTCTGCCATGGTCATTGGTAACAAATAAACAGTTTTCGCAGATTTAACGATTTCGTGAACATCAGATGAATCCGCGCATCGCGCGACCGATCCCGTGTTAAAAGTGTATTCAATAAAACATATGGATATTAGTTATAAAAAAAGAATTGTGTAAAAAGTTTTCCGTTATACATTATATGTTGGCCAAATAATCCTTCAAAGTACCTAATATGCTTATCCATGTATCATATAACTCTTTCACATGGAAAAAAAAGAACAGAAAAATATTATTTACAACTTTCCTAAAAGAAAAACGGATGGAGTGAAACATACCAGTAAGTTTGAAGGTCAAATATATGATAGTCAAAAGTAGTATTTTAGGGGGCTAAAATAAACGTAATAAAAAAAATCTCTCTTCGTGTTGTTACAGTAAAGCAAACAAAATGTCTTTTTTTTATTTGGTTATAGGATCAAAGATAGCTAATGAAAGTTTGAAGTGGAATGTTTTATTTTGGATGATCACCAGATGATATATAAATTATATCAGTGTAAATGTGCATTTTTTTATTAAGTCAGAAAGTATTTTGTTTTTCTTCATTCCAAAAACTGTTTTTTAAACCTTTTATTTTCAATATGCTCGCGCCCCCAGGGAGCGCGCCCCACAGTTTGAGAAACACTGCACTACCCAATGCAACAGCTAAAGAATGTGCCATAACCTTGATTGAAGAGGTTCTACTGAGGTTTTGACATTCCTCGCCACCTTATCAGTGACAATGGAACCCAGTTTGTGTCAGCAGTGATGCAACAAATATGCTACCTATTAAACATCCATCAATCCTGTATACCATCCACAAGCTAACCCAGTTGAACGAAAGAATAGGGATCTGAAACCACGGCTGGCGATTCTCGTCCAAGATAAGCATGACTGTTGGTCAGAGAAGCTACCCTTCATCCGCTTTGCTCTCAACACAGCCAAATGCGAAACGACAGGACAGACGGCAGCCTATCTGAATTTTGGTAGAGAGTTACGCACTCAAAGTGAAGTTGTTAATGGTATCCGAGTCGTCATCCCAGAACGATAATTTTGTGCCAGAGATAATTCCCTATCTCAATAAATTCACTATGTTTTCCACTCAGATTAGAGAGGTGGTTGAAGAGCAACAGGATAGTAGGAAGTTTTACGCAGATAAAAGAGAAAAACTGCTCCAGCATATGTCGAACATGTCTTTGTAGCATCACATCCGCTGAGCAACGCTGCGCAAGGAAGAAGTGCGAAACTAATGCCACGCAGAGACGGTCCCTACGTGATTTTAACACAAAGGTCACCACATCATCTTACGAGATTGTTAGTCTTCATAATCCGGGGAACCTCTTGGTGTTTACACACCTCTGGTTTAACTCCTTGTAATAATGACAAAGTAAAACCCCTTATTCCTCTTCGTAAACGTGGCCGTCCACCAAAGGTCCTACAAACTCCTGGTTCCTCGTCGGGACGCCGTCGGAACCAGAGGGGGAGGATGTAACAAATGGTAATATTTATTATTTATTTATTGTAATGATTTAACCATTCTTCCCAGCGTGTTAAAAATTGTAATTATTTATTTATCTCGTGCTTTATATTAATGCTTTTATTAATGCTTTATATTAATGCTCGCGCGTGCTTTTATTTATAAAAATTAACTGTAATTTTAATTTTGGAAAGTTCTGGAACTTTCGATGGCAATAGATAAGGAGATGGAATATTCAGTTTGTAAAATAAAGTCTTGAGTTATATGTGGCAAGAGTTGTTGACATTTTTTATTTTCGTGTTAAAAAGTTCAATTTAAATATATATATATATATATATATATATATATATATATATATATATATATATATATATATATATATATAAATATATAAAAACAATCACAATTATCAATTTAAAAATTGAAATATATGAATCCTAAAATACCAAAACACTTCAGAATATCAATGGCGAATATAAAAGATAATGTTCCATCATTTTCAAACAAAATTAAAAAATTATAAAATAAAATAAAAATTTATAAAATATCCAAGTGCAATCTCGGACTTAGGACCGATAAGTGGGGTTAAACTAGTTTGATGGCGCCAACCTTCCCCCTATTGCAACTTGGTAAGTTAATTGGAAAATTTTCAAATTTCAGAAGAAAAAAAAATTTAAAAATTAAAAAGTTAAAATTAAATCATTATACTTGAAAAATAAAACTATTCGCCATCACATTCCGAAAGATATTGCAATATTAAAATTTAAAAACAATTTAGTGCATAATATAAGTGAACCTTCAAACTCCCAAGATGATGCACCCATCTTTAAAATAGTTGTAAAGGTAGAAAAAATAAATTCCTGATCCGAAAGTTCAAATCAAAAAATATTTGAGATCCGAAAGTTCAAATCAAAAAATTATCTAAAATCAAAAAGTTCAAATTAAAAAATCCGAAAGTTCAAGTTAAAAAATCCGAAATTTCAATTTAAAAAATCTGAAAGTTCAAGTTAAAAAATCTGAAAGTTCAAGTTAAAAAATCTGAAAGTTCAAGTTAAAAAATCTGAAAGTTCAAGTTAAAAAATCTGAAAGTTCAATCTAAAAATTCGAAAGTTCAAGCTAAAAAATCCGAAAGTTCAAACTAAAAATTTCTAAAAACCGAATGTTCACATTAAAAACACAGTATATTCACAAATGAATAGAGTAAATCATTAAAAATACAGTATATTCACAAATGAATAGAGTAAATCATTAAATACTCACCAAACAGAAGACCATCAAGAATATGATCCATTTCTTATAGCACGACTTTTCATTTTTAATATATCAATTACACATCATATTTTGCTCATAACATCTAACCATGTCAAACCAATCGATTCTTGATCCAACACTAGAGTTATATATATATATATATATATATATATATATATATATATATATATATATATATATATATATATATATATATAATATATATATAAATATATCTGTATATATACATATATATATAATATAAATATATATATAACTGTATATATATATATGTGTGTGTGTGTGTGTGTGTGTGTTAACCACACACACACAAAAACATTTGAGAAGTAACTTTTCAAAAAATCTTTGTATTAAATCGAGAAAAATAAAATTTCTAAAATGACAAAGTTTGTGACTCATAAATGAAAAAAGATGAAAAAAGTCATAAATAAAAACATTTAATTACATTATACTGTACATTAGCGTTATTTATAAACTTCATTATGAACTCGCTGCAGTCATGTTGACATAGCATGGTGGTTTGAAAGACTCTGGTTGCACTATGTCAGTAATAGCAGAATAAGTTGATATACAGCCTCCTACAATTCCACATCCGATAAACACAAATAAACATACTTTCTCATAAATAGGAATGGACCTAAAGACAAAAAAATATTTAATATTTACTATATGTATAATAAACTCCAAACTATGTACTACTCCAATAAAAAATATAAAATGATTCTGCTACAAAAAAAAAAGTTTCTGACAGTACAGAGTATAGGCTTCAAGAATTAAATGCTAAGATTATTTTAGATTCAAATACACAGACATGAAATAAAACACAATTTTTTTATGAATTTAAAAAAAGAGAAATTGGGTTTTTTATTAATCTGGTGTTTTACATATTTTTAAAAAATTGTAATATTTTCCCTTCTAATTTTTTGCAAGTTATTTAAAGAACAGTTGGACCTCTATTTAACGAAGTCACTACATCTAAAAAATCATTATATATATATATATATATATATATATATATATATATATATATGTGTGTGTGTGTGTGTGTGTGTGTGTGTGGAAAATTCGTTAAATTCGAGATTCATTTTCAATATGTATTACGTTCTTGGTTCCAGGAAGAAGTTCACAAAATAGAGATAGTTGTATAATAGAAGTTCGTAAAATGGAGATCCAACTGTATTTTAAGCTAAATATGTTTGTAAACTTAGATTTTTGGTTAAGAAGGTATACTGGGGGGTCTTAACTATTGGTCTGGAAAACCTTGAATTTTATTTCTTTCAAGTTTTTTTCTTGATCTAATAATTCATGGGTTTTGTGTTAACTTGTCATCGCTTTTCGTCATTTACTCTTTCCCGTCCTTTTATACGGAGTTTTATTTATCATTCAGTATATAGACCAGAATCGTATTTTTTCGAAGTATTCAAAACAGCTCGTACATGAATAAAAACAAAATTAGGTACTTTTCCCCCAGCTCAAATTTCGCCAAGAAGGCTTTATTGGCGACAACACATAATATACACATTAAAAAAATGTTAATAAATATTAGTTCAAAAACACATTTTTAATCCATTTTTGATATGTTATGAAAAAGACTTAACTGATCAGAAAAGCCCATGACTTGCTTTGGGAATGATAGTAAAAGGTTACCAGCAAGAGAATATTCCGTTTGGCGCCGGTTGTATCATTTTTTGCTACTTTATCGCCGGCAAAACGGAAAAGTACCCCAAATTCATATATTTTGAGCATTGTAGTATATATATATATGAAAGGCTGCATTCTGAATAAATCTGGTTTAATCTCTTCATACTTACAATATTTCGGCACTTTTCAAGAAAATTTAATATATATATATATATATATTAAACATCAAATAACTGTAAAGTGTATTAGAAACCATTTGTTTGTGTACTTTTAATGGAGTTTAGTGCAAATATGCACGACTTATTTCATATAGTGCTAACAAGGTAATTAGAAACCTTCAATTGCTAAATTATTTATTGCCTGAACAATATATATTGCATAAATATTTCAATAGAATGATTTAAAGAATTAGAAATTTTGTTTTCCGATCTTGAACAAATTTCTGTATTTAGAAATATGGAATACATCAGCTTGTTTTCTTACACTTCAAAAAACGTATTCATTTTTCCACGAAAAGGTATTTATGTTATTATAAAATCCTCCTTTCATATAAAAAAGTGTTTTTTTAAATGAAAGTTTATTATTTTTAAGTAGCAATATATAATATTTCAACGTCAAGAGTTCTATACGAAACTAGAAATATATTCCAAGACTTATCTTTTTAATCTCCAGTCACCATAATTTTCCCAGAAAAGATAATGTAATGGACCTTTCAGTTTTTATGATGCCAATAAAGCTATTCCCAACTGGAATAAGTAGGCTATATTTGAGTAATTCATTTATTTTATGATTCTTAGATAAACATGTGTAATATTGAAAGTACTCGTATTCCATGTTTCCACGTGTTTCATATATAATCTAATAAAAAAAATTTATTTATAATCCTAAAAGTAATTCTTCACAGTATTTTGTGTGAGTACAATTCATTATGATTATTTTTAATTTTTTTTTTATTTTATCTAATTAGAAGGGTTCATAATTATGCAGTATAAAAAAAAGACAAACCTTTCAGGCCAATTTGGGTTCTGCTGTCCACTGAGTCTGTAATAAAACAAGCAGGGAAATACAATGGATGTGAGACTAGTTGCTGAACCGCCAACCAAGTTTAGCACTTTCCCAAATCTTGGGATAGATTGAGCAACGAAAATTACTGCGGCCATAACAGTTGTCCGGAGTAATATTCGCTTCCAACCAAAGCCTGTAAAGTAAATAAAAAACAAATATTTATCAGTTAGTAAAGTATCTTATTTATTATATAAAATAACAAAACTGTTGTCAAATCTTCTCTTAAAAGTGTTTAAACTGTCATCTATTATTAGAATTCTATATTTGTTGCAAGAAAGCAAAGTGAAGCAAATATTGATAGCCAAGTACAGTTAAATTCGCTAACATGAAACTGAAGGGACTAAAATATTTTTTTGTGTTAAAAGAATTTCGTGTTCCGATCGTGATATGTCCAGATCCACCAATAGCTTGATATAATAGCCGCAATGACACCTAACGGTATGGAGATGAATAATGGTATGCGAAGTGGCATTCCATGGTGGTAGTGTGGGGAGGGATTAGCACCAAAAACCGCCAATAGGGGTATGGAGGGCCATGTACAATGTAAAAAGTATTTTTAAAAGAGAAAAAGAATAATAATTCATAAAAATAGCCTTGAAATGTCAAGTTTTATTCACTACATTCACTTCCTCGGTAAGGAATTCAACCATATTCAATACGAACGCCGTTCTCAGAGAATGTACCATGCATTCTCAGTGTAACATTTTCTATTGTCATATGCAACATGTGTGACGGATCTATATGCGATCTTCTGATTTATCCTCTTGAGAAATCTTTGGGATATCAATTGGCGTTATTCACAACCAACCCTTCGGAAGAAGAGAATTGTGATATGCAAATTAACTTACTATAAATAGACGAGGTTTTCTAGCTTGAAAGAGAGAAGGAGCGGAGATATACTCGAGACAGGTGAGATTGATATTAAAGGTATAATATTAGAATTATAGAAATTTGATTATTATTAAAAGGAAACTTTAAAGTGACGATTGTTCACTAAGATTGAATTAAGATTAAATTGTATCAGATAATAGGTTTGATCCTGAATTAAAAGAAGGACCAAGTTTGTTAGTCGCTTAATCACTTACGTGTTACTGTCGTTGTTCCACTTTCACAGTTTTCATTGAGACCCTCTCTTAATATTATTAGTTGAAATTTTGAATGTTTTTAGTGTTGAAATAAATAGATAATATTTGAATCATGTCGAGTGTTTCTTCCCTTCCCCCCACACATCTAGGTGCTCGCGAGAGAGGCGTGGACTTCTTACACATGTCAAAACAAATACTTCACACTAGCTGTGATACGTGTACAATGACTCTCTGTGATCCGTCGGCGATCATAGTTGCGCAATATCTGATTTTACGTCTTCTGACACAAGTATTCTCTGCCTGGTTGAATTGCCCGTGACTCTGTTTCTTCAAAATTCATAATCATTTTTTTCAAACAGAGTGAGCGATAAATCCCCTCACATAGCTTCAGTCTGGTTTTAATTTCAAAAGGAGCTGTGAAAGATTAAAATGTTGCAGCTTTACCAATAATACGCTTTCTGGCAATGTGAAACGTATATTCACTTTTGCTGGCTCCCTTCAGCTGAGAATACTATTCTCTGGAACTTTCTACATGTTTATATAGCCCAAATTAATGGAGGAGCTATCATATATGAAAGCATAAGTTTGAATTTTTTTTATACCAATGTTTTATGCTGTTTCTTGAATTAATAAGCGTGAGCTATAACAGCATCATAGGTACCTTTATTAGAATTTTATGCATTAATATTTTTTCATGGAATCTCATTTCCATGCCGTTATTTGTCCCCATACCAAGTCTGGTGTCATTGCTTCAGGTGGTTCTGAATAGTGTTAGTTTAAAAAAATCCTCCTGTGTGCTATTCATCATCACCTTCATGTGTTCCTTTTAAAACAATACATTAATAAAGTACCTTTTGACGTAAGACAGTAACAATATCATTTATAACCCAACAATACATGCTGGAGATTCTCGAATCTCAAGAGAACCTACAAGAACTATACACTACGCCGAACCTATCTGAATTGCTTACAAACATTGCAACTTTCAAATAACCTACATGAGTCCGTTAGAGTGTAATTTGTTCGGTAATTAAAAGCACGAACGACATGACTCGATTCTTAACAATGGTTAGACTCGCAAGTGCATACGTAGATTTAGATATATATGACAAATAATTCACCTTATTTAATTTTGCGAATATATTTACTTTTATTTCCCTCCTAATTATAATCTTAAAAATACTTTATCTCCTGAAGCTGTATCACTTAAATTTAAAAAATGATGGTGACAAATAATTATTTATTCTTATCCCGTTTCGAAATTGATGATGCATCATTTCTAATTAAAGGATTTCGAAATATCTTTTTACTTTTAGCAAATGCATGTGTTGCATTCAATACAGCTCGTTACATAACTAGCCGTAAGTAAGTGAGTGAGAATATGAGTTTTGTTACACTCTAAGGCAACACTTGGATTATTGACGATGGATCTAGAAACTTTGAACCATGGTCAAGTGACGAGGACGAAACCAGAGCTCTGGCACTCCCCTCTCCGAGCTTCCACACCACGCCAGATGGAGAGCTTTGAGCGTTGACAGAGTCCCTTTACACGGAGAGATTTTAGTGGTACTATGGCTAAAACTCATGATAGGCTGCCCATGAGTCAGTAGCCTTGACAATTAAGCTATCACGGCCTTGAACTATTCCTATGTCTTTACTTATAATATGCATTCAAACAACATCAAGGAATTTAAACCCAATTTTTAGTACAATCTACCAATTATTTCAGTTGATCAGTTCTCATAAGATATTATTTGAAATATTTAATACTTAATTTTGCTTCATATACAAACTTATTCATTCTGAAACTTACACAAGTGGTAAATAATGGGTTAATGTTATATCAACAAAATTATTCATTTCCATCTCATTATATTACTATTTAAACTCGTACAAAAAAAATCTAAGAGGTACTATTTTACATTTAAAGAGGAAAAAAAAAATATTTGTATATATTTATTGATTTTTCCCTATTATTTTTTTCCTATTATTTCCCTATATATATTTTCCCTCTATTACTATAAAGATTTTGAACGGTGTGTTAAAAAGATTAAGTATTTTGTAAAAAAGGTTCTGATGACATTTCTGATCCATGCTGAATTTAGGGAATGTATCGAACTTTCAATATTTTCTTCCCAATATTCAATCATAACTTTCATTCCCTCCTTCATAAAAAACCGATGTATTGAATTCAATATTACTATTCTTTGTGGATAAACCTGCAATACGAATTTATCCCCTTAAGTGTCGCCGGAGTATATAAACGTCTCGCTCAGCCAGTGCGTTAATTGCCCCGAACGTATATGCACATCTTTCCGAAATACGATATTTTCTGTGCAATGCTATTCATAAAATTATTCCGAAGATTTTGGAATGCAGTAAATGACCTGACAGTGTTTACGAAAGAAATGCTTATTTTTGTTCCTTTTCTACCCCACCCCCAGTACACCACATACGCTCGTTCAAGTGTTAAGCGGAGGCATTGCGGAGAGAAACACGTAATTTTTTATCGGCATTTAAGGGATTAATTATAGACCGTACAAATTATCAAGGTAAGTGTTCACGATAAGTCAATATGTTCACACATACCCTCCTCGTAGGGTTATCACACCCCTCTAGGGAGGCGTGCCCCACTGTTTGAGAAATACAGATTGTAAGATGAAAAAAAAAAAATTGTAAGGCTTTGTGGAATGTGAAACATTTGTAAAGAGAGGAAAATTTTTTTCTGTTTTTCCCCCAAGGGCTAAAAATAAGATAAGATTGCGTCTGCTATAATAAAATCTCCAGCTTACTGAATTCCAAACTAAAAAAATATTTTTATTATTTATGTAAAACTTTTTCATTTTTTAACATCCATGATTCCCCGTTGTACGCGCACATAAAACAGGATTTCTGCTTTTGAAGAAACTAAAGAAACAATTTCCGTTCAGTTCCGTTGAATGAATGCAAAACTAAGCATTAAAACAAGACTGGATTAAAAAAAAAAATTGGAAGATCAAAAATGCTTAAAAAGCATTCTGTTTAGTTCCAAAAATATTTCTACAGAACAATGCTAGAAGAATTTGAAAAAGTAAGAATGCTTTACTGTAAATGCATTTTTATTTTTATAATATCCTAAAATTGTATATACTGATCTATAAATTAAAAATTACTATTACTGGATGTTCGGAAAGCAAACATTATCTCCTATAAATGAACCTATCAAATTTTCGAATTTCGGCATGAAAATTCATCTCGTAAGCTTAATAGAATTGACTAATGATATATATAAACCAAGCATTATTATTTTTATTATTATCAGTATACTCTCATTCTTATTTTTATTTTAAAGTAATTATTCTGTTTTCAGTATATTTTTTCATAAAAATTACGCATTTGTACTAATTCTCTATATAGCTCTAATGAATTAAAATTGTATACAAAGTATTCTTGTATTTACCGGAAAACTTCTTCAATAATGTATTTGCACAAAGAAGTTTGAATACTTTCCTCATATTTTTCACAGAATTTTTCTTTTATTAAATAAAAAAAAACTGAAAATTTTCAATTGGTATCTTACCTCAGAAGGGAGAAATTTCGGTTCTATATTTCATCATAGTCATAGTTCATTGGTTGATGGACTTTTAATCATTCCTTTCAGTAGTAAGTAAAATTAGTAAGTTTTTGTGATTTTGATTTGTCATCTATATTTTTAAATTAATTAATAACTAACCATTACCCATCTACTTCGCTGTATATGTCATGATAACGTTTGACAATATGTTTAAGTTACTGATATCTAAATCTCAGCATAAAGCTATCAGTTATGTCAGTGTTTCTCAAACTTTCAATACTGGCACCCTTTTCAATCACAATTTTTATCGCGCCCCCTTATACATTAATAATGTACTGAATGCAATGATAATGCACTTTGACACTAAAGCTACAATAGGCGATCTTAATTATAAACCATACAAATTAGTAACATAAGTCAGTGTTTCTCAAACTTTCAATACTGGCGAGCCAATTTTCAATCATAATTTGTATCGCCCCCTCACCTGTACAACAATAATGTATTCACTGCAATAAAAATGCACTTTGAGATAGAGACGCTAAAATTACAATACGATTTTAATTATAAACCGTAAAAATTAATACAATAAGTATATTAAATTTTGTATATGTAACTTTTAAGCAGTATATATTTTAAGAAATTTTTTTTTACTTTAAATATATATTACTTACTTATTATTATGTTATTTTTCTTTTCTCTAATTTTTAAATTGGAACAGATCGCAGAATGATATATTTAATTAAAGATTTATATCGTTCAGCATCAATTTCTTAAAGTACAAATGTCATTAGAAAAATTGTCTAGTCTATGTTGCTTTCTATCATATCCATCACATCTGTCATTATTGGGTACGTTTGCGTGAGTCTGGGCAACCTATTGGACGTCTGTGCAAAACATGTAAATATGCTTTTTCTCGTACAATTCCAGTCAGTTTTGGTCGACTCGATACTTCTATAGCTATCGAATCTAGCTTGGATGTACCTGTTTTAATTTGCACGTTAATTGTATAATTCACGGTAATTAATTATTTACGGAAGTAGATTAAAACAAAATCATACATACATTTTTATGTCGTAAGCAAACATTCGACGATAATAAAGGATCAACACGTAGGCAGACGAGCATGGTTCCGAAAGTTAAATCAAGGAAATATTCTCAAAAATACTTAAATTTTGGATTTACCACTACTGAAGTAAATGATGGGAAAAAAAAAGCCCCAGCTCGTTATGTGTTAAAACTTACAAATCTGAAGAACATGTGAAAGTTGTTTTTAAAACCATGTAAAATCATTTAGACATGCTGGCAAAGAATATTAAAAAGTATTTTTGGATGAGGACAACTTGGTTGCAAGTTACAAGAGTGGATTAGGAATTCATTTCAAGATACTCCAGAAGGGCTCTCAACTTCCGAACTGGATGTGAAATCTTTGATTTCACATCCAGTGAAAAATTAAAAGGCAATTTTGTAATACATCGCTCTTTGATTTTTGGGTAGAGGTGGATGATGAGTTCTCTGTACTGAAAACCAAAGCACTTCATATACTATTACCATTTTCAACGTCCCACCTTTGTTAAACTGGATTTTCTGCGGTGGCTGCTTTGAAGACAAAATATAGATCTCAGCTAAATATAGAAAAATAACTCAGAGTGTTAATTTCTGATGTTAAACCTTCCTTTAAAAAATTTGCTCTACAAGACAAGCCCATGAAAGTCCCTAATAATTATTAAACTTGTTCTTAATTTAGTATTAAGAAATTATTTATAAAATACTTTCTTCAGTACTGATACATTAAACGCATATGGGCTGAAACACCGTCTCTTCGCACGAGTTCATTTTTTTAAAAATAAAACATTATTCTTAATATAATAGCTGAACTGCAAGGAAAGTAAAACTGCGTGCACGACATTGTATACAAAAATGTAAAATGATTTTTTTAGATAAATGCTATAACTGTAAATAACTGTTTAAAAGAGAACTGTAATTTTAAACCTCACAGAATTAGCATTTAGAATTAATGTTAATTTATGAAAAAGAATATAAAATTCCGATGAAGAATAATTGTGTTACTTTTTAATATTTAAAGCGAGAAGACTTAAAAAAGGTTTTACCCCGGGAGCAGGCGCGCACTCGATACTAACGCTAATGGTAGTGTGGGGGACTCAGTGACCCCAATCATTTGTTTATAATTATTTTTACTGTATACGATACAAATCGGAATTCCAGTGAATAATTTAATTAAGAGAATGTATACTTACCGTCTTTCAAGGACTATTTAATTTTTCTTCGATGATTTGAGAAAAAATCCAATAAAACTGAACTAAAATGATTCATATGTGCAAGACCTTAATAAAGGATGCAAATCAGAGACACTTTTCACTAATATTACAGAAATGTTATTTGCTGGCAAAGCTGTCATATTTTGTTCAAGTTATTGTAGTTATAAAGCTTTCATGACCAAGTGAGTAAATATTAACATCGCACTGTTCAGCTACACGAGGGCATTTGGAGACGGACCACCTCGTAATTTTAAACCATGGTCAAATGCCGAGGACGATACTTGAACTGGCCTCTTTTAACTACCACACCACTCCACAAGAAGACGTTTGAGCTCTCGACAGATTTAACGTGCATCTCTCCCCTACATGGCGTGTCTTTAGTAGTACTGGGCTCGAACTCGTGACACCTTTGATGATCAACAAATAACAAGTTGAACTTTTTCTTTCTTGTCTCTTTTTTGACAAGGTGAACTGAACCTTGTGGTACACTTATGGCTTCGTATTTTAAGTTGATGGAGTTCTTTAGAAAGCATTTGAAAATTTTCCTTTCGTTTCATGTTCATCGCGTTTCTCAATCATGAATAATATGCATCTTTCAGCAGGTTCTTCTTTTGGTTGATCAGTTACAACTTCCTTCAATAGAGATCACAGATGCCCCGCGCAACCGCAGCCTGACTGAAAAGTGAATCATGTCTTCCTTTTCTTTTTCTATAACTAATGTACGGTATTTCAATAATAATTACAGTGATGAATTGTTTATCTGCTTAGAATTTTTCTCAGGGTCTGGGTTTCGTTTTTTTCTCTTAACGAGTAATATTTTATGTTAAAACGTAATAAAAATATATCTCATTAAACAAAATGTTTTTTTCTTTTAATTTGGTTTTGGGATCAAACATAGCTATTTGATGACGGAAAAGGCCAGATAATAAACATAAATTATATCAATGTTGTTATGCATTTTTTTTATTATGGAAGAAAGTATTTTGTTTTACTTCTCTTTCCAGTTATATTTTTTAAAAAAAACCTTTAAATTTTCGATATGCTCACGCCCCCCTTGTAGGGTTATCGCGCCCCCAGGGGGCGCGCCCCACACTTTGAGAAGCACTGAGTTATGTTCAAAAATATTTTTATAACTCTCCCCCTCTTGGTGTAGAAATAACAGGATTTGTGTGAATTTCTAAAATGAAATATACATTTTTATGCTCTTGTAACTCCATTTCTTGAGAGTCAATTCCCGCAAAACCCGTTTATAGTAGATCTCTACTCATTAATAGAAACACGGTTACCAAATTTCAAGTCTGTTCATCTGATAGTTAAAAACGGGATTTTTTTTTATCTATAGCATCCCCGTCAACACCTTTCCTTTGGTATTTGATATTCTCACAACTCGTTTCTAAATGTTCCCAAATCATTAAGATGTCACCAAATGCATTAATCGTTTTCTAAACATGAGGCTCCTCACGGTATTTGGCAAACCCGCGAATAACACACAAACTTATCCTTAAGCAAGGAGGCTTTCAAAAAAAGTTCATTAAAAATTAATGTGATTATTTTCATTTTTTTTTAAAATATGTTTTAAGCTTTTTTGAAACACCAGCAAAGCTCCCTGTAAACTTTTCGAACTATACTATCGGTGGTGGGATTTTGTGTTTGCGTTCCAAACAAACATTCAAATTTATATAAAAGATTAATTCAGTGTTTTGCTTGAACTTTGACTCAAAAAAGTTCTTCATGAAGATATATTAGCTCATCCTTTTATAATATGCAATACATTTTTTTTGTTTTAACTGAAGTTACATTTTTCACCAGGCACAAATAAAGTCAATCTATTTTTAGTGGCTAAAGATTTACTATTCCAAATACAGCCACACACACACAACATAAAGCAACATAAAAAACCCAACTACGATACATTTAATTATAGTTAAGACTACACAGTACCCTAAAAATTTCATTTTTACCGAAAAATTTTTTTTGCATGTTTTGATGGCCCATATCATTGAGATGCTTGCCAAGAAATTTCAGATCTGTTAGCAAATTAGTTTTGAAGATATTTGAAGTTTTATGAGCTATATGATTTTGGTTTCGGTTTCCTTTTAAAGCATTTTTTCATACTTAAGTTGAATTAATTAAAAATATTTTTGAGCTTTTAGTTTGAAATGGTTATTAATTCCAATTTTCATTACTAAAATCATTTCTGCTTGATTACGTTTTGAGTTTTTTCAGTTCTCATAATTAATTAATAAAGATTAATTTCATGGCCAATTTTTGCTTTAAAAATAGTTTATATAACTTAAAAGCTTTATCATTAATTTTTTTCCTCTAGAGAAAATGCCATGGAAAATGCGTTCTGGGTTTCTGTGAGAAACAATATTTCGAAGAGATGGAATACTACTGAAAATAATGTATCTAAAAATCAATCCTCAGCTGATTCTGCAATTAGACTTCTGAATACAAGTATTCTGAATTCAAATTCTGCAGATATAACTGAATATTTCCTTGATGTACCGAACTACATTATACTAAACATATTGTAGTACTATATTTAAGTATTTTAAAGTAGTACGACAAGAGCTAAAACTTCCTAAACTGCCCCAATTTAAAACTGAAAAAAACTAAATTTTATGAGCAAACCTGACTATTTTTAGCTTAAGTTAGTATCATTATTATTTTGTACATAAATGCTTCGTGTTTCAAAACTTTTGTGAAATATTAGGTTAAGATAAAGCTGAATAAACTGACGTCTTAACAAATGCTATCAATATTAAGCAAAACTATATTTTGAATTAAAAATATAATTTTCAGTCATATTTAATAAAAATAGTGTTTTAATGTAGAACATACATTGGAAAATAACATATTAAAAAATTGGAGTTTTACGGGCATTATAAGTTTTTGTTTTTTGCCTTTACAAACTTTAAATGCGTTTTTCTCAGACTTTTAATTTTAAAGGTATAAGTGTTTTCTAATCCCTAAGGCTTTTTTCCTGTTCAAGATAGAGCCTTGAATTTTTTTGTATATACTCCCAAATGTATGTTCTATAAAAGTTAGTATGGATTTAGAGCTGAGAACTCTATTATTTGTCTAAAAAATGCTAAAGTTGATATTTTAAAAATTTTCGTGTTTCTTCCAGGTTTTTCTAGAAAAATAATTATTAAAAATCAACAAGGGAATAGATTTTCAAATCCATACTAAATATTGTTTGTAATAATCTAAGAATCATAAATAACTTAAAATTACTAAAAATTTTAAAAATTGAGTATTTTATAAAAATTTGAAAAAACTTCAAAAATTCCTAATTTTTTTAAAATTGTAAAATAATGGCTGGTCAAACTGACTTTTTGCTTACAGAATCAGCTTAATAATATAATCTAAATATAAAACATCAATTATTTTTACTGTAACTGTCTCTAAAAAATTTTTTTGAAAAAGGGTACCGTGTAGCCTTAAGACAGTTTTTCTTCCCTGCTCGTGAATGTAACCGCCGTTCCACTCGTCTCTCCATGTTGTATCCTTCTCTTCTGTCGATTCCGATGGCCGCGTCACCTATATAGTTTTTTAATTCCTAGGGAATCTTACACTCCTATTTGCTTCTCTTACTCGCTATTTGCTTCCATATCACATCATGCAAGAATTTTAAGGTTCAGTTTCATTACGTGTAGCAGTCATATTATTCCACACAAGGTGTTAATTGGGAAGTCAAATTTGACTTCAACTAGATTTGGACGTGTCCAGCCACAAAGTTCCCGACTTGAATTACTCAGCTCTTCGGGCCACCATTATTAAAATAAAAATCTATTAAAAACAACAATAGTTTTTTGTCCTTACCATATTCTACTTGAAACCATGATAAAGAAAATTAGAATTTAAATACATATCGATTGACTTACTCTTTGGTACTTTAAGAAACTCTTCGAGATCTTGCACGGGGGCATTAATGACGAGTAGGAAAGCGAAAAACATATGCAATGCCAACATAACAGAAATGACTGATTTGGTGATAGAGTAAGGAAGCGAATCCAGCACGTTGGCGCTTAAAGTTTCGCCATAAACATAATATCCTAGCACTGCCACTGGCATATACAGAAGTAGAAGAGCTGAAAATGAAAAGAAATCATTTTTTTCTTTTTAAGATTAAAAAATATGAGAATATTGTTAAACTATAACATCATTAAGTATATAAAGATAACATACACTCATGTCCATAAATTAAGGATAATTCAGAATCACATGGAAATTGAACTCTAGACTAAAAATTCCTCTTGTAGAATTTTCACACATATCTTCAACAATAATACGTCAATTACAGGAATAGTATGTCACAATGACGAGAGTGTAAAAGAGGGGTATATAAGGAATAGTAGCAAAGAGGTAAAATTTTTCACAAGCGTTTTTTAAGTCCCTCAGTGACATAACCGAATAGTTATGATACAAACGAAGCATGATGATGTTTTTTACGCAGCAAAATTATCGGCAGCATGGAATATAAGGTACTCAGATGGAAGTATCAGAGGAACTTGGAATTACCCAAAGCGTCATCTATAGGTTTTGACAACGATTCCAAGATGACGGAAATGTTAGTAACCGTTACAATACATATCACCCCCCGAATTACAATGCTGAATGAAGACCGATGTTAGACAGTAACTCCCAAAAGAAGGACGGAGTACAACATCCAACCTATCCCGTCAGCGATCTGCAGCCACAGATACGAAAGTTTCAAAACAAACCATTTACAGACGTTTGGGATAAATTGGTTTATATGCTCGCATGCTTCTTAGATGTGTTCCACTCACTGCAATTCACTGTCTCCAATAGTTAGCTGGAGTAGAGAACATACAATGTGTGTGTGTAGACATTATCACAGTGGGCATGTGTGATGTTTTCCGACATATCCAGGTTTAGCCTGAAGTCTGATTCATGTCAAACACTCATATGGAGAACGCCAGGTACCCGTCACCTCCAAGACAACATCATTGAACTGCACGATTACGGTGGTGTAAGATTGCTTGTTTGGGGAAAATTTTACTTTGCTCCAAAATAGATCTGCATGTTCAAATCGGAACCATGACAGGCCAAATTTATAGGGACATCATTCTGAAATAACGCTTACGCTTGCTTAGAGGTGTCATGAGCCCAGAATTTTTGTTTATGGATGACACCTGTCTTCACCAAGCAAACATCGTAAGCAAATGCCTTCAATCTGAGTTTATTACCCCAATATAGAATGGCCAGCATTCTCACATGGCTTGGATCAGGCACAGCATGTGTGGCACATGTTTGTTCAAACGAGTTTCAGCTCTTCAACCATGTCCTACATATGTACCGGAACTTCGAAGAGCATTGCTTGCTGAGGGGAATAAGCTTTCCCAAGATCCGTTCAATAGTTTGATACTCATTATACCTAGCCGTTGTACGGACTGTATTTCATCGCATGGAAAACATACAATGTATTAATTATCATACCAACCGTGTAATATAAATTTTTTTAAAAGATACTATTTTTTGTAATTGCTCCAGGAGCAAAAGTCATTGTTTTATGAGTGGTATCACACATACATCATCTTTTTTATTCTTGATCTTTTGTTTAATAAATGAGCTTAATGAATAAGTTCCGTTTGTTTTGTTTAGAACCTTTATATCATTGAGCTGGCATTACCCTTAATTTATGGAAATGAGTGTAACAATAATTAAGTATAAAGATAACATATGTCATTCCATTTATTTATATATTTAAGACTAAACAATTTCAAAACATTCCTAGAAAAAACATTTTCGAAAACATTTACTACGAACACTTTTAAGTATGTCATATTAATTTGCTATTATTTAAGCATAGCACGTGTTATTGATGGAATAAGTAGTTGGAAAATATATACCAAGATTTTCAAAATTTCAGTCAAGAGATCATTCATCAGTTGGGTCACCAACGTAAATAGGAACCATGACACCTGTGAACCTTCCTAAAAAAGGGCAATCGAAGTGTAGCTCTTGAACCATCTACTTCGGTATGATTCTATGCTGTCAGTTAAATAACTATTGTTTTCTTAAGGGGACTTGGCACCCTTTGAGCAAACTTCTTTATTTACGTATTTAAAAATTATATTTTAACATTTTATACAATGTTTCTATTCAAGAAAATGTTACCAGATGAAAATTTTCCTATATTATTCACACAATTTTAAAAATTTAAATTTTTGAAAAAATTGGGAAAATTTTAAAATCCTACTCCTTTGTAAAAATTAATTTTTTGACCTGAATTTTTTTTTTTATAATATTTTTATAGATGTTCTTAACAACTTTAGGGATCGATTTTAGAATAACTTCATTCGTTTTCGAGAAAAAAAAATAAAATGTTGATATACAGGCTAAAAATCAACGAAAAAGCCAACGAAAAAGCCAACGTGTCTTACATTTTATTTTTTTTGAAAAAAAGTATTCAGTTTATAGCAAAACAGATCCCTAATTTTATTACATGCTTTATTTTTAACACGAAGGAAAAAAATTGAAGTGATTGGTAAATAATTGTCGAAGGAGTAGCATTTTGAATGCACTAAGGTTTCGAAAAACACAAACTGAGAAAAACCACTTTAAAGTTTATAATTCTGAAAAAATAATTATTATAAGCTTAATTAAACTTAAAATACCACTTTAAGATATTAGTTATACGTTTTTCTTTAAAATAATTGCATTTTCATACGTTTTCAACCCACACATTTTTATAAATGATAAACTTTTAGAGAGTACTAAAATTGCACAAGAAAACTCAAGAAAAACTTTAAAAAAATTTTTTTTCTGTCACGACAGAAATTTTAGGTGTTTTTCTTCTTATGATATTAAAGTATTACATTTGTATGAAAAATATATCAGGAATAAGAGCTGTAATTATAAAATTATTAATATAAAATGCCTTAATTTAAAAATTTTACATGCACACATTTCACAAGAAAAAAAATTACATTATTGTATTGCCTCTGAAAATATTCTGCTTTTTAATACTACACATTCTTTTTTTTATAGTTATTATTTATTTTATAAAATAAATTTTTTTTATCAAAACGCATTTTTTAGCTTTTTTTCTAAAAAGGGGGTGTGGCTGAGTTGCCTAATTTGTTTTCAAATGAAGTTTTATTCAACTTCTAACTTTCCGACATGAACAAGTGATATATCAATCGAAAGATAATAATGCAAAGAATAAGATTAAATAAAAATAAAAAACGATAGGTTTGTGATTTTTAGGGTACCAAGTCATCTTAATGTTGTATTTTCCGTAAATGTAACTGTTCAAGATAAACTATTAGAAACTTAATTAGATAAACTATGTATATCTAAGTGTTAAATTTCTTAAATATCTTTAAGAGTACATCTAAATGTTCTTATAAAATCTTTTAAAACCCTTTGGCGTCTGACTGTTTCCTACAATAACATAGACACCTAAAATTTACACGTGAATTAAAACAGAATACAAATAGGTAAATATGATAAATTAGAAAAAGTAATTAAAAAAATCAATGTGTATGTGCCTGTGGTAAAAAAATTAGTAAAATAATTTTCGTAAAAGATTAAGTATGGTATTAGCAAGTTATATTATTATTATTGCATGAAGATCAATTAAAAAATCGCTTTTAAAATATAAAACACTTCCCATGATCATTTAATATTAAAAAAAATCATTAACGTGCCGATGATCTTATAATGTAAAATGCAATCTATTTACAAAAATTTGACGAAAGAATCATAAAAATTAAACGAAACTTGCAGGAAATGCAAAACAAGTTAGGATATACAAATAATTAGTATATAATCATGCATGTGAGGGCCAAGAAACACATTTTACACTTCCAAGTGATTCATGTATAAAAAAGTACAATCAAAGAGCGTTGAGACGGTGGATTGCTGTGAAGGACTAGTTTAAACTCATTGTACTTCTCTTATAAAGCAGAGTACCATATGCGCAACCAACGAAGTTGTAATGGGATCGCATATCAAGGCTTAGACGGCTTACCCAGAAATCCTATTGATGCAGCTTTAGGAAACATGTTTCTGTCTTTCATGTCATTTTGGAATGTGGGAAAAGATGCCGCTCCACCAAATGCAAAAAGGATCGTTCCGTACGCTAAAAAGAAAGACTTCACTGAAGGAATTGTGTAATTTACGGTCTTAGTGGGACTGATTTCATCAGTGATCAGAACAATTAATAAACAACAAGCAGTGATCGTAGTCCCCAGTGCTATGACTGCAGCAGGCCTAGAAATGTAAAAAAAAACATCATGCATTTATTATGCATATTTTATAGAAAGGTTATTGATTATAGAGAATATATATAATAATCATTTACCTTTCACATATTTGTGTTTTTTAGAACTTATTATAAGAAAAAATTATTTATATTAAATGTACAAGAATCAGAAATGCAAGGAAAAAGTACAAATATTCAAAATCAAATCAAATCAAAATTAAAGACGAAAAAGTATAGAACAGTTAACTAATTTAGTGTTCTATGCCTTTTAAAAAGAATCAGAAACATAAAAAATATTCAATACATTTAATTTATTACATAATATATAATGAGATGACCCTGAGTTCCAATTAGTGTTGTGAGATGAATGTGATTAACAGACATACTAAAAAAATCTACAACTTTATTTAGTCCAATCTCAATCTTATGTATCTCATTAGTAAATATGCAAATAAAGGGTGTTTTTTTAGAGGTATAGAACTTTAAATTGCAATAAAACAACGATGTATTATTCGATTGACATGAATTTTTTTTATTCGAAAGATAATCTTGTGGCATTACATTTTAAATATGATTTCTGGCATAGGACTGCCACGGCTGGCTCGGATATAGTCCAATATGGACGTCCAATTTTCGATGACTTTTCCAACATTTGTGGCCGTATATCGGCAATAACACGACGAATGTTGTCTTCCAAATGGTCAAGCGTTTGTGGCTTATCCGCATAGACCGATGACTTTACATAGCCCCACAGAAAATAGTCTAGCGGTGTTAAATCACAAGATCTTGGAGGCTAATTCACAGGTCCAAAACGTGAAATTAGGCGGTCACCAAACGTGTCTTTCAATAAATCGATTGTGGCACGAGGTGTGTGACATGCTGCGCCGTCTTGTTGGAACCACAGCTCCTGGACATCATGATTGTTCAATTCAGGAATGAAAAAGTTAGTAATCATGGCTCTATACCGATCACCATGGACTGTAACGTTGTGGCCTTCATCGTTTTTGAAGAAGTACGGACCAATGATTCCACCAGCCCATAAAGCGCACCAAACAGTCAGTTTTTCTGGATGTAACGGTGTTTCGACATACACTTGTGGATTAGCTTCACTCCAAATGCGGCAGTTTTGTTTGTTGACGTAGCCATTCAACAAGAAGTGCGCTTTATCGCTAAATAAAATTCGCTTATGTAAATCGGGAACAACGGCAATCCCGTTTTGGGCCCATTCGACGAATCTAAAAGCGTTGTTCAGGCGTGAGTCTATTCATGATGAATTGCCAAACCAAACTGAGAATAAATCACTTGACAGCTGTCAAATCGGTCTCCATCTTGGAAAGTAATGCCAACTTAAGCTTCTATACCTGGAAAAAAACACTCTTTCGAAACGAAATTAGATATTGAATGTGTTCTCCAAAAAGATAAATATTCTCTTAACTTTAAACACAATTTTGAGGCACGGCAAAGCAGGTTCTAACACCTGGAAAAATTAGTCATCGGTCTCTCTTATGATGACTTTGAATCTAAACTCGCAGATTTTGATCAAAACATCACATAATCTTCAACTTACAATTATACACTTTATAACAAAAAAAACGACACACCTAAAAGGAGTTACCCGATTGTAATGAAATTTCCTATGCAAAGACATTCGCACCGAACATGCAAAGGTTTAAAATTTGGTGCCCAATGAATGAATAGTGGGAGCTACAGAGCATTGGAACTGCACACTCAGCATTTGTCTTATAAGAAGCGATTCTCAATCTGATGGTCAAAATTTCTGTTGCATTGCGATTCAGGATACCTTTCAACGACTGAAAAAAATGACTCGCCGGAGGATTCGAGCTTCTTACGAGCAATTATCAGAGTTTGAAAGGGGTCGTATCATTGGATTGAAAAAGGCAGGCTGGGCAAATCGGAGAATCGCTCGTTATATGGGTCGAAGCGATGCGGCCATTAGATGATGCTGGCAAGAATGGGTGGACGATGGCAGATTTCAGCGTCATGATGATAGCGGTCGACCTAGGATCACAGTAGATATGGATGACAGATTGATTATCATATGAGCCTGTCACAACGCCTGATCCATCGTCATCAACCATCAGATGTGTGACCCGCACACGAGTGTCCACCATAACCATTCACAGATGGCTGGTAGAGCGAAATTTACGCTTTTATCAACTACTGCGCCAAATGGCAATCACACCTGCACACTGTCGAGCCAGATTACTGTGGTCCTTGGCTCGATCAGGTTGGAATCGTGCTAACTGGGGACGTATAGTGTTTAGCGATGAATCCCGCTTCCAACTGTGTCCTGATTATCATCGAAGAGGTGTCTGGAGACGCCCAGGGCAGCGTGCGGATCCGGCTTTCAATATCGCACGTCACACAGGTACTCAACCACAAGTTATCGTCTGGGGTGGCTTTTGTTTTGACAACTGGACTCCTTTGGTCGTTGTTAGAGGAAACTTGCAGCACAGCAGTATGTCGATAACATTCTGAGAACTGTTTTTCTACCATTCCGTTTGCAGTACCCTGGCCTTATTTTTCCTCAAGATAATGAAAGACCACATACGGCACGTGTTGCTATGAACTCTCTTACGGTTTGTCATGCACTTCCTTGACCAACCAGATTGCCAGATTTCTCTCCAATCGAGTCTATCTGGGATATGATGAGAAGGCGACTGTGTCTACCAGGGAATGCTGATGACCTGGCCAGAGAATTGGAGCAAATTTGGCAAGAAATACTGCAGGAGAACATCAGGGTGCTTTATCACTCTATGCCACGACGTGTGGCAGCTTACATCATTACTAGAGTTGGGTCAACACCTTACTGAGCTCGTTACTTTGCAACTATGTAACTCTGAAATAAATAATTCAATTTTTCTAAAATTTTAATCATTTTCTATTCTATACATAATCTCTCGACCCACCAATTTTTGTCTCTATCAGACAACTCGTTCTCAGTGCGTCGTTTTTTTTTTGTTGTTGTTGTTATAGAGTGTTCTTTACAATCACAATATCAACCTGCGTTTTCTCACTTCAGAACTTTTTAAATGGCCATGCTAATTTACAAATCATAGTTCCTTCCTCACGGGCGAGGCCTCAAATCAATCAAATAATAGAAACCTTAGAGATTAGTCGAAAGGATAGATACGCGTAAAAACCAGCTACAGTAGAATTGGAAGAAATGTCTGACTACCTGTGTCTGTATCCCTATAATTGTACTAAATTTTTTTAAAATTTTTTTCTGAAAATTAGTTATTTAATATGCTTATCATTTCATTTGGTCGAAGGCTTAATTAATTTTGTAAAATAAAATTTTAAAAAATATATATTAATTTTTTTCTCAGTGTTAAAGTCAAAACCTCAAAGAAAACTCACATTATGCAATTAAGTACAAAGTTAATCTAATAATTGCCATTAAAAAATAACAAAATTTGTAAAATTAATCGATTTACAATTGACTACAACAAAATGGACAGGTCTTTAGCTTTTAACGTCTTGAAACTTTTTTAAAAAACTTTTTTTTATTCTGCATATTAATAAATTATAGTTTAAAAAACTAAAAAACACGTTTTTATGTTAAATCGAACTATTAATTTCAAAAGAATTCTTAAAATAAGAATAAAATGATTAACGAGAAAATTAATATCATTGTGATAAAAGCGTGGGATGCTTTGTACTGCATTTTTACACTAACCCAGCATTTCGGATTATAACTAGGAAGAAATTTCAAAGATTGATATAGAGCACCCCACGCTTTTACCCCAATGACATTAATTTTCTTTGTTAATCAATTTATTCTTATATTAAGAATTTTTTTTTAACTTTTTAGTTAGATTTAAGAAAAAAGTGTGTTTTTTAGTTTTTTTAAACTATAATTTATTTTTCATTTTTTAGTTTGATGTACAATAAAAGCATGCATTTTTGGGTTTTTAAACTATCATTTATTCATTGATGAATTCATCTTAAATGCGTCATTGCTTAGAATCTGGATTACCCATTGGGATCCTATTAGTGCATCATATACGGCCTGGTTTGCAAAATGTAGGATCAGCCAACTGAAGGAAATCTGGAAGATCTAAGCTCGAAATATTTCGTGCGAAAGAAGGTGTTAAATCAATGATATTTTTCACTAAAAAGAGCTCAATGTTCTCTGTAAAACTTGCATCAGTATTAGACACAAAAGTACATTTTTTGAATCGAAGAGTTTGGGAGAAATTGTTTAAACCAGTGAGAGACCTCTGAATCAGTTCTCAGCTGTTTTGGTAAAATAAAGCAATGAATGATGTTTCCTTCCACAGATACGGCAAGAGAATTTAGAAAAACAGACTTTTTATATCTGAGTTTAGAAGTTAGAACAGTGGTTCTTAAACTTTCCATATTTTCAGTCATAACTTTCATCGCGCCCCCTTCACGCTGCAACAATGTATTGAATGCAATAATAATGTACTTCGTCGCTAAAGCTACAATGCGACTTTAATATTATAAACTGCACACATTATCAATATATGTATTATATTCTGTATATGACAAGCCCATGGAAGTCACTAGTAATTACTAAACTTGCTTTTAATTCAGTATTGATAAATCAATTATTAAATACTTTTTGCCGTACTGATACATTTACAAATATATGAATTTGTATTTTTTTATCATGTCAGAATGTATTTTGTTTTGCTTTCTTTCGATAAATCAATAATTATTTAAAATATTTTATTTCGAACTTTTCGACAGGTTCGCGCCCAAATGTAGGGTTATCATGCCTCCCCAAGGGGGACGCGCCCCTTAGTTAAAGAAACTCTGAATTAGAACATATTTTTTTTTCATATGCCCGAATCTTTTTTTTTTATTTCCATTTTCAAAAAAACTAGACAATTGCTTATATTATGGTAAGAAATTGCTCACGCAAACGTTTTGTAATTTAATCTTTTAGTCGCCAAATCTGGAAATGGGATCTGAAATAAGTCACCAAATCTTCAAATGGTATATGGAATTAGTCACCAAATCTGGGAACGTTATAAGAAATTACTCACCAAATCTTAAAATCGCAATTCCTGAGGATCCTAATCACGACGATGGGACAAAATTATGAAATTATTGTACTGTCATCGATTCTTGACAAGCGTGCAAAATTTCGAATTAATCTGACCTTTTAAAGATGGTAAAAATGGAGTTCAGATTCCGTTACATATATACAAATGAAATTTATAAAAGCGTTTAAGAAAATCGTCTCTTTTTATATCTTGCAGTGTTTTGAAAATAATATTAAAACTATTTGTAATACAAAATAAATTATTCTACCAAAAATCCTCCGGTGTGGCAAGCCACATGAGTGGCCACAGGACAGCAGAGAAGATCAAGATCCAGTAGCAAAACGATATACCCCAGGATGCAGCCAAAGAGCCTATTAACTGAGATGACAAGAGTAAAAACACAATGGCGACTCCAAATAGGTTAATGTCAACGATGAATGAAACAAAATACCTGCAAAAAATTTTTGCTTGTTTATACATTGCAGAATACAATACTATATATTTAATTAAAGGAAGTTAACTAAGGAATGAAAATGAATAGCTTGTGGACTACTTGCCCTTGCGTATGATTATCCAGTATGTCAAGTTGCATTATTGAGTGGTTCAAGACGGAATTGTAATACACATGCAATTATAATTTATTTTACAAATTTTTTAAAAAAATTAATGTTGATTATGTAAGATAAACAAGTGTTTGCTACACTTTTAGGGTATTTGGACTTCAGATGAATTAGGAAGTTCGGTTGAGTATATTGTAAAGTGTCTCTCGTTGAGGGCCTTCAATGTGCGCTCTAAACGAGCGCGAATAATTCAAGGTCCATTGCAGGTTCAGGTCTGAAAATAGAAAGTCTGTTGCTCGTCTGAAAGCGAAGATCTCAAGATGAAGATGATCACAAAATCAGTGTTTCAGCCTCTTTGTCTCTCTTGAAAAATCATTTAAATCACTGCTATATTGAAAAACACTCGATGTAGAATATTTTCTGCTGGACCTGACCGAAATCGTCATTCAGTTATTGGAATGGAATTTGATGTCAGTGTTGGGAGATTTCCCGTGACAATAATGTCCTGTTTCTCTTATACCTTGACGGGGACGTCTTAAGACATTGCCAGACTGAGTCAGAGTTATCTCGGCTTCGAGGGGGCTTTGTCTCGTTCTCAACGAGATCATGATCCGAAAATTTCTAATGTCTCAAATGTTATTCCCGAACATATTCACCGAAAAACTGGGCATTTTGAACAATCTGCCAATTGGAAACAATAGCAAGACTACATTAGTAAGTCATGTGGTCGTCCTCGTCTAGGCCTAGTTCTACCACCATACACTATCATTGCTCATTTATTCGAAAGGCGGGAATTGGTCAAGTAGGCTTGCGCCTAGGTCTGTGAATCACGCGCACTTATTTGTTACGGGTTACCGTTTGTACTAGTATTTGACAACGTATGATGTATACTGATTGCTTTAAAAACCCGATTGCTGGGGGGGCTACTTTTATATAGGAACACAAAGCCTCAAGAAATTTAAAAACGCCAATGCTCCTTGGCGCGTATAGGGTCAAGATTTGACTCCCATTTATTGCATAGGAATTGCCGCGTCTTTCACAATAGAAACCAAGAAACTGTTGGGCTCGCTTCGAAGAATAATTGAAATCTTAACAGAAATTCTGTTCGGAAAACGAGTCGGCTGTAAATGCCTAAGGCTGCATCAATCAAGTACACATTCTATTCACAAAGTAATTATCATTCTGTTACCTTCTTGACCAGAGTATCCTGGACTGTAACTATAAAAATGAAATTTGATTTTCATAAAGATTTCATTTCTTATACAAGCATTTATTGATAAAATGGTTCAACTGTTTCTTGTATAAACTACTACATAAGTAGACACTTTTTGCTTTATAAGGTGCTGTCAAAATAGAATAGACTATTAAAAAATGAGCAAGTAATAATTACAAACGAGAGAGAGAGAATGCATTTGACTTCCTTTTATCAGAAATTATTAGCATGAAACAATAATGTACTCAAATAATATCATACAAAATTTAAAATTGTTATATGTAATTGTATTTCTAACTTTTAATTATGCAGCAATATAATTTATCAAAGTTTCTTTTTGATGAAAAGACAAGGTCATTAACAGAAACGATGTTTACAGGTTAACATAAAATTTTGTTATGTTTATACAGGGTGTCAAGCCTTAATGTGACTCAATAGTTAATTCCCGAACCGTTCGGCTTAGATATACACTTCCTATTTGAAAAATGTTTTTAAAAAGGTAAAGAATGTTTTTACGTGTTTTTCGTACCAAAAAACCCATTTAGAAGAAAATTACAAAAATTAAATTTTTATACGGTCCCCAGGTCCTATCACTTATATTTAGGAAAAGATCCAGTACACAAAAACAAAGTAAACACAAAAAGTTTCATTTTATTACGATAAAAACTGGCCAAGTTATTGAACTTTGAAAATCATACATTTCATCCATTTTCTGGGGGCCGTCCGTCTCCAAAGTGAAATTAATTGGAACTCTGCCAAGAAACTTTTGCTCTTTCACGTCACTCTTATATAAATTGTTTTTAAATTCAAAAGTACATACATAACATTAATAATATAATAATTGAGTACTTAAGAAATACAATTTATTCTGTGTACGAGTAAAACATAGACAAAATAAAACATTTTGGACGAAGAAAGCATTTCAAAAGCAGTTCCAAAAATACTTATTTGCTGCGGTACTGATCATGACGAACGTTAAAAATCTGTTGTATAGTCGCTTGCAATTGCATGCAGTCGTATTCTAATATTAAGAATTCTAGTACTTGAGAACGAGATGTATACAAATGAAGAATACTGCTAAATGGTACTGTTGTATGGGCAGTGTAATCGAAATAAGAGAGAGGCGGCAAGACTATGTGCCATTAAATTTCCCAGTCGAAGATATCCATCTTATTGTGCAATTGCCCGTGCTGTTCAATGCTTTTATAAAACTGGGAGTTGTCATAGACGTATTCCCTTGTCTCGTGCCACACCTTCAAGCTTGCGGATACCCAATGAGGATGTTCTAGGATATGACCTGGCTCATCCTGAAAGTAGTGCCCGGGATATTAGCAAGGCTTGTTCCTACTCAAAATCGACAGTGTGGAACATATTACATACGTAGGTTGCATATCCTTATCGTCCAGTTCTGGCGCAAGAACTAATGCCCGGAGACCAGGAGCGTCATATTGATTTTTTCAATTTTGTATTAAACACACTGGATGAAAATTTTTTTAATGAAGTTAACACCAGATTTTTTTAATGAAGTTTCATGGTCGGATGAATGCCAGTTCTCGAGGCAAGGCTCTATTAATACACAGAATACGCATTATTGTTACCTCGAAAACCCACATCTAATACAACCGAATTGTCACCAAGTGCGTTGGTCGGTGAATGTGTGGTGCGGAATATGGAAGAGCACCTTACATGGTCCAATGTATTTCGATGGACCTTTAACATCAGAATCATACACGGAAATTTTATCTGGACCATTAGCCGATTTTTTAGAAGATGAAGTTTTCTTACGGGATTTGTCACGCATGTGGTACCAGCATGATGGTGCACCAGCACACAAATCTGCGCAACCATATACATTTTTGGCGCAGACATTTGACACTTGAATAATCGGCTACGGAAGTCAACAGGAGTGGCCCCTGCGATCACGCGACCTCACTGGGGCTTCCTAAAACGCAAATTGTACGAACGCGAATCCACGAGTAAATCCGATTTACTCAATCGAATCAACATTATATGCAGGTCTGTGATACCAACTATGTTGCAGAAGCTACAGGCAGAGTTTCTGACGCGGATTCGGTATTGCATTTCTGCGGGAGGCAGTCCTTTTGAACATTACTTAAGTTAATTTGGTCATTCTGATATAATAAAGCCCCTGATTCCTGATTGGCGCATCACTCCACATTATGATATAATTTGAACGACAAATCATGTATTCTTTTGCCGCTATTTGTTAAAACAAGCTGGTTTAATCTTTTCGGTACAAGTTGCATTTATTTAATTTAACTTTTATTGTTTGACATACAGCAATACAAATTGTCAATCGATGATGTTTACTACGATGTTTTTCTTTTGCTCTTTCTGTAGATAGTGAATTACTGTTCTCTAAACTCAATTTATATACGACCCCCTTTTCTGGGCAGATGCTTCAACATAATGTAGGCATAACTCGGTCAGTTTTTATGGTAATAAAATTAAACTTTTTGTGTTTACTTTGTTTTTGTGTACTGCATCTTTTCCTAAACATAAGTGATAGGACCTGGGGACCGTATAATTTTTTTTTTGTAAATAGGATTTTTTGGTTCGAAAAGCACGTAAAAACATTCTTTACATTTTTTTAAAACATTTTTCAAATTGGAAGTGCATATCTAAACCGAACGGTTCGGGAATTAGCTTTCGGGTCACATTAAGGCTGGACAACCTGTATAATAAAACTATCATTGCTGATCCCTCTGATATCATTACATTCTCACATTCAGGGATTCTTTACCCCAGAAAAAAGCATTCATTTTCTTCGGGAATAACATCTTAGATGAGATGATATTTTTTTGCTAAAACATAAACCTATATGTAGTAGAACTAGAGGATATCCAAGACTTCGATGTCTGGATTCCACCCGGGAGTGGTCACACGGGGAATTGAGTCACCCCAGGCTGACGACAAAGACTTTAATTCTGGGAAAACTGCTTATTTGATATCAATGACCTTGTCAGTATCCTCCTATATGGCAGTCTTCATAGGAATTAAAATGTATATGTCACATATAGCTCTCTTTTTTGGGAGTGGCAAACGTTTTCTTATAATCTTAAGATACTTGGGGTGTCTGTGTTTCCCGCGCAACTACTTTCGTTCCAAAATATTTTCTATGAACAGGCTACATTTTCCCCCTGAATGACTTAGTGGTTTGGGTTTCTATGTTGTACGACTCATTATGGTTAATAAATGAAAGTGAATAGAATATAAAATGTAAATAAGCAGAATATAATGAGTGAAATGGGTATGTGGGAGATTTCTATTCGTTGAAGTTGAAACTGATCAAGCGAGAGAAGAACTTGATGAAATAATGGATATATTAATCATGACAGTGAAAGTTAATTTAAGAAAAGTGATGAACATGAAACTTTTGAGTTGAAAGGAGAGTTTTCAAATGCTACCAAACAAACTCCATCAAGAAAAATATAAAGTCCCTTGTGTACCACAAGACACACTGCGTTATGTCAAAAAGACACCAGCAAGAAAAAGTTCAACATGCTATTTGTCGATCAACAAAAGACAATAAAGCTACAAGGACTTGAACTAAATATGAGTTTTACCTGCAAATATCATTCCCGTAATGTTAGCCAAAAGTGTCTATGATGTGTGTCATTTATTAAAGTCACGCACATTGGAGACATTTTAGTTCAGTTTGATTGATTTTTTTTCCAAATTATCAAAGAAAAATTGAAAAGTCCTTAAAAGTAGGTAAATATACTTTCGCTTAGTTAAATTATCCATAGGAATTTTACAATTTTTATCTAGTATAATAAAAATTATTATAAAAAATGGGCCGGGGTGACTCCGTCACCCCGCGGGACCACTGAAGCTAGTATCGAATGCGTGCCTTCTCCCGGGTTAACACTTAATTTCAAGACCATAAAAATATGGAACTGGCAGGAATTGGAGACAAGAAGAGCTACTGGAAAAAATGTTCTGGAGAATGCTGGACAACGATGTTGATGATATGTGTTGCTCTTTTAAAAATTAATAATTTTTACCTAGAAGCTAATGTAGTTTTTCTGTTATTGCCTAAGTCAAATAAAACATTTGAAAAATGATGATATTTGCAGTAAAATTCTATTCGCGGTGCTTTTTAAAATTTCTTAAACAGTTGAGTAGCATAACAGTTTTTGTCAGTGTCGAAATAAACATTTTTCGAATAAATGTCTATTTTTCAAATTTAAAATGATCTACTCAAAATGCCAAATCTATTGCATTGATTTTATTTTCTGAATGTTTTTAACTCAATTTTTGAGTCTGAAACGAGGTTGAACTGAGCCACTTAATATGTAATGAAAGTTGGAACTTAATTCGAAGTAGTCATTTCATAGCATTAGTAATCACAAATAAATAAAAATACGATAAGATAAAAATACGATAAGATATATGATCTGATTTAGGATATATTGAAAACACATCGTGTAATCTCTATACGATTGCTTTTTTTTCTTTTATTCTCATTATTATTTATTTCTTTTTTCTAAAAAATAATAAATCAAATTGTCATGAAGTATGTTTTTAAATTGGGTATTTCATAACCAAATAATTATAGGAAAACAAAAGATAAATTGCAGTGTTGTACATTTATTGTTTGGAGTTGATTCGGAGTGACGTGTTACAGAAGTCATTGGAAAGTTAATATTTTGCAGAATAATTAATATTAGTACTATTTCGACGTTGTCGTTATTTAATTTTTATCGCCAAAGAGGAAAATAATAAATACCAGGAAAAATTTTTTTGTATGTTTATGTGTTAAGACTTGTTTTGATGAAATAACTAAGTAGATTAAATTTTGCTGCATAATTCCATAACTGTTATGCGAATGAACGAGCTTAAAACAGTAGATATGAGATTACGGGTATAGATATTCAGTAGCTCTGTGTAAACCAAGCAAATTACTTTCAAATTATTTACAAGCAATACTGTAAACAACTCTAAAAAACATGAAATATTTGGTGGTTGAGAAATAGGTATTGGCGTATCATTTATTGTAATTTTATGTAAAAGAATATTGCTTAAGAGTACCAGGTTGATATGTATTTTTTTTTTATTTAGAGAGGCATTGCATCGTTTTTTTTGTTAATGAAATTTTCTTTGGAGCAATTTCATATCTTGCTATTCCCATGCTTTTCCTTTGATTAAATGAATCAGATACATATTATGACTGTCAAATAGGTATTATTTTCGATTGCTTATTTAAAAGAAGCTTGTATGTTTTGGATCGTGGCTTGCCTTGTCACGAGTTATCTACAGCGATGCACGTTAAATCTGTCGAGCGTAAACGTCCTCCCGTTGGTGTGGTGTGGTAGTTAGAGAGAGGGGGTGCCAGCTCAAGTGTCGTCCACGTCACTTGACCATGCTGCCAAAAGCCCTCCTTTTCTTATTTTTTTGAAGAATTTTTGCCGTATAACTCGAACTACCCTTTAAGTTCATAAAGAGTTTTTTTTTAAATAAACGAAGAAACCTGAAATGGCGCACATCCGTTAATGCAATGTTCTTATGTTTTGAAGTCAACATTGATTTCCAAACGATAAAATAGTATACTTCTAGTTCCAACTAGCAACACATTTACTCGGCTTTGAAAAAGTTCATAAAGAGTATCATTCCTTTTAAATAAACAGTATTTACAGTATTTCGAAATACGTAGAGGTCTAATTTTTTTATGCTCATCTTTTCTTTATTTTTAAAGCTCTCATTTTTATACCAGGCGCATAACGCACATCCGTTAATTTGGTTCTTAATTTTGCGTTTAAAGTGCGCATTGTACGCCGGATTTTGTAAAGCATTTTTGTTCCAACATTGATTTCACAAACGGCATCATAAACTGCAATAAAGAAACTCGATGTTGTATCACTGACATTTCTTTTCAGCATTTGTTCCAAATAAAAGTTTCACTTGCAGCTTATGTTACACATCTTACTCGGCTTTGAAAAAGTTTATTTCACACCAATAGTAGAAAGATTAGCTTAATTTTGGTCAAATGAGAATCGTTCAACATGCCTTATGTGTGAACATAGTCTATTCTCATGATGAATCAACTAATAAAATCATCAAAACTCTTTCCTAAATGAATATTTAAAATGGCAAGGCTCTTATGGATTATTAAAATGCAGTCACGTTTTCTATTTTCGTTTTTTGCTTCGACACGCAGTTAAAAAAAATCTAAAACTTGCTAAGTAACGTTGTTTAAGCTGCACAATTTTATACAGATATTTAGAAAACTCATACTATTCAAACATGAAAGGAAAAGAAATTCGATATTTTGTTCATTTTTAGATTTTTGTGTTCCGTCAAGAATAAAGGAATGTTTTGTTTTCTTTTAATTTTAACAATGGTCTCCTGGATAATTCACTTCCCGGTTAATCCATTTTCGAATAATTGAGAATTTATCACCGCTATTACTTTAATGTGAATGTAAGTTAATTTTTTATAAATCTCACCAGACTTTTTTGAAAAATATCGAACTTAATGTTTATCAGTTAAATTAGTTAATAAATATTCCCTGTTTACTGAATATGGTTTTAAGGTATCCCAACACATTCGGAGTACTTTTTGACAAAATAGCATACTTAAACATTATAAATGCTTTTTAAGACTCAATACCAATGAATACCAACACTTAACTAGCAGTATTTAAAATAAACTGACTAAATTTCACAAAAATCACAATTATATGTGAAATTTTAGCAATATTTTTATAAAACCTCAAAGCAATTAGAGAAAAAAGTAATAAACTTATAACTAAAATAAATTACATTCATTTATCTAGAAAATGTACTAAAATTTTAGAGCTGGTTGAGTTAACATTATAAGAAAAGTCCCATTCTTATGAGACCATTATTTAAATAACAAGCCATAACTCAAAAAGTATTCATACAATAAGAAATATTTTAGTACATTATCTAGAAAATAACATAAATATCAGGTTCAAAAAGTTTTATAGAAATACATCGTAATATATTTTGAATTATCAGACTCGCCGGGATAGATTTTGAGCATTTTAAATGCCCACTTCTAGTAGATCAAGTGGTCGCAGTAGCCGAGTGGTATAGGTATCGGATCGTGGCTTGCCTTATCACGAGTTCGAGCCCAGTACCACCAAAGACCCGCCGAGTAGGGCAGCAATGCACGATAAATCTGTCGAGAGCTGAAACGTCCTCCCGTTGGTGTGGTAGTTAGGAGAGGGGGAGCCGGCTCAGGTGTCGTCCACGTCACTTGACCATGGTTAAAAATTACGTAGTCCGTCGCCAAAAGCCCTCGTGTAGCTGAACAGTGCGACGTTAATATTCAATCAATCTAGCAGATCAAAGAGACCCACTTCCAGTTTTTCTAACTTTATAAAATTGTAGCATAGTCTCTAGTTAGCGTAGAAACAAAACAAAGTATGCTTTGTAAAGCCAAGAGATAGCTCTATTCAATAAAATAAAAAACAAAAATATTTGTCTAGACCATGAATTTGGTCATTTTCAACGTGTTCGGATACCTTAAATTGTTTACACACACACACACAATGCGTGATTAGACTTTTCATAAATAAGACACATTTTGACTGATAGTTTATTAACGTCACACTTAAGGTATCCGACTACATTCGCGGAACCGTGATTTTGCAAAAGCGTATAAATGGACAATATGTATGATATTTAGGGTTACTTAGATTAGAAAATGTATACAAAATTGTTTTTAAGAATAGTATTACAGTAAAAAGTTATTTAAGCACAATATTTGACAAAAAATGAACAAAGAATGACCCATTTTCAAAATATTCTCCTTTTGTGAAAAATGCTTCAATTATAATAATTTTTTGCCTGTATATAGTTCAGACCTCTGTTCAGAGGCTCAACTAGAATTTTTGAAATATATAACTTAGAAGTGGATTTATTCATGTGCTTTACGACAACAGAGGGGTGAAATTTTCAGAAAAAAACGCCGATATTATTATTTCAATTGGTTGTAACTCTGAAAATAATGTGAATTTTTCAAAAACCATAGATGAGCCTCTTTACAGAGATCTGAGCTATATACAGGCAAAATATTATTATAATAGAAGCATTTTTCACAAAAGAACATTTTGAAAAATGGTTATTCTAAGTTAATTTTTTGCGGAAAAATTGTATTTAAATAAATTTTTTTTGTCAAAATGTTCTTAAAACAATTTTATGCATGTATTTTAAGCAAGTGACACTAAATATCATGAAAATTATCCATTTATGCGCTTTTTTAAAATCACGGTTTCAAACGTAGTCGGATACCTTAAAGAAGATCGAGATTATTCAGCGATGGGCCTCTTAATTTCAAACCTCGTTCAAGTGATGAGAACGACACCTGAATCGACATCCCACTCTTCAAAATTATACACCCCACCAACATCCCAAACTTTAAACCGCGATGTATTTAGCGTGTATCAACCCTTCTACATGGTAGATCAACAGTGGCATCAGGACTTAAACGTATGATTCGAAGGAAAACCAACCATCACGAGTTCATGACCATGACCGCTCGTCTATCCTGGGCATGTAAATAGTATAGAATACTTTACCTCATTTTCATTCCAAAAGCTTTCTCCGCAATACATGGGTATGGGTATCTGCTTTTTTCTTTATGTTCTTCATATCTTTCTTCGACCATTGACCAACATCGGCCCAAAGAGATTCCAGAGTATAAAGACATTCCTCCGCAAAGGATGGTCAGAGCGATTCCACTCCAACCTGATAAATTATTATAGAATTATATGATACAAAAATATCAGCAATAATTATTACATTATTTACTATGCCTTTATTTGACAGGGTAAAAACAATTAATAGTACACTGCTGGGCAATTGCTAAGGACGGATAACACTATCATTCATAGCAACCACAAAATGAAAGGAAGCAAAATGTGGAAAATTAGAATAAGTGCGGGATATTAGTAAGAAGAAGTATGAGTATGCAATTTTTTTCCACGTCTGTTCATCACGTGATAGCGTTCATAAAAGCTTTAAAGGTTTTGACGCGTGTGGACAGTTGTTGTTTCAAGTCAAAGTTTTACAGGAAAGATTTAATAGACGAACTTAAAATTTTTGACATGTCTTCCCGACATCACATAGATGATTTTATGCGTGGCCGAATTATTGGAAAGACCGAAGAAGGGCGAAAAATAACAGATGTTGCCAGGGAGTTCGACATCGCTCACAGCGTTGTTTCACGGCTGTGGAAGTCATTTAAAACTACTGGAATGTGTAGTAGACGGCACGGGGGAGATCGTGTTAGAAGTACGACACCTGCAGAAGACAGATATATCGTCCTATCAGCAAAAAGGAACAGGCGCACCACAGCTCAGCAGGTGGCAAATCAGTTTCTTGCTGCCTCAGGAAAGCAGATCTCCCGAAAAACTGTTGCCAGACGTTTGAGGGGAGGAGGACTATACGCACGCAGACCTGTTGTGTGTGTCCCATTGACCAGACAGCACCGTACTGCCCGTTTGCAATGGTGTCGTGAGCATCACAATTGAACTGAACAGGACTGGGCATGCGTACTATTCTCAGATGAGAGTAGGTTCAGTCTGTCATCGGATTGTAGACGCCAACTGATCTGGCGCGAGAGTGGCACTGCTTATCGTCCGGAAAATATCCAGTATCCGACATGCAGTATCATGGTGTGGGCCGGCATCATGATCAATGGCCGCACGCGCCTACATGTGGTTGCGAATGGGACTATAACGGGCCAACGATACATTGATGAAGTTCTACTTCCTCATGTTCGTCTTTTCCGTGGTGCTGTCGGTGATAAATTTGTTTTTATGGACGACAACGCAACATGTCATCGAACACTCGCTGTTCAGGATTGTCTAGACAGCTAGGGTATTCAACGTCTCGTATGGCCAGCGCGTTCTCCAGATCTAAACCCCATTGAAAATGTGTGGGATGCTTTGGGGAGGCAAGTTGCTGGTCGAAACTATCCTCCGACAAACAAGAACACCCACATCCGTGCACTCACAGAGGAATGGGATAAATTGCCTCAACAGCTGCTGGATAATGTTGTGCAAAGTATGGTACGACGTGTGGAATGTTGCTTCACACTCCACGGTGGACATATCCCGTACTGATGCCTTTCTTTAAGGTGCCTGCTGACTTTTAGATGCATTGTTCCATTTCTCCGTACGCAAATCAAATGAACATTTTTTTCCCTTTCAGATGTTTCACAGCTTTTGTACATTCCAGAACAACAAATATTCTTTATTCTAATGTCTGAACAGTGTGGCAACTATATTTTATCCTACTAGGCCTCATGTCTCGCTTAATGTTATGCTACATAGCAATTTGTGATCCGTCCTTATTAATTGTCCAGCAGTGTATATTACAATTCATACGCAATACTTCAAATATTTAAAGTTGATATGTATTTTGATGTATTTAGAATTGTTTGAATAGCGAGAGGTTTAATTGCAAGAAGTATTTCGCAACTTATGTATTATATAGTCAACCGATTTTGTCGCATCAAAAGATTTCGCCAAATGCCGCGATATACAGCCAATAGTGGAAACCGTTCCAGTTCACATTTGAACATAGCAATAATAACGATGACAACGTTTGGCGAAATTGTACAACAGTATTATACGGTGAAGTACCATTATTTCTCTTATTAATTAAATGTTTTTATAACAAAAATAAGTAGTGTTCCAATAAAATCCAGATTTAAATTAATTCATTGGAGAAAAATGACCATGTTTGAGAAATGTTGCCAAAAAAAAATATTCAATTATGAGAGTTCCACTGATAGTTTATGGTTATTTTAATCTTTTCGTGGAACAGATGTAAAAGACTGAGCTGTCTAAATAAATAGTAAAATATATACAAACGCAAATCTATAGACCCGATTGTCGTCATTTATTATAGTAATAAAATTGGTTAACTGAAAGATTTTGTCATTTTTTCTATAAATTACGAGTACCCATAAAAATTCGTGGTTTTCAAATGATATCACCATAAAGCACATTTATAGAATGTTTATTTTTATTAAATCTTCCATTTTCTCGTTATTATTTTCTTTTACATCTCAGTTACGTACAATACTTTCAAATATAGTGAACTCAATCCACATAAAACTATTGATATCAACCTTTTCATTCTAGCACAATTATGCATATATAACTTTTATCAATTCTGAAATATAGCAGGCTTAGAAATGGAAAAGACTTCTTTATTCGAAATTCACATTTTTAATCAAAAATTTTAATATAAGGAAATAGTTGTTTTCTTTTTTTTGAAAAACGAATATTGATATGTGTATGCAATTATTAAAAAAAGCTCCATTTTTTTTAATTTGTTTTTTTCTTCCATGAATGCATGATAAAGTGCTTTGATGATAGACACATGATAAGATGTTTAGATGTGCCTAATTACAATGAATGATATTTTTAACAAGAAAATTAACTTTATTATGCACACAACATGAGATATATTTCGGGCCGCATCCTTCTTAAGGAAATGAATTCATCTTTTGCTGGAAATCTCTATGTTTGCTAATTTAGTGAACCAAAACATTTCAGCTTATTGCACTCATGGACAAAAATATTAGCTCACCAAGAAGGAGTCCTCAAAATGAAACGAAATTTTACATACGTAATGACTACTTTGATATAAGTAAATCATTAGGAAATCAAAGAAAAAGGATCATTTATTTCAGAGAAAAAGGCAAAAGAACGGAGGATTTAAAACCCTGTTGAATCCCCTTAGCGTGAATGCACAATGCGATACGATCGAACATTGAGACATACAAGTTCTGTATGATGTCTTGTGACATTTCGTTTCATATTTGCTGTAATCTTGCCTCTAGTTCGTTCAAACTCGTGGGATGCCCAACTACCGCTGGGCTGTCATGGTGCCACAGATCAATACTAGGGGATGGACGTGTATTGTAAGTAATGGCACCATCAAACCAGCTGTGTGAACGTTGAGTCGTTGTAAAACAAAGGCAGGACTAAGGCGTTCACCACGGGTTCTCAACACACGAACACGATTGTCATCACAGATGATATTGAATCTGGATTCGTCGCTATACACGACCTGGTTCCATTCCGCTGCAGTCCAGTTTCCTCGTGCACGGAACCACCCCAAACGGAGGCGTCGATGGGTGGGTGTCAAGTGCAGTACACGTAATGGGCGCCGCGATCTCAAATGTCCTTCAGCCAGGTGCCTTCGTATGGTTCGAAAAGACACTGGGTCCCCTAGTGAAGGTGCTGCCTATGCCTGGATAGCGGCCAATGAAGCAGTTGTCTGTATGCGTGCATTTCGTACGATGTGGCGGTCTTTTCGACGACTGGTCTGTCGGGGGCAACCTGAGCCTGGTATTCATGTAAATAACATCTCTCGGATCCAGTGATCCAGAAACCTCCTCACAACACAATCAGAGTGGCTTAATTGACGAGCTACTCGCCTAGCTGACCACCCAACTTCCATTATGCCGATGATTCTCCCACTCTCAAACTGCGACAGCCGCACACATTGTCTTCGAAAACAGCATAATGGCATGTCTACCTCAGCTCTTACTTCGTTAACGATTCAGCACACTCAAACAAGCTTTGGTTACCTGTTTTATACTCCACGAAGAACGACGTTAAACGCCCTCTACCGGCTATGTGTAATTCGCAATCACGTTGCATTTCTAATCATTTCCATATCTCCCCAACGTCACACCATGGTTCAAAATTACTTGATCGCCAAGTTTCGTTACAACAGTCCGACGTTAATATTAAATCAATCAATTTATCTTGTACCTGCGCTAATTTTTTTGTCCATTTATTTGAATCATGACTATGTACTGCACATCATAGTTATTTTAAGCCAGCTAGACCAGTTCCAGTTTACCCATTAGGCGCTTGAGGCGTGTGCCCAGGGGCCCGGGGCCCAGATAAGAGGGACCAGTGCGATTCTGCGCCCAAGGCCTGAAATGAGCTTAAATCGACACTTTGCAAGACATTATTAGTATGTTATGTTAAACAAGAAATACCATGCGTAGCATAAAAAGAGAGCATTCTAATAAGTATTTCAAGATAAGGAAGCTCAAAAATGGAAATTTTTAGATGTGAGGATTTAATATACAGAAGTATAACATTTAAACATTTCTTCTCATTATTACTTGGACAGACCTTTAAGGAATTCTTCTGTGTATTGTAAGATCGTCTTTTTTCGTAGTTGAATTAATCATCAATCAAATTAATCGGATTTACCGTTTTTATTATTTCCTTCAAACCACCTCACTATATTTACAATTTCATTTACAATTTTAAATCACATCGGGAACTACAGGCAGCTTCCTCCATTTTACGTTCCAGACCACCTTCTTCTTCTCTCCTTCCCACTCAAAGGCCAAAACAGTTCACAACAGCGCCCTCTTTCTAGTCTATCGTGTGCTATGTGTCACGCCGTTACTGTATAATACAACAATTGCGGAGGGAAATGGTCAAGGTTTATGGCATGTCATGTAATGGGTATCATTGCGCTTTGGAAACAATAAATAAAACTTTCGATAGAACATCACAGAAAATGATTGTGACCAATAAAGAACACGATCCTTTTATATTCAAATATTAATCTTCACGTCTGATTCGTGAAACTAACTGCGTTGCTTTTTTTTATTCAAAGAAGAAGCATTTACACATTTCTTGTGTGTGTGTGCAAGAGATATATTTATAACCTAATCCTTCAACTTCTCTTTATTTTCATTTTTGGAATCTGCGCTTACTCGTACATTGCCTGTTCAAACAATCCCCAATCACTTTTCTTTTTCAAGTGTCATAATTACCTTTACATTACAAATGATTATTCTTTAACTTGAAAAAAAGAATTAAAAGCTGTAAGCCGTTATTTAGGGAAAATAAAAGTTTACTTTCTCGTAACTTCAAAATTTATTCGATGTTACTATAAAACAAAGATATTATAAAGAATAGTATTACAATAAAAAATTATTTTAGTACAATATTTTGACAAAAAATGAACATAGAATGACCCATTTTCAAAATATTCTCCTTTTGTGAAAAATGCTTCTATTATAATAATATTTTGCCTGTATATAGCTCAGACCTCTGTACAGAGGCTCAACTAGAATTTTTGAAATACATAACTTTGAAGTAAGTTTATCCATGTTTTACGACAACAGAGGGGAGAAATTTTAAGAAAAAAATGCCGATAATTATTTCAATGGATTGTAACTCTGAAAATAGTGTGGATTTTTCAAAAATCATAGTTGAGCCTCTGTGCAGAGGTATGAGCTATATACAAGCAAAATATTATTATAATAGAAGCATTTTTGACAAAAGGAAAACATTTTGAATAAAGGTTATTCTAAGTTCATTTTTTGCCGAAATATTGTATTTAAATAATTTTTTGTCAAAATGTCCTTAAAACAATTCTATACGTGTATTCTAATCTAAGTGACATTAAATATCATGAAAATTATCCATTTATGCGCCTTTTTAAAATCACGTTTCCGAACGTAGTCGGATACCTTAATTGAAAAGAAAAATATTGAAAGTACAATATAATCGCATTATTGATTTGCTTGATATCCCAATATTTTGTTTAATATATCAAAAGTAATTATGAGCTTAAATATAGCTCTAGCTAAAAACTGATTTGAACGTAATTTTCTCAGAACACTTCTTCATGCACCATTTTTAAACAGGATGTCCAGGCTTAAGGTATCCAAAAGTAATGGTTAATTATTATAGAAATACTCATAAGAAGGTAATAAACTGTTCCTCCATTGATCGGAAAACTCTCAGAGATTTTTTGGGTCTAGTCCGCTCGGCCGCAAGTGCGTGCAGTGTTCGGCAATCACAGACGATATACTTTTTACACTGACTTCATCAGTAAAGATGTAGATGGCACAGCAAAAGGTGCAGTGTGTATTTTGGTTATCGGAATTTAAATCAGTCATGCTTGTACAGTGACGTGTTCGAACACAATGAAATGTCGACCCTCCGACATCAAAATCTATCCACCGATGAGAAAGAACTTTAAAGGAGACGGGAACTTTGATATCTCAAATTGGCAAGTATCCTTAAGTTTTCGTGATAGAAGACACTGTTCGTGTGCGGGATTCGTTTTGTAGACTCCTGATAAGTCAATTAGGCAAGCCAGTAACAACATTCATTCATTCTGTTAGAACACGTCGCTGTACACACGTGACTGATTTAAATTCCGTCAGCCAAAGTCGCACTGCACCTTTTGCTGTGGCCGTCCGATGTTAACTAATGAAGTCAGTGTAAAAAGTTTATCGTCTGCGATTATCGAATAATGTGCACACATGCGGCCGACCAGACTAGACCGAAAAAATCTCGGAGGGTCTCCAATCCTCGAATGAACGGTTTATTGCATTCTGATGGGTAGTTCCGTAATAATAAGCCAATACTTTTGGATACCTTAAGCCCGGACACCCTGTATTTATCTTTCGTAAACATGTAGCATGTCTTGTGTTGCGTATCTTCCAGAATATGCAGTATTTTAAGAAAATCTAGGGATTGCATCCTACTTATTTTATTAATCCACTTGCAAAAGCGACTGAAGCTTCCACATCTTCCTGAATAGGCAGTATTTTAAGGAAATCTAGGAATTACATCCTATTTCTTTGATTAATCCACATGCAAAAGCGACTGAAGCTTCCACATTGTCATTTAGGGCAGACCCAAACTTTAAGGTGTTAGTTATTCAGAAAATGAACTTGATCAGCTTGATCGCCAGATCTTAAACCTCATTGAGCATTTGAGCGAAGTCAAACGGTCCAAACTATTGGACATTTCAGTTTAAATCATGCAATTGGTTTTAATTGATTTTTAGCCATTTCAATGAATATCTTGGAAATATTTGCTATACGAGGTTTCAAGTGAGATAACAAAATAACGTCTTTCTCCAATGTGATTAATGTCTAAGAGTATATGTCTCGTAATAATATTAATCTAAAAAAACGTCTAGCCTGGATTTTAGTCTCTAAAGATAATATTCCTAACAAAATTTGTTTTAACAAGAAGGCATTAGTTGCATATCTTCTCAACGACATTCTTCGGTGTGTAGTCTCAATTATTTATTTACAACCTAATTCTGCACGATACCTAAAACTTTTGGACAGAGATTGATAAAAACGCAACTGTGGTGTTTGAGAAAAACCAAACATCTTTTGGCGATCATAAACTTGGAGATTTAAGATCGATACTTGACATTAGAATAGGAACATCAACGATCTCGAATAAGCCTTCAACCAGATTTCTTATCACTTCAATGGTTATCTCCATTTCAAAAGAGGCTAACAAGGATAACTAGTTGAAACAGTTATTTGACTTTTCGCAATTGACAAAAAATAATGTGCCACAATGTTTTTAGAAAAAGGTCATCAGATCCATTCCAAACAAAAATTTCAAAGTTGAAGGACTACAAAAATATCTGGAGTGTTCTTCAAACGCGGATTTAGCAGTAACATTTATTATTCTTTAGTGCAAGTAGCATCTTACCATTAATCACGATTTACATTACAAATTGTAAGTACAGCTAGCATCATTAATGGTTTTATTTGTAAGTATGATCTATATTATAAGAATAATATAATTCATATATATATATATAAGCAAATTTTCTTAAAAAAACTTAAAGTACCCATTTATTTAATGCCATCTACACAAGTAAAGCCGGCGTAAATATTTTTTTAGTAGTAAATTGATGCACATAGTCTGTTTTTTAGCACAATTAATGTTCCTTTTATATATTGTAGAGCTACGAACCTCAGTATAAAGCCCTCGGAATTTTGATGTTTTGAAAAGTAATGAATTTGTCAATAAATAGATATACTTTGTGCACTTTCTTTATTTTTACTTTTGCCACAACATATTTTTAAACGAAAAATAATTATTTTTAAAACTAAGAATCTTTTATAAAAATAAAAGATAAATATAATAAAAGACAAAGTACAATATTATTATACAAAGTATGTATGTATTGTTTTTCAAGTATTGCTTATAACAGGGATGGCGGATGGCCTCAATTACTTGGGCACGTGTCCGATCAAAATGGTTAGCATTTTAGTTCAAAATAACAAAGTTCACTATGAAGTATTACGAATAAACGCAAGTAATTAGTCGCGTTTTTATAGACATATATCAACATTTCAAAGAATTGAATGTAAAGCCTCAAGACACAAATAAAAAATATTATCTTCAAAAGGGATCTCAATGCTTTTGACGCTAAATTGCATATTTTCAGAAATGATATTATTACAAGAAACTACTAGTACTTTCCGAACTTGAAAAAATCAGACGAAGTAAAGGTTATTCAAGAACTTATTTCCATAATTATTATGTGCCCTGATGTGACTTCATTTGATAAACTAACTGAACTTGTCCCAATTCGATTGGAAGAAATTGAAGAATTTGAAATGCAACTGTGCTGATTTCCAGTTCAATATGGATTCAAATATTTATTAAAACAAGAAAAATGCTGGAATTGATTAAAACAGAAAATTAACAAGCAATATAAGTAAAAATGTCAGTAACGAAATTTTGGAAACAAAGAATTCAATTCAAGATACATTTAACTGTTTGAAGAAGCTGGCTCATGCTTTTTTAAACATATTTTCATCCACCTATGCCCAAGAATCATTATTTTCAGAGATGAATAACATTTAAGACTCACTTAGAAAACCATTTTGCAGATGACTCTATTTCAGCATGTGTTCTGCTAAAAGTAATATCTTACAATCCTAATGTAAGTTATTTGTCATCTGATCGGCAACAACTAAAGTCACACTAATGTTACTTTAATTTGAATTACAGGTATTTTCAAAACATTTACTGCTATACAGTGCAAAATGTATTGTTTAATAGTAAATAAAGAGTTTTGAGTGGTTAGTACTTAATTTTTTTTTTATTATTTTCCCAAAAATCACGTCAAAATTATTTGACGGTGCATCTATACCCCATTAAACACTTTTTTTTAGAAAAAATGGCACGTTGATTCAAAAAAGGTTCGTAATCCCTGGTTTATAAAATACCTGCATCTGCTACAGCTCTAGGCAAGGCAAGGACTCCACTTCCGGCCATCTCCCCAACAATAAAAATGGATGCCAACCACACTGATAAACCTTTCTTTCTGAACGATGTGTCATTTTGCTTTTCCTTGAGAGTCCCGTATGGAGTCTGTGAAAAAATGAAATTAAGTTATAGCAAACAGATAGCAAAATTTTCCATTTTTAAGTACGTATCTGTGAGGAAAAAAATGATACAAAATAAAAACAGGACCGATCGTAGGTTATCAGTAACCAGCGTGCAATGGCCTCTCTGGAGAATTTTATTTGTCTAATACTTAACGTTGACGTTATAAACTCATTTTCTTGTATCAGAGTGAAAAGTAAAACATTAATAAAAATGCAAATAGATGCAAAAATCATTTCCTTCCTCTATTTTGTTTTTCTAAATTGTAAGGCTGTTATTAAATTGAAAACTTAAATTTTCCCAAATGCGTATTAAATTTCAACACTCCTATGTTTTTAGTAATATTAACCATATTAGATACTTTTGTAAAGTAACTTCCGCAAAAATCCTTTTTGAGACTCTTTTGTTAAGCATAGATCCACAGTGCACTGATAAAACTGTGAAAACCTTTTCTATTGCGGTATTGCCGGCTCTGCCCCGAATTTTGTTATGAAATGAAGGATGTGAGTAAAGAAGGGACATTACTTGGCAATGTGTGAACTAATACACTGTGCACTATAATATTTAATTTTTATTAAACTATACTATGCTATCGTAAAATTGGATTTTAATTCAATTTTTTAAAACCTATTTAAAATTCAGCATATTTATTCGACTTATTATAAGTTTTATTTTGAGAAATTCGTCAGAAATTGTGCTTGATTGATAGAACTATATGCACCCACCCGCTTGCCGTGCACATGCTGCACACCAGCTAGGATTGGCCCTGAATAAAAATGTTCAATTAAAAAAATTTTAGGAGGAAGGGGTTAGTAATTAAAATTAAATTAAATTATTTGCTTAATTTTTGCACTTAATTTTTCGGTGATTTCTCATTCAGAGTTGACAGAAACCTTTAGAATTAGAAGAACTTGATTTTATCATGCTTTAATATCAGTAAAGACTAATTCAAGAAAATATCCTACAACAAGAAAGCTGCAATCGTAAATTATTGTTGTTGTATTTCAAAGTACAAACTTTGTTGAAAATAGTCTTTTGTCACATCAATTCAAGAATCTCGGAGTGTAATACAAAATTCGACATTTACAATTTAATGGATAAATTTATAAATTTGAAGTTATTGCTTATATATGTATGATTTTGTGATTTAAATGGTACGTTATTTATTTCTTAGAGGGTGTACGATATTTTCATCTTAATACAATAATGAAAAGTTTCATAATTTTATTTCCAAAAAGGTATAAAATACATTTTAAATAATGTTCAATACTCTGTTACCTACTTATACCACATAAACACTTGTATAACACCCAATATATATATATATATATATATATATATATATATATATATATATATATATATATATATATGTGAGACTCTAGTTAGACCCCTTGTGTGCCGACAAGTATAACACAAGGCTTACAAACGTAAGTCAATACTCAAAACAATGGAAGTTACTTGTAGAAGAATATAGGCACAAATGGGAATCAAAAGGGAGGAGAGTGGATACAAATACAACAAATACAGAATTAAATACAAGATTTCTCACATATAAACGGAGATAATCAATAATTAAAATTATACAATGAGGAAGATAAGAAAACATGATCACAAAAATTTTTCAAAATACAAATACATAAAGCATTCATACATACAAACACATATATATATATCTTTATGTATAAAAATCTTCTGTGCGTGTGTTTGTCACTAAACTCCTCCTAAGCGGCTGGACCGATTTCGATGAAATTTTTTGTGTGGGTTCAAGTAAATTCGAGAACGGTTTAGATTCACAATTCGGTCCGATATCGCAATTAGTTTAAAAAAAATATTAATTAAAAACATTAAAAAATTACAACTCAACATTCACCTGCATTGTTGTAACAACGCTATTGTTATAAAAACAAGTAATATATAAAAAAAAATTTTAATCAATTCCTACATAGATCAACAAAGAAAAAATTTATTTCAGCTACTTTTTATTAAATAGTTGCAATTAATATAAATATGTATATACATATGACAGAATCACAACATTAAGTGATAATTCATTTTTATTAATTATCATTAAAGTATCGTATTGTCATCCAAAACAATCGCGTATATAAAATTTCCTTTCAACTAAATACTTTAACACGTGAGAAAAAAACCTTTTCAAATTTTGACATAAATCGCCAAAAGGGTCCCTAAGTCGCCAACTTGGCTGTATATGTAATTTTTTAAATAATTAGTTTTAATCAATTAATTTTTATTAATTATAATTAAATTATTGTATTGTCATCCAAAATAATCCTATATATAAAATTCCAGCTCAATTGAGCACTTTAAAATGTATTTTATTAACGATTGAAAATTCCACCAGGATAAATAAATAAACAAACAAATAAAATATGTATAGAGATCGAGAGCTAATAGTAGGAATTGAAAAAGACGTAAGTTGGCGTCGAAAATTGATTTTCAGCCAAACTGGCCAAACCCGGTCTTTATTGTTACGAAACTGCAGACGATTCACGCTTTTTAGCGTTTTTAATTAATATCTTTTGAAATAATCTTTATATATGTAATTCTTCTGTGCGTGTGTATGTAACTGAACTCCTCCTAAACGGCTGAACCGATTTTGATGAAAGTTTTTGTCTGTTCCAGTGGACTCGAGAATGGTTTAGATTTATAATTCGGTTTAGAAATGCTTATTTAATTAATCTTTTACTTATAAATTGTTGATCTTGGAATGTTTTATATTGGATCCGGCAGACTGCGCTACGATCGCAGTATCGAATATTCAAAAATCTTTTATTATAAAGGGTGTTTTTTAGAGGTATAGAACTTTAAATTGCAATAAAACAACGATGTATTATTCGATTGACATGAATTTTTTTATTCGAAAGATAATATTGTGGCATTACATTTTAAATATGATTTCTGGCATAGGACTGCCACGGCTGCCTCGGATGTAGTCCAATCTGGACGTCCAATTTTCGATTACTTTTCCAACATTTGTGGCCGTATATCGGCAATAACACGGTGAATGTTGTCTTCCAAATGGTCAAGCGTTTCTGGCTTATCCACATAGACAAAAGACTTTACATAGCCCCACAGAAAATAGTCTAGCGATGTTAAATCACATAATCTTGGAGGCAAATTCACAGGTCCAAAACGTAAAATTAGCCAGTCACCAAACGTGTCTTTCAATAAATCGATTGTGGCACGAGCTGTGTGACATGTTGCGCCGTCTTGTTGGAACCACAGCTCCTGGACATCATGATTGTTCAATTCAGGAATGAAAAAGTTAGTAATCATGGCTCTATACCGATCACCATTAAATGTAACGTTGTGACCTTCATCGTTTTTGAAGAAGGATTCCACCAGCCCATAAAGCGCACCAAACAGTCAGTTTTTCTGGATGTAACGGTGTTTCGACATACACTTGTGGATTAGCTTCACTCCAAATGCGGCCGTTTTGTTTGTTGACGTAGCCATTCAACCAGAAGTGCGCTTCATCGCTAAACAAAATTCGCTTATGAAAATCGGGAACAACAGCAATCTCGTTTTGGGCCCATTCGACGAATCTACGCCTTGCTTGATGATCGTTTTGATGAATTGCTAAACCAAACTGAGAATAAATCACTTGACAGCTGTTAAATCGGTCGCCATCTTGGAAAGTAATGTCAACTTAAACTTCTATACCTGAAAAAAAAAACAACTTTTTATAATAATATTTTGCCTGTATATAGCTCAGATCTCTGTACAGAGATTCAACTAGAATTTTTAGAATATATTTCTTAGAAGTGGATTTATCCATGTTTTACGACAACAGAGGGGAGCAATTTTAAGAAAAAAACGCCGATAATTATTTCAATTGTATGTAACTCTGAAAATAATGTGAATTTTTCAAAATTCACAGTTGAGCCTCTGTACAAAGGTTTGAGCTATATACAGGCAACATATTATTATAATAGAAGCATTTTTAACAAAAGGAGAACATTTTGAAAAAGGGTTATTCTTAGTTAATTTTTTGCAGAAATATTGTATTTAATTAATTCCTTTTTGTCAAAATGTCCTGAAAACAATTTTATACACGTATTCTAGTCTAAGTGACACTAAATATCATGAAAATTATCCATTTATGCGCTTTTTTAAAATCATGGTTCCGAACGTAGTTGGATACCTTAAGAAGCTCCATCTACGTGAAAATTCTTCCAAAATAAAAAAAAAGAGAGCAGTGGTGTTTTCCGTATTTTGTTCATTTAGCAAAAGGGAAATCTTTTCGTGTTGAGAGAAAATAAATGCATCAAAAAATACATAGTAGTTTGTCGGGGCCGTTGTATTATTTAGTGTTAACCGATATTTCGTCTTAAGAGTTTTCACGTTAAACATGTAACCACCTACTAGAGGTTGTTGGTGTTTGGGGGTTTGGGCAAAGATCAGCCATGCCAAATTTTAAAAGCAATTTTACTTCTCCTTTTTACTTAATCAACACAACTATAGGTAGGAAATGCACTTATTAAATAATTAGACGAGAAATTACGCTTAAGGCTGCCAATTTATAATTAAAGTTTATTTAGCTTACTCTTGGAGCACTCTTGACTCCTACACATCAATTCTCCGTAATTATCTTACTTAAATATACGACCTCCGGTCGTAAATCGTGTTCACGGTTTAATCGCTTTTAATCTCCAATCATCAACCATCCATCGACTAACATCGCTTACCTAAATACCAACGCTTAAATAGAACAACTCATTTAAATAAATTCCTTCTTCTTCGAGGGAAAGTTTTCAACAGAACTAACAGTTAAAAAGAAAAATTTTACCCCATAGAATTATCGGAAGATTTGCAGATAGACCCGTTACAAACGTACTCCATTGCATTTCCATAAAAATAATTCGAGATAAATGCAGACATAAAGAAGAAAAAGATGTGTACATTTTATTACTCGGATAACTTTTTAAGTATGTAGTAATTTTTCTCCAAATATAACCACTTTTTTTTTTCAATTTACAGAGAGTTAATCCATGAGATGCATTTTCTTTTTTTAAAAAATATGTCTTATTGTGTAACACAAGTCTGTATTTTTTCTGATAAGAAACTGCATTCACTACAAAATTCTGATATTGACTTCTTTTATCTTATCTAAGATAATAATACACTTTTATATTTTTATATAATAAAATGTATGACTAAAATTTAAACTTTAGAATTTAAAACTGATATAAATTTTATGCGGTATTTATGAAATCGGTGATGCCATCTCCACATCTAAATATGAAACTGGCATTCTAACCCAAGGTTATATGCAATTTATTGAATTTACTTAAATGTCATGAATATATATATATATACACTGGTGTGCAAAAATTAAGGGCGAAGTCGAAAAATTAGCATATCAGCTGAACGAAGAGGCAGAGCGGACAGAAAGACCAATCAGGAGATTAAGTAAGGTGATGTACGGTAGCACATGCGCAGATATGCAGGTAGACGTAATGGGGGAAGTGTCTGAGTAGTATAAAGCATGTTGTCGGTGTAAGATCAGTATTTCTGGCAAAGAGATTGCACGCCGTATAGCAGTTAAAATCACACCGAGTTGCTGCCTCAGCGAGAAATGGCGAATAATCAATCTGTTAGACGACATCTGGATGCTTTTACCCCAGGTCGAATCATTGGGAAGTTGGAGGAAGGCCGCAGTGTGACAAGTGTGGCTGCAGAGTTCGAATTGCTCACAGCATCGTTTCACGACTTTGGAGACAATTTCAAACTACAGGAACAGCTATCCGGGGTTCAGCAGTGGTCGTCCACGAGGAACCACACCCGCAGATGACCGGTACATTGTCTTACAGGCCAAAAGAAACAGGCGGCAGACAGCGGGAGAAATCGCTAGACACACGACACAGGCGACTGGACGACCGATATCGCGTTTTACCGTGGCCAGAAGACTGCACGGTGGTGGTCTGTTTGCACGACGCCCTATACGGTGTGTACCTTTAACGCCTGCCCATCGGAGAAGGCGTTCTCTGTGGTGCCGGGAACACCGGAATTGGAGAGACAATGAATGGGGACGAGTACTCTTTACAGATGAGAGCAGATTCAGTTTGAGTAGCGATTCTCATCGCATACTCATCTGGAGAGAGCGGGGAAGCCGCAATCATCCCTCGAACATCATTGAAAGGGACAGGTATGGAGGTCGCGGTGTTCTCGTTTGGGGAGGCATCATGCTTGGTAGTCGTACAGACCTTCACATCTTCGACACAGGTTCAGTCAACGGACCCGTTATTGTAACGAGATTCTTCTTCCATATGTGCGTCTTTTTAGAGGCGCTATGGGTCTGCAGTTCCTTTTCATGGATGACAATGCACCATGTCATCGCACAGTAGCTGCCGAACAGCTCTTAGAGAGTGAGGATATTGAATGTATGGATTGGCCGGCACGATCTCCGGATCTCAATCCCATCGAGCATGTATGGGATTTTCTAGGCAGACGCTTGGCAGCTCGTACCTTACCACCAGTAACGATTCGGGAGCTTCGATTGGCGCTGCAAGACGAATGGGCAGCAATGCCTCAGCAACTCATTGACACCCTCATTCTCAGCATGGGCAGACGCTGTGAAACCTGCCTAGCAGTCAGGGGAGATCATATCCCCTACTAAAGACCGGATGTTTCTTGCTGGACACCCATCACAGGGATGTTTCGGCCTTCAGTCGCATTGCGCTCCATGCTACTTTTTCAATATAATGCTTATTTTTATCCCTCTGATTTCTCTTTTAGTAAGTGTTGCTTACATATTACACATGTCCTTACGTATTGGGGATCTTACGGTATTAAATGTGTTGATTTGGAAAGCTTTTGTACAAAGTTATATTGAAAAAACCGTCTCGTCCTTAATTTTTGCACATCAGTATATATATATATATACTACTTGGAAGTTCTACCAGTGTAACGTTATTAGAAACATAAACTATGGCTATTTGATACATTAGAAATATATAAGTAGCTATAATTTCCTTCCATCCTTAATAATATATAAGAAGAATAATTATTCGCTATTTCTTCAGAATTTTACGCCTCTACATTGAAAATTATGTAATCATAGCATATTCTACAGACTGTGCAGGCTTTCCATGGATACCAAATGATAATATATATATATAGATAAAACATTCAATTAATTCAATTCAAAATAACTAGAATTCTTTCAATTACAACTACATTAGTTATCGTCAAAAGAAGGTTCTGTTTTTATAATGATCTAGTATCCAATACTTTAAAAGGAAAATTAACTTTCCTAAATTTTAAAATTCTAGTTTTACAATTACTTTTCTAATTTTTTTTGAATTTTTTAATATTGTACAGAGGATAATGCTTTGTCATCTTGAACAAAAAGTTTTCAATATTTAATCTATACGATAACAAAAGTCCCAGCTTCTCTTCAATTTTTCTAATGTTTAGGAAAATATGTTAATATTGGGAAAGTAATCTTCAATTTTACACTTTTCCTTCCATACTTTTTTAGTAATTTTTTTAAAAAAATTCAGAAATAATATATTGCATAATGTAAAGGAAAATATATCAATTTTAAAAGTAATTGTTATTTTTATTCTTTCCTTGCTTTTTAAATAATTTTTAAAGAGTAATTAAAAAATTATATATTATGCACTCACACACAAATATTTATTGCATACACAAATGTGCGTGTGTGTGTAAGAAATCAAAAAACAAAAAGGGTAAAGATGTTTGTTACGTATTGGTGATATCGACTTTTCAAGCAACTACATATGTTCTCGGACACTTAAATGGGAAGAAACACCCGCGCATATGAGACAACTATTTTTTTTCAGCCCATCAGCTCATTTAATAATCCTAAAGAACTTAAAATATCTACCTGTCAAGGTATCCGACTACGTTCGGAGCCGTGATTTTGCAAAAGCGTATAAATGGATAATATTTATGATATTTAGTGTCACTTATAGATTAGAAAACGTAAATAAAATTGTTTTAAGAATAGTATTACAATAAAAAAATTATTTAAGTACAATATTTTGACAAAAAATGAACATAGAATGACCCATTTTCAAAATATTCTCCTTTTGTGAAACATGTTTCTACTCTAATAATAGTTTGCCTGTATATAGCTCAGACCTCTATAAAGAGGCTCAACTAGCATTTTTGAAATACATAACTTAGAAGTGGGTTTATCCATGTTTTACGACAACAGAGGGGAGAAATTTTAAGAAAAAAATGCCGATAATTATTTCAATTGGTTGTAACTGAAAATAATGTGGATTTTTCAACAATCATAGCTGAGCCTCTGTACAGAGGTCTGAGCTATATTATAATAATAGAAGCAATTTTGCAAAAAGGAGAACATTTTGAATAAAGGCTGTTCTTAGTTCTTTTTTTGCCGAAATATTGTATTTAAATAAATTTTTTTGTAATAATGTCCTTAAAACAATTTTATACGTGTATTCTTATCTAAGTGACACTAAAAATATCATGAAAGTTATCTATTTATGCGCTTTTTTAAAATCACAGTCCCGAACGTAGTCGGATATCTTAACCAAAATAATGAATAAACTTCAGAGATTTCGCTGATAATTCAATTCATTCCATTCCCGATTCTACTCCAACCCACAAACAAGTCTAACCCGGTAAGAATGAGCGTTATATTTCATATGGATATATTCATCATCAAATGAGGTGGCAGCAAAAATCTCATCTCAAAACTTTATAAAGTTTCTTTATGAGAAACAGAGGAATATCATTAATAAAATTCTACCCCAAATCATGTTTAAATCTTATCTTAGTGATTCAGGACTCTCTCCGTTAGGGCGGAAGTCTCAATTTTCTTATCTGCACCGACTCGCTCTCTTCACTTTATTCTTTGCACAATTTAAGTTCTACAAAAAAACTTGTTGTTGGGGTTCAGTCTATCCTGTACAACCTTGAAGACTGTGACATCCACTTTTCTTATGTTCGGGGCCATAGTGGAAATCTCGGCAATGATAGAGGGGACCAGTAGGCCAAAGAGTCAACTTGCTAAGATATGAACTTTTCGATGTCTGTGCCATTGCCCCCAATGGAAGCATTTAGCTTGGGAAAGAACTGTTTCCGTCAGGAACTCCGAATTCTTGGCCTCACCTAAGGCTTTGTGAACTAAAAAGTTTTTTCCGACCATTTATCAACGGCTAAAATGTAAGAAATTTGTTGCTGATTTTAAGTTATCCCAGACTCTAACAGGACATGGAAATTTTAAGAGCCATTTATGTAGGTTTGTTATGGGGCTTTACATGAATTTCTATTAATCCTCTTGAGGAATCTTTGTGGCTTTCAATCGAGTTATTTCACAGCCATCCCTCTCAAGAAGAAAATTTGATATGCAGATTAGCTAGTATATATATAGTGGAAGTTTAGAAATTGTAGGAGAAGGAAAAGAAGCTCAGTTGCTGAAAGCAGTGCTGTTACGGTAAGGATCAGAATTTACACGCTTTATTATAGGACGGGGCTCTAGCTATTAAAATAAATTAAGGAAGTTAGGATTCTTAAGACAACTTTGAGTAAAGTTAAGCTATTAGGATTTCATGCGCTTATTCACATAGGATTCTGAGCTATCGTTATATCACTCTAGATTTTCACTCTATAATTTCCTTGTCTTAGATTATTATATTTGGTAATAATAAATTGGAAATCTCATGGCTAGTTTGGGTCATCAATCTTTACCTCCTATAGATTTAGGTCGCGTAGATGAAGAGATGGCATCCCCAGGCGGGAGTCCATTACAGGTTTAATTTAATTGGTAACGATATTTGTTCTTGTGATCTGGATGCTGAAGCAACGGAACATATCTTGTTGTATTATAATATATATTTTTGTAAAAGAGAAAATTTTAAAAAGGAGTTGAAACACTTAGGTATTTCCTGGCCACCTGTTTTGCCTTTGTCAGTTAATTATATTCAAAGTTTTAATGTCTTAAGAAAATTTGTTTACTGTATAGATTTTAAAGTTTTATAGGTACCTCCCATACTTTATAATTTTGTATTTAAACCCTTCCTTTTATTTTATATTTACCTCTTAAATGTATTTTTAATTTGGTTTTAAATTTTATAATGATGCTACCACTTACGTCTGTAAACCTCATGTTATGCAATGGGGAGCAAGAGGAGTTTTGCAAATAAATTTATTTAAAACAAAAAAATCTTAACTATTACTCAGTCTTTGGACAATATTATATTGTATTTAGGGGCTTATTGTCTCTCAATTAACACGTGCCCTAAAGTATTTTCCTATTTAAATTGTGACTTGCCTGCCAAAAGTATAGAAATCCATCGAATTTTGGTCTAGATAGCGTGCTTTCTTACCACCTTTTGAGAAGTCCAATTAATTTAGAGACACACATAAGATATATGCGCATATTAATAGTATATTGTCGTCACTGTTGCTGCACTTTGACATGAAATGAGCTCTAGGCCTAATAGTGTTCTTCCTGTTTTAGGCCAAAAAATCTAGAAAAGGAACTTGCGTCGGAGATGTAATCCGTAAATGGGGTGGAATATATCTTTTTAATTTTAATTGTCAAAATCAAACTGACTCCACAATCCTTGTAACCACACTACGAAACATCAGCAATATCAGCTGGTGACACCACCATTGCCATCTATCTGATTGTTACCTGTTACCTTAACAAATTAAAAGACTACGCTTCCTAAAAATAGCTAAAAACAATCTTAAGTTGAAGAAAATTCCATTGATTGAAGTTACATATGACCATTCATATAATCCATATTTTTTACCTTTTTTTTCGTTCTTTTATTAGCTGAACTAGTTATACCTAAACTTTTAGGGGCAATATGTGTGGGTGTACTAGGTTGATCTTCCAATCCAGGTTCCTGTTTCTATTTAAAATTATTCTTAACACATTTCACATGTTTTAAGTAAGAAAAGAATATTAAAGGTGAGTAAGAATTCTCAAGATTAGCAGTATCAATTAAGCAAGGTGATCAATATAAAGTAAAATATCACGCTTAATATTTGATTAACTTATATTCCTAAACATAAATAATCGTATTATACACATATGCACATAGTACTCAAACAATATACATTCAAGATCGTTATTTTTTTCTCCAAAATCTACTTTAGGCTTATGCATTTGTAACTAACAGGTGTACAAATAATACAGTGCTTCTAAATGTAATTTTAACTAATTAAAATAAATATATTAAAATATTAAAAATTAGAATATTAGAATATGAGATTCTCACATCGCACACAATTTCTTCTCTTCGTAAAATACTTTTCATTCTTATATTAATTAAAATTGTGGCATTTTTAATTGATTCGTATTATTAAAAGAAGAGATTTTGTAAAAGATGAAATTATGACAGTAACTACCTCATGTGCATGCATTATTCAAACAGATATAAAGTTATGGTCGTTGTAATTGAACACAAGTAATATTAAAAAAATTAAGTCAATTCCTACTTTGAATGGATGAATAGAAAGTATTTTATTAACGATTGGAAATTTGAATAAGATATATATATAGGGAGAGAGTGAACTGATAGTAGGAATTGAAAAAAGAGCATGATTTGCCTGCATTGTTGTAACAATGTTTGGCTAAAAAACAGGTTTTCGACGCCAAACTTTGCTTTAACAGTTTCTTTGCTTTAACAGTTACAACAATAGAGACAAATTTAGGATGGCGTTAAAAACAGGTAATAAATTTAGAAAACTAGAATTAATATTAATTAGAATTAGAATTAGTATTTAAAAATACTGTATTAACATCAAGTGCCATCCACTATAAGTTTTAAAAAAATTATTTGAACTTGATTGGATGAACATAAAGTATTTTTATTAACAATTGAAGATTTGAAAAAGATAAATATATAAACAAATATATAGCGAGAGTGACCTAATAGTAGGAATTAAAAAAACAATTTAAAATTACCGATTAAATATGAGATTTATAATGGTGTTCATGGACTAATGTTTTATAAAATTTTAATAATTCTAAAAATAAAAAAGCTATGTGCTTGTACTTATTAAGACCTATGTAATTTAAATATAGCAAATACTAAAACAATTTTACTGTGCCTACAAAAATAATGCAATGGAAATTTAACTTATTTTATCGATTTATAATAATAGACATTCATTACAGTAAATAAAATTTATGCTTGAAATTTTACAAAAATTATTTTCAACCGCTAAAAATTCCTATGAATCAGCGTTTCTCAAACTGTGGGGCGCGCCTCCCTTGGGGGGCGTGACAACTCTACGAGGGGGGCACTTATTATTAACACTTATCTTGATAATTTGTATGGTTTATAATTAATCCTTTAACCGCCGATTAGAAGTTTTGCAATTCGTTTTCCAATGCCAACCGTTTTCCAAGTAGGCTCACGTATGTGATGTATTGGGTTGGCGGCCAAATAATCTTTAATAAGTAAGACCTTCGCAAATATTGTCCAGGTCCTTTTGCTGCATTCCAGAGCCTTCGATTTAATTTTATGGATAGCATTGCACAGAAAATATCGTACTTCAGAAATACGTATATATACGTCCGGGGAAATTAACGTTTTGACTGAGCGAGACGCTTATATACGCTAGTGGCCCTTAAGGTATCCGACTACTTGCGACAACTTTTTTTTGAAAAAATGGAGATATGGAGATTTTTTTGTGATTTTTAAATGTATTTAGTATATTTTAAGAAAAAAATTCTAAAATTGAAAATAAAAAAGTATTTATCACTATTAAAATGTGAAAAACTGGTAAAAATGTACAAAAAATTACACAAACGGGGCCCACTCTATACAAAAATTTTATGAACAAATTATCAACGTTTCGGTTTTAATGTATTATTTTGTTATTCATGTTTGAAATGACTTTCAGGATAAGATATATTTTAATTTTTACAAAGACTAATGCACTTTATCTTAGTGACTACAGAAAAATGCTTAAAAAAACAGTGATTATATTCACATAAAGTACTGTACATTTTAAAATAAAACAGTGATTGATAAATCTGAAGATTAAAACACTTTTACTGTTATACAGAATATACACAAAAAATTTCAGCAAATTATTTTAAAAACTTTTGAGCAATCGCTGTCCCCGTTTGTGTTTTTCAAAAAAAAAAAAACACATTTCGAGTAAAACGCATTTTAAAGTTTGACATCTTGTGTAAAGTTATTGCATCTGTTTTTACTAAAATATTTGTAGTTTTTGTTCTAATGATTGGAAAATAAAAAACTTGGTATTTTTATGAAGCTAATAAAATGTCCTATAAAATAAAATCAGAAAAAAATTTGTGAATTTTTGAAAAAAAATCATGATTTTAGGGTAGTCGGATACCTTAAGAGGTTAAAGTCGTATCGTAGTTTTTGTATCAAGTATAGTATTATTGTATTCAATACATTTTTATTGTATGAGGGGGGTGTGATGAAAATTATGATTAAAGATTGGATCGCGAATATTGAAACTTTGAGAAGCACTGCTATAAATAAATATTTTTATTAGAAGCACATAATTCGTAATTGCAATCATTATAAAAAAATGTAAAAGGGAAGCATAAAAACTGATGTTTTTTCTCATTTTAATACATTAAAAAATCAGCCAAAAAATAAATAAAAGCTCATTTGTAAATAACACATCATAAAAATATACAATAGTCGTACTTACCGGATCAAAAGTTGTTAAAACTTTGCAACTTGAAGAATTAGAAATAGTAGACATTTTTTTTAAATTTATGCTCCAAAATCTTGTTAGCTGATATTTCAAAATTTCTTTTGAAGTTTTTATTAAACGGAATCTATTAACTCTTCATATTATGCCAGACGTTATCACACAAGAAAAGAAGAGATTAAAAAAATCCTTTTTCTCCTCGCGAATAACTTTAAGCGTGGTTTTATACACAGTCAATTTCTATTTTCATTCCATTCTTCAGCTGTATTACCAATAAAACAACACACAGAATAAAAGATTCAGTAACGAAGTCTTTGTTGGCTATTTCATACTCTTCGGAAAACTCAACAAAGTGTAGCTTTAATAATTTAAGAGCAATAAAATAAAATTCGACGCAACAGCAAACATCAGTTTCCTTTTTAGAAAAATCAATATGGTCCAAAACTTTAAAATTTAAAACTAATAGCTAAATGTATGAAATTACATTTAACACTAAATTAAACAATAAGTTATATTTGCCTCAAAAACTCTAGCTCAAGCTCCTCAATCGCACAGTCGACTTGAAACACGCACAATCAATTTGATTAAAAGACACCTGCAAACATGACACTCCGACTACTGCTGTCATAAAAATGACGATAAATACGTAATATTTCCTCCAAACATTTTTTTTTCAGAGCTGTTAGTAGTATGTGTATTTTTTAGTGTTTGATCCAGAGAAGTTACAAAAGGAGACCAGTGTAGTAAGCTATAACGATTTATTAAGTCTGACAAAACTGATTGGTCTATTTGATGACAAAAGTATTTTCTAAATGTATTTGTTCATTATTTTCTAAAAATAAGATAACTTAAGAGATAAAATGGTATACTTGATGTTTACTGTTTTATGATGAGAAATGAAGTACTGATCATTATAGTCATGTATTGATCTTTCGCTATTTATCAAACTTATTTATCTGTATTGCATTACATTTTAGCTACAATAATATGATTCGCATTTCAGAACATGACATTAAAGATGGTTACTTAGATGAGTTGATAAAAAGTTGGGTATTTTTTAATTATTTTGTTTACTAACTAGTACTTCAACAATGAGATATTTAAGAAAGCATGTTTTTCGAAAAAAAGATATTTCTACTTCTGACAATAAATATCAAAAGAAATTGTGCTCTTGTGTATCAATCAAACATAATGACACAGAAAATACTGAAATATGAAGTACAAAAGAACAGGATAGAATTAAATGTTTTGAATGAAAACTTTGAGATAAAACTTTATCAAAGGAAAACTTTGTGTTTACTATAGCATGGTTCGTGCATAAAAATAAATTAAATATTTAACAACTTTTTATATTCACACAAAGAGGTTCTGTAACTATTTATAAGAAATTGTATTTTAAACCCTACTTATGTCTTCAGCAGTATATATTTAAGGAAATAATACTTTATATTATCTATAATCTATATCTGTATATATGTATATTTCAAAATATCACAGCACACGTACTAAATTCAGAAAAGAAATATATATTCTGATAATATACACTGACGGAAAAAAATCTCAACACCGAGGAAAAATTATTGTAGAGAAATGAAATTTGGACACTGCGCGCAGTTGTCTAGTTAACATGTTTAATTGATTAAATTTTCAAGATCACAGGTTAATTTAAGCTCAAGAAAATGCATTTCAAATGAGAAATGCTGTTACATTAAAAGCTGGTTTAACCTCTAGAATTTTGAATGTAAACTTGCAGGCGTGCATGCATTGTGTCATACAGGTGCCGAATATCACTTTGCGGTATGGAGTTCCATGATTTTTGTAGTGTCAATACTGGGACGGTCAGTGCTGGCGGGGAATGATACTGGAGTTGTCATTCAATTCTCTCTCATATGTGCTCATTTGGAGGCAGACATGGTGATATTGCAGGCCAAGGTAACATGTCAAAACTCTTTAGAGCACATTGCGTTACAACAGCGGTTTGAGGGCGAACGTTGTCCTGTTGGAAAACTCTCATAATTCATGAATGCTGTTCATGAATGGCAATACTATAGGGTGAATTAACAGACTGTCGTATAAATTTGCAATCAGTGTGTTTGAGATAACCGTGAGAGTTCTCCTGCTATCATAGGAAATTGCTCCCCAGGTGGTCTAGGCCACAGACAGTTTGGTTGCAGATATTCCCCTGGTCTGCTTCTGACTAATACACGGCCGTCACAGGCACCCAGACAGAACCTGCTTTCAACAGAAAAAAACACAACAGATATCCACTCCATCCTCCAATGAGCTCTGGCTTGACACAACTGGAGCAATGAAATACACACTACAGGGCGCTTGGCTCTGAGCTGTCCTCGAAGTGACCAATTTCTAACAGTTCGTTGCTTCACTGTGGTACCAACTGCAGCTCGAATTTCTGCAACAGACGCAGTATGATGCACCACAGCCGTACACCGAATACAGCTTTAGTGTCACGTGCCCTCCCGGAGTTCGATCTTCTTGAGGCAGTACCATTCTTTGACCACTGCTCCCAACAATCATGCACAGTGAGTACATTCCGTCCAAGTCCTTCTACAATATCGGGGAAAGAAAATCCACCTTCTCGTAGCCCTATTACACGACCTTATTCAAACTCAGTGAGCAGTTGATAATGGGTTCTTCGTCTTCTTAAGGCATTCTTGGCTAACATCAACGCAATACGTCAAATTTCCTAGTTTAAAATTGCTCACCAACTTTACAGCATGCTTTTAAAGCAACCCTGATTTGAAAGTTAAGAATGGTGCTACTAGCGCCTCTTAGGCAACAGAATTTGAATCAATGTCACCTTTCAAATTAATAAACACGACATCCAATTTTCGTTTATCTAACACGCCTATTTTGGCGTTGGAATTTTTTTCCCGTCAGTGTATATGACTTTTAACACATTTCGTTCACTTAAAACGTATAAGCTTAAGTTATTTGTGTTAAATACATTATATTGTATGCACTAGATCATGATATTGGCAGAATGGAAGTAATTGATATATTATATTTTAAAGCAAAATAAAAGAAACATGCAAAAAATTCTTCAATTTACTGAAAGTCTCTGTTTTGATGCTTACATAATTTATGTAAATTTTATTAATGAAAAAAGAAATACATAATTAAAATTTAAGGGTTCATCTTAAGTTTTTACATATTTCTGACATTGTAAGATAAGTATAAAGAATAAACAAGCATTTCATTAAAATTTGTAAAAGTTATTGGTTAAAATCAGAGACATTAATTCAAACATCATCAAACTGCTCCAATGTTTAATTGTTTTTTAGGTGTACTCGTATAACAACAAAACGTATATATACAAAAACATTTTTCTGTTTTTGTATAACTACAAGCATTAAACAAAATAACTATTGTTCAGGCGCTTGAGCAATTGATATAAAATTCCTTTTTTTCAGACTCTCTTTGTTAAGCGAATAAATTCACACTCTTTACTTTTTTATTAAGACTGGAAGGCAGTCTCAATAAATCTTAAGGTTAGAATACAAAAGAAACTGTTATGATTGATGTATAAATCGATATGAAAAATTGACTTCAAAACCATTGTGAACCATGAAGTTGGCCACTAAAACTGATAGATGATATTTTGAAGAAAAAAAGAAAAGAATAATAAATGTTTCACTTTAAACTTTTAACCATAGTAAAAAGGTTAAATTATGGTCTCGTCAAAATATATTTCTGGCTGAAACAAACGGAACAAAACATATTATTCGATTAACAAGAAAGTCAATATTTCTCAGCAAACATATTTGCAAGTTCTAGCTTATATATACATACAGCAATCACCTTTTATAACGAATTACAAAAAATGGTTTTTGCCATTATAACCATAAGCATTGCAGAGTATGTGTTTTTATAATCCGTATTTACACCGTATAATATAATACCTAAAGGGATTACTAAAGTAAAAAAAAAAAAGAGATGTTCTAACTCATATACACAAAGTTATTTTAAGAAACGTATCTGTTTCTTAGCTCACGTATTCTCCGAACTACTTTTAAATGATATTTTCAAACAGCAATCGATACCAATAACACAAACTTTATAAGATGTAGCTGTTTACCTTAAAACCTGGCCTACAACGCACACTTTGAACGATCACAAAAAATAAGATCGAAATTTAAAGGTGCATGTTATACGCCGGGTATAAAAATGAAAGCTTTAAAAATAATAAAAAAAAGATGAACATAAAAAAACATATCTTCTTCAAATCTACACATGTGTCGAACTTCTATATATATCGGAATACTGTTTATTTAAAAGAAATGACATTCCTTATGAACCTAAAGTGTTGTAGTTCTAGAAGAATGCTATTTTTTTTTAAAAGTTTGGAATAATACCTCAAACAAATGACTTCAAACCAAAAAACATTTAGCGCGTAATTTCAGATTTCTTCGTAAAAAAGGGGGTGGGCGTTAAACGGTGAATATACCTAAGAATTAAAAATTGCAGCTTGAAAGTACAGGTGCGTGTTATACGCCGGATATAAAAATGATAGCTTTAAAAATATAGAGAAGATGAGAGAATATTAAAAAAATTAGATTTTTATATGTATGTAAACACTATTTATTTAAAGGAAATGCCATACTTTACGAACTTCCATTATTGATTAAAATGAAAAGTTCGTCTTATTCGTCTTCCGCTATATTTTCAGGCACATTATTGAATTCTGTTTCAACTTCACCATCACTGTTTCTCTGATCCATAGACAAATAATCATCTTCCATTCCATCTAGACGGCCGCGGTAGCCGAGTGGTATAGGCATCGGATCGTGGCTGGCTTTGTCACGAGTTCGATCCCAGTACCACTAAAGACCCGCCGTGTAGGGCAGCGATGCACACTAAATCTGTCGAGAGCTGAAACGTCCTCCCGTTGGTGTGGTGTGGTAGTTAGGAGAGGGGGTGCCAGCTCAGGTGTCGTCCACGTCACTTGACCATGGTTCAAAATTACGTGGTCCGTCGCCAAAAGCCCTCGTGCAGCTGAACAGTGCGACGTTAATCTTCACTCACTCACTCCATTCCATCTAGATTGTTAAACATACTACATTAAATGACTTTTGGGAATTATGTTAGATTTTATTTCTCATTTTATGCTTTTATTGTCTACTCATACACTGTTTCTAGACGCATTCGACCTCCTTTTATAAATGCTTTTTCATCTTCTAACATCTACATCAGGGGTCGGCAACCTGATAGCCTTGGTGTGTCAAACCAGTCTACCAATATGATGCAATGTGCCACACAGAAGTAAATATTTGAAACAATTCGATTACCACGCCAATACATACAGAAGTAAATATTTGAAACAATTCGATTACCACGCCAATACATGCAGAGTTAGGGAATAGAGGTCAAGATTGCAAAGTTAAAGTTTTATTAAATGTTAATTATGCATCAATTAAAAATATTTATTCACATAAAAATAAGCAATATTAAATACAACTATTCATTCAACAAAAATAAAAAATTTAAATTGTACATATATTATACATATTTCAAGAATATTTATTAAAATACGAAAAAACATGAATTATAAGTATTCCTCAATATAATGAAATAAAAAATTAAATTTTATTGCAAAACTTGTTCCTTCAAAACTACTTAATACTGCAATATCATGGATATAATTTGTGACCTTCTATTTGACACATGCTTCTGAATGTCCAGCTGTTAAACAACTTCTTTGTTGTCTCAAAGTATAATTCATATGAGAAAAAATTTGTTCACATATATGTATATGCAGAATCAAACGAAGAAAGCAGGTAAATCTTCATACATTTAAAGCGCAATGCAATGGCACACAAAAATTCAAAATAGCTACCAATTTTTCAAGATATATATATATATATATAGATCTTTTCATAATTCCATAAACTTTGCTTTCTATAACTGTGAAGATTTTGTTCACGACGCAGTAATGAGTGATGCTTCATTTTACAAGTATTACACAATCGTTTTGATTTGAATTGAATATTTAGAGCTAAGAATAGATGTTTTTTTTTTATTTAAGGCTATCTTCGGCTAATGTTAAAGAATAGTTGCTGAATTCGGAATATTTTTTCAAATATAAAAGTACTCGAACATTAATATTATATTCTGGTCTCTCTATCCTGTAGAGAATCACTTATTTATCATGTTACTCATTTTTTACCTAGTTGACACATTTTTTTTTTATAAAATGTGTTTTGCATTTTTTCCCCTATATTGTAATGCTAAATGAGCTATCCCTTCACATGTTAAAAGGAATAACTAATTATTTATGAAATATTTTGAAATTTTAAAAACATTATATTATAAGCAAATGTATGAGTTACAATGGCACATATTTTTATAAAAATTGAGGCATTTTTTCTGTCTGAAAATGTGCTTCGCGTCAAATTCACGCTATCGCTCATATGGCGAAAACAGCCTTAAGTCACCACACAAACTACTCACAAGAATAAATTTTATAGAAAAGAATTGAAAGTAAGAAGTAGTCTTTATGCGTGAGGTGTAGAGAAGAGAGGCGGAGAGATTTAATTTGAACTCATAACTTTGTAGAATACCACGCGCGGGTGCCGGAATTACGGTATTAATTTTATTTTTAATACTACATCCTTAAGCCATTTAAGGATTTGAATTAGCACTATAAACATATAAGAACACACACATTACAGAAAAAGAATGATAATATAGGATATTGAGGGAGGAAATAAACCAATAACAGGAAATTTGGGAAAAAAGATTGGGGTGCGTTATTTCACGATAATAATATATATATTCCGTTCTAATTAGATTCCTTACAACACTTTATTCTTTTGCAATTCTTTTAAAGATTTATCTTGAATGAATAGAAGCAAAAAACTCTTACGTTATGTAAGGAAAGAACATTTACATAAATTGCATAAAATGTATTTTTGGATTTTGTATAGAGAAAATTATTTTTTTTTCATAAGAATATAAACTGTTGTGAATGAAATGTTTTGAAATTTTGCTTAACAATCATTTCAAAATAAATGATGAAAATACTGTTGTTATCTTTGAGCATCGGATCCCAACAGCCATTTTTCGAAGAACTTTAGTTGATGGCATTTGACACAAACACTTAAATTTAGAACTCTACTGGGCCTTCAAGGAACCAGACATTGTCAAATATATAAAAATTCAAGGTAATAAATAGGCTGGCCACTTTATTAGAATGAACAAAAACGTTCAACATGTAAAACCTTTTTGGCCAAGCCCTCTGGAACAAGAACTAGGGGTTGACCCAACCCACCTCAGGTGAGTTGACAGCCTTGAAAGGGATTTCGCTATCCTAAAAGCAGTGGTCTTCAAACAGTGTTCTACGGAACACTTGGGTTTCACAATTTATACCCAAGGGTTTCAGGAGTCAAAATTATAAACAGAAAATGATAACTGTACATACAAAATGGATTCCCATTCTCTATGGAGTTTGTATGACCACTAGTATCTAATTTAATATTTAAACGAAAAATATTTCTCAAGGTACGTAGCAATAAAGACAAAATATAGAAAGAAGTTATATTCAGAATGTGAAATGCTACAGTGGATAGCTTATATAGAGTTAGACCTCGAGAGTTCGCGTAAAAAAAATTTAAGAACATATATATTCCAGTTACTAAATATAACGCACGGGTAGGTGACATCATTAATGAGTTCATTACATCAACGTTATATTAAAATTTTTAATAACAAGTGCAATACTTTTTGTTTGTCTTAATACAAAGTACCTATCAAATGTTGATCTATTTTAAGATGTATTTTTCTAAGTGTGTCTATGGAATGGGGTACCCTGAAAACATGTTTGAGTTCCAAGGATTCCACGAATCAAAATATTTTGAAGAACACTGCTAAGAGTGACGAATTGGAAGAACATGGTCAAATCAAGAAAGGCCTGGAGAAAAATTCTAAAGAAGACCAAAGCTCCCCGGGAGCTGTCGTGCCATGGAAGAAAAAGATTATTTTAGAATTTGATTCGAGATGCAAGCAACTTTTAAAAAAATAAAGTTAAAATAATATTATTTTCTACGGAGGAAAGATTCATTAAAGTTAATAATTAGCTATCTCCATTATTAATATCATTTAGCTTTCCAAGTCAGCTTTATTCTGTGCTGTAATCCCTTGAAATAATACATTTTATTGCTATATTAAACTACTTTCAATCAGAAATACAAATGCTGTATGTGAATTATATAGTTAGTATTGTGTAAAATATAATTGCCTTGTCTGTGGTGAAGGTTATTCATGATCAATGAATAAAAATTGGTCAAAATTGTTGGTTGAAAAAAAAATTGCTCAACATTTATGTACGTGTGATAATGCCTTTAAGAATTCAAAGAATTCCAAACCTAAATGGATAGTAATTTTAATTCATCAGTTAAACGCTTCCTTTAACAGCAAAAGTTTGAGATCATTAGCAGAACACTACATGAAAGAGCGTCTACAATTATAGAGTATGATATAATATGTAATGATGGTACAATTATGACTATACGCAAACTAATTCAAGTATTTAAAAAATAATATTCTTTCCAAAATGTAGAACCATTTGACGTCATTAAAGAATAAAATAAATTAACAAAACAATGCAAAGATAAAACGGTTTAAATTTCCCAATTTTATATAATTTAAATTACTAAGGTAAAAGTTAATTTCAAATCCTAAAACTATAATATGATTAACAGACGACTGATGCGAACTTTTTGAAAAGTTATTCATGGTTCACATTGGAAATAAACTATTCATTTAAAACAATGTCAATAGAGATTAGAATTATCGAAAAGTACTGATTGGAAGATTTCTTTTTTGCATATTTCACTTACCACAATGGATATTGCGATTAATATTTTGAAGTAATTGTTAAAATTTTACGTAATATATAATCATAGATAACAATTTAATCTTTTCCCAAAAATAAAATACTTAGTATAAATTTACATAGAAAAAATATTTGAAACTACCTTAGCTACAAAAAAATATTAAATAATATTGCATGATAATCAATCAGTTGCTTAAAATATTATTTAGGCTTACAAAATATCTAATTTAAAAACAATATAAGAATCACATTTGTCTTTCATCTTTGAATGTCTATTGATTCAATATAAAAACAATTATTTATATTGTATAAACTTTTATGTTTCCTATTATAGAAAAATATGATTATGTAAAAATCGAATTTTTATAAATTCTAATAGTTACCTAGCTTCGGACAAAACAAATTTACTACTGTAGTTAATTTTTTTTTAATCCAGGATGCTTTTTACAGTTTGATACAATTTTTCATAAAAAGAAAAATGCATACTTAAATAAGAATATTATATTAAAATCTGTCTTTAAGTGCTTTAAACGAATTGTTATTTTGAAGGAACAAGCAAAAAAAATGTAGCTAAAAACAAAACATAAACTGGTATAACGCGCTTTCAGACAAGAAAATAACACAACATTATTATAAATTTAGATTCTACTCTTCTTGTATGCAGACAACTATATTTTTAAGTTAAAAACAAATTCTTTAAAAAAATTTTGTTTCTTACTATGACACACGTAAGGTGTTAGAAATCCAAATAGTATAATAGTACAGAAGACTTAACGTAAAGCCCATGTTAGCAAAAATTGGATTTATTGGAAATTAAATGCGTACTATAATATAACCAGGGCTTCGAACCGTAATAATTTTTGACCCAATTTTGGTTCCGGTTCAAATAAAAAAAAATATTGTTTAAGCTCTGAATGAATAGTTTTATTTTATGTATATTATTGTCTTTTTTAAAACATCCATACTTCTAGTTCATTCAATTGAATTAAATCTGCCTTCTACAAGTAGTTTCGAGTGAAACTGAAAGAGAAAAGTTCTAGAAAAATTCAAAACAGGAAATCGAGAAGTAAGGTACATGCAGGGGAGGCTAGAGGGCCAGACAAACCGGATCCCTAACCGGGGCTGCGAATTCTAAGGGCGGCATTTGGATCGGATTTGAAATATATATATATATATATATATATATATATATATATATATATATAAACACTCATGGACAAAAAATTAGCACACCAAGAAATAATTTCTGGATCGTAACGAAACTTAGCATTAAGGTACATGTCGGAGGGATATGCAAATAATTAGAAATGCAGCGTGATTGCGCATTACGTATAGCCGGTAGAGGGTATTTAACGTCGTTCTCCGTGGAGTATAAAACAGGTAACCAAAGCTTGTTTGTGTGTGCTGAATCGTTTACAAAGTAAGAGCTGAGGTAGATATGCCATTACGCTGTTTTCGAAGACAATATGATCAGCTGCCGCAGTTTGAGAGGGGGAGAATCATCGGCATGATGGAAGCTGGGTGATCAGCTAGGCGAGTAACGTGTCAATTAAGCCGCTCTGATTGTGTTGTGAGGAGGTGTTGGGACCAGTGGATCCGAGATATGTCATTTACATGAAGACCAGACTCAGGACGCCCTAGACAATCCAGTCGTCGAGAAGACAGCCAAATCATAAGAAATGCACGCGTACATCCAACTGCTTCATCGGCCGCCATCCAAGCACAGGTAGCACCTTCATTAGAGGCCCCTGTGTCTTCACGAACCACACGAAGGCGCCGGTCTGAAGGATATTTGGGGTCGCGGCGTGCATTACGTGTGCTGCCCTTGACGCTCACTCATCGACGCCTCCGTTTGGAGTGGTGCCGCGCCCGAGGAAACTGGACTATAGCGGAATGGAACCAAGTCGTCTTTAGCGACGAATCCGGATTCAATCTCAGCAGTGGTGACAATCGTGATCGTGTGTGGAGACCTCGTGGTGAACGCCTCAATCCTGTCTTTGCCTTACAGTGACACACCGCTCCCACAGCTGGTGTGATGGTATGGGTGACATTGAGTACAATACACGGGCACTCCTAGTTTTGATCCGTGGCACCATGACAGCCCATTGGTATGTCCACGACATCCTGCAACTACATGTGTTGCCACTCATGCAACGGCTCCCAGGGGCCATTTTTTCAACAATACAATGCTCGGGCTCCCACGGCAAGGGTGTCATAAGACTGTCTCCACACTGTTACTACCCCTCCTTGGCCTGCCCGATCCCCAGATTTGTCTCCAATTGAGCATATCTGGTATAATTTGGGACGGCGAATTGGGCATCCCACGAGTTTAATTGAACTAGAGGCAAGGTTACAGAAAATATGGAACGAAATATCTCAAGATATCATACAGAACTTGTTGCCTCAATGCCCAATCATATCGCATCGTGCATTCGCGCTAGAGGGGGTTCAACAGGGTATTAAATCTACCGTTCTTTTGCCTTTTTCTCTGAGAGAGAGAAATAAGTTATTCTTTTTCTTTGATTTTCTAATCATTTACTTATATCAAAGTAATTATTATGTAAAATTTCGTTTCATTTTGACGACTCCTGTTTGGTGCGCTAATTTTTTATAATTCTATCCAAAAGGGGACAGAAGCAATAAGAGTTTTTTGTAGTCACAGGAGAGATGTTTTATTTTAGTCTTGAATGTAGTTTCTATAAGTTAAAATAAACGTCTATGATCTCCACCATCAGTAAATTCTTTATAGAAGTAATCGGCATGTTGAAATGAACGATTACCTTTACTCTTTACTCGTTTGAAATAATAGCAGGCAATTATGTCTTTAATTTCGAATTGTTTTGTATTTGACTTAGAATAATATATAAATATACTAGAGGACCCGACAGACGTTATCCTGTACACACATCTTAAATTCAAAATAAAAGATTTTTGATTATTCGATACTGCGATCGTAGCGCAGTCTGCCGGATCCAATGTAAAACATTCCAAGATCAACAATTTATAAATAAAAAATTAATTAAATAAACATTTCTAAACCGAATTGTAAATCTAAACCATTCTCGAGTCCACTGGAACAGACAAAAACTTTCATCAAAATCGGTCCAGCCGTTTAGGAGGAGTTCAGTTACATACACACGCACAGAAGAATTACATATATAAAAATTATTTGAAAAGATATTAATTAAAAACGCTAAAAAGCGTGAATCGTCTGCAATTTCGTCACAATAAAGACCGGGTTTGGCCAGTTTGGCTGAAAATCAATTTTCGACGCCAACTTACGTCTTTTTCAATTTTTACTATTAGCTCACGATCTCTATACATATTTTATTTGTTTCTTTATTTACTTATTTATCTTGGTGGAATTTTCAATCGTTAATAAAATGCATTTTAAAGCGCTCAATTGAGCTGAAATGTAATGTACATGATTATTTTGGATGACAATACAATAATTTAATTATAATTAATAAAAATTAATTGATTAAAACTAATTATTTAAAAAATTAAAAATACAGCCACGTTGGCGACTTAACGACCCTTTTGGCGACTTATGTCAAAATTTAAAAAGGTTTTTTTTCTCACGTATTAAAGCATTCAGTTGGAAGGAAATTTTATATACACGATTGTTTTGGATGATAATACGATAATTTAATGATAATTAATAAAAATTAATTACCACTTAATGTTGTGCTTCTGTCATATGAATATAAATATTTATATTAATTGCAACTACTTAATAAAAAGTAGCTAAAATAAATTTTTGCTTGGTTGATCTAAATAGGAATCGATTTAAATTTTTTTTATATTACTTGTGTGTTAATAACAATAGCGTTGTTACAACAATGCAGGTGAATGTTGAGTTGTATTTTTTGAATGTTTTTAATTAATAGCTTTTTAACTAATTGCGATATCGGACCGAATTGTGAATCTAAACCATTCTGGAATTTACTTGAACCCACACAAAAAAATTTCATCGAAATCGGTCCAGCCGTTTAGGAGGAGTTTAGTGACAAACACACGCACAGAAGATTTTTATATATAAAGATATATATATATTGTTATGCTACCTTTTTGTTTGTAAGAATTATTCTAGTTTTATAGGTGTGTATCTATGTGAACAATTTATCTTTTTTAATTATAATGCTTTGTTTTGAACAGAGGGGAGGGGGCATTTTCTATTTTTGTCCGGAGCTTCAAAACTGTTCGAGCCGGCCCTGGTACATGTAATGATAATAATTATATGGTTGACTTTAAGCTAGAATATAATGATTATAGTAGGTTATAGTAACAAAATGAGTGAATAAAAGAACAATAAATCTTTAATTGCAATAAAAGAACGATGTATTATTCGATTGACATGAATTTTTTTTTATTCCAAAGATAATCTTGTGGCATTACATTTTAAATATGATTTCTGGCATAGGACTGCCACGGCTGGCTTGGATGTAGTCCAATCTGGACGTCCAATTTTCGATGACTTTTTCCAACATTTGTGGCCGTATATCGGCAATAACACGGCGAATGTTGTCCTCCAAATGGTCAAGCGTTTTTGGCTTATCCGCATAGACCAATGACTTTACATAGTCCCACAGAAAATAGTCTAGCGGTGTTAAATCACAAGATCTTGGAGGCCAATTCACAGGTCCAAAACGTGAAATTAGGCGGTCACTAAAACGTGTCTTTCAATAATTTGATTGTGGCACGAGCTGTGTGACATGTTGCGCCGTCTTGTTGGAACCACAGCTCCTGGACATCATAATTATTCAATTCAGGAATGAAAAAGTTAGTAATCATGGCTCTATACCGATCACCATTGACTGTAACGTTGTGGCCTTCATCGTTTTTGAAGAAGTACGGACCAATGATTCCACGAGCCCATAAAGCGCACCAAACAGTCAGTTTTTCTGGATGTAACGGTGTTTCGACATACACTTGTGGATTAGCTTCACTCCAAATGCGGCAGTTTTGTTTGTTGACGTAGCCATTCAACCAGAAGTGCGCTTCATCGCTAAACAAAATTCGCTTATGAAAATCGGGAACAACGGCAATCTCGTTTTGGGCCTATTCGACGAATCTACGCCTTGCTTGATGATCGTTTTGATGAATTGCCATACCAAACTGAGAATAAATGACTTGACAGCTGTTAAATCGGTCGTCATCTTGGAAAGTAATCCCAATTTAAACTTCTATACCTGGAACAAAAACACTCTTTATATCGAACCGAAATAAACCGATATTTTTTTTCGGTTCAGTTTCGGTTTTCGTTCCGAGCAAAATAACGATTTTTTTTCCCGTTCTTCGGTTTTCAACTCAACCCTGAATAAAACCCATTCTTTCTGTCAACCAGGGTAGTCAAAATATAATATTAACATTTAAGATTTTTTTAATTTAAAAATATTTTCTGAGATAAGGTTCCAATAGAGTGAGTCAACTTCAAGCAACGACTCGTATAATCATGCGCAGCTTAAAAACATTATTAATAATATACAAAAACTTATATCATAAGCAATACAAAAATAAGATTATGCAATAAGAAAATTTCACCAATGAAAAGAAACCTTATTTTATAAACAAAATCTATTATATTCATCTCTTTACCCTGGATTCATTTTAAAATAAACTGCAGAACATCAAACCAAAAATATTTAAGTGGTACATATCTGATCAAAATTTCTATTTTCCATTCCTACTATTAGGTTACACTCTCTCTCTATATATATACATATATATATATATATATATATATATATATATATATATATATATATATATATATATGTGTGTGTGTGTGTGTGTGTGTGTGTGTGTGTGTGTGTGTGTGTGTGTGTGTGTGTGTGTGTGTGTGTGTGTGTGTGTGTGTGTGTGTGTGTGTGTGTGTGTGTGTGTGTGTGTGTGTTTCTTGTTCAAATTTTCATTCGATCATAAAATACTTTTCATTTATCCATTCAAGTTCAAACACATTTTTTAAACTTGTAGTGGGTGACACTTGATGATAATACAGTTTTTTCAAATATTAATTCATTAATTAAATTAAAAAATGAATAAATAGTAACAAACAGAAATAATAGTCCAAAACCATATATAAAAAGAAAACTCGTTCGTATTGCTCCTGTAATGCAATGGATAACGCGCTGGACATCTAATTCAAAGGTCTTGGGCTCGAATCTTTCCTGGGATGGTCAAATTTCTGAGATTTATGAAAGAATAAATAGTAACAAAAACAAAAATAATAGTTCAACACCATATATAGAAAGGGAAATCGCGCTTTCTAATTTGCCACTTAATATTGTGATTCTGTCATATGTATATACATATTTATATTTAATTATTTAATAAAAAGTAACTAAAATAAAAATTTTCTTTGTTGATCTAAGAAGGAATTGACTTAATTTTTTTATATTACTTGTTATATAATTTTATCTTAAGATATTTTAATCACATTCGTTCAATGGGAAATCAGTTTTTGCATAACACAAAGATTCAAATGCCACACAATACAAACATCTTATGTATAGGAAATCATTTTACCTGAGAAGAAACGGTGCCACTGACAGACTCCATCGATCCAAAATATTTGATGCTCTCTCCACAGACTATGCTCGACTCTTCACAATCTCTTTTGTTGAATCTTGCCGATGTCACTGCATGGAAATGATGCAATAAAACACATCGTCACGCGAATGTAAATATAGAATTATCCATCCACATTTTATCACGAGCCCTCCGTTGGGAAGATAATTTATGTAACTTTTATTTCATTTTTTACAACTCAACTGTTTTTCATAAAAAAAAGAATAAATCTTTTTGGGCACAAAAAAATACTTTTTTTAAACAATGGGAGTTAAATTGATAATGTCGGTTTCATGTTATCGTGGAGAAGACAAAAGAGAAATAGATAAAAAGTTTAATATAAAAACAAAGAAATTTTTTGATTTATTTCATTTTCGATATTGAACTCATTTAATATTAATGTAGGGGGAATGGTTTTCAGATTAAGCTCGGTTATCAATTAGGAAAACAAAGAAATATACGATATGAGAGATTGAGTTAAATAATTGCACAAATTGTATCGGTATATTTTAAACAATGCCCACGGACTTTATAGTTTTATTTAAACCTCTATTTGAAAAAAAAAGTTCGAATTTATTTTTCCTTTTGAATCTCTATTTTCTACAAAAGTTGGATTACTCTATAAATAAGTAAAAAGGCAGAAAAAGAAAACGCACACATGTTGACTCAAAAAAAAAAACATCTTCTATTAGCTCAATTTTTCAAGTTTGGTGAAATTTTGCTACATTTTGTCATTATTTTATAATTTTTTTTACTTACCAATGTCGTATTACTATTTTTCTAAATGTAAAATTTGTATGTTCTGAAAGTCAACTTTTTCCCCAAAAAAAGTCCACCGATCCTAGCTGTACTTTTTTTGCAAGACCATAAACGCAACTCAATATAAGGCATTTGATTTTTCCGCAATGACAATTAAATTTAATAAACAAAATTAACAATTAAATTAACAAAAATTAAATTAACAATAATAAGTATACTTGGAATCCTTATTGAACGTTTATCTTTTATATTTAAACACAATTCGCCGTAATTTTAAAATAAGAGGTATAATATCGGAATTTGGGGAATTCTTCTTGAGTACTTAATATTTTTTAAGACGTAAATTATTTCATCTGATCATCTCATGGTTTAATTTTAGAATTACAAATACACTACCAAAAACTCATACCATAATTATTTTTAATTCGAAACTAAATCAAACTAATATTCAATTCTATTCTACAAACACAGAAATAGACAAATGTAAACACAGCATGCGCGTGATTTATTTTTTAAAAAATGCTTCCATAGTTTCATAAAAAAAATTGCATTTGAAAATGTTAAATTAGAAGTAGTTTAGAAACTGATAAAAAAAATAATTTTGTTTTCTCTCAAATTTTGTGAAATATTATATTTAATTAATTAAGCTTTAAAAATCATTTCATTATTCATAGTTTTAACACCACAGAAAAAAAATTGAAAAATAATGATTTCCCATAGCAATCTAGTAATATATACATGTACTTTTTTTTAAGTGCTGCATAAAAAACACTCACCTTTTCTTAGAAGAAAATATTTTATAGGTCCAGCATTAAGGAACATAGTTGAGAGCATGCAGTTTTCATAATCTTAAAATAGTTCAATTTTACAAAAAAACATTTAAATAACAAAAGCATAAAGAAATTCTATTTTTAAAATTAAGGCTTTTTTTTAAAAAAAAATCATACACAATGCAGACTTGAGATCAATCCAAACAATAGATTAAAAATTTTTTTAAATTAAGCTTTCTTTTTAAAACTACATACAAGCCTTGGAAATACAATATTTTTTGTACGAAGTTACTTCTGGTTTTAAGGAAATCTACCAGTTTTAAAAATAAACAATTTTCTTTAATGAAAATTTTTTTCATAATAATAATAATAATTTGTCTCTATATAGCTAGGACTTCTACACTGGTGCTGAACTAGGATTTTGAAAAATTCACATTATTTTTAGTTACAACAGCGTTCCTCAAACTGTGGGAAGCGTCCCCCTAGAGGGACGTGCCATCCCTATGTGGGGGGGGAGCGAGAGTATTGAAAAGTGAAGAACTAAGATAAGTATCAATTTACTAAAAGGAACCAAAACAAAACACATTCTGCCATAATAAAAGTTAAATACATATTTACACTAATATAATATACTTATAAATGTACCAGTGCTGCACAATGTTTTTGATAATTAACTTACCAATACTAAATTAAAAAAACAAGTTTAATAATTGCTAATGCCACCCCCACGGGTTTGTGACATACAAAATTATATTCAAAATTTAATACTTATCTTGATAATTTTTATGATTTATAATTAAAGTCGTATTTTAGCTTTAGCTTCAAAGTTTACTTTTCACCGCATTCAATACATTGTTATTGTATGGGGGTGAAAAAATGGTGGGGTTATTGTATGGGGGTATATTCAAAGTTTGAGAAACACTGAGTTATACAATCAATTGAAATAATAGCAGGTGTATTTTGTTAAAATTTATCCACTCTTGTATTAAAAAAATATGAATATATATATATATATAAAATATAAATATGTATTATTTATCAAAAATAAAGAAATAATATTTATAAAAATAAGAATATAACAAGAAATAACGTAGTAAAAATATGAAAGCTGAACATGAAGAACAAAATTATAGAGAAATAAAAGAACTACAAAAAAGAAGAACCTAGCGAGTCAGAGAGCAATTTCGGACTTAGGACCGAATAAGTGGGGTTAAACTAGTTTGAAGGCGCCAACCTTCCCCCTTTGCAACTCGGTAGGAAAACCAAATAAAATAAAATAAACAAAACTTCAGAGTTTGGATAACTCAGAGAGTATGAAAAAACCACTCATTACTATTATGTAACAAACTCTCCCAAACTCTTAATGCAGAAAAATCACAAAATAATTATGTAAGAAAAGTAGAAAAATACTAGAACAATTACATAAGAAAAGTATCTTTCAAAAAATAATTTAACAAAATTTCTTTACTCACAAAGCTTTTACGAAGAGAAACAAGCATCTTGCCATTAATGAAAGTCAATTATTCACCAAGTTAAAAAATTCGAAAAAACATATATATATATATATATATATATATATATATATATATATATATATATATATATATATATATATATATATATATATATAAGTCCTCATCTAAATTATATATTTCAAAAATCTTAGTTCAACCCCGGTATAGGAGTCCTATTTATATAGAGACAAAGCATTATTAATGAGAAGACTTTTTATTCAAAAGAAGAATGTTTTGAAATATGTCATTCTTCTTTTTTGCTAAAAAATCGTATTTAAATAATTTTGTCTTGTAATAATATTCTTTAGCTACTTTTATATGTGTATTCTAATTCAACTGACACTAAACATCAAAAAAAAAATTACCCATTTATATGCTTTTCAAAATTACGGTTCTGAACGCAATCTCATCTCTTCGAGTACTGAATGTAGTCACCACCCTTATGAATTCAATTTATTTAATATATTAGCTTATGATATTAATAAATAGTAAGCTATTTCGATGTTTGATAGTTTCTCTCAACCACATTATCATTGTCTTACTAAATTCTCACAAACTATTTTCACCATTTTTTTTCACTTAATAATAAGTTTATTAAGTTTGCAATGAATCAAAATTTTAGTTATATTAATATTCTAAAAAGTTACATTTTCGCACGCAATTGAAACTTTGAATTTTTCTAAGAGTTTTGATGATATTTTTTTTATTTTAGCTAAGATACAATAGTACCTTAAAATGACTCTCTTTTTTGCATTTTCCTATGACTTATATATTTGGAAAGCTTGCTCCAAAATTTTAGGTCTGAAAATCAATTAGTTTTTAAGATATTTGAACTTTTCTGAGTCTAGATTTTAATTTCGGTTTCATTTTAAAGCATTTCTTCATTTCTAAATTGAATTAATTAAAAATGTTTTTAAGCACAACCCAGTTTTTCAGTGTGAAATGGCTATTAGCTTCAATTACTAAAATCATTTCTGCTTGCTTATGTTTCGAGTATTTTAAGTTCTGTCATAGTTACTTAATTAAGACTGATTTCAAGACCAATATTTATTTTCCTCCATAATCGATACAACGTAGAAGCTTTTTACTTTGTTTTCTTTAATTTTTCCTGTTGAGAAAATTTCACGGCATAAACGTGCTCAGATTGCTATGAGAAACACTATTTGGCAGAGAAGGAATTCGACTGAAAATGATAAATCTAAAAATCTAGCCTTCAGCTGATACTATGAGACTTCAGGATACAAAGAAAGAAGTGAATATTTCAATTATGTACTAAATTACATTATAATAAATATATTGTAATGCTACATTACAGTATTTTAAGGTCACGTAACAAAAACTTAAAGTCGCTCAAGTGACCTTATATAAAACTCAGAAAAAATTAAATATTATTGACAAACTTGGTGATTTCTAGCTTAAGTTTTTATCATTATTATTTTGCTTATAAATGTTTTGTGCATAAAACTTTAGTGAAAATATTAGGTTAAGATAAAGTTGAATAAATTATCTTCGTAACAAATGCTATCAACATTAAGCAAAAGTATATTTTGAATTTAAAAGTAATATTTGCAGTCATAATTAATTAAAGTAGTGTCTAGATGTAGTTTTTTAAGTTGGAAATAGACAGATTAACGTTATAAGTTTTACAGGCATTATAAGTTTTTGTTTTATACCTTGACAAACTTTAAATGCGTTTCTCTCAGACATTTAATTTTGAAGGTATAAATGTTTTCTATAATCCCTAAGGCTTTTTTTCCGTTCAGGATAGAACCTTAAAATATTTTTATATATGCTTCTAAACGCCTGTTCTATAATAGTTATTAGGGATTTAGAGCTGAAATCTCTAGTTACTTTTTTAGAAAAAAATGCTTAAGTTACTATTTAAAAAAAATTTCGTGTTTTTTCCAGGTTTATCTATAAAAATAATTATTAAAATCACCAAGGCAACAGATTTTCACACACACACACAAATACATACTAACTTTTGTTTCCAATAATCTAAGAAACATAAATCCCTTAAAATGACAAAAGAAATTTAAAAATTAAACATTTTTTAAAAGTTTAAAAACGATTTCAAAAATTCTTAATTTATTAAAATTGTAAAATAATGGCTGGTCAGGCTGACGTTTTATTTTCAAAATCAACTTTATATCATAATCTGAATTTAAAACATAAATTACTTTCACTTTTACTGTCTCCAAAAATGTTTTTTTGAAAAAGGGTACTTGGTAATCTTTAACTTGAGAACTCTACTCTCTCTCTCTCTCTCTCTCTCTCTCTCTCTCTCTAAGATAGAAAAGTATGACAAAGTTAAGGCCATAGGTCTGCAGCAAATAGAATATTAAAAACAAAGAAGTAAATATATGGAGGAAATACAAGGGGCAAAAAAACTAAAAACAAAGCGAGGTTTGAAAATGTTTAAAGTCTCAATTGGTGTTATTCTAATATCACAACCAATGGAATGGATAGTCTAACAATACAACTGGTGAAATTGATATTACCGCTATAGAGAGAGCTTAACTTGACACATAATTAATATTCTACCTACATCTAGAAATATCAAATATTAGACTACAAAAGAAAAACTGTGCAATTGTTTCCTTAACGTATTTGCATAATCTATTTCGAAAAATATAGGCTATTTGGGAAAAGTTTAATCAATATAAAATGGGATAAAGTCACATAACATATAAATCAGTTTATCTTATTTCATGAAAAATATCTGAATTTAGCCAGAGTAACGGTATAAAAATTTACACGAAAAATTTATATAATATACCTTTCAATAACATTTACTTAAAGTTGTATAAATGTGCGTTGTAAGCATTTATAAATGCACTCGTGTTAGCAAAACAAAATAAAAATAAAATTCATACTTCATTTCTTTTTTTAATTTTTGTTATTGTACACGAATGAAAACAAATTAAATGTGCAAAACAATTATTATTTTATTTTAAAACTATCTTTTTCTAAAGGTAAAGAATAAGATTCAAGCTCAACTTTTCAAATAAAAGTGAGATCCATTATTAAGTTACCTCTCTCAATGCTAATGAGAACATCGTGCTTTAATGTATTACAAATTTTTCTTTTAAGCAATCCGTTTTTTTTTTCTGCATTCAGATTTTATTTTATATATTTACAGACAGATATACTTTCATATATTAAATTAAACAACGCGACTATTAATTTCATACTTTTAAACTTTAAAAGCCCAATATGATAAACGATCATCAGGACTTTTAATGATACTGAAGCAATTTTTAGGAATACAATAACAGTTCTTGTAAGAGAAATGCATTAATATTCTTGTAAAAGGAAGTTGAGCAAAAAAAAAAAAATTAAAAGCAAAATAAATAAACATTTATTTTCTTACCTATTCATCCTTATGTGTATACGGTCTTTAAAAGCGGTCTTTTAGGAAGAGCAGCATACTTTCATCTTTGTCATTTAAACCAAATATAAATTATTTGACTAGTTAAATGTGTGTAATAATCACATAATCTAAAACATTTTGTACTTCTTCCAGAAGAGCGTGTTCAGCATAATCTAACATAAAATGAGCAAGTAAAATCATGTGCTCGGAAAATACAGGTCAAGTAATGCTAACTCCAAGGACAAGACATCTACTTATTTTTTTTTATTGAAACGGGAATTGACTTTCTTTTCTGAAACTGATTAAAAGTTGAAGGCAAAAATTGTATTCGGAACTCTTTGTATGTCTAATTTTTGTTTTCTTTTTTTTTTAATTTTGTATTTATTTTACTGTCCCAGATACAGTCATAAGAAAGAAAGTTTAAAGATTGATTTTGCACATAATATACACTTAGTAAGGAATTAATGAAGAGATTTAAGATATATTTTCTCAGAGAGATATTTCTTTTACTTTTCCATATCATACAGTTGCCATACTAAGGCATATTACACTCTACAACTTAACTCTAACATTGCTACCATTTTGGACTAAAGTATAGACATAGACAGATATCAATACTTTCATAACTTCTCTGTATAATATCAAAAATACTTACTTAAGGTATCTGACGACGTTCGGAACCGTGGTTTTAAAAAAGCGCATAAATGGATAATTTTCATGATATTTAGTGTCACTTAGATTAGAATACATGTATAAAATTGTTTTAAGAACATTGTTACAAAAAATTATTTAAATACAATATATTTTGGAAAAAATTAACTTAAAACAATCTTTTTTTTAAATGTTCTCCTTTTATAAAAAATGCTTCTATAATAATAAAAAATATTTTGCTTACATAAAATAAAGACTTCTCCAGAGAGTCTGAACTAGAATTTTTGAAAAATTCATATTATATATTTTTAGAGTTATACCACCAATTGAAACAATTATAGGCGTTTTTTTCTTAAAATTTCTCTCCTCTGTTGTAGTAAAATATGGATAAATCCACTTCTAGGTTATATGTTTCAAAAGTTCTAGTTCAGCTTCTATACAGAAGTCTGAGGCAAAATATTTTTATAATAGAAGCATTTTTCATAAAAGGAGAATGTTTTGAAAATTGGTCATTCTATGTTTATTTCTTTCAAAATATTGCACTTAAATAATTTTTTATTGTAATAATACTCTTAATACAATTTTATATACGTTTTCTAAACTAAATGACAGTAAATATCATAAATATTATCCATTTGTAAGCTTTTGTAAAATCACAGTTCCGAATGTAGTCGATACCTTAAAAACTTCTTATAACTTTTGAATTTCTAATTTTTTTTTCTTTTCATAGCATATTTCAAGTCTTGAAATTTCCTTATAGATTTACCGTAGAAATTGACATGGTAAACGTCGCGTAAAATGTTTTTAGATATATTTTTAGTACTGAAAAATGTTTCTTTTTACAATTTTTCTTTGAAGTAAAAATACTGTATGGAGAGATAATATATTTTTAACCACGCAAAAATTAAATTCTTATTTTTTATGAGAATAGACTTCCATAACTGTAGAAACACTTTAATAAATATAGCTAAAAATATAAATTTGAGTATTTTAAAATATTTTTTTTCATGAGGCTAGAGATTTTTACGATTACTTTATAAAGCTTTTTTTATAATTATCATATAGCAAGTCTCAGGCTTGTGTTTATTGGTTGACTGAAGTTACGCGATAGCTATTGGTAACAATTATATGCTTAACTTTTAGTTATATTGTAGATTCCTAGATAAAATTTATGGAACATTCAATTTCAAAATTAAATCGTTACAAAGATTAATTTTTTTTTTTATTTTGTAACACTCTTTAAAAAAGTACGTTCCATAATATGGATTTTATTGTATTAGAAAACAACGTCCCTTTCCAATATTCATAGTGTTTTCTGCTTACAATAGATTTTAGTCAAAAAATATATTCTTTGACTTTATTACTCATGGGTATATTAACCAAAACATTTGAAACTACGCAAAGACACTAATCTAAGAACTAATTAAAAATGATATTTAAAATAAATTTACAGAACGAATTGATTCACACACTTTCATATTTTTAACTCCTTCAAAAGTTTCTTTTTTTATGCTAAAAGAATCATCTTTAAGCATTTTGTTATTATCTAAAAAAGTAATTGATTCCTTGTCATATTTTATTTTACTACATGTATTCATTCCGAATTATATTCAGTATAGCCCAAATTAATTACAGCAAAATCACTCATAACCATAAAAATTTGCGCACCAAGAAAAAGTCGTCAAAATGAAAGGAAATTTTACATATGTAAGTACTACTTTGATATAAGTAAGTGATTAGAAAATCAAAGAAAAGGGATCCTTTATTGCAGAAAAAAGTACAAATGAACGGAAATTTTAATACTCTGTTGAGCCCCCTCCCCTCTCTAGCGTGAATACACGATGCGCATTGACGCATTGAGACATGCAAGTTCCGTATGATGTCCTGAGATATCCCGTTCCACAGTAACTGCAAACTCGCCTCTACTCCCACCAAATTCGTAGGCTGCCCAACTTACCGTGCCAAATTATCTCAGACATGCTCGATTGGTGACAAATGTGGGGATCAAGCAGACCAGAGAAGGGTGGCAATGTGGTGAAGGCAGTCTTGTGATATCCTTGTTGTGTGTGGCCAAGTATTGTCTTGTTGTAAAATGGCTCCTGGGAGCTCTACCACGAGTGGCAAAACATGTGGCTAAAGTATGTCATGGGCGTACAGCTGGACTGTCAATGTGCCCTGGATCGCTATTAGGGGTGACTGTGTATCGTAAGCAATGGCATTCCATATCCATACCATCACACCAGCTGTGGTAGAGGTGTGTCACTGTAAGGCGAAGACAGGATTGATGTATTCACCACGGTTCCTCCACACACGTACACGATCGTCATCGCTGCTCAAATTGAACCAGATTCGTCACTGAAGATGACATGGTTTCATTTCGCTGCAGGTCAATCTTGTCGTGAGTGATATCATTCCAAATGGAGGTGTCGGTGGGTGGTGCCATTGCCAGCACATGTAATGGGCGCTGCGATACCAGATGTCCTTCGATGTCCAGATCCAGATGTCCTGGATCGAACCGATTTCTGCTACTAAAAACAACATAGTTATTCAATTTTTTAAAGATTTTTGGAGATATTAGGTATGCTTGAATTTGATTTATTTTTTATAACAATTGCAATGTTTTTTCAAATATTTTATAAAACTTTATATTGTTTAATTCTATAATTTTTCACTTTTTTTCTATTAATATGTTTTTTAAGAACTAAAAAAATCGTCTGATGTACAATCATGAAAAAAAACCCCACATATGATATTAGATTCTCATTATGTTTGTCAAAAATTTAAATCATTCAAATTAGTAATAAAATATTGTACATATAGTAATATATAGTTTCCATTGTAATCTTAATTTATGTGTGTCCCTTAGGAGTAAAAGACTAGATTTTATAAAACTCAACCGTTTTAATTTTGCAAAGAAAGATTATAACAAATGCCAACAGCTTAGTGCTGCTAGTTTCTCCGAGGAAGTGACTGAACATTCCACAAATATTCTATTACACGAACAACTTTCAAAACAAACATCTCGTTGCCATCATGTAAAAGATAAATACAGTCGACAGCGTGGGTGAATGGCAGACAAAAAGTAATTATTTTATATAAAAAATAAGCTTTTATTTAAATGCTCTAAACAGAATAAGTAAACTTTTCTTTTAAAACTTTTTTTGCTATCAACTTATAACATCATTACACAATTTATGATATAAAAGCTTGTCGCGAGATTTAAGTACTCGTATTTACTTAGTTTGAAATTTAAAAAAATTATAATCAATCAGATCAAATTATTTAATTTGCTTGTTTATCTACGCAGGTAAACCTCGCGACAAGCTTTTATATCATAAAATGTGTAATGACCTTATAAGTTTATAGCAAAAAAAAGTTTTAAAAGAAAAGTTTATTTTATTCTTCTTAGAGCATTTAAATAAAAGCTTGTTTTTTAAAAGTTTTTTTACTTTTAATTTATTTTTAACTTTATAGTTATCGCTGTGTGGACAGGTTTTTTAGTCTATTTATCTCATTTAACGCATCATTGTTGCAAAGTCGTTTGCCAACGTAAAATTTTTTGAAATCCGTAATTTTAAACCAATTTTTTAAAATCTTTGTGCAGAATTTGGATAATACTATACTACAAACGAAAAAAATGTTTCGTGCGATTATCTTTTAAAATGACGAAGTTTTTAAATGTTTTATTAAAAATTTGAGTATTCTTTAAAAAAATCGTTAAAAAAAGTTTTCGTTTTTTTATTTTTTAAATGACTGATTCTAAAAGAGAAAAAGCCTGAAATTTTTTAGTGCAGAATATCGATCATTAACACGAAAAAAATTCATACGGAACGATTTAGAAATCATTTTCATGAAAATGCATCGATTTTGACTCATTTTAGAAAAAGTCGTAAGAAATAGAAAATATCATAATTTTTTGTAAAGAATTATACCGTATCGTGGCGAAATAAATGATCTTTCTGATTATGTAATTATTTTTTGTCTCAATTTGATAGAAAGAATAAGATGGGTTTTTAAAAAAGTTCGAAAAATCGGAACTTCTTTAAGAATAAAAAGCTAACAGGGGAAAAAGGGTTTTTAATTAATATCTTTTTAATCAATTGCGATGTTGGAATATAAATGGTCAAAACATGCATTGTCATCCAAATTAAACGTGTATACAAAATTTCAGCTCAATCAGAAACCGGGAAGTGGATCAAATTTAACTTGCAAGATTTGATTACAGACCGACAGACAACGGAATAGATGAAACTAAATAAAAGCTTGTAAAAAACAAATTAAACCCGATCAATTTATGATATTCTATAAAAAATATAGCCGAACAATATTTGATATTCTGTACAAAAATGTGACAGGAATCAATAATGTAACAGGACAGAATATGTCTAATTCTAATATCTAATATCTCATTTACGATATAATTTAAAAAAATGCTTTCCCAACTACTGTATACTTAATTAATTCTAGTATCTACAGTACAGTCCCGTTAATCCGAACACGGCTAATCCGAACATCCGTTTAATCCGAACGGCTCCGCGGAAAATTTTTTATAATTTTAAGGACGAAAATCGGTGAATATTTCAATACAAAACAGTATAAACCTTAATTCAAAACAGTTCTTTATTTAATATTCACGCACTGTACATCAAGTTATGGTACAAATTTTAAAATGGAATAAACTACAGAACAGAACCACTAATGTTTAGTATGAAAAATTGTACAACATAACCCGTACTCCCAGTTCAAATAGTGATTTCGCTGTTACTCCGGCTAATCCGAACAATCACGTAATCCGAACAGGGGTCGGTCCGATATTGTTCGGATTATCGGGACTGTACTGTATTTAATTACCAGTGACATCCAAATTGCTATCACTGTATCATTAATGTCATTAAAATTAATGTACGATACAAATTATAACATGGTTTTTTGTAAACAGAACATTGGATAATTTGTACATATTTCACTTTGATTTCAGTTTTTAAAGAGAGGCAACAATTATCTCATTTACATTAAAGAAACATTAAAGATATTTGTATGATATAATATCTTATAAAACTGTCAATCACAAAGATTACATCATTTTTTTTATTCCGTTACCTGTGCCTGAGTGGGAAGTAATGAAACCGACGCCCTTGAAAAATTGTTAACTTGATATAACCTTGAATTCATAAAAGTTACATTTCCAGTTTGTATCACTTGAAAAAAAAAAGAACTGGAATAACACAAATAATAAATTATGCCACACTTTTTTTTATTGGAGTAGCTTCGTATATATTTATTGTAAAAGACAACAAAATCATTGAAATTAGCGTCTTTTGCAGTAGCATAGCTGTATGAAAATCAGAAATATCTGATACACTTTAAAAAAAATAGTTTGAAATACTGTGTTTCATTTTATAGATTAATAATGGCAAGTTAAACAAAAAAATTTGCTATTTGTGGGGGGAAAAACCGTCTCAAGAAAAAACGAATTTAAAATGCATTTTCTAAAGAAAATTAGTACCGAATTTTACAAAAGTCGCATTTTGTGTCACTTAAAACAAGTTTGTGGAAAGAACACCTGTAGAAACAATATTTACCTATAGACAATTTCAACAAATTTAACGGTATTAAAATCCTCAAAACACGATATTTTAATTGAAAAAAATTAAATAACTGAATAGCTAAAACAAAGAAAATACAAAAAAAGAAATAAAAATTATAAAGGAGAAGAAATTTGCATAATTCTTTTATTCCGACATGAAACTATATTTTTGAAAGTATTCTTGTTTCAGTTTTTAATTTATAATTTTATTTGAAATATTTTTAAATTAAAATCTTTCGAAGATCAAATATCTCAAATTGAGGTGCTGGACAAAGCTATCTCAAGTGCTTTCTAGATAATTTTGCAGTAGATTGAAACTCCGCGAGTCCACCGCCAATAGTTTCACATTACTTTAAAGTACAACGTTAATAATTAATTTGGTAAAAAAATGTAAGAACGAATGAAAACAGACATATCAGCCTCATTTATCCTTAGAAGTTTTATTTGCATTATATCGCCGAATGGTTAAATTCCGATAAATAATAGTACTCTTTCAAAGAAGTTATTTTTTACCAGAAATCTCATTTTTAAATGTTGAAAATAAAATTATAAAAAGGAGAAAGATATTTATTTATATTTAAAAACAAGTAATATGAAAAAAAAAATTTTAAGTCAATTCCTACTTTGATCTACAAAGAAAATTTTTATTTTAGTTACTTTTTAATAAATAGTCACAATTAATTCAAATATGTATATACTTATGACAGAATTACAACATTAAGTAGCAATTAATTTTTATTAATTATCATTAAAGTATCGTATTGTCATCCAAAACAATCTTGTATATAAAATTTCAGTTCAACTGAATGCTTTAACACGTGAAAAAAAAAAACCTTTTCAAGTTTTGACACAAGTCGCCAAAAATGATGCCAAAGTGGCTGTATTTGTAATTCTTTAAATAGGTAGTTTTAATCAATTAATTTTTATTAATTATAATTAAATTATTGTATTGCAATCCAAAATTATCATGTATATAAAATTTCAGCTAAATTGAGGGCTTTAAAATGTATTTTATACACGATTGAAACTCCACCAAGATAAATAAATAAATTTATAGAGAATGAGCTAATAGTAGGAATTCAAAAGATGAACTGAACAGTGAATTGGTTGCTGCTCTTATAGTATTTATTTCTCTAAAAATGTATTCATCATATAATTTCTCAAACGTTTCACATCGGCGATCTCGATTTTATTTTTCAACAATGTCATGCGTTGAAACTACCCTGGGTTATTGGTGACAGACCCCTTAATCTTCAACTTCGGTCAAACGACGGGGATGACTTCTAAAACTCTCCACACTTCCACACCATGCCAACGTAACAATTTTGAACCTCGGCAGAATTAACCATGAAACAACCCCTCTACTCGGCGGGTCTTCAGTGGTCTCAAAACTCAAACTCGACAGCACCAACCACAAGTTTCTTATCGGGGAAAATGATAGATTTGTATCTATTTGTTTAAGTAAAGGTATTGCTTCTTAAAATGATCTCTAAATTCGAAAAATAAAGATCAGATTTTCATTTTCAATATTTTACTGAATAATTAGTGCACTTTTTTAGCACGCTTTTATAAGTTTCACTTGTATGTAACGGAATCTTTGAATTCGAGTTTTACCCGCTTTAAAAGGTCAGATTAATGCGAAATTTTCCACATTTGTCAAGGACCGATGACAATACAATAATTTCATAATTCTGCTGCATTCTCTTGATCAGGATCTTAAAAAAAAACGATTTTCAGATTTGGCGACTAAAAGATTTAAGTTACAACCCTATAAAATCAAAAACGCGTTTGGGTCAGCAATTTTTTATCATAATATAAACACTTCTCTAGTTTTTCTGAAAATGGAAATAAAAAAAAAGACTCGTTGTGACGACTTATGTATCTTTTCTTTAACAAGTCCTTTGGATTCTTTGGGCCAGAATTAAAGGCAACTCTTTTCCAACCAAATCCAAGAAAGGAGAAGTGAAGAAATGTAAATAATATAGGATAAATATAGGATCTTAGAGTAAGCGAGATGGCAATGTTATGGTAGTGTAAAGGAATGTTCGACAATTAGCGTGCGTTGTGGTATTGGATGATTATTGAAGTTCGCTGTTCAAAGATTCAAGTTCTACGTGTCGTGGATAAACATATTGGTGATCGCTTAGAAGTTAAATGTACAGCTGCATACCACTGTAGATAAAGACAAGTTTATTACAGAATAATATAAGGTAGGATTGATTACTTACTATAATTATAATTGAAGATTAGGTGGTTCAATTATTGATATAGGTCTGTATTATATTGTGTATTGCGCATTGTGTTATCGTAGATTCTCTCATTTATATATGTGTTCAAAGTTTAAGTTGAATATCTTAATAAAGTCATATTAAGATAATGTTTGATTCTAGTTCTTACGATAACCCTACACCTCTAGCTCACGCTGATGCTTCGAGGGATGTACTTCCAAGGGGAGGAACATCACATCGTGCATGTGGAAAAAAAATTATATTCTAACCCAGCGTTTCTCAAACTGTGGGGCACTCCCTCCTTGGGGGGCATGTTAACCTTACGTGGGGGCGCAAGCATATTGTCAAGTCTATAATAAAAGATTTAAAATAATTATTAATTTACCGACAAACAAAATACATTCTGACATGATAAAAACAAAATAAATATTCAAAATACAAATTCATATATTTGTAAATGTATCAGTGCGGCAAAAAGTATTTAATAATTGATTTATCAATACTGAATTAAAAGCAAGTTTAGTAATTACTAGTGACTTCCATGGGCTTGTCATATACAGAATATAATACATATATTGATAATGTGTGCAGCTTATAATATTAAAGTCGTATTGTAGCTTTAGCGTCGAAGTACATTATTATTGCATTCAATACATCGTTGCTGTATGAGGAGAGCGCGATGAAAATTATAACAGAAAATTGGGTCGCAAATATGGAATATTTGAGAAGCACTGTTCTTACCGATAAACTCAGACATAAAACCTGGTTTTTTTTTTTTTAATTCTTTTGTCGGATCTGTGGAATGAAATATCATTCATTGCTTTATTTTACCAAAACCGCTGAGAATTGATTTCAGAGGTCACCGGATTAAATAATTCCTCGAATCAAAACGAGTACTTTTATGTCTAAAGCTGATGCAAGTTTCAGAGAGAACATTGAGCTCTTTTTAGTGAAAAATATCATTGATTTAACACCTGCTTTCACATGAAATATTTCAAACTTAGCTCTTCCAGATTTCCCAGTTGGCTGAACCTACATTTTGCAAACCAGGCCGTATCGATGCTCTGATAGGATGCTAATGAGTATTCAAATTCTAAAAAATGACGCAATTAAGATTAATTCATCAATGAATAAATGATAGTTTAAAAAGCTAATGCATGCTCGTATTGTACATCGAACTAAGAAATGAAAAATAAATTACAGTTTTAAAAAACTAAAAGCACGCTTTTATCTTAAAACGAACTAAAATGTAAAAAAAAATAACTCTTAATAAGTAAGAATCAAATGATTAACGAGAAAATTAATGTCATTGTGGTAAAAGCGTGGGGTGCTCTATATCAATTGTTATAATTTCTTACTAGTTCTATTCCGAAATGCTGAGTTAGTGTAAAAATGTAGTACAAAGCACCCCAGGCTTTTTACAATGACATTAATTTTTTCCTTAATCATTTGATTCTTATGTTAAGAATTATTATTTTTTACTTTTAGTTCGATTTAAGATAAAGGCGTGTTTTTCAGTCTTTTAAAACTGTAATTTATTATTTTTGATTTAGAGTTTTAAAAAATATTCAAAATATACAGCCACATTTTTAGTTATTTATTGCATAAGGGGTTTTAAAAATTTTAAAAATTAAACGCACTTGCAAACCAATTTTACAATAAAGTTAAAGGTAATCTCTTATGTCAACAGACTTCAAATACGCTAATATTCTTAAAAATCTATAAACTGCTGGGGAAAAAATTTTAAGTAGATTTAAATAGAGGGAAACGAAGTAACTTTGTAATATAACAATATTTTATAAGAATCCACTGTCCTTGATCATTGAAAAAAAAAAGCATGGAAAGTATCTCATTAATAGACACTATGTAATGAAATTGAATCAATACGATAAGAATGTTTTTTTGGGGGGCTTTATCATTTAAATTTATATATACAATTTTAAAGAATGAAAAATTTACGAAACTTTATTTTCCAAACAACATGTATCAAACAAACTAAAAATGTAAAAAATCTAATTAAATTTTGCAAACATACTTCAACTTAAGGATAAAGCCTTTAAAAATGTTCATAAGTAATTCACTCATTTGATAAATATTATTTTTGTTCAATGACAGCGAAATCAACTTACCTTAACTGAAAAGACAAAATAGTAATAATAATAATAATAATTTGTAAGCAGCGAAGTTAGAAAAAAGGATATATATATATATACTAACTGGTAAACCCGTTCTTCGCACGGGTAAATTGAAAAATTAAACAACACAGATTGAAGGATAAAGAAATTTTTTAATGAGTTAATTTTACGTGAATTGCAAATTAAACAAAAAAAGCTTTTTGCATAGCTCAGCTAAACAATAAAATATATTTGTTAAATTTTAAGTCTGTAGATCTAATAGCTAATAAAAGGAATTTTTATTTACTAATAACTCCCCGTAACTCTCTTGTCAATCGATTTTTGAAAACGCCTTCCTAAGCTGATCTCTGCTCAGCAAAAGAAACACATTGTTACAAATTTTGTGTAATGAACGCTTACAATACTGTAAATAATCTATATCTGGAAGTGTAATGCGTTAATATTACTTTCAGTTGCATTTATTTTATGTTAAAATCTTGAAGCTACCTCTCTCTCTTCGAAATCTATTTTTATTATGAAATACAAAAAAATAGTAATCACACTGATTAAAGGAATAAATTAAAAGCGAGTATGTACTGAGGCATGGCGTTGTCAAAACAAAAAGGTATTATTTTGCTTCACAGAAAAAAAGATAGATACATGCTGTCGCGGCCCCCTTTTTTTGCAGATGGCAGATTTTTTCCCCTACTTTCATGACAAATATTGTTATATTTTTGAAACTTCACACAATATCTTTATACATTTTAGCCTATGTGTTATTCTGACGTATAAGCTACATTATTGTAAAGTTTCATTAAAATCTATTCAGTTGATTTTCCGTGAAAGAACAACAAACATCCGTACAAACTTTCGCGTTTATAATATTAGTAAGGATAAGAGGCTATGTAAAATAAACTCTAAATAAATTTGCTTGAGTTAGTGAATAAGAATTTAAAAGGATGTAAAAGTTTAAGGAAATGCTTATACAAAACAGTGTTAGGGAAAATCCGATAATACTTACAAATTCTCAATAGTAAATAGAAAATCTACTAATGATCATAATTTGCTTTAGTAATTACAAGCCTATATTCTAATTATTCACAAGTAAACTGAATAACAACTTTTTTCTTTTTCTTTCAAATGGGATTGGTAATTACCTTTGAAGACTTAATATATTCCCCGGGAGCTGGTATCACTTTTTTTTAGTGTATTGTATTATATAAATGGATACCAATTTCCCCAATGTAATTATGACGCTCAGTGTCCTCTCCAGAGGAAGGCACCTCCCCTCTGATAATTAGAAATTGTACTAGGGATTTAATTTTTCCGAAAGCATTCAAGCCAAACAGGCACTCTTAAGAACTTTAAGAACATATAGGAAATGGATGCTGTCGATTTTTTTTGCATCGTGAAAATAGCATTGAACTGATCAACTTATTAGCATAAAAAACAATTAATACTCACTTTTATTAAGTGAATACTTGCCAGTAACTACTTAATTAAGTGGGGAAAAACGGCTATGTCTGTGTTATCATGAATTTTATATTTTAACCTATTTTTACAAAGGTAACTAGTTACGATTTAATTATTCTATAATGAATTATTAAATCTTTATCAAATTCCATACTCAAAACAAATATGGAATTTTGTATTGAAATTGACTATTGTTTTTCTTTTCAGTTAAGCAATTTTCATATAATTGTTCCATTTATATGATTTTTAAATTGTGTCGGGGCTTTACGGAGTTTTTCAACTAATCCTCTTGGGGAATCTTTGGCGTTATCAATTGAGTTGTTTCACAGCCAACCCTCTAAAGAAGAAACGAAATGCAGATTAGATAGTAGATACATAGTGGAGGGTTAGTAATCGAGAAGAAGAAGAAGGAGGGAAGGATGCTGAGTGGCGCAGTGCCGTTATGGTAAGGATCTGAACTTAGACGCGTAATTATGGAGCGGGCTTTAGCTATCCAAATAAAGTAAGGAAGTTAGAATTCGTAGGATTACTTTACTTAAAATTAGGTGGTTAAGACTTCAGGCGCTTATTCACATAAGATTTAGAGCTCCGATAGATCACTCTTGATTTCCTCCCTAGAGTAAGATTATTATATTTGATAATAATAAATTGGTTTCATTATGGCTAGCTTGGATCATCAATCTTTACCTCCTACAAATATAGGTCGAGTAGATGGAGAGATGGTTTTCCCAGGTAGGGGGCTGTCACAAAATGAATGATGCTAAAGTAAAACATGAAACCAAATATATGTCTTAACAAAAGTCAATTTTGTACTACCCTGCAAAGTTACAACAGTGCAAGAAAATTATTTGTCGGAAAAAGGAATTAAAAACTAGTTCTCAGAATTAAAAATGCACAGTCAAAATAAAATTAAGACTTTTTTAGCTCATAATAAATAAATGTTACATTTTTTTAAAATACGATTTGGACTTAAAACAGTAATTTTTTTCCACTGAACTAAATTTTTTATGATAAATCTTTGGCATATCGTAAATTTTTTCAAACTTATTTAATTTAACATATTTATTACTTTTAACATTGTAAAGATACATTGAACACTGAAATGAGTGTAAAAGATGAATTTAAATAATGCTGTTTAATGAAACTATGGTAATATTGCGAAATGTTTTTAATATATTCCTTTTCGTCTTCTTTCAATCTTTTAAAAAACAAATTTTATATTTAAACGAGTTGTTTTAGCATAGTTTTGTCATTCATTCATACTTAATCAGCTAAATAACACTCAATGCAAACAGCATTTGTATCTAAAAAGATGATTTATAAGACTTACTTCGTATTACCGTCTGGTAATATTCAGGACAATTTATTTAGCTAAACAGGTTTCTGTTCCTGTTACATAACTTTTTCATTTTTGTGCCTTGAGTTAAATTTGCATAAGTAGAAAAGTATTTAATTCTTTAACTAGATTTGATTTAAATTACGAAAGAAAAATCATTCAAGCGCAGATTTAATCGAGGTTAAGTTTATGAAAATGAATGACATTTTCCAGCTAAAATTAAAAAATTGACACATTAATTAAAACAAGTAATATAAAAAAAATTTTAAGTCAATTCCTATTTAGATCAACAAAGAAACATTTTGTTTTAGGTACTTTTTATTAAATAGTTACAATTAATATAAATTTGTATATACATATGACAGAATCACAATGCTTTAAAACGTGAGAAAAAAACTTTTTCAAGTTTTGACACAAGTCGCCAAAAGGGTAACTTAGTCTCCAAAAATAATTCCAACGTGGCTGTATTTGTAATTCTTTAAATAATTAGTTGTAATCAATTAATTATTATTAATTATAATTAATTTATTGTATTGTCATCCAAAATAATCATGCATATAAAATTTTAGCTCAATTGAGCGCTTTAAAATGTATTTTATTAACAATTGAAAATTCCACCAAGATAAATAATTAAATAAAGAGTGTGAGCTAATAGTAGGAATTGAAAAAATGAAGTACTTAGTGTCATAGATTATGATATATATGAATTCAGTTAGAATGATTATTTTTTAATTCAATTTATTTATTTTTTTATTTTCCGTTTCATATATAAAGTTTTAACGGTAGAATCAATTTGAACTACCTAGACTTTAAGTACATTTAAATTATATGAACTGGATGCGCAAAAGTTGCCATAATATTACATTTGTAATAGTAATAAAAATGAAAGAGTTAAATGGTTAATTTTCAAGATAATATTAAAAAGAAACTGGAAAAGTTCAGAACGTTGAATGTTAGTTTATCAACTGCAGAAAACTTTATGAATTATAACTGGATGAATCGGGTGTGTTTGCTGGTGTGAAAATCTAGTTTCACAAAGTTTTATATATCGAAACAAAAATGCCCTGAAAAGGCCCTAAAAACAGCAGATAATCGGAGCATCAGCAATGCAATAAATTCAAATACGCGGTTTTGAGTGCGTATATGCAGGGTTTAACAGTAGAGTAGTTATAAACTCGACAAATAAAGTACTCCAAGACAAGGGGAAATCACAAAGGAATGCATAGTCGGAAATGCTTTCCTAGCGCGATAGTGGTGACATTATACACAAGAAAAACAGGAGATGAATAAGAGGAGAAAGCATGTTGTGATGGATTTCCTCTCCCATCCATCAGTGTTTGGGAGTTAAAATGAAGATCAGCCATAATCAAAAAAAAAATATAATTGATGGATCCTTTAACAAGTCCCAACAACCCAGGCTAAGAAACGCACCTATAATTAAGTACTGGTGCAAATGCAAGGTAGATGAGATATTTAATATTTAATTATAAAATGAATAAATTACTTTTGGAACGTTTCGGTAATATACGTTCTAAATAATCGTAATTCCGTTCTGAGCTATTCGACTTCTAGCCGATATTATTCTAATTGAAATATATCTTATTGAATTATCAATCTTAAATATTACGTAAAAAATTAAGCGACGAGTCACTCTCGACCTAGCTTTCTACTACTTTACGCGTTAATCATTAACTTCTATCATCTATAACTCTTAACCCCTCTCTCCCAAACCTAAAAGTTAATGTTTAAATATAAGCCTTAACTTACATAAACCACATTTTCTTCGGAAGAAAGCTTTCAATAGAACAATATTTAAAGAAATAGATTTTCCCCAAGAGAATTAGTAGGAGGTTTGCGAATAGACCAGTTACAATGTTTATTATTCGTAGTAAAGAAAAACTGCTTGGAAGTCATTCGTTGGTGTACGTGATAAATGGCGCTACGTAAACCGAAGCATCAGGTGACGATTCATGCACACACGTGGATTTTCCTGCCGCGTTCGCTATGAAGCTTCTTTTCACCAGCCAACAAAGTGGTAGTAGGATGGAACGTTACACGAATGCTAAGCTCGCTGATATGCATCTGGCACACGGGAGTGCTGATTGAAAAGGACGAGCCCACCTCCACCTTAATTGCACGCTTGCACCGGAGTTTGTCCGACTGCGGATCCTTCATCATAACCACACAGGAACGTGAGCTAAGTGTAAGAATACCAAAGAACGAGAGGATTGTGATGGACTGTGTGACCAATCCCAGTACTAGTATGCGGGGGATCACCAGTCAAGTATCGTTTTTCCCTATGACCATCTGGGGGTCCCTTCATACTAACGACGATCACCCTTTTCCCTCCAACATGCACCCCTGCTGTCCCTTTAACGTTCCTTTTGAAGTGATAACTTCTATAGACGCGTTTTGCTGGAGAGTGAACTTGGATGAACGTCACGCTCGGGTTTGTAACGCTCATTAGGCGTTTTTCGTCTTTAGCCGTAATCGTGCTTGTACAAGGTCGTCCGTGACATACAAGCCCCTAAAAAGAAAATGAGGGACTTTTCCCCCTCCTCCACCACTCCGAAACGACATGAAACGCGGTAGTCTGTCATCCCCCACACACCCATATGCCGTGAAAGTAAAAGTTTCTAGCTTCGATCTAAGTGGGGCTTCCACCCCCCACCCCGCCACCTTTTTCTACGAAAATGAATGCGGGATTCTTTTCTAATCCTAGTTGAAGCAAGAAAATGGAACATGTAATATTTTTAAAAAAATAGACTTAGAGAGAGAGAGAGAAATCCTACTCTAAAATTAAACAAAATGTAGAAAAAGGACAAATTTTTTTTTTATAGAACTAAGTAAATGGTATAATTATCATTAGCAATATTGCAGTGAATTTAAGAATAAAAAACCATTTTTGTACGCGAATCAGAATAACAATCAACAAATAGTTCTATTTATCACATTAGTTAAATACACTTTGTGTCTGAAAAGAAAATTAAAGCAATTAAAAATTTTAAAAATAACAAAATTAAGTATACAGGTATTAAGAAAAAGTTATATTAAATAATTTAAATATAAGAATATAATTATGTATATATAAGAAGACTTACCATTCAGCGGCATCGGATATATTTGAAAAAAACTGCCATACATTGACAAAAGAGCTAGTATAAGCTAGAGATTATGTGATATAAATATTCTGATTAAATCCATTTTTAAAGGTTTTGACCTAGATTCCTTTCTTCCCAATCAACTACCAGTTATGTATCCCTTTGCTTAAATTAATTCATGGATAGAATTGAATATTGTTAAATTACAACCAAAACTCACAAAGCCAGACCAGGTCTTCTGAACAAATTCCCTTTGATTTTAACTGGGAATTTTAAAGTAGATTTTTCAAGAGACAAATCAAAACCTTTAGTTGATTTTTTTAAAGTCAAAATTCAATTTTTTTTGTCAAGTGATCCAAATGAAAGCACGAGGAAGTCCGGAACAAAGCTTGACGGAGGTTTTTTTTAGGTACAGTCGAACCTCCATATTGCGAACCTCTATATTGCGAATTTTTCTACATAGGGAGTTTTTACCTGTAACCAAGAACATTTCACGATTTTCATCGTAGAATAATCTCCCTATAACAAAGTGTATTTTCTATATAACGAACTTTTTCTCTTGAAATTCAATTTTTTTTCTCTATTGTTTAAGTATTTCTGGACATTTCAAGTTATTCTCTCTTTTAACACATTTTATGGAGGTCATAAATCATGAACTAGTTTTATTAAGTGCTTAACTCCCCAAATGTATTAGAATTCTGGACGTTTCATCCAAGAAGTGTAACCTTTAGCCCCCATTGTCCAGTTCAGTAGAAATATCTTCGATATACCCTTGCACTCTCGGCGGAGTTGTCTCCTGTCCTTGAGCAGTGTTCATAGATCAGTCGTACTGGTAACTTCATTTCTTGTGGCTCGAAAACCACAAAACATAAGTGCTTGAGCATCAAAGATAAAAATTTAATTCTTCAGGAAGTGGATACAGGTGTCAAAAAACTTTTCTTGCAGTTTTTGTTTGCTTGTTTCTTTTTTTGATAAGTAATATACATAAAATACATATATTAATTTACAAAAAGGTGTGAATAATTACTTTTTTTAATATAATTGTGTTTATGAGTTTAAAATTTGTTTTATGTTGTTTATATATATATATATATAAAGAAAGCTGAAAGATGAACCTCTATACATCACGAATTTTCAATATAACGAACTTTTTTCCGGGATTTAGCAACTTCGTTACATAGAGGTCCGAATGCATTTAAATAAAATTTTGAATCTAAAGTATTTATAACCTATTTCAGCTGCCATAAACTCTCGTATTGTTTCCTTCTTAGAATACAATTAATTCACAATTATGATTGTATATTTCGCACAAAAATATTACTTTATGAGTACAGACATATGAATAAATAATTTTATAGGACAGTACTAATATGCCCTTGTTTTTTATTCTCTCTCACGAACTAATCCCTGAAATAACATTACAAAATTTGAAGTTATCACTTCTATCGTGTGGTCATAAGCCCACACACTTCTTTTTCTTTTTTTCTTAATTTTTTTCTGCGCTAAGGTTAATAAACATGTTTTATCCTCTTATTCGTGTCCTGTCTTGTTTGTGTTTTGTGTCGTCTCTTCAGCACCAGGAAAGCGTTTCCAACCATGCATTCCTATGTGATTCCCTATCTCGTCTAGGTCTACTCGATCTGTCTTTCTCAATCTCTGTCCTGATACACTCTGCATAACATTCAAAACTCATAACGAATTTTTTGTGTTGAGCAAATAATTCAGCATCACATTTACGTGGAAATAAGACTGAAAAATTAACGTTAAATAATATGTATCGTTTATTAGCTGAATATATATATATATATATATATATATATATATATATATATATATATATATATATATATATATATATATATATATATATATATATATATAATAGAAGCATATTTATAAAAAATATTCCTAAAGTGAAAAAGAATATATTAGAAGAAAATTATATTATCTAATGCTCTGATTTGTACTCAGAAATATTTCATACATTTTTTAAAAAAAAAATCCCATTCTGAAAAAACATTTCTGAAATTTTTTTTTTTTAGAATTTAATGTTAAGAAGATTCTTAATATCCTTTACTAGAGCATATTTAAATGTTTAAGAAAATTATTTAAAAAAATCAGCGTTATATTTTGAAACGCATTAACATAACAACATTAACGCCATTGTAAAAAGTATTTCAAACAATGCGTTAAAATCTTGATGTTTTATGAAATTTCAATTTAAATTATTCAAGTAAATATTATCAAAAGCAGGATGCTTTTGATAATATTTACTTGAATAATTTAAATTGAATTTTTTATAAAACAAAAACAAAAATACTGTGATAATAAACTATAGATTAGGTAAATAGTTTTAAATAATACGTTTCAAAGAGATGATAGTAAAAATATGAATATCGTGGCTTGAATATAAATTTAGAATTCGAGTCACATATGATTCTACTAAAAGTCATCCTGTGATGTAATAAAAGCTGAAAACTCTTTAATAGAAATGCTCTGCAAATTCCTGATTAGACATGCGGAAGTTAAGATAGTGATGTAGTTCTAGATGGCGCTTCGTTGACGTAATTCACTGGACGTTTTTATCGCTTCATTGTGGTTGAAATTTACAAGTTGTACCGCCAGTAACCGTAATAGTATAATGTGCAGTATTAACAAAACTAAAATGGCCCATCCGTTTAAATTTTCTGACAGTTAAATAAAATATTAAAGGAAAGTACTAAAATTAATATCTTTAAAATTATGATTTGTTAAGGAAACATTTTTGTGACCAAAGAAGTTCTCTAAATTATGTGGAGACACACTTTTACCGTATACATTGAATATTTTCTTCAAATAATTCATTGTGCCAATCTCGAATTATACAAAAAAATGTCGTTACTTCAATTTTGCTAAATCCAAAAATATCGTTAAATGCTGCTTTTTTCTCTCATAGACACCTTGTCATGTTTTTCAGTTTGTTGTTAACCTCTACTTACCAAACATTGGATTTTTGCAAATTTATCAAGTTAAATGCCTTTTTGACTGCTGGTACATTACTACGTACTTAAAAAGTTTAATGTTTCTACCTGTAGTGAAGTATAATGTTTAGAACTTAAGAAACACATTTTAATCAATTAAATCAAAATTGAATTAATGCATAAAATAACTGCGCAACAAACAAATGCTTTTAATGGGTGGAATGAAACTGGTACTTTAATAACAGATTGTCAACATATGGCATCAATCTTGTCAGGTTATCCTCAATTAGTAGTGTCCAATCTTTCTTTTTTTTTCTCTCGTTCTGCTTTTGTTTTGGAGATAGGCAATCGCGCTGAGACTCCTCCACTCTAGAAAAAGCAACTAAAAACTTTCTCAAGATGTTCCATAATTTGGAATAAATATAGGTATATGTTTTTAAAACCAAAATTGCTGACATTCGTTTCTAAATTTTACTTTAAAATCTTCGTTGGTGGCTATTCCAATCTGTATATAATCCGGAATTATTTTTTTTTTCAACGCGACCACATGAATTCATTGCTTACTGTGGTTGTAACTCAGTCAAAGCATTGTCAAACCTAATTGCAAAGCCTGAATAAAGGCCATTTAACAGTTAAATGTAGGTCATAACGTCATTTTCTCGGCAGATTATTTGTGACAAATTGAGAAATGGTAAAATTCGCAAAGTTCCAATATTATACTCCTTTAGCTAAATTCTGGCACGAAACACTGAAATTATGGTCCTTTTTTTCAATAAAATTTATGCTGTCGCCTTGTAACTGCAAATTAGCTCCATTAAATATAGTAAATAACTGTGTTAATAGGTAAATCTGAATACCCTTTGATTGAATTTTCTTTTAAAAATAAAGTCACGATCTGGTTTAGTCTATCGTAGACCTCCATTTAATCATGGGACCCAAATTATTCTTCCGCTGATGTGAACCCCTTGCCAGTCATCATAGACCCCTGGGAGTCGATATAAATCATTGGGAATCACTGCGGTAAACCATTTCCAAGCGTGGTCAAGCACACTAATCCAATTCTCATATGCCACTAAAAATAACGATCTTTTTTTATAGATTGCACCGGTCCTGCGCCTGTTCAAACACAATAATCGTGATGGTGCTAGCTCGAAAATAATATTGCTTATAATTTGTAATATTATTCTTCTCTTATTTTGTTGAGAAAAATTATTAAAATTTTGGATCTATTGTTTTTGGAAGAGAACACAGTATTTCGAAAATATGGGCAAAAGCAGGGGTTCTTAATCGCGCACCCGCTAATCTGCCCACGAAGCTATTCTTGTGTGTCCGCAACTGTCCGCTACATACTATAACAATATCAACCGGAGCCAACCCGCGGCCCACCACGGTTTCTTGTAAGGTAGCGACATTCAGATTCATCATGCTTTTAGAAATAAAATATACGCCGCAAAATTATTGTACTGGCAACACTGTTTTGCTTTATTATTTATTATTGTTGTTGAAGACCCTCGCGTTGAATCTGTTGCACATTAAGAATTTTCTCTGATTTAACTTTTAAAACTGTTTGATTTTTGTGTATACGTAATGAAAATCTTTGGAATTTAGCTAAGATAAAAATATCCCCTTTTGAAAATCCTGTTTCGGAACCACATATTTATGTGAATTGTTGCTTTCAACAATGAACCAATTAAATCAGCAATCAGATCTCTATTTAACAATAGCAATCTCGAAGATACTATAAGATTGTGAATATCATCTTATACGCCTTACTTAGAAAAGTTAGTGGATTATATGCAATACATATACCCAAAATCGCATTAAGAGGACTTGGTACCCCACAAATCACAAACCTATCATTTTTTTTATTTCCATTTAATCTTATTCTTTGCATTATTATATTTCGATTGATATATCACTTGTGCATGTCGGAAAATTAGATGTTGAATAAAACTTCATTTGAAAACAAATTAGGCAATTCAGCCACGCCCCCTTTTTAGAAAAAAAGCTAAAAAAAGCGTTTTGATAAAAAAATTTAATTTATAAAGATAAATAATAACATTAAAAAAGAATGTGCAATATATAAAGCAGAATATTTCCGAGGCAATGCATACAATCATTTTTTTTTTCTTTGTGAAATGTGTGCATGTAAAATTTTTAAATTAAGGCATTCTATTTTAATAATTTTATAATTTAAGTTCTTATTCCTGATATATTTTTCATACAAATGTAATACTTTAATATTATAAGAAGAAAAACAGCTAAAATTTCTATCGTGAGAGAAAAAAATATTTTTAACGTTTTTCTTGAATTTTCTGGTGCAATTAGTAATTTCTAAAAGTTGATCATTTATAAAAATGTGTGGGTTGAAAAAATATGAAAATGCAATTATTTTAAAGAAAAACGTATAACTAATATCTTAAAGTGGTATTTTAAGCTTAATTAAGCTTATAATAATTATTTTTTCAGAATTATAAACTTTAAACTGGTTTTTCTCAGTTTGTGTTTTTCGAAACCTTAGTGCATTCAAAATGCTACTCCTTCGACAATTATTTACCAATCACTTCCATTTTTTTCCTGCGTGTTAAAAATAAAGCATGTAATAAAATTAGGGATCCGTTTTGCTATAAACTGAATACTTTTTTAAAAAAATAATAAAATGTAAGACATGTTGGCTTTTTCTTTGATTTTTAGCCTGTATATCAACATTTTATTTTTTTTCTCGAAAACGAATGAAGTTATTCTAAAATCGATCCCTAAAGTTGTTTAGAACATCCATAAGAATATTATAAGAATATTTCAGGTCAAAAAATTAATTTTTACAAAAGGAGTAGGATTTTAAAATTTTCCCAATTTTCTTCAAAAAATTTAAATTTTTAAAATTGTGGTGAATAATACATGAAAATTTTCATCTGGTATCATTTTCTTGAATAGAAACATTGTATAAAATGCTAAAATATAATTTTTAAATACGTAAATTAAAGAAATTTACTCAAAGGGTACCAAGTCCTTTTAAGTGCAACTATTTTGAATTTGTTACTTTTTAGTGTAGGATATTGTGTATGATGCTTATGATTGCCATAAAATAAAGAAATATTGAGAATCGTACTTTTTTTTTTTTTTAATTGCGCCCTGCCAGCGATTATTCTTCGCGATTTTGAATACAATAATGGAGTTCTGGCCGCCTGAATAGTGTATTTAGTAGATCTTTCGTTTATTCCAAGTGTATGTTTTATTTAAATAAAGTATTAAATTCTTCTAAAATCTTCGCCAATTTATTTGTCGACGGGCTTATACATAAAAAGCAACCTCGAGAATTTGTTTTGCGGAACGTAGGAAACAATAATATTTAACGATGTCTTTCGATTTAGCGAAATTGGTAGATGGTATAATACGTAAGTCACAAACTGTGTTATGGATTTAAATTAATAAAAAAAATTCCTTTCGTATAAAAATGTATTCAAATTATTTGGGATATTATTTGGTAATTTATTATTGGATTTCTTTATGTAATGAATGATTTAGGGCAGTTTTTGTAACAAACATAGAGCTTTTATTTTATGTTATACAGATAAAAATAAAAACAAAACGAGTTTTAAATTTTTCCTAAGTTTTAAAGTTTTTGAAGGTAAAAGTTGTTGGTAATGCCCCCTGTCTGACTAGTCAGATCGAGACCCACGAAATTCCTAGCGCCAAAGGGCTACTTCTACTCCTGTCGTTAACCGTAGCTTTGAGCACCAAACAGTTGACAGTACGTTTTGGCTCGGTTCCACCCCAATTTTAAGAGAAAACACCCTGAAAGTGGTCAGGGGCCCCTCACCTCTCTTCCCATTCCACCAACCTCACGAGAGGATTTGCGGCTCGACGACTATTCAGAGTACCCCCATGCCACAAAAGCACTATACGTTTATAAACATCCATTCCTTCTCCGGTATTCGAACCCAAGCCCAGCGACACAGCAGTCTGCTTCGCTAACCTCTATACCGGACGGGCGGCTGATGGTAAAAGTACTTAATTCTTACAAATACATGTGGCGCATCTTGCATTATCAGATGTAGATCAGTTTTTATTACTAAGTGATGACTAATTGCAATCAATTAGTCCTACTAAAAGAAAGGGATTCCGCAGGTCATTATATTCTCTTTTTATATATGCTTTTAATGATGCTTTATATTACATTCTCAGTCCAACCTATTAATTCAAAATTTCTAACGCAAGCTCCTAACGAGCGAACAAACGTCATTTAATGTTGTTACAGCAGAACTAAAGCAGTACACTGAAGCAAACTATTTTCTTTTTCTTTTTACACACAATTTCTTTTAACTGAAAGTGGAGAAGCGTTATATAATGCGCTTTTCGCCATAATCTAATGCAAATACCGTAAAATCTGGGAACAATCCGAATGATCGTTAAAGCCTCAAGGTACATGAGAAATGACGACATTCGGAAAGCTATTAAAATCAACACAGTTTTAAATCCTATATCCAGAAAATAGCTAAAAAGTTCTTTAACTCTCTGCAATTCACTAACAATAGCAATATGTTAAACTTAAATACTTATAATCCTCATGATTCTACTAAAAGACCGAGAAGAATCCTTCTCGACTCTTACAATCCACCTTAAATTATTTAATCTGTGCAATTTTTTATTGCACAAATATTGCAAAATTTTTATTCTTTTATTTATTTTTATTTAACATCTTAATTTTTGTCGTATCCCCACCATCTGGGCTTGCCCCTCCCCCTTAGTCTTAATTTTCTCTTTGAGATACTTGAGCAGCCTATGAGAGTCAATTTCATCACCCGCCATGCACCAATAAGAGAGCTCCCTTTCAGCTGTCCGCCATGAACTCAGAAATCCGCACAACCCAGGAAATAACACTAACAATTGGCTCGACCAATCAGCTGCTTCCTACATGCTAGCAGGATACAACCCACAGTCGTTCCACATATATTTTTCGGATATGGGATGGAGGCTCGCTTCGCGAGCCATATGCCCAGAATTGTCACCGTAAAATCTGGGGTATTTATAGGTGCGTGTTATACGCGGGGTATAAAAATGACAGCTTTAAAAAATTTTTTAAAAAAATTAGACTTTTACATATATTGTAATACTATTTATTGAACAGAAATGGCATTCCTTATGAACTTAAGGGCTTGAAGCTCTAGAATTATACTACTTTAATAAGGCTTGGAATGATATCTCTCTCTCGAATAAATGATTTCAAAACATAAGAGCATTGCTCTCGTACAGTACAGGTTTCTTCGTATTAAAAAAGGGGGTACGCTTTCTCTTAATATACCTAATGTATCGAATATACCTAAAAATTAAAAATTTCTGCTTGAAAATATAGGTTCGAGTTATACGTTGGATTTTACGGTATATAAGCCATGAATTAACGTGGTTCTAAAACAATACTGAGTTTAACAAATTTAGCAATTTTTAGCAATGGAACTCTCCTAACTTCTCCAACATACAACTTAAGGATTTGAGGTTCAAATTCTAATTAATGTGTTACACCTTGGGCTGTTCCGCATTTTGAACTCATTCTGAGTTTTCATTAGAACACGCTGTTCTATTGCAGCACATCACCCGTTTCAAAAGCTCCTGTTCACAATTACTTTATTATTGCAGCTGTTTGAAGGCTGAAGACGAACTACGCGAGTGTGAATTATGTCATAAGCTATATATCTACTCAAAAACCTATCTTACTTCAATTGATAAAAAATTTTTTGAACGCATTTATTCTAATCTTATCAAGATATTTTCTACAGTCGTGATATGCAGCAAATTATAGATAAAAACATTTTTATTTCAGATTTTTTCTTCGATGTAACAGATATGAGACATTAATACTCAAATAGAATTACAAATTAAAGTATTCATATTTTCTTAAGATCTAAACGGATACTTTCAGGTTGTTTTAATTACAATATCCAGAGATAATTTGAGATGTTTTGTTATAGAAAAAAGTATCTGGGTAAAAACAACAATCAAGAAGAAACACATGTTTATTGGTTTTGTGAAGTATATAATACATTATTACAGAAGAATGCATTATATCATGAACAGATATTGTATCGCTAGTTTTCTTTCTAGAATTTAATTATTTTAAATAATTGGTTAATAAAAAGGACAAATATAGTAATTATAATTCAGTTAATTAATATTTTCTTCTTCAATGGCTTGACAGCCCTCGCCTTCTCCAGAAGTTTTCTCCAGACAACTTTTTTCAACAGTTACTTTTGGCAACTGTTTTCCAGTTTTTGATTTTTAAAATATTAGGGTCTTTTTCGACACAGTCAATCATCTTAAAGGGTGTCTGCCCAGAGATCTATTTCTCACGGGCTTTGCCAGAATAATTGTCTTGCAGCAACGATCTTCATTCATTCTAGCCAGATGACCAGTCCATTTAAGTCTCTGTAATTTGATAAATTTTACAATATCAGGTTGCTTGTAAATTTTGTTGAGTTCTACGTCAAATCTTCTCCATGATCCATTCACTTGGATCCCACCAAGAATGCAGCGTAAGATCTTTCTCTCGAAAATTCCCAAAGCTTCCTCATCACCTAAAGTCATTGGCCAAGTCTCTGATGCATAAGTCAGGACAGATCTTATAATACTTTTGTAAAGAAGCAATCTAGTTCTTAATGTGAGAAAACTAGATTTTAAATAACTCTTCAGGGCATAAAAACATCTATTTGCTGCAATGATTATTTTATAAATTTCTGGGGTCAGCTCATTTTTATTATTTATCTCCGTTCCCAAATAAGTAACAGATAACTTTTTCAAAATTATAATTGCTAATTTTTATGTGACTAAGTTGCATAAGTCGGACTTTAAACAAGGTAAAATTAATATTTTACAATTCATTTAAAATTTCGATACATATTGAAATAAGTACGAATGAGTGAACAATAACGTTGCTATATTCAACTATTCGAGGGCTTCTGGCGATGGACCGTGTAATTGTGAACCCTGGTCAAATGACGAGAACGACACCACACAAACGGCCTCTCCTAACTTCGCCCACCTACACGGCGGGTCTTCAGGGGTACTAGGCTCGAACTCATGACACGTCGGCCACGAGTCCGTTACCTTGACTACTTAAATAAGTACGAGACGATGTGATATAGATAACACTCTAAAATTTTTGCTAATTGTTTTTTAATCATGACAAACTATTTTCAAGAAAAGTTGGTCATGAAAATTATAATTTGAATCAAAACTGTATAGATGGTTCGGCTATAAGTGCAAGTTAAATAAATATTCAATTACATCGTTCCAAACTTTCATGGTAAGAACGGTGACTTTTTTAACTGTTCACTGTGGGTACATCCTTTTTATAGCAAAATTGCTTTGAAAGACGGGAAACTGTACTACGAGGATTTAAAAGATACGAGAAGATTCTGAAGATGTCTGAGAGAATTACCACTTATTTGGTGCGATCTTATTTTGCCCCCCTGGGTTTTGATTTTTTTTTACAAGCTGGTTGATTCGTTCTTCAAGATATAGCTACCTTTCTTTTTCAGATTTAAAACAAAATATCGTTCTTAGTGACCATAAGTTAACTGCGATTGGTAATTAGCTTTGGTAAACCTGCTAACTATATAACAGCGGTAATTGAAAAATTTACATCTTTTCGAGGCTTAATTGCGAATCGATAACTACATGTCTAAGTACCGGTTTTGTTGCTTAGAATAAATCAAGTGCAAGGCTTAACAGAGTTTTTTTAAAAACTTTTTGGAAGCAACGCTGCAAAGTATGAATGTCCAAAATGTGGAAATGTTTGAGTCTGCGAGAAAGGAAGAATGCAATTGGTGGCTATGAATATAGATGTCTTTCGAATGTAGGAGAGAATCCACACATGATTGTAACAGCATAAGGAAAGAAAGATACGTGGTTCAGCAAGTCATTTGAGAATGTGTGCAACTTTGATTGTTAAAGAGATACTGGTTCGGAACGGCTATAAAAAAGTTGTGCATTAATAAAAATATAGTGCTTGACTGGTATATATGTTTTGTCGAGAGGTTTGCATGATTTATTCTCTTTAGAATGTGTTCTTAGTATCTTTGTTTTAACTATATTTTACAGGGATTTGTTCTAGAAATAAAAATTTCAATTTCTATTTTTCGAACAACAATTTCTTCTCTTTTAAAATGTTCCAAATTACGTTTTTTTAGAAGCTAAAGTTTTCATGGAATTGTTAAAAAAAAGATCTTAAAAATTTCCATTAGTCTTTCGGACATCGAGTAATTCTCTTCAGAATGTCATTATAATTTCCTATTTTAAGAAGCCGAATTCTTTTATGAAGTAATTTCCGTGGCCGCGGTAGCCGAATGGTATAGGCATCGGATCGTGGCTTGCCATGTCACGAGTTCGAGCCCAGTACCCCTAAAGACCTGCCGTGTAGGGCAGCGATGCACGTTAAATCTGTCGAGAGTTGAAACGTCCTCCCGTTGGTGGGTGTAGTAGGTAGTAGTGCCAGTTCAGGTGTCGTCTACGTCACTTGACCATAGTTCAAAATTACGTGGTCCGTCGCAAAAAACCCTCGTGTAGCTGAACCGTGCGACGTTAATATTCAATCAATCATGAAGTAATTTCCATTTTTAGTCCTTCGGACATAACGCCATATTTCTTAGTTCCTTTACTTGCTTAACGAATAATTTTGTCATAATGTCCAGAGAATTGGAATACCGCAAAATTCTGATCTTTGTTTATTACATTCAAATTGTTCAGTCAGAATGGTTTAGATCAGTGCTCCGCAACCCCCGGTCCATGGATCAAATGATCCCGGGCCGTCTAAAGAACATTAAACTATTGCCATTTTATTTAAAGTGGTGCATTTCTCTCGGATTTGCGCAACTTTCCACGGAAATCTCTTTATATTCCACGTTAAATCCCTTTTATTCATTTTTGGTGTAACTATATTTTATTCTGAAGGCATATTTAAATGTAACTAAATTAAAATTGTTAAATCAAAACAATGTAAAATATAAACAATCAACGTGTCGCACCCTCAGCGTTCCGCGGTAAAATTATCAAACGTTGACCGGTCCGCAACGATAAAAAGGTTACGGGGCACTGGTTTAGATCAAGTCCTCTCAACTAACTGGGTTTTACACAACACAAATGTTGTAGCTTCATCAGATGAGTCCACCAGTGAATCTTGACATAAGCAGCATGTCATTAGATTCGCTGGACTTCATGTGAGGTACTATTTGGAAAAACTCTACTGCCAAGAGCCTGGATGCGGCTTACAAATTATAATATTCCCTAACTCGGCACCATAATGAAAGCAAGTTTCTAGGTTGTGTAATTGAGTAAAAATACGTGTTCGCTATTCAAATCGTCTTACGTAATTTAACAAAATTGTAAAAGTTATTACCATTGCTTTTAAAATCAGTGTAATTTAGTTTCTCAGCAGTAGTCAGTTTTAATTTCACACCAGTTAATTTTTCTGTTTAGTCAACACATAAAAAAATACAATTTTAAAGGATAATACAATGTTTAATGTCCATACAAACAAAAAGTAAGACAATGCTAAATATCAACAGTGGAGGAAAAATTCATATAAGCCATTCAAAATAGAATAACGGAAATACCATAAAAAATGCGAATATTTGAAAACGGCAATGATATTTTAAAAAATCAAACAAAACTCAGCTTCACTGAGTCATGTCAAGTCTAGAATCAAAAAATTTTAACTTGAAACACCAAATGAAATAAATGATCTCATGATTTTCAGTAGAACTCGGTGTGTGAATTAAAGTTCACAGCACATGATTAGGTTTAATATTGAGATTTATTGGTCATAAATTTGTTTGATATTGCTATTGATTTCGTTGAGAGATAATAATAAACTTCCAAAATAATAAAATTTTTGACTGGTTCCTGCGTTCAGATATTTTGATTAAATTCATAAGGCAAATAATAGAAGAAAATTTAAAACATAGTCGAGAGTGTATAGTTTGTATGTATTATAATATATTCATCTTTATATATAAAAATCTTCTGTGCGTGTGACTAAACTCCTAAACGGCTGGACCGATTTTGATGAAATTTTTTTTGTCTGTTCCAGTGGATTCGAGAATGGCTTAGATTCACAATTCGGTCCGATATCGCAATTAGTTAAAAGGATGTTAATTACACACAAATCTATTGGTGTAGCTAATTGATTACACGCATTATTAAACTTTTTTTGTTTAAAATTATTTCTTATCGGAAATCGATACTAATAAAAAAAGTTTTATGTGTGTTTCACTTCTAAGCAATTCAGAAGTATAAAACTTGGCACATAATTAATATGTTATGCGCACTACGAAAGTTCTTTTCGAAATTCACTTCAGATTTTTTTAAGTGACTTTCCCACTTTGTTTCAACAACTGGATTTTAATTTAGCAGCAGTCATTTTTGTTTTGCTTACATTTTATTCAATTATTTCAAACCGTTTCTTTTTCAGCTTAAAAAAAAAATCAATGTAATTTGGTTTAAAGTCGCTTATATTTTATTTTATTATTCCAAACTATTTCTGGATATTATCGATTGATCCAATTGTGATAACCGTATACTATGTAATGACGTTAGATATTGTAATAACTTTTTAATACAAATTTTCCTCAAAACAGTTCAGATTTTGTTGAAGCTTAGTCATAAAAATTTGGCATTTTTGAAGATGCGTGTCCTAGACAACGTCTGTCGGGTCCGCTAGTATTATATAAGAATGCTTATCGAAATTACTTAATTTTCAATACACTCATTATGTGTATTTGCATATGAATCATCTTACAGTATTGATTTACAAATGGCAGAAAAAATAATTTACAAATAAAATTATTAATTTACAATATTTGTGCACTTATTTTCATCTTTGATAACTGTACCAAATTTTTCTGAATGTGGATAGGTTAGTGGGTAAAAAAATTTAATATAAGCTTGATCAAATTTTAATTGGTTAGTCTCTTTTAAAATTATAATTATGTAAATACCATAAGACATTTTCTATTTCGGTACGACATTCTTCTGTGCGATTTTTCAATGTATTATACAATTCTTCAGATAGTGATGTGTGCTGTTCTTTCAGTGACTGCAACATGAAATTTATTTTTACATTAGAATCTCTCTTGACATAATGCCTCAACAGCCAGTTTTATTGGAAGTAGAGGTGATACAGTTCTGGATATTAAGTCGAATTCACTATCTGAAATATTAATTTGCAGGTTAAAGTCGATCATTGCTTTTTGGATTGGATTTTTCAGTCACAAAAATCGTTCCAAAACTTCGATTTGTCTTCAAAATAATCTTAAAATTTCTGATGGCTTAGAAGCTGTGCTTAAATTTGTATCGTTATCACAATTAGATTCTTTCCTCTTTAACAAATTTGTATCATGTTTCGTTTTTAAATGCGTATGAGTCCGCTTGTACTCCATTCAATTAAATTACTCTGGAATGTTTTTTACATTGTGTCACCATATTCTTTCCATCATGTAAATAATGAAACCAAACTGAAGTATTTTTAACTGATTTTTTAAAAAGTTCATTATTATGGGTATTATTTCTGAGTATATACAGATGGGTGACAAAATAATACGAACACCCGTGAAAAAGGCATGGCCCATTTCAAAGACGCACAACGCGCATGTCAGTTAGCGTTGCAGTCCGCCGCCTAGCGGATTCGAAAGGTAAAGTATCAGTCGCTCAACAGCTGCGATAAGTGTTGCACGCGTCAATTGTAATTTCTGAAAAACGCAATAATGACGGACCTGTCAGAGTTCGAAAAAGGTATGATTGTTGGAATGAGGTGCGCTGGTTGCTCGGTGACGGAAACAGCCATTTATTTGGGGCGTGCAAGGAGTACTGTATCTGCCGTTATGACAGCTTACAAGAAATGCGGGAATGTGACGTCTGGCAAGCACAACAGTGGACGGAAAAGAAAGCTTACCGACAGGGATAGTCTTAACCCGCATAGTGGCCCGAAAGCGCAAGCAATCGCTATACCAGATAACGTCTGAGGTGAATAGTCATCTTCGTAACCCTATTTCAGCAAGAACCGTCCAAAGGGAACTTCATGCTTCGAACTTGTATGGAAGAGTTGGAATTCGTAAACCATTGGTAACAGCACGTCATGCTTTACAGCGACGCCAGTGGTGTAGAACACACAGACAGTGGACCCCACAACAGTGGCAACACGTCATCTGGTCGGATGAATCGACGTCCACCCTATTCCAAACCACCGGACGCATTTATGTGTGGAGAACGTCCAAAGAAGCATTCGCTCCTGAATGCATCGCGCCGACTGTTAAGCAAGGAGGTGGGTCCCTTATGGTATGGGGGCGATATCTTGGGCCACTTGTTACTCTGCATGGCAAAGTTAAAGCTGCCCACTATGTCAATATCCTGGGGGATCAGGTGCATCCATTTGTCCAGACTCCATTTCCCGGAGAATGCCCACTTTATCAAGACGACAACGCTCCTATCCACACTGCTAAAATCGTGCAAGAATGGTTTGCAGAGCATGAGGGGGAAGTAGGTCATCTTGATTGGCCCCCTCAGTCACCTGATTTAAATATTATGGAACATTTGTGGGGATATTTGGAGTCAAAACTACGTGCTCGATTCCCTCCACCATCTACGATTTCGGCATTAGAGACCGCTCTCCACGAAGAATGGCTTCATATTCCATTACAAGTTGTTCATGACCTCTATGCGTCCATCCCACGTCGCATACAGTCTGTAATTCAGTCAAAGGGGGGTCCAACTCCCTATTAATAAAGCTTTTCTCCTCTTTTACAGGTGTTCGTATTATTTTGTCACCCATCTGTATATATACAGTCAGACCTCTATATAACAAAGTCGCTAAATCCCGAAAAAAGTTCGTTATATAGAGGTTCATCTTTCAATATACCTTATAAACCACATAAAACAAATTTTAAATTCACACCTTTTTTAAATTAATATATGTTTATTTTATGTATCTTACCCATCAAAAAGAAAGAAAAACTGCAAGGAAAACAAGAAAAAAGAATGTCAAAGAATACACTGTATTTTCAATATTAAGAAAATAATTTTATATTAAAATTAATGAATTTTTAAGGACAATTCCTAATTTAAAGCAAAAAGCATACATTAATAACAATAAGCGTACATTATTTTGTAATTGGAATATGGGGACATGAGTCAACTCCACTGAGGGTGAAAGGGGATATTGAAGATGTTTCTAGTGAACTTGACAATGGGGGTTAAAGGTTTCACTTCTTGGATGAAATGTCCAGAACTCAGTTGCTCTCGGCGAGTTAGGATCTAATAAAACCAGTTCAAGATACATGACCACTATAAAATGTTCTAAAGAGAGAATAGCTTTTAAATATTCAGAAATACTTTAAAAAAAGGGAGAGAAAAATTGAATCACAAAAGAAAAAGTTCATTATATAGAAAATGCACTTCACTATATAGAGGTTATTTTACAAAGAAAATTGTGAAATGTTCACTATAAATTCATAATGTAGAGGTTCGACTATATATGAAATGAATCTGAAAAATATTTTGAACCCTAAAGTATGATAGGCAAATACACAATGTGAATAACAAAGTCACCAATTAAAATAAATATCGAAATATTGCACACTTTCTTCACAACTACAACCTTGTTTTCACAGATGTGAATACCAGATTACGAATCCTGCGCACATGCAGTAACACTCAAAGCTGTAACACAATAGTTTTAGTCCACCTCCTTGGATGATTCACATATTTTATCACTTCTTTTGATTGTATGATGTAACTTTATATTCACAGTCTCATTAATTTCGACCATTAGACATAAAAACAAAAACATATACTAGTTTGCTATGTTGGTGATCCCTGAACATATAATGAAGATAATTAAAAAATTTTTTGGTAAATACTGAAAAAATGATATTTAAACTTGTGAATACTGGTATTACAAAATTCTACAAATGGCTCAAAATACCGGTATTCAAATCCCTACTTGCAACTGATAAAATGAAGACAGTGAAGGTTGTATATCATGACTGAAAGGAAGAATAATCAATTTTATACATCAATTAAATTTATTTAATTCAAAGATGTTGAAATTTATGTTTAGACAAGAAATGACAGCCATTGGTAGTTTAAAAATAAATTAAAATTTTTTTTTATAGATCTGTCATAAATATAATACAAAGAGCATGCCTGAGTCTCATTGCAAAATTTTCATAGTTCAGTTTAAAATGCTTCATTTATATTTTTTAACTAGCTGGTATACCCGTTCTTCACATGTGTGAATTTAAAAAATACAGACTGAAGGATAAAGAAGTTTTTAATGAGTTAATTTTACGTGAATTGTATAAATTAAATGAAAAAAAAAAGCTTTTTACATAACACAGCTGAACGAAAAAATCATGTTTGCTAAATTTTAAGTCTTAAGATATAATTGCTGATTTTTTTATTATTGTTATTATTATTTATGACGCCCCGTAACCTTCTTGTGGGTCGATTTTTGAAAACACCTACCTGCTCAGTAAAAGTAACACATTGTTACAAATTTTGTGTAATAAACATTAAAAAGTGTAAATAATTTGTTTCTGGATGTGTAATACTTTCTGATGCATTTATTTTATATTAAATAGCTGTTACACGTGACTTCGTCCACGTGGAATTTAACAAAAAAGTGTTTATTCACTTCGCAGAGTTTACTTAAAACTTTTCTTCTACTTTGTGAATCTATGTTTCTTTTTTTTTTTATTTTTTTTGCTTTTGTTGAGCAAGGGGTGAAAGGGACGCATGACCTTTGACACTGTCGATGGGTGAGGACTAAAATATTTAGGATCAAAATAGGTCTAAGTAGCAAGTAGGGTGAAACGCGAACACAAACGAAGCCGCAAGGAAGGGGGTGAAAGGGACGCATGACCTTTGACAATGCAGTTAAGGACTGTAAAATCATTAGGATCAAGACATGAACGGGAAATGTCACGAATGGCAGCAACCTAATCAAAGATAAAAGTTTGATATAACTGCTAGCAATCATTGAGACACAAGGCTCGCGAAATAAAATAATTCCTATTAAATAAAAAATAATCCCTGTTAGAATCGGAAATTGCTCACTATTTCATTGGTTTTAATATTATTTTCCCAGAATCCTAATTTTTTTTTTCCTCTAAAATAAAAGTAGCCTAAGTTATTCCTTATAACATTAGCTATCTGCCAGTGAAAGTTTCATCAAAATTGGTCCAGCCGTTTCAGAGATTAGCCGGAACAAACAGACGGACAGAAAGACAAAAATTTTAAAAATTGATTTTTTCATGTAAGTACCGTATATACTTTTAAATGCTTTTAGTAAAAAGCTGTTAATTTCAAATTACAAACAGACACTTCATTTTTATTTATATGTATAGATGTTGTTCAAGGAAATATAAATCATTCATCACACAGTAAAAGTTCATAATTGATTGCAAGAAATTACTGGAGAAAAAAATATTCTAAATTAAAGAAATTAAACAATCACGTAATAATTTTTTTAATAAATAAATAAATAACAAAAGCTATCTATTAAGTCTTTCTAAATCCTGGAGATACACTATAGGAAAACATTTCGTCACCCACATTCATTTCTTCCTCTTCATCAGGATCCTACAAAAATAAAAATGTATAAGAAAAATATTAATGTGGTTTAGCATGAAAAATTAATATAAAATAAAACCCCAAAAAATTATAAGTGAAGGGTGTTGGAAACGAAAAATCATATTAAAATGACAATTTTGAGATTTTACATTTTCAAATTGTACAAGGATTTTAACCTTTCTAAAAATACCTTACTTTAACCTCTACGATAATTCGAAGCGCTTAAAATCTATTTTTAAATAATCATTGAAACTGGGCCACACCCATTTAAATGGCAGAAAAGGTAAACAATGTATTTTGTTTTTCCTTAAAAGTTGAATGAATGATGGAAATCAAAACATTTGATCCAGAATTGCTAAAAAAGGATTTACATGGAGGTACACAAAATCCCAATGAAAGTGTAAGCAACATAATATGGTCTTGTGTACTGAAGAAAATATTTGTAAAAATGGAAGTATTATCATTGGATACATATGATGTAATTGAGTAATTTAATATGGGAAATGTATCAAAACCAGATATTTTGAGAAAACTTAATATTGAGTCTGGTGATTACACGGTACAGGCAATAACAGCCTTTGTTTATCGAGGCACTCCAAAGGCTAAATACTCATGTTTACAAAAAACAAAGGAAGTTAGGAAAGAAATAAGACATAAAAGGAAGAGGGAGGATGACGAGCCTCAAAAAATGTAAATCATTTGCACTATGGGGAGGAATGTGTTTTGATAAAAAAAAAATTCTTATACATTAAAGTTAATTTAACTCAAAATGTAATTTTTGATGTTTGATGCACCTTTTCTGGGAAAATAATGTTCACAGGTATGTAAGTTTTTTTATCACATATTTATAAGGATGGTTAATATATACTGAAATGAACTTTTCGTAAAAAACTCAAAAATTTTTTTATGTGAAAAATGGGTTAAAACTTCACTATGTTTGATAAAATATTTTATAATTACTAAAAAATTCAAAATTAGCTAAAAGCTCTTTTCAGTTTAATGAGAAAGGTGTACTTTAATTGCATGAAAAATTTCAAACATGTACATATAACAGATGTTGAGAAAAGGTACATCGAAAACAGCCAATTTAACATTGTTGGTACTCCCCTTAAAAAGCCTGATAGTTGAAAAATAATGTAAAAACAAAATTTTCTTCATCTTGCCAATGTTTATCATAAATTAACAGTATGATAGAAATAAGAACTTTCACGAAAAAAAGTTTATAATCATTAAAGTAAAAATCAAAACTTCAGAACAAAAAGAGCACACATTTTTGAAAAATGACAATTTAATCTAAAAATATAAAAACTATTCTCCCACCTTCAAATAAAGTGTAAAAGTGACTAGTAGGTAGCTGCCCTTTCTCTTGGTATTTCAAGATGATGTACAAATATATAGTGAAATATATAGTTCTAAATAATGTACAAAGAAATAACAATCTGGTCTCTGAACCTTCTGGATCAGAAGTTTTAAATACCCTAACAGCTTTCTCTTCATATACATTTATAAAAATAGAAACAGTTAATCATGATTTTTCTTTACAGTTGCATTAGTTTATTTGCTTTTAATTACATAATCATCATACAGATGGCACCATAGTCAAGTTAACGATACAATAGTCACATACACAGAAAGGGGGTTTCATAGAGTATATCGTATTTTGTAACTTTGAACAACTTTTCAACAATCACTTTTAGGAAAGACATGTATATAAATGTCCAGGGCAGTTACACATTGGTTGAGCGAGACAGATATATACACCTGTGGGAGTTAAGGGGTTAAAAATAGATTTGGGTAAGACCTGTTTTTGGCAGATTTCAACACAACAAAATAAAAAACACGCATAGCAAAGTTTATTACCCCAGGTCTAGTAGTTCAAAAACAGTTTCTCTCATAAATTAACTTCCAACATAAATAATTTTTTTAATAAAATTTCTCTACTTCGATCTTTTTCATAAACTATTAGCTGATCATTTATTTGGACACAACACACGAGGCTAGTTCTAAATGCCCTAGAGAGTGTACATACATGTAGTGGCAGATCATAAAGAACACTCATCAAAGTTCAGATTCAACTCCAGGTTTGCTTTTTCTCACAAATGCTGATATATTTTGCTTAAAAAAAATTACAGTGAATTTGGAAACAAACAAATAATAATAATAAAAAGTCACATGTTTCATTACCTTGTAGATTCATTCATTCTTTCCAAAATGAAACTGTGTTAAGAGCTAATTCAATAAAGGTGAAAATTTAAGGATTAGAGGTAAAAAAGCAAGATATTTTTCAATTACTTTAGGTTAGTATGTCAGATTTAAGTCATTATGAGCAAATTTTATTTGATGACAGATTCATAAATAGCCTCATGCGGTAACTGGAGGGTAAGAATTGTCCTAAAGTAGCCTATGCATGTTGTAGAAGGCGACTAAAATAGGTGCCCAGTGACTGGGGAGACAGCTCGGTACGCACCACTGGGATTACATCAAGAGACTTGTCCTCATGGTTGAGTATGGGACTAACTACCCCAACTTACACAAATTATTTTATTATGGAACTCAAAGAAAGAAATATTTGGCTGCCCTATGGAAATCAACTTAAAAATTGGTTAAGGACTTTGCATTTTGGTAATGTCAGAAACTGAAAAGTCAGGCCAAGAACAGGGCACAGCCTGGAATGGAATTCTTAGGAAGGCCTACTCCAAGCTATTGTGCCATTGAGGAAGAATTATCTATTGTTTATTATTATCTATTATTTATCTATTGTTTTTACTATAAACTTAATCCTAGATTTTTAGCCTGTTTTGAATGAAACTTGAAAAGTATTGTAAAATTATTTTACCAAATTGTATATCACAATTAGGATCTACTCATTTGACTGGAAATATAATTTTAATATAAAGGAAAAGAAAAGCAAACGTAAATCTATGAGCTATATATTTATGTATTTTATGAATTAAAATTTTGTTGTGAATAATGTGGGCAAAACAACATTTGAAATCTGCTTTTTTCAATATTACAATTGTACTTGTTTTAAAACAAGTTATCTTAAAAAATATTCCTGATATTAATGCAGCAATTTAACTATTAAACTACATTTTTTTTTTTTGCTGTTTGAAAAGATGATTGTTTTACATTTTGCCAAGTTACATAAAAATTTGAGATAAAACTTAATAATGACATTCATAAAATTGTCTATAGATTTATTTTTTAAAAAAAATTTCAGTTCAAGCTAAAATAAACATACCTATATATATATATGACACATTTGTTGTCTGTTCCCTTATAACTCAAGATCCAGACAACCAAATAACGTGAAATTTGGTACATGTGCACAAAATTACATGAGGAAGGTTCTTAAATAGGTTTGGCGTTCATAATTCTGTCAGAATTTTTTTAAATTTAATTTTTAAGTTATTTTCCAGTGTTATGACATCACGTTTCTCACTAAGTGGACAATTTATACTTTACATGCAGTTTTTCAAGATTATTACATATTTTTACTGTAGCTATGATAATCGGTTGGAATATTTATTAAATTTTTCTTTTCTTTGATATTTAATTAGGATTTTTTTTCGAATAAATCATTTTTTTAAGGATTTTTCTTTTAACAACTAAAATTTTTTGTTGTTTTGGCAACATTTAGGTATTATCGCGGGATGTTTATGTGTGTGATTTTGCTTACAAATTACAACTTACAATTTCAGTATTTTTTCGGAGAATTTATTTATTTATTTAGAATGCGAAGGTTATAATTTTGACAAACTAAAACTTTTTATTGATAATGGTATTTCAGTTCTTATTACTGTGATTAACATAAGTATAGTATTTCCGTTTTCGTTATCTGTTTTAGATAGTATGAAATTAATAATATTTTGCAATTTTATGTGTCTTTATTTTAACCTTTAAGGGTATACTATTGGCTTCAGTGCATAAAATTGCCTTGCAGAAAATCAACCTCGGGTAATTATACTGCCCAAGCAAAAGCAGTATTGGTAGTAATTACATATCAAACTGGAATAGGCATCAGAGAATGAGCAAAACAGACAAATGGCTTAAATACCTGTTGAGGAAGCAGGTAGTCATAAAATAAATTATTTTTGGTACTTATGTACTATCCTAACAATCGCCAATGTTCAAAATAACTCGGGAAGTTGGAACCCTGATTTCGCATGTCATATATATGCTGAATTGTGGGTCATGTGCTTCGTTTCATATAATGTCGCCAATAGGTTGCGGTTATATGTAAGTACCTTATTTTTTCAAATTATGCTTTTGCATTTATAGAGTTAGTTCAGTTCTTTTTATGTGAGTTGATGTTAGTATTGTACTTCATTTTTCAATTTATTTTTATGCTCGGGATATATATACTTTGGATAATTTTTTTATTTAGTACTTACGTATTATTGCACAATCGCCAACGTTCAAGACAACTCGCCACTTTGGCAATCCAGACTTTGTATGCATTGAAATGGCAATCATATGCTTCATTTTGTATAATCTCACCAATAGGTTGCAATAATACACAAGTACCTTTAATTCTGTACATTACTATAACATTAGACTGGCCACAACACCAATTTGGCGTGATTTCAAAATCATGCAAAAAATGAGTAGCCTACCAATATGAAATTAGTATTATGAGTATTATCTTAGCCTGTTTTATCTTTCCCTCAACTAATCCTTAGTTAATTCAATATATAATTTTTGTTTATTTATATTTTAGTACTTACATTTATTTTTTGGCGATTATGTACTGCAAATATTTTTTTACACATTGCAATGTCTTTGGCAAAATTAATCAGTGGTATTTTCCTTAAATATGTTTTTTATCTGTTTTTAACAATTTTTAAAATTTTGTTTGATGTCTGTCTGAAAGGCAAATAGCAAAATAAATATTTTACAGTACATATATTGTGTTTGCGCGAAAATGTTTAGACTGATTTAAACAAAATATTGAGCCTTCTTTTATATTTGATATCTTTTTAAGATTTAATTTTATGTTATAACTAGCAATACCTAGCTAAATGTTGCTGTGGCTCAGTCAGCTTTAAAAACTGGTACATCATAAAATATGCCATGAAGCTTACAAAAGTAATAATACACAAGAATTCAAACAAATCTATATCTATATATACATATAAGACGCATTTGTTGTCTGTCTGTTTCCTTATAACTCAAGATCCAGACAACCAAATAACGTGAAATTTGGTACACATTCACAAAATTACATGGGGAAGGTTCTTAAACAGGTTTCGTTCCATCCCAACCTCACTCTGGCCTCCTACAGCCAAAAAGAGTGTTCCATGTGCATGTTTTGTGCCATGGGTTCATTTTAGAGAAAACTTTACTAAACAAAAGCGGTGAGTAATTTTGCAATACTGCTTTGTTATATTTACTTTACTGCAAGCAAATATCACATTACTTACTACATTCCTTCATTCATAGGAATGCATTGTCATTTTTTTGCTACATTCATGCCTATGTGAGGGGGGAGAGTATAGATTTGCAGACACCATGCTTTTCTCATGGGCAGTTGTATGTGGCCTGCTCTAGAGTGGGTAGAGAGGAAAATCTTTTTGTGCACACTCCAAATGGAACTGCCAAAAATGTTGTCTACTACATTACTTTATGATAAATGTACCCTTTTATTGCATGCAAATAAACAGATTTGTAAGCTTCTACAGAAAACCTTATTTTAAACCCGGGCAAAGCCGGGTACTTGCAACTAGTATAAAAATAAGATACAATGGTTGAAAAATTTCATAACAAACACAAAAATTTAAAATAAAACTTCATTAAGAACTTACAATGTCATCTTTGCTGGTATGATTGTAAATTCTATACTGAGGATCTATCCAGTATTTAGATCTATAAGAAAATATAACAATTAATTCTTCTCTTTATACAAACTTTTAAAGAGAAACAATGACAATTCAGTTCTGAAAAATCACAAGATGTAATTTTTTTCCCCTAAATGCTTCATAAGGAACAAGGCATCAGAACAGCAAACAAAATACTATTAGGCAAATGAAAAAAATAGCTCAATTTTTCTTCAAAATTCAGCTGTTGAGTATTGTGTGAAAAATATACCCGCAATCTTAATTTCAAATATACCTAGAAACATTTTAATTGATTCCTCTTATAAATTACAGAATGTATTTCACAAAATTTTCTTTTATTCTAAATTTAGTCTTAAAACTTATTTTCACAGATTTCCATGATGGAAAATATGTTAATAATTTTTGCAGTAACAAAACTGTAAAAAAATAAATAATAATAATAATAAAAAGTTTTATTTTACTAAAAGAAATTGTTTCCTAAGAAAATCACAAACAGTTTTTAATTTTAAAACATCTTAAAAATGTAATATGAATTTAATAATCAGATTTAGAATAAAAATTTTAATGCCTCTAATAAAAATATCAAAAGTAATGTGGATTATTACCTTTTTAATAAATAAGGATCGAAAGGAAAAAATGTTGGAATCATTGCTCCAGCACAGTGCTCTCGAGTATTTGATTGACAGTAAAACAAGTTTCTAGCATTTTTTTCAATTACAGGATAAACATATGCTATTTGGTTTTTTCTAGCAATGCTGGCGAAGTTCTGAACTACATTAGAATCACAGAATCTTAATGGATTCAGTCTACATGATATTATTCTGTCAAAATTCAGACTTTGAAGATATTTGAGTCCTGAAATAAAATATCACAATTAAATGTATTAAGAATAAATGAGACAAATACCTACAATATTAATTTTCAGTATCTATTTAGTAATCTATATTAATGAACAAGTATATAATAATACACACAAAATAACAATAATACTCTAACACTTAGAACATTTATTCACTGACAGTGCTTTACATTCATACTACGGGAAGTTTGTCGTTATTACTAATGCCACCTGATCGACAAAGGCCAGATCAAGGCCCACGAAATTCATCACAGCAAAGGGCTAAGTGAGGCCTGTCGTTAGCCGTAGCTTTGAGCAACATACCAGTGACAGAATGATTTAGCTCGGTTTCACCCCAATTTTGAGGGAGAACATTTTGGGGGTGGTCAGTGTTGGGGGGCCTCCCACCATCCTCACAAGAGGACTTGCTACACGACAGCTATTTAAAGTACCCCCAGGCCGTGCAGGCACTATACATTTACAAACATCCATGTCTTCTCTGGGATTTGAATCCAGTCCCAACGGCACAGCAGTCAGCATCACTAACAGTATATGAATGTATACTAGCTAACTTTAGAAAACTAATGACAGAATGAATTTAGAATGACATTTTTCCAGCAAATTTTTGCAATAATTCATGAATATTTTAAACATAATAAAACACTCTTATTTGTTAACTTAATTTATAAATATACTCAACTCTTAGGTAAATTTAAAAGCATGTACATAAATAGTGTGAAACACACACACACGCAAAAGAAATTATTCAACTTTTAAAATATATCTATAAAAGGCATACACATACACAAGCTAAATTTAAAAAGTAAATAATAATAAGAAACTGTCACAGAATGACTCCAATGTTCTGAGAATTACCATTAGACACATCATTTTTTTTTTTTTTTTTTTTTTTACTTCTATATAAACATTTAAGAAGGAAACAAAACAATAAAATATAGTTCAATACTATTAAAATTACCGGAATCAATTTTTGTTAGGTCTGTTACATCAGTATTTTTTAACTCTTCATGGTTATAATTTGTTTCTTTTAATATAATTAAGTGAAATAGAAAAAAAATTAAGGATAATATCAAGGTCATTCATTCACCTCTAATGATTTTCTTTAGAATGGTAATTTACTTTAAATATATACATTTGAAAGTAATTCTGACTCTACTAGACATTGCACTAAACAGAACAATCACCTATAATGAATCATTTAGCACTATTAAGAACAAGAAATACAAACACAAGGGAATGAGTTCCAGAAAGTTTTTTCAAAAATATAAAAAATAGGCCAACAATTCAGTTTACAACCAATCACTAACAAAATACGATATCTGAAAAGTACAAACTTCATAAATTGTTTTAAAAGACTTTCTACTATTTTTGTCAACTTATTTTCTGGATATTGTGAGTAGAAAACAATACTTACAATCTGTATGAAAGAATATAATCAGCAGATGGAAAATTTGTGAAAATGTATAAAAATAAAAGATCTAGGTATGAAAGTATAAAAGCTGAGAAGCGTAAATTTTACAAGTGAAATATAAAAGTAATGACCATAAATTTAACTAAAAAACAATAAATTATTGGTTCGTAACCCATATTGCTTTAAAAATTACACGCTATCAATAAATCTAGGAATTTCAAAATGGATCTTCAGAGGAATAAAAAATTAAATTTATGGTTAGTCTTTTAACTAAACAGAAATTAACAAGAGATATAATGCAGTTGATCTCAAAGCACTATTTTCAGCTCCTAGATACCAAGTGGTGTGCGTGTTCATTTTAAAAAAATACATTTTTATTTCCAATTTAAATACCTTAAAATCAGAATTGAAAATAATATATTCTTTTCTTTTAATACAAAAATTTATCAAGTGCATTGGTTGATGATTTATCATTTTTTAAGATAAAGGCCTTGATTTGATAGTTTGAAAACAAAAATATTTTTATTAAAAGATTTAATCAACTTATACAAATATATTTGGCTATGAATCAATACACTAGAATTGTACCAAAAAGATTTTTACCTTCTTTCATTTCTAACAATTCTTTGTGTCTGAAAGCAAAAACATAAAAAACTGTTTGGCATACACTATGGAAAGTACCATGAAACTCCACATCCTGAGAAGTATGTGCCTCAATGTAACGATGAATCCAATTACACATTAAATCAGAACATCCTGTAACAATACTAGAAAGGGAAAAAAACTTATTTAACCTTTTATAAATAAAGAATTAACAGTTCAAAAAAATTACAAGATAAATATAGAATAACTTTTTGTCAAATCTACTTTTAAACAAGTAGCATTATATAGTAACATATGGCATAAAAAAATAATTCATACACTGAAATATTTTTGCTTTGTTTTTTAAAATTTACTCAAGACGGTCTTATGACTTAACACAGCTGCAACACATACCCTTAATGGTTGCTTAATTTTCAAGAAAACTATCATAAAAGTGCCTGTTTTTTACTTGAAGGAAATTCTATAAAACAAAGTGTATGTATAATATATTTTTTAAATTTTGATTAAAACTTTTTGCTTGAAATACAAAAAATTAGTTTTTTTAAAGAAAAGCCAACATTTAAGGTTATGACTAAATGTTTGTTTTCCTGCAACGAGAGAAAATATTAAAAAACAAATGTTTTAAACATTAAAGGAGAATTTTATTCTACTTATGCATAAGGCTTTAACACATAAGTAATTTTTAACTGTGAGAAAAATTTCAAAGCATGAGATAAAAAGGCCAATATCACACGTTATAGTACAGATCCATCATCACTGCTCTCAGATTCACAAACCAAAATTTTAAAAAAAATCAGTTACTTCAGAATCACACTCTGATTCATTTACACTTAAAGTATAATCCAATTCACTTCTTGACTAACTCTATAATGAATACAATATTAAAATATATGTATTTTTTTATCACAGAATGTGTGTATTCACGAAAAGCGGAACTAAGTAACTGAGCTAAGGTTATAAAAACATATCGCTAACATACATGTTAAATTGTGCTAACATTTAATTTAAACTCAATAACTATCCCTTAACACATTACAAATAATTTGGTATTGGCATCTGGTGAGAAATAAATATGATTCCGGGCATAAGAAATAGATAGTTTTAATCCTTTTAGCATATTACTTTTGGACACTCCAGCCCAGAAATATCACGAGCATGAGAAATTCCACTCCATGATTTTGATGAGGGCAATAAGTAAAAGGTTAATGTGACATTTAAAATTTTTTTAAAAGAACGTTACAATAATTTTTGCAATTCCGTACCACAAACTCCTAAATACACACACTTTCACAAAAATGATTTACATACAAGAATGACTTTCTGAATAAAAAAATTACAATTAATTAATTCCATTTCTTCCCTACGCTGTGAATGAGTCAATATTCTTTTAAAAGACATTTCATCAACTCTTTAAATAGGAATTATCAGACAGTTGTATATGCTAGATAATTATTTAAAAAGCTTAGTAAAGATTTTTTTGTGATGTAGAACAAAATTTAATAATTTCTACTTACAATTAAATTCCCTTGTAATTTCTAATACATTTTTAAAATCAGATTTAGACTTTCAATCAGTGATTTTAAAAAGGTTCCTCATTTTCAAAACACGGGAAAGGATTTAAACTTTAATTACTGTACATTTAATTAATGAACTTTTTAAACTAGAAAAATATCTGGGCAAAAGAAAAGAAAAAAACTTGTTTAAATTTTATTTTCAATTAAATCATATTAAAGGTTGCACTTATTTAAGATCTAAAAACTTACCTCATGTTAACAGATTTAGCTCTGGAAAGAAAAGATCCAATATAAAAAGCACATATTTGTCTTAACACAGGTGCAACATTAGGATTTTGAACTTTTTTCCATAAAAAGTCAAGAAATCCAATACTTAGTTCTTGCTTAAGGCCACAAATGTAAAATAAAAGATACTGTACATGGCAACTACCTTGAGTTGGTAGGATGATCTTGTCAAATATAGTTAATATTTCCTTATAAACCTTCTTTGTGGATTCCCAATTCAGATTCTCCGAATCTAGAAAATATTGAAAAATTAATACCAAACTATGTAAGCACAGCGAGCAACTTAAAAAAATTAAAAGCTTACTATATTTTTTCATTTAGATATGCAGTTCTTAATGTGATATGATGAGGAAAACAAGATTAAACAATTATACAAATTTAAAATATTGTTATTTTTAAACAAGCACACTACAATTTTTGGACAAGTAGACACAGGTCACATTTTTTATAACAATAGCTTTTTTAGTTTTGCTTTAGCAAATAAAAATTTAAATTAATAAAAAACTAAAAAAATAATTATACATATAAGTAGACAAAACTTAATAAAATTATTAGTTACTAAGTGAACAAAATAACACGATGTACTTATAATTACAACTTTCTGTTACAATAATTACAATTTTATCAAGCAAGATCTAATGTAAAAACAATTAGAAAACTAAGAATAAAATAAAAAAGTAGTGTTAAGTTTATAACTGTGATTCTCTCATTGACCATACACTTCAGATAAAATTTCATAACAGAATGCCATCTTACAACTATGTCAGTTAATTACATAGCATTTTTCATGAATGCTGATCATTCTTTTACACACATATCATTTTTCAAAAAACCTCAATTATGTGAATTATTGGTAGGTGTACAATGTCATTTGTGGTGTGTACAATTTTTGTATTTATTCTGACAATTTTCATTAGACTTTTAATAAATTGCATAAGGGCATCTCCTTATAATCCATAAAATAAAATATTAAAGGTGCAACTCCACTTTTAAAAAAGTTATAATACATGGTGGTTGACTTACTGTCCCTGCTTGCCAAGTCATGCATAGAAGGGCAACTTTGTTCTTAACCAGTTAACTGTGATTGACGAGTATATTCATAATATGTAAAAAATAGTCACTCATTGGCTATTTAACCCTCTGAGTGGATGACCCGCTAATTGAATTTCACTTCGAAAGCGGTCTACTTTTTCAAAGCTAGTGCTAGCGAAAATGTTTTTGTTGAATTTCACGAACTGCTTCGAAAGCGCACCACAGTTTTATGCATTCCCCCCTTAAAACTGCGGGAGGTCCACAAATGGTTTTGCAGGGGATGATTTTATTGCTTTTCGGTTTCTGTGTTGTTCGAAAGGGGAGGTTTCTCAGTCACAGCAGTGGCCTAGGGCGAGGATTGTGAAATGGACATTTTCTCCACTTCACGGCCAACAGACACTTCTCCCAATTTATTGCAAACAAGCAAATAAAAGGTAAAAAATAAAGTTTTAAAGAAATGACTCATTCAAAGTTGAAAAATGTTTTTAATATATGTATAAGCAAAAGAAAATTTATTTTTTTCTCCTGTTATTTTAAGAGCTTTAAAAATTTTTTTAAAGGAACATTTTTATTTCGGTGTTACAATTTTAACCATACAGAAGCTCTCTGTAATCATTGTTGAATATCAGACGAAGAAAACTCAAGAATATTTTCCTGTTATTTTTTATTTTTTTAATTATGAGGTAAAAAGTAAAAGTGATTATTTTTTTATTTAACAAAATTATAATAAATGTAGTAGCATTATATATGCTGAATAAATTTGTAAAATAAAACTTGGATTTCTGCAATTTTTTATATTTTTAATTAACAATAACACATAAAAAGTCATTTCAATACTGCAAATTTATATCTTTATCTTTATATTTTTCTGTTGAATGATTTTTTTCGCTATAAATCAACATAACAACTTGCACTGAGAGAAAATCCCTTTCTCTACGTCAGCATTTGCACACATAGTACACATTCAATCAGTGGCGCTCACAAGGGAAGGGATTCTTGTGGGTCCAGACCCCCCAAAGCACTGGATTTTTTTCGATTGATTATATTCCCATATATATTTAATAAGTATTATATATATATATATATAATTTCATATATTTGGAAAACTTGCTCAATTTCTGATCAAAAAACCAATTAGGTTTTAAGAAATTTTAATTTTCCGAGTTTTGATTTTAAATTCGGTTTCATTTTAAAGCATTTTTGAATTCCTAGATTGAATTTATTAAAAATATTTTTTTAACACAATCCATTATTTTGTGTGAAATGTCTATTAACTGCAATTTTAATTTCTAAAATCCTTTCTGTTTGCTTATGTTTTTAAGTTTTTGAGTTTTCTCACATTTACTTAATTAAGATTGATTTAAAGACCAATTTATTTTTTGACACATAGTTTATATAATTTAAAAGCTCTTTACTTTGTTTTCATTATTTTTTTTCCCTTTTGAAAAATGCCATGACCAAAATGTATGCAGGCTGTGATAAATAATACTTGAAAGGGATGGAATATGACTGAAAATGGTAAATCTAAAATCCAGCTTTCAGGTGATATTACAATTAGACTACAGAATGCAAATGTTGCAGAATTAACTAAATATTTCCCTGACATACCACAAACTACATTATAATAAATATATTGTAGTACTACATTACAGTATTTTAAATCATGCAACAAAAACTTAAACTTGCTTACCTGCCACGATGGGGAACTGAGAAAAAAAAATATTATTTACATTCTTGGTGATTTCTGGATTACGTTTGTATCACTACTATTTTCTGTATAAATATTTTGCATTTAAAACTCTTGAGAATATATAAGGTTCTGATAAAACGGAATAATTGATCAAATTAACAATTGTTATCAATATTATGTCGAAGAAAATTTTGAATTAGAAAAGATATTTTCAGTCATATTTATTTCAAGTAGAATTTTCATGTAGAACATAAGTTGGCTAGTAACATATTAAAAAATTAAAGCTTTACAGGCATTGGAATTTTTTTTATGCCTTTACAAATTTTAAATGTTTTTCTCAGATTTTTAATTTTGAAGATGAGAGTGTATTCTAATCCCTTAGGCGTTTTTCCTTTTCAAGATATAGCATATGTTCTATAAAAGTTCATATGGATTTAGGTCTGAGAGCTCTAAGATATTTTAAAAAAATAACTAATGTTAATATTTTTAAAAAAATGTTTTTTTCAGGTTTAGCCATAAAAATAATTATTAAAATTCAACAAAGAGATATATTTTAAATTTTATACTTTTTGTTTCCAATAATCTAAGAAATATACATTACTTACAATAATTAAATATTTTTAATAAATTAGCATTTTATAAAAGTTTTAAAAACTTCAAAAATGTTCAATGCTTCAAAATTGTGAAATAATGGCTTGTCAAACTAACCTATTATTTTCAGAATCAATATAATGGTATAATCTGAATATAAAACAAAAATTAATTTTACTGTGACAAAACTGTTTACGACTTCTATTCATTCTGTAAAAAGAATGAAAGATAAATATATAACATAGTGGCAGTCAAAAACACATTCATAATATGTAAAAATCCTGTCCCGCTACTAATTTCAATGCATTTTCCAAACTGTAGCTAAAAACAATTATATGTTTATTAGGTCAGAAATTATTTATATTTAGAAATATTTTCCTTATTCAGAACATAATGAATAATGGCAAGATAATTTGTAAAATCCTAAAAGATTTTAATGGAGAAAAGAGCCAGACATAATTTTAGATAGTTCGAAATTTCATTATATAACACACAAATATGCATGTTTTAAAACAAATAAGTTGGCTAAGAAAATAAAATTTACTAAAAATTTCCTGAATAAAGTAAATCAGATTTCATCCTCAAATACATATAATTGTAAGAGAAGGTTTTATTCAATTTACAATTAATTACAAAAAACCTTTTATAAAAAATAATTTTAACAGGTATAAATAGCAAAAAATATCAAAGAAGTATGAGAAAGACACATACATGTCGTTTACAGAAATGTCACAGAGTGATATTTTTCGAAACACGGCACTGCACACACAGTCCAACATTACAGTCTTTACATTGAAAACGAGTTTCTTTTCGAATGCGTTTTCCATTATCATTTATCTTAAGGTTGCATACCACACATTTTCGCGGTGTTTTTTGTTTTTTTGAACAGTCACTTTCTACATACGAAGGGAAGTGCCTTCCAATTAAGCGGACTACATTTTCAGAAATTTTAGGGGAAACAAAGTTTCGAGAACTAGAATCACTACCTCCTTTTATCAATCGTTCTATCAGTTTCATTCAAAAACCAATATGATTTAAAATCCCGCCATTTTTTTAAAGATAACGAAGGAATTCCACACAATTTGATTTAACAAATGTCGAAAAATCTTGTAGTATTTTTGCTGTTGATTTCGGGCAACAGGATAGTAAGATAGACACTGATCTGATCTATCAACACCATGCAGTTTTCAACCACATTGTGAGGCAGCGGTAGCCTAATGGTCAAAGTAACGGACTTGTAGCTGGCGTGTCATGAGTTTGACTCCAGCACCACTGAAGCTCCGCTGTGTAAGGGAGCGATGCTCAAGCGTCATCCTCGTCACTTGACCATGGTTTAAAATTATGAGGTCCGTCGCCAAGTGAGTGAATATTAACGTCGCACTGTTCAGCTACACAAGGGCTTTTAGCGATGGACCTCGTAATTTTGAAGCATGGTCAAATGACGAGGGCGACACCCGAGCTGGCACCCCTCTCCTAACTACCACACCACACCAACGAGAGGACATTTCAGCTCTCGATAGATTTAACGTGCATCGCTGCCCTACACGGCGGGTCTTTTGTGGCACTGGGCTCGAACTCGAGACATGCCAACCATGATTCGATACCTTGACCACCTGGTACCCCGGCCACAGGTCCGTCGCCAAAAGCCCTCAAGTAGTTGAGTAGAGAAGAGAGAGAGTGCGACTTTAATATCCCCTCACTTAATTAAATTATATGAAATTTAAGGAATACTTGAAAAAATATTAGAAGTCGAATATATATATATTAAAAAATTAATCTAATGATAATTTTAAATATCCAAAGAATTATTAGTATTTATGGTAAATATATGTTTTTCAACTGAGTATGTGAGACACGTATAAATATCTTTTTCGAAATTCCAATGCAGAATTTCAGTGGAGCTAGTTTTGCATGGTTAAGATTATAAAAATGTCTAAATGTTTTAATAACCTTTTCTTCAGTCAACCACTAATGGAACATGAATGATGAGGGATTATGCATAAATATATATTTTTTAACTTGAATTTAAAAAGGATCTTTATATTTATTTATATGCGCAAATGTTAACTGTAAATTTGTCCAGATGCTTTTAAATACTCTTTATTTGAAGATTCAAGTTCAAAAATATAAGCTTGTAGTTAAAGTTCTCTTTGAATGAAATTAATGTTCAGACATTCAAAATTCAAATATAATTTGTTATCTGAACAATACAAAACAAGGGATTCTATGTAAGATGCCCTGAATACCTGGCTTTAAAATTATGAAAAACTAAAAGATTTAAATAGGGTTTTTTTTAACAATGCATAAAAGTATTTTTCGCAAATAATGTAATACAGAAGCTTAAAAATTATTCGTGTTTAGAAGTGTCCGAAATTTTAAAAGATTTTAAATTTTGAACCTTTTTTTATTTTTTTGATACATAACAAAATAATCATTTTTAAAAAAAATCCCTGAAAGTATTGATTAAAATAAGAAAAATGAAACAGTAAATTATCCTCAATGTTTTAATATATAATTTGAATTTAAATACTACAGATATTTTTTAAAAACTTAGACATACATTATAAAAACTTAATTCCATTTGAGAATTTTAAGGTAAAGAAAAAAATGAGAATTCTCAACTCGTTGACTTGCAATTATTTCCGTACACTTTAGGGTTTAAAGAAATTATTCCCAGTTTTTTAGGATTGCTGCAGGGGAAGAACCGGTTCCCTGTGAGCCATAAAACTTCCCCTCAATGCCCATTGTGTGTCTCCTGGACCGTCTCTAATTATCTTTCAAGATACTAAACCTTTAAAGGGGGGAAAAGAATTTCGAAAAACACGGCTTTACCGTTTTTGAACACATTACTTGAGGAGGAAAAAATCCGTTTGGTTCATTTTTGGCGAGTCCCCGGCCTTACGAAAAATTCCGTGTGGTCCGTTTTCGAAGCCTCTCTAGTAGGGCAGAAAAATCCGTGCTGTCCGCTTGGAGGGTTAAATTGCAATTTTTGAGAAAAACAATACATATTCTCAAATTTTATGATGTTTAGAATATTTTGAGGACAGGATGGTGTAAAACAAATAAATAAAAAGTATGATAAATTTAAGATGAACTCATGGGCCCCAGTATACACCAGCTGAAACAGTGTATAAGTTGGCCTGACAGATTTATTTATATGAGATGATAGTTTTTTAGATGTCAGCCTAAAGGGGCAAAGATAAAAGTCAGGAAATTTATTTATAGTAGGGTTCCTTCAGGTATGGTCAGCCATGGCACAAATGCGTGACACCAACCAGACGCTGAGCCCATTGATAGTTGTTGGCCCAAGGTTACCTAGCTATCGAGTGTTGTAAATACCAATTGTTTGCTGACATAAGAGTAATCTTGCCTGAAGAACAGTTATTTTATTGGGATGGGAAAGGCAAGGATGTGCTTTCCAGTAAGAAGACTGGCATCAATCCTTCAGCACCTACTCCAGAACTTCCTTAATGTCAAGACAGGGAGAAAATATTTTGTCAATAAAGAATGGAGTAAATCTATGTGTGTTTATCTCTCCGTCCAGGAAGTTTGATGGTCACTAAAATTTATAGCTATACATAAAAACTTACGATCAGAAGCATTATAGGCCTCATGAACTCATGACCATGTTAAATTACTTTCTACCCTGTACATATACCCCCTAACCATACAATAAGTATTAGTAATAAAATTGATAATTTTATAAAATAAACCCATCATTTTTATCCAACATTTTAATAACGACATTTTACTGTGATTGACGAGTATACTCGTCATTGTTCGCGATTTCCGTAACACACGTAGCTGAGCACTTTCCAATGGGGGGTACCACAGTTAACTGGTTAAAAGAACACAAATAAAACAAAACTTACCTTTTTGAAAATCAAATACACTCACTTAAACATTCTTTTTTTGTAAAAACTACTATTTTCTTATCCCCCCCCCAAATTTCCAATAAGTTTTTGCTACATGTACAAAATTAGAAAGTGGAATAATAATAGATTAAAAGTAATGTTTTTAAATGAATTTTCAAACTGCAGAGATATTACATGATTGTAAGTCACAATAAATTTTGAGATTAGACGTGTAAAATATTTTTGCATCACCAGAGTATATATTTCTGTCCCATATTTTTAATGCTTATTTGGACCTATTTGCAAAGACCCCATATCACCAACCGTAATAAATTCCTTCATATTATATAGATTTGTCTACTTCAAAGTGTCAGCAATCATATTCAAACTTATTATTTTCAAAAAGAACTTATTTCATCTTTTACATTTTTTGCAAATGTTCTAACATTGCAAACTGTTATATTGATCATATTTTCTACTTCTGAACTATTCACCTATTTTACTTTATGCCTCCTTCTGTTTCATCTTTATTGATACACACAAAAATCTATCCTTCAATAATCCTGTACATCATTTTTCAGATAAGTGTATGACTGTTAATATAGTTCACTTCAATATTTTCACCACTATCACTATCCTTAAATGAAGCCTCTTTGCTTCCCTTCATCTGTCAGATAATTCTTGGGGGAGACCTTTCCATTTTGCAAACTTTAAGGCCATTATTGAAAAAAATTTCATCCATATTTTTTAAGTAATAACTCAACATATATTATAACTTAAAAAACATTATCCATAAGCGTGGACATGCATTTTAAGCGTTTACCGATAAAGTAAAGTATTGCATGAAATTAACAATAAACTTTAAAGAAGACAAACTAATTTCACTGTAAAGGGGAGGACTCTATAAAGGACATCTTTTTAATTAGACCATACACATATTCTATTCTACAGCACAAATTAGTGACAATACCATGAGAAAATTATGTTTTAAGATTAAAATAGTTAATTTACAAATTAACTCATAAATATGCAGTTTTATGTATATAAAAAAACAGATTCAAAAAATTTCTAGCAATAGGTTTTGACAGCATTCTTTTATATACAAAAACATCACATACTTGACACCTAGTATTTAATATCTTAGCTACATATTTCCATAAATTAGACAAACTCTGACATTTTGCTTCACTCTACTGCACTAAATGCTTCCCTTTTCAGTTTATCATTAATAAAGTAACTACGTACAATTTTACATAAATATAAAAATATTTCCAATGAAGAATTTTAATTTTTTTCCTGAAAAGGTTTTGTAAGAAAATCAGCTTAATGTAATTTAAAAAATAAATCTTTCTTCATCAAGTAATAAACTCATACCAATATTGATATGCTTTGTTATTGAATTTTCTCCAAATATCTAAGCCAGTGATACTCAATCTGTGACCCGCTGAACATTTCTGAGTGGTCCAGTCATGGCCCATTGCACTAAAAGATTCAATTATTTAAGAGTAATGAATTAAAACTTTAGCAGGGAATTCAATCAATCAAATCTATCAATGTTGTTTACAGGTATGAATTGCAATTTTCCCCCCCTATTTGTAACTAACAGGTAGTAAAAACAAACAGCAGTGAAAAAGCAAACTGAACCGGAGTTGCGAGTATTTTATGGGTGAAACTGAGTTTTAATTATAAGCAAATTCTGATTTCAGTCTGGAATTCAGTCAAAACTCTTTGCTACCATTCTACAATTGATAAATTAACACTTGAATTTAAAATAAGAGAAGCTTTGTCAAAAGAAAAATCTAATTATCAAACAGCATGACAGCTTTGTATGACAGAATGTAAACTAGGGGCTTGGTTATGGATGAAAGTAAATCGAAAGTACTCCAGAGCTCAGTAAAAAATGCGAACCAAAAGTTTGAGTGTGTGTTTGATAGAGATTTAATATAGTATTAAAAGCCAAAAACTAATTTTAATATTTTGAACAATTTTCCATATTTTAAATGTCCAATATGCCTAGATATTATGTTTTTTCCATTAACCCTTATGTTGCAGCCTGCATGAAACATTTTTCATATGCATGTAGCCTGGAGGGAAAAAAGGTATAAACTATCGAATTCGCATAAATCTGACAAACCAGGCAATTTGTTTTCAAAAGCTACAAATATTTGACAATTTAGAAAACAGTAATTTCACTAGTAGAAATTATAGCTTTGCAGAATCTTATAAATACACTATTTTTAAAATCTTATGGTAAAATAAAGATCTAAATATAAAAAAATTATAAATTTTGTGTACTTTAAGCAACAAAATACCTTATTAATCTTACACAAATAATTAATTTAACTCTCATCTCTTTATCAAGTTCTTTGATCAGCAAAATTTTAAAAAACCCATGAAATTCTTAACTTTAAATCTCAATTTTAAAAAGTGAATAAAAATGTGAAGATACATACCGCCTAAGAAGCATTCCTGTTTAACATAAGTAAACAAACAATTCATTAGTATATCTAAAGTATGAGCTAAAGGATATGCCATTTGATTTATTTTCTCCTCAGAATTAGATTCATCTTCCAATTTTTCACCCTAAAAAAATATTCAGATTAATTACGAAAATTGAAACACTTAAATAAAGATGCTTGCTTACTGACTGAATATTCACAGCAAAAATATATCATGTACACAAAACAAATGAAATTAATGAAATACAGAAAACACCTTTTATGATACAACTTAAGCACCAAATTAAAAATATTTATTAAAATGATTTACAGAAGAAACTTAATAAAAATTTAATAAGAAATTAACATTTTCTTTGATTTACAAAAACTATATAAATACACTGAAAAAAAAATATTAGGACATGTATGATTAATTTTTCAAACTAGGTTTATTACAATTACTCACCATTAACAAACTTTCTTCTTCTTCTTTTTGCATTTCAAATTGTTCTATTGTATCTTTAGAACAAAGCACCTACAGATAAAAAGTAGTAATATTGTTTGTACAAAATATTTTAAAGCATTAAAAATTCTACTTTATTTTCCTTACAAAAAAGAACTGAAACTACCAAAATTCTTTGAATAAAATCCTGTTAGTTATAATCTATATATTACAAAACAAGATTGATTTAAAGAAGACAAAAACAATTTAACTATATTAATTATACAATTACGGTATCATTCATTTATATATAGAAATATTTTCAGCCAACAGTTTTAAATAGTCAATGTATGTCTTTTTTTACTTTAAAAAAAATGCACAGCAAAAATTTCTTTATCGTCTGTGCAAGAAAGATTTAAAACGAAGTAAATGAAAAAATAATAAAATTTCTCATATAAAGAATAATAAAATACTTAGTAAAGCAACATGTTCGACAAGAGTAATTTAGATCCCTTCTCACTCTTAATATGCATTAAAAAAGGCATAATTAGCATTAAAAATTTTAAGGTTCACTCCTTTGAGAGCCCACACCGTTGGCAACCCTAACTATTTCTAGCATTTTCGTATATTGTGGGCACGCATTTTGAATTTCATTTTGTTGTTGGGCTCCGGGCCCAACAACAAATATACTTTAATATGTGTGGGAATATACTTTAGAATTTTTTACTTTGTTGAATGCGAAAGGTAAGAAAGAATTGATTGAATGGTGTATGAAGGAAGGATTGATTGCTTCAAGTTATGAATGTCCTAAATATAATGATCGGCATGATGTAACATGGTCGGCAATAAAACGCTTTCTTTGAAATTGTACCAGCCATGCCGAATGTATGTTTGACCATTACCTCGCAGAATAAATATGGTGGCGCTCACACGATCATTCGCTTAGCGATGAGACCTTTAAAGCTTTTTAAAATCTGTTGTTACGCTGTACCCTCCACTTGGAAAAGATCAGCAGTAAGAAAGTAAGTGCTGTTTTTATATTTTTTATCTTAAATGTTTAATTTCTGTATTGTTTACATATATTTTCATTACGCATCCATCTTTTCCTGCTATATTCCTTTGCCGTCATTGCCGGCTTCGCTTGGCGCCATCTTGTTTTGGCTTGGCGCTTTTTTCGGTTTGTCGCCAAGGGTGTGGGCTCTCCTAGGATTTTACCAATTTTATCAAATACTATATAATAAAACATTTCAGAAATTCTTCAATCTAACAAAATGATTAACTTTTAATTAAAAAATAATTTAGTTCATATGAAACATTTTAAAAAAATATAACAAAAAAATTTTTTTAGAACTTTTATAAAAACAAACATAGAAAATAAATAAAATATACTTACATCTATCTGAATAACTTTTTCAATAATACATTCTAATATCAAATACCTCTTATTTGATAAATAAGAGCAGACAGTTAACATATTCTCTACATAATGTAACAGTATGCATGATGGCTTGCTCATATAAGGAAATTTTTCAACAAGTGCAACATAAAACATGTGTTGTGATCTAAAATAAAAATTCATATTTAAGAGAAGTATAAGATTTCAAAAAATAGTCACATTTTTCGCCCAGTTAAAAAACTTACTAACATAATATTTATCCTAATTTTAATGTTTGGTTTAATCTTCATTTCATAGTAAAATTCTCAATACTTTGAATATATCAACATATTTGAAGTTGTAACATAATATTCTTTCTTCCCATTAACACACAATAATTTAAGTTTCACTTTAACATTGCAGAAATGGCAACAGTCAGGAAAATAATATATATTTAGCTTGAAGAGAGATGTTAACTTAACCTGCTTCTTACGGTGATATTCTCAATCGCGAGTTCTTGAAAAAAAAACTCGCAGATTGGGTAACCCTCGCTTCACGATAACTCACGGGTAATTCCCATATCTTATTCTCGAACTGACGATTACCGGATCCGCAAGTTATGCGTTTGCCAGATGTTAAACTCGTTGTGATTGAACACTGATAATCACGTGGAATATTGTTTACAAGTAGCATATTGTATCTTGGCACAAGACTTTTAATTCACAGGCTATTTTTTTCTTCTCATGGTTACTACGTCAAGTAAAAGTAACTTTTCTCTAGTGGAATCTTATTGGAAAAATACATGGGAGATGTTAGTCATTGCAAGATAACTAGCGCAGTTTACAATAAAAGAAAAGGCATGGGATTGCTTGACTATACTTATTTCAATTCAGGCAGCCTTTCCAAACGAAGTCAACAACAGCTGCAAAATAAAAAAAAATAATCCCAAAAACAAAGAAGCTTTAAAATGTTTAAACTTTCAAAACTGGTGGAAGAACCAAAAAGTTACTGACCACATCGTGTGATGAACTTCTGGCCGCTATGGATGCCCTCATTGAACCATTGCCGTGTAGATACGAGCAACGACGATTATGATACTGCTGTTTCATCAGGAACTCAGGGTAAGTATACATGGATTTTTTTTTATTTAGCTTTTCATTTAAATTTTCCATATTATTCTGAATAGATTTTTCTGATAGTGATTTATGTTTTATTACATAAAAGAACTCTAACATGAATCACATTATGAAATGTTGAGTAAAAGAATCAATAATTGAAAAACTTTCTTTTCAAAATACACTTTTAAAATAAAAAAGTTAATTTTTCTGTGATCCATGAATGCAAATAACATGGCCTTAAAAAGAGTTATAAATTCAGTTGGTTTGATTTGATTTATAATTAATGTTGCATCTTAAAGCAATGTGAGGTCAATTTGCAATGGACCTCATCATTTGAACCTCTGTCAAATATCAAGGACAACACACACACCTGCATTCATTCTATATTGTCACTGCACATCAACCTAAGGACTTTTAACGATGATAGATTTCAGGTTTTCAGAGGCACCAAACTTGCTGGCTATGGATTTGTGACCACGACCACTCGTCTACTGTGCTCACAAATATTTGATTAGAATTATGTAAAAAAATAACTCACATTGTGTGTAAAATGTATGTGTATTTTTCCTAAAAAGAATAAAGATGACATGCACATCTTTTGCACATATATAAGAAGTAAATTATTACACCTAATTAAAAATGATTAAAAAAGAATTAACTTTCAAAATTATGGATTTATATATTAAAGTAATTATCATTGCTTAATGTTACAATGTATCAAATTTAAAAATGCACTGTGATTTCTCATTAAATTATAAACTGTGCATAATCCCCTTTATAGTATGAAAATTTATGTATAATGAAGGACTTACAGATAAGTAGTTATTTAGTAAAAGTAAGGAATAGCTTATTAAATTTCTTTTCGATGAATAAGATTTATTTTAGTGGAATAATTTGTAGTGTGGTAAAAAATTAATGTATTAAAAACTGTAGTGGCATATTAATTTAATATTAAATTAATACTAATGTATACATTTTAAATTATACTAAATAATAGAATTTATGTAATTTTTATAAACTATCATTTATTCCAGCAAAAACTAATTGAAGAAACATCTGACTTCTCAGGTTTTCTTGTGGAAAAGTCTCTAGTTTTTGAAGAAAATGAACTTCATTGTCATTTCATTTTATCACTATTTATTATTATAACTGAAATTTCTTCTATTGTTTGCTTGATTTTTAAAAGTATGAATATTTCATATTTTATAATGAATTTTAACTTTACTAAAATTTATTATACCTATTTTCAAAATGTACAAAATACATTCGCAAGTTTTCAGAATATAATTTCAATTTTTTAAAAAAATTATATTTTTTTTAATTTTAATTTACTTATTATTAGTTACTATAATAACTAATTAAATAGGGGGTTGTAAAGTGTAATGTTAAAAAATGTCATTAGGAATAGTTAGTTTTGAATTTTTTCTAATACCAAAATATTCTTTTCTGAAAAATTGTAAATATTTTGTATATGTAAAATTTGTTTTCTGTTCTATATTGTAAAATATTGATAAATGTATGTGTATATATAGTGTTTTGTGACAAATAAAATCAGATTAATACCAACAGTATAATTATTTTTGTTAGATGAAATTGGAAAAGATTCAGTAACTTGTTCTGTTTTAGATAAATGTGACTTAATGGGGCCTAATATTTAATTAACTAATTTATTCTTTACAAAAAATCAGGATTTTTCATTCAAATATTTTATAGAAATCATTAATTATGAATAATTATTAGACATTAGAAATTATTTAAAAAAATCAATGATTATATACATAATAAACATTCTATTTTAACCTACCAAAGGGTTGCTGGAAAATTTTTAATCAAAAAGAAAAATGGATTAGGAAATAAACACTTGTATACAATCAAAATATAAAATGAAACTTTAAAATACAAGTTTTCAATTCTCACTGTATAACATTCATAACATCAAATGTAATTTTTAGCTGAATCATGATAAAAAAAGTGTATTGAATTGCTAACGTTGTTCCTATGTTAAGGAATGAAAACTGGCCTTCTTTCAATACTTTACAATGTTTCTAAATCCTCAAGCAGAAAAAAATTGAAGCGATCGTCCATATTTGCTTACAAATCTGCGAGTTACCCTCCGAAATCGGTGGGGTTACCTTTGGATGAATAATCCGTGGATCTGGCGCGATCCGCAGTTGAGAATAATGATGTTTCGATATCTGTGAGTTACCTCCAGTTCGGGGATAATTCAAGGTTAACTCGTGATGGAGAATACGACCGTTAGTGGTATGAAAATTGAATGGATAATAAAAGGATAATAAAATCAATAATTATAAAATGAAACTTTCTTCATCCTTTCTCGTTTTATAAACATTTTATTTAATTTCTGAATATTCCTGAAACATTGATAAAATAATCATTTTTTTACAAGTTAAATTAAATTTTTAAAAATGATATTTAAGAATTAAAACCAAACTCACAAAGGTATTAATTCTGTAATGCTCCTACAGAGGTAATGAGCATGTTGCCATATTTTTCTCTCCTCATCTGTAACTACTTCTTTAGCAGCTCCAACTGAAAAGTATTTGATAAAAGGTTACTTAGCTAGATTGAAATACAGAATTCACCTTGAATATCAAATCTATAAAAAATGCAGCATACCAATAATCCTCAAATATTAAAATAATTTATATTCTTAAATAATATCAAATTATTCATCAATAATGAAAAGTAAAAGCTTTTAAGTTGGAAAATAACTGGTTTATCAAAAATTTTTACTTCAAGTATATTACTATAAAATCCGTTCTAAAATCTCACAGCCAACTGTTAATATTTTGATTGTATAACCCTCATTATTAAAATTAGACTCACAACTGTTAAATGTATATTCCAAAAATTTTTAATAAATTATATGCTATTTTTTAAAAAAATTTCATTGGATAATTTATTTTAAAAAATTGAAAAAACTTGAAAATAAATTCCAGTTTTATTCTTTTAAAAGTTTTAAAATCAAATTCAACTATCCGTACAAAGAAAGACCCTTTTTTTAATATTTAAAGTTAAACAACAGTCATTACTGTTAGACTGGATATAAACAACCAAACGTTACTCTCACTATAGGCCACTTCACTGTATATATATTGTTCAATGAGCAATTTTCAAAACCAACTGCTATTTCCTCCCGAATATAAATTCCAAAAGAACAAAAATTTAGAACCTGCTTTCAGTAATGGAAGATTTTTCCCAGGATTTCCCCAATTTGCTCTAACTTGCAAACAAATCATGACATGAAACTGTGTAACAGAGGAAATTCAATATTATTTTTTTTATCTGTCACAGTATTCTATAACCTCTTTGAGATGGGTGAGTCATATATGCATTTCCCATGAATATCTCACAGCCAGGCCTGTCAAATATAACTTTTTAGAAGGAAAATTTCATTAGTATTTTTTCTTATAGCTAGATGTAGTCTGATGCACGTAATGGAACATTTTGAGATTGGAGAAAGTTGATTAATGAATCAACTTTCAATTAATGAATCAGTTAAATCACATGCATAGTGATTCTGAATGCTCTTAATTTTTACTATAAAATTTAGTCTTTAAGGGTTTTACACAACTTTTATTCCCATTTCAGAACGATTTGACTTCAGATTATTAAGGCGAGAAAGAATTACATATCAGAGGATGAATATACTTGAATGCTATAATACAAAGCTTATATAAAAATCTAAAATCAGTGGCAAAAATTATGAAGCTAGGACTTTTAATGTGTTTCGAGACTTCTTTTCCCCTCTGAAATGCTTAGCAACTCAAAGCTCAGTAGGAATATTCCTTTACCCCCAAGGGAACATCACACAAATACATTCTATCATAAAAGGGATTAAGTACATAGTTCAAATCGAGATTGAACCTCTTTACTTGTCTTAGGTATATTTAGGTTGAAATGAGGAAATAACTTCCAATAAAATAATGATGTAAAAAGCAGTCAGATTCTTACCCAAATTTGGCTATTGTGAAAGATATTCTAAATATATGTGGCATTTAAACTAACAAGGAGATTTAAAACTCAAAATTGACACTCACGCATATGCAACATTTGTTCTCAACTAGGAAAATATCATTTATTGGAATAATTACTACATGGATACATTTGATAGAAAATAAAAATGGCAAGTGGAACGCCATGCGATAGAAGTGAAACTTCTTTGGCGACGTTGAAACATTGATATTTGGTCTAATATTCCAAACTGAACCGTGTACATGTCTCAATCGCCTAATTTGTATGAAAAGTATTCATGGTGAATCGAGTCTTTCTGATACCAAATCCAAAGTAGGAAAATATGCTGGAATTTCTGGGTAAACTATTATATTTTGATAAATTTAGTATACTTTTCCTACTTAAACTTTGTCAGTACACTTGGTTCTCTTTTTATGCGGTTTTTTTTTTTATGCGATTTTAGAGTTATGCGGTTTTTTTATGGCAAGAAAAAAAAATTTTTTATTCATATTTAATTCTTTTTGGTGATTCACTTTTTCTGAAAACGAATAAGAATAACAACTACAACTCTACTATTACGCAATCAATACAAAAAATTTTTATTCATATTTAATTCTTTTGGTGATTCACTTTTTCTGAAAACGAATAAGAATAACAACTACAACTCTACTATTACGCAATCAATACAAAAAATTTTTATTCATATTTAATTCTTTTTGGTGATTCACTTTTTCTGAAAACGAATAAGAATAACAACTACAACTCTACTATTACGCAATCAATACAATGAAAGAATTTCTCCTTTATATGCAAATTTATACCTTGAACTTTTTTCTTTTATTGACATGTTTTCTCTTGATTTGTTCTTAAAAACAAAAAAGACAAAAACAAAAATATCCCGCTAAAATTGCGTGTTTTTATGCTGCATTTTGCATTGCATTTTGTTTTTTTATGAAACTAATTAAAAAAGCTTGCATATTAGAAAACATTAGAAAACAAAACTTTGTGAAAAAAGGTTACTACCGAAAACCGGAAGATAAATTTACTCAAGTGAATTGTAAGTTTTTTTTGATTTTTTTTAGTGCGTAATTGTACATTAAGTTTTCTCTATAATTTTTTAGTCCTCTTAAAGAAAATGTGTGACAATATTAAAAAACAAAAAAGAAGTGCAATTTCGCTAGAAACCAAAATTAAAATTCTCGATTGCTTGGCGAAAGGAGAAAGATCAACAGCAGTAGGTAAACGTTTTCATTTAGGCGAATCTACTATAAGAGCAATAAAAAAAAAATGAAGCGGCAATAAGAAAATCAGTCAGATCTGGTACAAATTTGAGTTCTAAAATTTCATCATATTCAAGAGACACTTTAATAGAAAAAAACTGAAAAGGCTCGTAATTTGGATTGAAGATTTAACTCAAAAAGAATTCGTTAGATGGACATTTAATCAAGATGAAAGCACTTAAATTTTACAAGGAGTTAAAAGAATCAGAGCCATCTACATCTTCACGTGAAAGTAATCCACAATTCTCTGCCAGCACAGGGTGGTTAACTGGTTTTATAAAAGACATTCTTTTCATAATCTAAAAAATAAAAGGTGAGGTGGCTTCTGCAGATGAAGAAGCTGCTAGAAAATATCCTGAAAAGTTAGCTAAAATTATTAAAGATGGAGAATATTGCGCTCATCAAGTCTTCAATGCTGATGAAACAGGATTGTTTTGGAAAAATGCCAACCCGTACTTACATTGCAAAGTCCGAAAAAACTGCCAGTGGTTTTAAAGCTGCTAAAGATCGAGTTACTTTATTGCTGTGCAGCAATGCATCTGGCGATCGAATGTTAAAACCGCTGCTTGTAAATCGATCTTTAAAACCACGTGCATTAAAAGGAAAAGACTTAAATACACTGCCCGTACATTGGATGGCTAACAAGAAGGCCTGGGTAACAACGGCTATTTTCACTGAATGGTTCAATAAATGCTTCGTACCCGAAGTTGAAAATTATATGAATGAGATGGGTCTCGAATTTAAGATCCTATTAATTCTTGACAATGCGCCAGGTCATCCAATCTTAGAACATCCAAATATAAAGGTAGCTTTTTCCCTCCAAACACAACGAGCCTAATTCAACCATTAGATCAGGGAATTATTTCAACATTTAAAAAATATTATGTAAAATTCACTTTCCAATTCATTTTCGATAAACTGGAATCCGAAACAATAACAGTTACTGAAGCTTGGAAACAATTTAATATCTTGAACTGTGTAAATCATGTTGCATTAGCAATTGCCGAAATAAAATCACAAACTTTAAATGCATGTTGGAAAGCTGCTTGGCCTGAATGCGTATCAAAAGGAAACGAATCAAATAGAGCAATAGTAACATCAGAAATTATTTCAATTGCTAAGGAAATAGGTGGGGAAGGTTTTGATGATTTTGGCGAGCATGATATAGAAGAATTGCTTGTGGACGAAGCCCTAAATGATGATGATATTTTGGAAAGTATGGTAGATATTACTAAAGATTTGGAAACAGTAGATAGCGAACCGGAAGAAGATGTTACTCCACTGGACGAAAAATTACTTCGGGAAGGCCTTCAACTTTCCGGTAAATTGGCAAATTTTTTTTTATTCAAAATGATAATGATGTAGAACGCGCCTTAAAATTCCAACGTGATCTGAAATTTTGTATGTCTGGCTACAGAGAACTCTACAAAGAACTAGTGCCATCACAGAGTTTGATTACTGACTACCTTGTCAAAGAAAAAAATCACTGAAGTTCCTGAAGAAGCATTACCATGTAGATCTGATGACGTAATTTTATCTTCAAGTGATGAAAGTGATCTTGCACCAATCCACAAACGGGTTCGCACATTATCAGACAGCGAATAATGATGAAAACATTCTTAATATGATTTTAAATGAAGTTTTGTTTTTTGTTACATATTAAGTTTTGTTTTTGTTTTTAACATACATATGTGCCATTTATTAAAATATGATGGAAAAAATAAATCTTATTATTTATAAATCTTTTTTTTATGCGATTTCTGGTGCATTTTTAAAACATTATTTGGGTTTTATGCGATTTTTTGAATAAATGGAACGTATCCATCATTTTGCATATAAATGTATGTCTTTTTTGTGCGATTTTTTTTATGCGGATTTCCTGAACGCATCTACCGCATAAAAAAGAACCAAGTGTAATTGTAACATTCTTTAATGTCTTCTAAATTAATTTCCAGTAAAATATTTTTCCTCTCAGCAACAGGCGTTCTCAAGTAATCTCTAAACCATAATCTATTGCAAATTGAACACCCGTAACCGAAAGAATTATAAACGAATAGCTTTTGAAAATCTTTGTGATCATTTTTATGGGCGAGGGAATATTAACGGCGCACTGTTCAGCTACACAAGGGCTTTGGGCGACAGACTTTTTTGAACCATGGTCAAGTGACAAGGACGTCACCTGAGCTGGCACTCCCCCTCTCCTAACTACAACACCACACTAATGAGAGAACCTTTGAGCTCTCAACAGATTTAACATGCATCGCTCCCCTACATGGCAGACTTAAGTGGTACTCGGCTCAAACTCGTGACACGCCAGCCACGATCCGATACTTTGACCACTAGGCTATCGTGGCCACGCATTTTTATGGAAATCATAGTCTTTGTAACGTAAGATAGAATTTATTATCGATTCACATACATCAGTTCCAACATGCACTAGACTTGTTGAGGGTTCTGTAGTTGACGGCACAGGTTTGAACTATTTTCTGTTTGTCATTAAGAGAGTATTTTGCAATGTTTTTTTTTTTCGTTTGATATTCTCTCATGTACTCTGATCAAGATTTGGCAGTAGCACTGGATGAATTTGCACTATTTTTCTGTTTTTTTGTCACTTTTTCGACTGGACTTGCTACTAATTTTTCTTTTTTTTTTCTTTCACGAAACTCTTTTGTCTTTGAGTATTTGATTTAGGCATTCTAACTAGAATTAATAATAATTCAACGCAAATGAAAATTAAAGGAATAAATTAGCCACCGAACACATCACCATGTAGCGAACAATCTAAAGAAAATTTTGAAAAGGCTCGCTTTTGTTGCAAGAGCTATTTTGTCAACACCGTAATGCTCACACTGCAACTGATACGACCACTGATAATGTTCCCAGGTCTGGGGAAAAGGACCCCTAATAGAAAGGGGGCAAGTTAACCAGCCAGAGACATGGGCAATTATCCAACTTTTTCACCGATATGAAGCAAGTCACAAGGTGTCCCCCCTTCCCCTCCTCCGATTCTATCCTTACCATGGCGACAATTCGGCGGGATGGGAGGGAAGAGGACTTCCGTTCGCTTTTTCATTGTTACGCAAAACTGGGCAATTTTTTCATTCACTCTCGAGTGCAAAAAAGTTTCACTTCAAAAATTGATATTGAAACCGTCAAAAATTTAGTTACAAAGATAAAGATTAATGTGAATTGTACTCTTGGCAAAGGATATTAGCAGAATGTGAAGACAAATAAATCGTGGTATTTGTGCAATGCAAAATTAGGAACAGAAAAAGTTCCAAACTATTTACAATGAATCATAAGTATAAGAGTTTACAAGACAAACCAAAACAAAATATCCAGACAATGGGATTAGCACAAAATCAGAGAGACTGTATAATATGGAGAGTTAATTTGAAGGATTTATGTGAAGATAAGAAGCAAATGATACATTTAAAAAACATTCTGAGCAATATAAAAAGTTTATAATTCTGAAACAAAATTAACGCAGTAAAAAGCTTTTATACACATATTTTGTATATGTCACCAAAAGTGCCTAAAAAGTAAGTTCTCCCACTCCTACAAAATCTTTGTGTTTTTCTTTTTATTTAAAGTGAAATGAAATCATTATCAATATCTATTCAAATAGAGACATTGCCACACAACTTCTCCCTTCAAATTCTAGTTTTATTCTACTAATAAAAAACAGTCCGGTCGAATCAAACCAATACAAGAAGACCTTGCCCATACAATCTACGGAGCCGTATACAAGAAAAAGACAGAATCCATGAGGACCTCAACAACATCGAAATCAACGGCATACCTGGCAGCATATTCCGCAGAAGAAGCCTCAGTATGGAAGCGATGAATGGAGATCCAGTGCATAGGATTTAACAGACAAAATCCAGGTTGTATTGTTTCATTATCTTCGCGGTACGAACAAATGAGGAATTTTTGCAATTAAAGCAAGTCACGGGCGGACTCTAAAATTAAGAAGACTGACAAAAGTGGACACTGCATTGTGTGTGTTTTTTTCTATAACAGAAAAAAACGACTTTTGTGTTACTTTTTGTATTTTGGAGAAAAACATCTGTAAATTTTGCATTTGTTTACTTCGATGTATGACTTCGCTAAGATGCGACAATTCATTTGGTTGTCTGTGTTATTTGTTTATTACAAAATGATTATTATTATATGCTATGTATGTTTCTATGTATGTTTTGTTTCACATCTGGTGCCTTATTGCGCGGCGAAGTTAGATAGGATTAACCATTAACACTAACTAGCGCATCAAGTTTTTCGAATGAGAAGGCAAAGGAACCAGATATTTATTGTATGACATTCATGTAACAAATGTATAACTTCATGTATACTTTTACCTACTTCTCAAATGGATATCAATCTTTCAGGGTAGCTGACCCTGAAGTCTTCGATGTTCCAGTGCCACAGAAGATTGTATTGTATTTTTTTGTATAATATATAAGTCATACTCTATGGGGCTGGTTTTTGCCACCACTAGGGTGGTTTTCCCCCGCTCCCTTGCCGAATGGATAGAGTGCAGGGATTAATTTAAATTTGTAAAATATTATGAGGTTTGTCAATTAATTCTAAATCGTAATTTTATCCTTTTTCATTACGGAGGATGTTTCAATAATATACAGTTAGAAATTAATATCGTCAGTACTGTAAGACAAAGATAGGATTTACGTAATTTATCTTCAGGACATTTGAGTCCTTCGAATAAATCCCGTTTTCTTTTTGGAGGGGGTTGTGACGAATCTATACGGAACTTTATCACTAACCTTCTGAACCGACCTTTTTAGGGAAATTTAATTCCCTACCTAATTCCAATCAACTCCAAAGAGCGGACAGGATTACTTGTTATGTAGATTAGATTCAGTATTTAAGTCAAACGAAATAGTAAAGTTAGAGCAATAGGAGATAGATATTGAAACATAGAGTTATAGTGATTTTGAATTGAAATATTGTAGTTGAAGATAGATTAATCTCATGAAGAATTGAGATTCCGAGTGGTAAATATAAAATTGTATTTAAAGTCTCATTAAAGTTTTAAGAGTGAGATTAAAGTTAAATGTTCATTAAGAACATTATTGAATATAATTCTGGGATCTCTTATCGTGGTAATTTCTGCGTGATCGTTATTTAATGAATTGATTAATTAGATTATTAATTAATTGAGTTAATTTAAAGAATATTATATTTAAAACCTCATAATATTCACATTGTTGTTGTTAATAAGTCTTTAATTCTATTTGAGAAAGATAATCAAATAAAGAAAGTTAATTATAATAATGGCTACTGGTTCTTTTATATCTCATAATTATTCTAGTTCTCAAAGTGAGGTCCCCAGGGACCATTACACACTGATCAGCAATAAATTATAAGCGATGCGCTGGCTGGCACCAATGTAGACCAAAACAAAAGAATGTTTCAAAAAATTATTACTGTAAAATCTGGCGTATGACGTGCACCTATACTTTCAAGCTGTATTTTTTTAATTCTTAGGTATATTCGCCGTATAACGTGCGCCCCATTTTTACCAAGAAGTCTGAAATGTACATGTGCAATGCTCTTATGTTTTGAAATCATTTATTCGAGGTACTGTCTCAAGCTTTTGAAAAAATAGAATACTTCTAGAACTACAACCTTTAAGTTCATAAGAAATGTTGTTTCTTTCAAATAAACAGTATTTTGATTTATGTATGTTTTATATGCTCATCTCTATTTATTTTTAAAGCTCACATTTTTATACCCTGGGTATAACGTGCATATATTCCAATCATATTTTTTTGTGTAAAAGTGCACGTTAAATGCTGGATTCTGCGGTACATAAACTTGCAAAAAAATTTTGTTTTTCTTACTTTTTAAACAGATTCCTTGAATTATATTCATAACCAAATAAAAATTCTGATTACAGTCACAAATTTTTTACAATCCTTTTAGATAAAAATTTCCTACAGCCTCCAATGGCACAAATAAAATCCACAATTTAAAATGAGCTTGAAATTTAATTTTCATAGAATATATATTAGATTAAAATATTTACTATATATAATTTCTATGTAATTTTCTTATAAAACAATATATATATACATATATTCATTCAAGTTAATTTAGTTACAAACAAAAAAATAAATTAAAATGTACAAGAATCAAATTTTTTATTGAACAACGAATTTTTAAACTTACCTTTGACAAATACTGAAATTATGAAATAAAGCACTGGTTTAAGGTAAGTTGGATGAGCAGTTACCAAATTTAAAATCAGTTCCTGGTATAATCTTACAAAACTGTCATCTTTGTTATACCATTCCATTTTCTGGAATAAATAAAAATGTACTCATATAAACAATTAGAAAACTTAAATACAAAGAAACAAATAAAATAATTTATTTATTAACTTCAATGACAAGATCTTATTTTGATGCACCCCTTGAATGACTAAATTATTTGCATCCAAAGTGGAGTTAAGTTCACTAAAATTATAACCATAATTTCTGAAAACCTGTTGATAATATAACAGTGTGGAAATTTTTTTTATCTTTTTATTTACATATTCTTTTTTTGTACAGAGTAATCCTGCATCTAATGCCCTCATCTTTTTTACAACACGAAATTTGTCAGAAAAGAAAATACACATACTGCATAAAAACCATTTTGTTCTTTTTTCACTTTTAAACATAATTATCAGAAAGGAGAAAATCTGTGTTTGCAATAAATTTCATTAGTGGTAAAATGATGGACTACAATTCCAAATCATTTTTAAAAAGACCTAAATTGCTGCTGTCAAAAAAAAAAAGTTTAGCAAACAACTTTTTTAATAAGAATAATGAACTTGTCTATTAATCTGGTCCTTTTTATTGTGTTTTTTTTGCAGAATTTTACATTTCAATTTACATTATTTTGTTCCTTAAATTTGCAACAGTACTGCCCCTGATTTTAAGAAGTAAAGCCATTTTGTTTCACGTTGCAATGACTTCAGGTTAGAAAAGTGTGCATGCAATTTTAAATAATTGCCAAGGGGTGCAAAAAGACCTCTTAAATTGGTAAATATAGCCTACTTAACTGTCAATAGGAACTTACAACTTAAAAAGTATTCACATAAAACTTGGTACATAGATAATGTTCAAAATAAGACAAAATTAAAAGAGCTTAATTAGATTTCTAGAATATTAAATCATCCATTTTTCAGTAGAGAATTTTCACATAAAACTGCAGGAAAGTGTGGCATGCTGAGCATTTCGTATGGCAGTGTGTTCTCCATTCTTCACGAGGACCTTGGATTTTGTAAACAGTGTCAAAGATGGGTTTCACGAATTCTCCCCGATGATCATATGGGCCAACATTTCCAATGCTCGCTGATATTTTTACAACAGTATTCTGCAGAGGGCAACAGTTTCTGCGATGAATCATCACGGGGCATGAAACGTGGATCCACCACTTCACCCCCGAAACAAAGAACATCGATGGAGTCTGTGCACACCTCATCACAACGAAAGAAGGCCAAGGTCCTTGGCCTCATTTAAGGTTATGGCAACAGTGTTCTTCGACATGTAGGGTTTGGTGCACATGGAATGACAATCAACTCTGCTTCATATTGTCAAACATTGAACCGGTTGCATAAAGCAATTAAAGACGCAGCTGGGAAAATTCAGTGCCAAAGTGATTTTATTGCATGATAATGCAACACCTCACAAAACCCACCAAACATGCAAACTGCTGCAGCAATTTAAGGAGGTATGGCACCATTCTACAAAGTCCCATCTACTTAGTGCCATGCGATTTCCATATTTTCAGTAAGCTCGAAAAGAATCCTGGTGGACAATGATTCCAAAATGATGAGGTGAAAGCATACCAAATCGAAAAGTTAGTTGGTTGTCCGGAGAAAGGTTTAGAGTATCTTGGGAGCTATGTGGAAAAGTGAACTTACACTGTATGCTGTCATGGCTGTGTTGCTTTTGTAAAAGTTATTTAATAAATGGCCATAACTTAGGAGTGCAACTTTTTCATCAGTCCTCGTATTACATATGAAAAATTTATTAAATTTAAATTGATCTAAATTGAAAAACAATGAAAAAGCAATTTAAAATTTTAAATGAAGACAATTCTAAAATTGCTACCTTTCAAGATACAAACAAATGAGAATTACCTGTTAAGCTGAATATTAAATGAGAGACAATATTAAATGAGCTACAATATTAAATTTAAACTGAACAAATTGAACACTTTCCTCACTAGCTTAGTCACATGTCTTTAGTACATGATATGTTAGCTGTTCAAAATTTACAATTTAACTCAGCTCGCACTTTATTAAAACACAAAGCTGAAGATTTGAGCCACTATAGGAAAATAAGGAAATATATTTGCAAACTAATTTAAATTGTTGCATAATTTGGTGACAAAACAAACGAATTGCAAATTTTATTTTATTTATTAAGTTCCCACTTACATGCTACATTAGAGCTATCTGGTGACAAACCTTGTAATTATGAATCATAGTCAAGTGATAAGGACACCTGAGTTGAAATCCCATTCTCCAAACATCTACAACACGATAACTTATATTTTTGCCTCAACAGAATTAAGCTTTATGAGGACTAAACACTGAAGGTTTCACTTCAAATTGACCACCTGATCGGGACGTCTGCTTGTGCACCTCAGTGCCTAAGGTCACATATGGTCAAGATGGACACAGCAGGCCTTGGCCCTCCTGGGCTGTTGTGCCATCGAGTTTAGCAAGATTTAACATGCATTGGCCCTTTTACATGGCAGTTTTTCAGTGGCACTAGGACTTGCTAATGCGAGCCACTAGCTTTCGAGATCACAACTACTTATCTACCACAGCTGAGTAAATTGTTAAATGTATTTATATAATAAAACAACCATTAGGGAATCCAGTAACCCCTAGAAAGGGCAAGTGAGTGAATATTAACATCGCAGTATTCATATACTCAGGGACTTTTGGCGAGGAGCCTCATAATTTTGTACCATATTCATAATGGTATAAACGAAAGAAAGATTTTAAGATTCATTTTTGGAGAAAATCAAGAAAATAGCACGTAGCAAAGAGATACTAATTTAGAACTCTTAACATATAAAGAACCAGACATCATTAACTTCAACAAGAACAATGAATTAAATGTGCAGGCCATGTTGTCAGAATGGACGAAGTCCACATCACTAAAAAGGTCTTCAATGACTAACCTAATGGCACATGGAGAAAAAGCAGGCCAAATCTGAGATGAATTGGTGGACTAGAAAAAGGTCTAGTTTTTGCAAACTAAAAATTGGAGAACACTAGCAATAAGAAGGCCGGCCTGGAAAAAGATTCTTGAGAAGGCCATGGCAGTCGAGCCAATGAGGAAGTAAAGTAATGAGAAAGACACCTGAGCTGGCATTCCCATTTCCTAGCTTTTACTCCACACCAATGGATGCAAAGCTGTTGTCCTGGTTTTGTCGATGGTGAGTATTTCACACAGTCTCTTGCAAACTGCAGAATCGAAGTTTCTCCATTGATCGGAGTGCAGTTGTAGAGGGACCCTGAATCGTGAGATCCAGTGTTGAACTAAAACCTATGCAACAGTTGAGGACTCTTGGTCGGGAATAGGATAGGCTTCAGGCCACTTAGTGAAGTAATCCATGACAACCAGGATGTTGTTGTTGTCATCTGAAGATCTCGGAAGTGGACCTATGATGTCAAAAGCTATTTATTCGAAAGGCGCTCCCACATTATACAGCTGCAGTCTTCCTCTAGTGCATTTTCTGGGACCTTTGCGTGCAGCACAGGGATCACATGTGCGACAACACTTTTCGACGTCACTCTGCACATTGTTCCAGTAGAACTTTTTGTAAGGTCTTCATAACACCAAAATGACCTCCAGTTGGACTGCCATGGAGTTCCTTAAGGACTGTTGAAACTCTTGTCTTTGGGAGTATTAATTGCCACCTGAATGTTTTTCTGTCATCAGACTCCCATTTCCGATATAAAACACCATTTCTCAGATGGAGAGAGTCCCAAAGAGCCCAGTAACGCTTCGTTGTAGGATGGAAAGGGGTGATGTCTTGCCAGCTGGGCTTTTTGTCAGACGACACTTTGAATTCTACGATTGGTTTTATTTCAGGATCAGCCAGTTGATCTTTTTGGACGCTCTCAGCACTCCATGGGTCCAATGCCGATGTTGATGGCGTTGTAACTTGGCGGACTGTTGGACCTATTACGCCAAATTTCTTTTCGATTCTCGAGCAGTATTTGCAGCTCTCAGCACACGGTCTTCTCGAAAGGGCATCTGCATTTCCATGTGCTGATCCTTTTCTGTGGCGAATTTCTACTTCATACTCCAGTTGTCTCTGTATCCACCGAGCTATTTGGCCTACTGAATTTTTAAAATTCAGCAGCCAGGTCAATAAGGCATGATCTGTTCGCAGCAGGAACCTTCGACCGTAGAGGTAAGGATGAAAGTGCTCCACAGCTTTTACGATATAGCGAGCAGTTCCTTCCTGGTCACACAATAGTTTCTTTCTGGTTTGGACAGACACTTGCTAAAATAGGCAATGACACGCTCCTGACCATCTATCTCTTGAGACAATACAACCCCAATACTCTCATGACTTGCATCCGTATCCAGAATAAATTGTTTCCCAATTTCAGGATATGCCAGGATTGGAGCAGATGTTAGTGCATCCTTAAGTTTGTTAAAGGCGTTGTTACAATCAACCGTCCAGATGAATTTCTGTTTTGCCTCGGTCAGCTTATGGAGTGGTCTGGCAATCATTGAGAAATTTTTCACAAATTTCCGGTAATACGTGCATAAGCCCAAGAAACTCCTGAGCTGGTGAACATCCGTTGGGCAGTTCCAGTCTTTCACAGCCGAGATCTTATCCGGGTCTGTTCGTACACCCTCTGCCGAAATGATGTGCCCGAGATAGGCAACTTCACACCGGAATAGGTGGCACTTGGATGGACTTAATTTCAGGTTAGCTTCTTTCAGCTTTTGTAGCACACGCCTGATATTTTTCAGATGTTCTTCGAAGGAGCGCCCCACGATGATTATGTAATCGAGATAAACTAGGCAGGCCTCGTACGAAAGTCCACCGAGGACTGTTTCCATAAGGCGCTCAAAAGTTGCAGGTGCATTGCAGAAGCCGAAAGGCATAACCTTAAATTGCCACAGTCCTTGTCCCGTGGTGAAGGCAGTTTTCTCTTTATCGTCAGGGTGGAGTTCTACCTCCCAATACCCGCTTTTAAGATCTAGGGTAGAAAACCAGGTATTGCCGGCAAGTGTATCCAGCGTGTCATCTATCCTTGGCAGAGGATAGCTGTCCTTCTTGGTGACGTCATTCAACTGGCGATAATCCACACAGAATCTGGTTGAACCATCTTTCTTCCTGACCAAGACAATGGGAGATGTCCAAGGACTTGACGATGGCTCAATAACATCATTATTTTTCATGTCCTTAATGAGTTTTTGGACTTCCCCCTGTTTAGCGAATGGTAGTCGTCGGGAGGATGGTCTAATAGGAGGATGCTCTCCCGTATCAATTCGGTGTTTCGTTAGTTTTGTTCTTCCTCCTCAGATGTTCTTGAAAATAGGCTCTGGAATTCTTTAATCAATCCTCCTGCAACACATCCTTGTTTCTCGTCCAAGTCCGTGTTTTGTAGTAAATCCTTGACTAGATTCTCTGAAGAAAGGTCTTGGGTATTGCACTTCCGGTCTACACAAGTGACAGGAGCACAAGCTGCTATTACCTCTCCTTCCTGGATAGTTATTGTCCTATCACTGATGTTAGCAATTCTCACTGGGATGACTGAATTTGAGGGGTCTACTACCGACGAGGCTATCAGTACTCCTGCTTTTAAACTGCCTGGGTCAGGATAATCAATTACGCCAAATCAGAATTTCCTATTGTCTGCTACTAAACTGGGTATTATACATTCAGTTCTTGGTGATAATGAGATGTTGGTTTTTGCAATAATTTTCTGGTTAGATTCAAATCGAGTTTGTAAGCCAAAAAGAGTGACGTCTTCAAATTTTGAATGCATATTGCTATTTTCAAAGTCGAATTTAAAGTTATTGTTCTTCAGAAAATCTAGTCCAAAATTACAGGGGTCGGTGATATCTGCTATATATGCCGTATGGTGATAGTCAATGTTTCCAAACCTTAGAGTGATGTCAGCTTTCCCATGAACCTTACTCTTGTCACCAGTCACTGTTTGCAAGGAAACGCAGGGCGGCGTCCAGATAATACTAACTTGCGAGTTTTGAGCGAAATCTTTTCTCATTATAGACTCATTGGCTCCAGTATCAACAACCATATGGCACAAGATGTTATTAATTTGTCCCATTACGTAAAGTCCCTTTTGTCGCCACCATTTACTGACGTAATCTGAAGAATTTTGTAATGGGGCTTTTCATTATCTGGCAACCTCTGCCCCGCGAGATGGCCACATATTAGTTTTCCTGTTTGGAAGAAGAGACAATGTTCTCATCCTTCTTGATTGGGGACAGCTTCTTCTCAGGTGTCCAGTTCCACTGCATCCCCAGCACTTGAAGTTGCATTTCTCTTGGTTCTGACGTTGAGCCTTAAAAGCTTGAAATTCATCTCTTAATTTCTCAATGTCACTTTTCCATGGAGATTCACAGGGAGCATCTAAGGTCACTCTAGCTCCTTGGATAGATTGGCGGTCTCGGCGACTGGCTTGAGTGGCGGCCTTCAATTTCAGGGCATATAATAGGGCAGATTTAAGATCTTGGACATCTGCCATTTTTACAGCCTTCTGGACTTCCCCCTCCCTCAGGCCGTCCACGAAATACTGTAAAGAGATTGTTTCTTGCACAGTTGCTGGGTGGTCGGAGAAAGCCAAGTTGGCGAGCCTTTCTACTTCAGAGGCATATTCCTACAAGCTTTCTCCGGTTTTCTGGAGTCTTGTTTTCATCTGCAGACATGCGTATTCCTTAGAGTATTTCTGGCCAAACCGAAGATCCAGAGCATTATATAGGGAGTTTAAATTCAATCGCTCTGTGTCGGGAAGAGTCTGCATTATTTCAGCAGCTTTTCCTCCAAGGGATGCTGCTAACTGACATGCTTTTATCCCTTCAGTCCATCTATTGGCTTCATAAATTATGGAGAATTGAGTCTTATATACCTCCCAGTTGGTTTTTCCGTCACATAGGTGGAGAGTTTCACACACTGGTGAGACATTTAGAGGCAGGCATAGATACCGAAGAAACTGTTACAAACTTGCTTTCATTCTTTGCATTCCCGCAAGCTAGAAACTTCTTTTCCAGATCTTCAAATCGCTGGGCAAAATTCCCAGCGACTTCTTCAATTCTTTCTTCAACTTGCACTTTAATTCTTTCTATTTCTTCCCCTCCTTTCTTCTCTTCAACTGCTGCAATCTTTTCTTCAACTTTCAGTGCTATTTTCTCTCCCACACTATTAATTTTCTCTTCAACATTGTCGATTTTCTTTTCTAGAGCATTTTTGAGATCTTCCTGACATTGTTGCATTTCTTGCTTAGTTTCTTCTTGGCCTTTCTCTATTCTCTCCTTTAACTCATTCTTAGTATCATCCAGAGCTTTCTGCATTTCTTTCTGTCTTTTCTCCATTTCTTTCTGTCTTTTCTCCATTTCTTTCTGTCCTTTCTCCATTTCTTTCTGTCCTTTCTCCATTTTCTCTTTTAACTCATTTTTAGTTTCTTCTTGACCACTTTTCAAGGCATTAATGCCTTCCAACAGAGCCTTCAGTAGCTCATCCATCACTCTTGTTATTCGCATAAAACCTCACCTCTGACACCAAACTGTTACGTAGATCCGAGGATTTTATGCAAAAACAATCACAAAGAAAAAAATAACCAGTTCTTTAAGAGCGATGCCAATTTATTATCGAAAATCCAATCCTTTCAATACAGGATTCATCTGCAATATTCACACGGTAAATATCCGAAGGTCTTCACACCTTCAACAGCAATCAAACACAACAGTGTTTAAAAATACACGTAAGTAAAGATTATTCACAAGCACAGCCGAGCTAATCGCTAGTCAAAACAATCCCCACTACTCGCTGGCTTAATCAAGACTCCTCGCAGTACCGGTGAGCATCCTTTTTATATGCGCGACAGAAACTTCTAGAAATATAACCGCTCGTGTCATTGAACGTGACACTAGTGGCGAGATCTACTACTTTCTAGAAGATTCCAGAGGGTTCCGAACTCGCCAACATGGTCGTCAAAAAGGATGCCAACTTGGCTCTACCGCCAAGTTCTCATTGAATTGCCATTATAACGTAAGGGGCGGCACTGCTTGCGAAGAGCACAAATTTAACATGAAATATAATATAGAGTAATATAAATGCATTAAACACTCAAATACATATTTACACAAAATTTGTAACAATATGTACACTACTGGCCATTAAAATTGCTACATCAAGAAAACAACATGCTATAGACGTGAAATTTAAATGACAGGAAGAAAGTGCTATGGTATGCAAATAATTAGTTTTTCAGTGCATTCAGACAACAAGTATCTGCACAAACAGTTTGAGACATTTGTAGTAGTATGGACTCTCAGCTTGGAAACCATGACTGAGACTAACATCAACACTGCATCACAGACAGGAGCATCTTTAATGGTGTGATCAACGACGAACCTGGATGCACAAATGGCGAGACACGTCATTTTTTCAGATAAATTCAGTTTCTATTTATAGCATCAAGATGGTCGCATCCGCATTTGGCTGCATCGTGGTGAATGCACATTAGCAGCGTGCATTCGTCATACTGACCCATTACCTGGCGCAAATGTATGTGGTGTTACTGGATATTTGTCTCTGTCACCTCTAGTTAGTATTGATGACACTTTGACTTGTGGCTCTGCCCTTTATTCAAGCACCGAGAAACCCTATGTTTCAGCAGGATAATTCACAAATGCAAGTTACCGATGTTGTACAGATCTTCCTTGATATGGCAAATGTTCGGCTGTTGCCCTGGCCAGCACATTCACCAGATCTCTCGCCAATAGAAACCGTTTGGTGCATGGTTGCTGAGCGACAGGCTCATCACCATACACTAGTAACTACGGTTGATGAGCTGGGGCATCGTGTTGAAGCTCCATGGGCATCTGTACCTGTACATGCCATCCAATCTCTATTTGACTCAATGCCCAGGCATATAAACTGCCAGAGATGGCTGTTCTTGGTACAGATTTCTCAGAATCTATAAACCCAAATTTCTTGAAACTTAAATCACTTATTTCCAGTATAATGCATTTGTGTAATAAATATCATTGTTATCTGTTTCTTCTTGGTGTAGCAATTTTAATAGCCAGTAGGGTATTTATTATATTTGTTTAATTCACTAAGGTGGAATTACAATTGTTTTTCTAATAAACCATTATAAAAAATATTCATTCAAAATTTCCTTTTTTGGTTCAGGAACAGGGATTTGTTTATAGTCAAATTTTGATATCTTGCAACGTGAATTGTTCTTAATTTAACATATTTTATCCTTTTCTCCATACTTTCAAACAAAAAGAATGCATCTGCATAACATGACCATTTAGTCTAAGAAAGCTATTCTTATGCCATTTCCTTTCATTGAAAAAGGTTATTGCTTTCTTCCTTTATTGACAATTTTCATGTTTCAACATTGTAGCAAAATTGCAAAGTGAGTGAATATTAACATTGCACTGTTCAACAACACAAGAGCTTTTGGCAGTGGACCTTATAATTTCGAGCCACGGTCAAGTGACAAGGACAATACCTGAGCTGGCATCCCCCTCTACCAACTACCACAACAACAGGAGGACGTTTGAGCTCTGAGCAGAATGAACATGCACCGCTCTCCTACATGGCGGGTCTTGAGTGATACTGGGCTCGAACTCATGACATGCCTGCCATGATCTGATACCTTAACCACTGGGCTACTGTAGCCCCCAGCAAAAAATTGCAGAAAAATCTAGCCCCCCCCCCACCCAAAAGAATAAAATGACACTCAATTCAAACTGATTGGGATCAACAGATTACCAATATCACGATTTAAGTTAGAATTTTTATTTATATGTAAGATTTTCTAACATGTTCTTTTTGTTCTGAGCTGTTAATGGTACTTTCATCAAAATCAGACCTTAATTCAAAACTACGTTACTTTTTGGTTTGAATTAATATTATAATTTGAACTATGTCTAAGGTTACTTCATATTTATTAAAGTTTATTTTGTTTCTTTTTCAATTTTCAACATTTAGGATTTTTTTTATACGTTTTGTTTGTTCAGATCTGTCTATGGCAATTTCATCAAAATCGGAGCATTAATTTTTTTGTTTTAGATAACCTTTTAATTAAAATCAATATTATAATTCCCATTTCAGTGTCACAGTTTCATATTTGTTTATTTTCTGAACTATCCTTTTCTTGCTTATCTTTGTAGTGCACAGTAATTATGTAATACTGAGACTCAAAAGTTAGGTTTTCTGCCAAACCACACTGGAACTATGGATGTGATTAAATGCAGATCAAAGTAATTTTCTTTTGAATAAAACTTTTTTATGCAATAACAGCTCATTTAAAATTATTTACAATGTGTGAAAATTTATTAAAAAAAAATATTTATAACTTTTGGTTAACCACTTTACACAGGGTTTTATCATCCCTAAAAAAATATTATAATTGCTATAATAGCTGAATTTTATACTTTTAAAACTGAACCCATGCAAAAAATTGGCATTTCAACTAGTTTTCAAATAAAAATGCCAAAATAACGATAAAAACTGTCAGTTTTAGTTCTTGCAGATGAAAACTGTAGGTCATAAGTTTTATTAAAGCATTAAAAATCTTAGTATTTTGCTGAAAATTTTAGATCTATCTAGAACATTAAATCATAATTGCTATTTATTAATAGTAACTTGAACACAACACAAAAAACATTAACATAAATGACAATTTAAATTATTGTATATAATTTTTTAATATCTTACCAGCAATGCAAATATTATGGCCTCATTTTTCTTATTTAAAAACAAAATATTATCTCTTAATTCAGATATCCAATTCATAACAATTGAATCCTGCAAAATAAAAGACTTAATTAATACAATATGAAAATTACTTAATGAAGACAATGTGAAAAAAAAAACTTAAACAAATTATTACTTTGAACACTCAGAAGAATACATAAGCTATGGAAAATGATACAAACAAAAAAAAGGGTAAAAATGAATGTTTTATTATAAATAAAAAAATGCTTTATCAGATTTCTTCAAAATGTCACCCCACTTCTTGGTGACTTTTTTCACAAAAGAATTTCTCTACTCCAAAAGACAAGAAATTCCTCCTATATTCTATAAGTGGGAGATGAATTGATTGATTGATTGAATATTAACGTCGCACTGTTCAGATACACAAGGGCTTTTGGCGACGGACCACGTAATTTTGAACCAAGGTCAAGTGACGTGGACGACACCTGAGCTGGCACCCCTCTCTCCTAACTACCACACCACACCAACGGGAGGACGTTTCAGCTCTCGACAGATTTAACATGCATCGCTGCCCTACACGGCGGGTCTTTAGTGGTACTGGGATCGAACTCGTGACCAGGCAAGCCACGATCCGATACCTATACCACTCGGCTACCGCAGCAAGTGGGAGATGAAAAGCAAAGGCATGAACCTTAATTCTTCGACAAACCATGAAATAATTATTAAGGGGAAGGGTTTTATTTTTAAAACTGCATATACATTAATCCTCAATAAAACCAGTTTTAAAACATACGATAACTGCAATTCGTGCCAAGGAGTGAACCCTTTAACTGTCATGGAAAAGTTACATGACCGGTTTTTTAGTGCCAATGTTTTCCACTCAGACATGTGTAGTTACATTGTATATTCTACATAAGAAAATATATAAAAAATTGCTTTTCTGACACAAGGAAATATTTTACAAACCCTAAGTTCATTGTATATCATTCCAAAGCCTTTAGAATAGTTTTACAGAGAGTAGTGCATGCAAAAGTTTACAATTCAGAAAGACATCTACATATATACAAGAAGATCAGTAAACACACTAGCTAAAAGAGGCATATACCGTATTTTTCTGTATATAATCCACAGCGGCATATTATCCACAAAGCCTTTTTATTGAGTAAAAAAAAAAAAGTATAATCCGCAGCAGTTTTTACGGTGAATAATCCAAAATATGCACTGTCGATAATGAGTGTCATATAAGATAAAAAATACACAATATAATTAAAAATAGACGTAAGAAATTGTACAGGGAAAAAAAAATTATTAAACATCTTTTTAAATATGTATGATATTTTTTACGATAATCTCAATAAAACAGAAAAATTCTTTGCTATTGCCATCTATGTTTTGAGTTGTTAAACAAAACATTTCACAAGGAAAAAAATTTTTTTTTTTAAATTTAGCAAGTTAACAGCAAAAAAATTAAGATCGAGACTGTTGTCCCATTCTCTTTCTTTTAAAATCCATTTATTTATTTCTTCCTCCAATTCTGGCCAGTGAGGTTTTCCCACGACAATTGGCTCTTTAACGCCGATCACAATTTCGAAGTTTATCTTGTTTTTTCTCCACTAACGAATATTCAATTCGTCAACATTGAAAAACCTTGCAGCTTCCTGACTTTGGTAGCCTTCTTTGTAACTTTTAAGTTGAAGTTTGCAATGTAACTTAACACTTTCGCTTCAACATGATGAAAACTTTCAAAGGACGTAATAGCTCTAGTCAAGAGAAAATTGGAAATGGCGCCAGGGACTAGTTACTGTTTTTTCCTTCCGAGGAATCAAATTCGTTTTTGAATGTTGTTTTTAATGCCACCTGTAAACTCGTGAGTTCTTTTCCGACCGTGTTCGAATTGTGACAAGAAAATAATTGCAGACAGGATTTGGTCCCACTGTTTATTCCATACCTTCTATGGGACATTTCTTAAAATCAAGAATATATTCAGATGTTACAGGATTACGATACATCGTTCAGCCGTGTCTACTTTTCACGACCCCGGCTTTTTTCGTCACCCTCTCTCTTCTCTCCCGTTCCGACCTTTTTCTCCTCCGTCGTTGCCAGATCCTTTTCTCTATATCGTCTCTCGTTCGACCTGTTGCCAGGTGCAGGCAGCTGTTCCTTACACCACCTGTCTGACGCAGTTAGATCGAGGCCCACGAAATTCATCGTGGCATGGGGCACAATGTCATTGGCTTTGAGCACCATACAGGTGGCAGTATGATTTAGCTCGGCGAAATTCCCTGAAGGGACGATAGATGAGGACACCACCTATCTCCACCTCCATAATTTCTGCATGGAAACTGAAGGGAAGGAAATATTCTCCAGTCCCTGCACTCGTGACTCAGCCCACAAGACTACGGATCCAGTGATTTAACAAGCATGTACTCCGTGTGTACTCTGAGGGTATTTGGTGGCATCGAACCCAGGCCTTCCGGTCTGGAGTCCGATGCTCTAACCACTAGGCTACCCACGGCCCCCGTTTTTGAATGTAATTGGATAAAAACTAGTTATGGCTGAAATATGTCATCTGAGTCATGAAAGTGCCATTTATTATTTATTTTGTAAAACATAAATGGCATTTCTTTCAAAACTTTATTGTTGGCTTTTCTGATGGAGAATGTTTTTTTCACAGATAATCCGCAGCGGCGTATAATACACACAGCGAAATTTGAAACTTTTTTTAACACATAATCCGCAGATTATATACAGGAAAATACGGAAGGGATTAAACATAAAGAATGAACATATAAATTAAGTAGCCAGTATGATTTCATTGACAAAAATAAGTAAAAAAATAAACTTTTTAAACCTAAATAGTATTTACATATGACATTCAACGTGTGCTCATTTGCGAAATCAGGGTTGCCCACTTGGCAAGTTACATCGATCATTGCGACAGTATGCAAGTACCAAAATTTTAGTACCTTTTATAGCTGACATAGCACTTACCTTGAATTGAGTAATCTTCCTTTTGCAAAAGGAAGGTAGCAAGAATTTAGAAAGAACCCTCAAAACATGCCAAATAGAGAAATCTATACACTAAAACACAACAAAAGCAATGCTTTTTTAAAAATATTGCTTTTGAAAACTTTCAAAACAGTTTTACCTCAGAATCATTATTCGATAAAATTTTCAAGGCAGAATTCAGTCTTGTAGCATATGATGTTTCACCATCTCTTTCAATATACTGTATGATGCTTTCTATTTCTATTGGAAAATTAGGTTTCACTTGATGAGTATTTGATAAATTAATTCCATCCTTGACAGCCATTTCAGTTTTGAGAATGGGCACCAACATTTTACAAGATGTCTATAAATATATAATAAAAAAGTTTAAAAGACAATATAAATAACATTTTAATTGATTATATGAGATAACTATGTTCTCTAATCTTAAAGATCTAATGATTCACTCTGTTTAATATTAAGGCTGCAATATATTTAAAAAATTTCATAAATTATACTGTCAGACTTTAACGACATTACACATTTTTGCAAAACATTGTGCAAAAGGTCATAAACATATATAAATTACACAGGCTACATATTGCTGAATATTCAATAATTTTATTAACAACATTCATCTACGAAATAAAGAACTCACAAAAGAGATACATGCACACGGAAAATTTATAAATTCTAGAAATAATAAAACATATTATTCTAACAAAAATAATTGCTTATTTTCAAAATAAATATTAAAACATTAACTTTGTACTTGCGTATTAGGGTCACCGCAACAAAATCTGCGCCACGTGAAACACGCCATATCAAAACAAAGATTAGTGCATATTTTATTTGGAGAGAGAGAGAGAAAAACGATTCTCGTAGCGTAATTTTGGCTCCGGTGATGCTGCTACGTAAATACAACAAACTTATTTAACAGGCGAATGTTTTCAAGATATCAATAAAAATATTTATGATACATTAGAAAAGTGAAACATTTTATATTACCTGTCTTCAAATACAAAAGTAAATAGAATTTCTCACAAATCACTGAAGCAATTATGATAATCAGTCCTATTTAAAAACTAAAATACATATAGTATCACATATTGAGGCCGAAATATATATATATTTTGCCAACACGTCTCAGCGTGTTAAGTAGCCATGCGGTTTGCTGCGAAAGAATTTTCATCAATTGTTGAGTTGTTCACGTAGATTAAGAACTTGCCGGCATGAATGGAGAAAAATTAAATTTTAAAACAATATGTTATTGATCCAATTAAAAATAAGCAAAAATTATCCAAACGAAAGAGAAGGGATTCTCCAATTCCTTTTTTAAAAACTAAAACTAAACGACTAACATATTTGGGCCCTTATTCATACGGGTAATAAAGTTTCTTTTATCGATTGCTAAGATTTCAAATGCTCAAAAGACGATTACCTTACAATAACAATAATTTAAGTAAAAAAAAAACCTAATTTAAATTAAATTTCTTTATTTAAAGATAAAAACTTTCCATGTTTAAATAAACTCTCATTGCAAGCTTGTTCCTACTAGAAAGGAAATCCTTCCGGGAAGCCAAGTGAACAACACCTCAAAACCCTTTCAGGTGAGCTCGGTTTTATCTAGGGCCAGTGACGTAATGGATAATATTAGGGCCCGCTTCCTACAAAGCCAGATTTTGGGCTCCAAGCTAGATCTTACATAGGATTTCAAAACCATAACATACCATGGGCCCCTTAGAATCGTGCCCCCACCCCCAGCACGATGGGGTTTGCGGGGGTTAACGTTACGCCACTGTCTAGGTTGGTAAAGAATTTTAAAACTTTTACTTTTCTCAAAATGAGAAAAATCTTCTTATAATTACCGTATCCTTTCCTCTTCGAATGAAGCCCAAGAACACACCTGCTAGCAAGTAAGCAAACTATGATTTGGCATATAATTCCGAATCGAAGCTTTACAAATACGATTATTCCCAAACTTCCTTCAGCTATAACCTCACTGATACTTAGAGAACTGTAGTCTAATAATCTACATATTTTAAGGTCTATTTCAGGAAGAAATAAAAACTATAACTTCACCAGTAAACGAAATAAGTAACCCTTAAAACAGAATTTGATAAAGACATGCATTGTTTAAAATAAACTAGCTGCATGGCCCGGCGTTGCACGGGATACCTCTACTTTTATAAATTTTTCCTTTCTTTCACAAAATCAGAACTTCTAATACTCCTTTTCAAAATGACTTCCCCCTCCCTCCACCGCTTAGCCCGGCGTTGCTCGGGCTTTCCCTATTCCTCATGACACCAGTATTTCTGTGTGTGTTTGTACGCGCACAATGTGAGTGATTTCTAAAATTGTGTCAAAAAATTTCCCTTTTTCGAAATAGCAGCATGGCCCGCGTTGCACGGGCTATCACTACTGTTATAAATTTTCCCTTTCTTTCACAAAATCAGAACTTCTAATACTCATTTTCAAAATGACTTTCCCCCTCCCCCTACACCGCTTAGCCCAGCGTTGCTCGGGCTTTCTATTTTCCTCGTGTCACCAGCATTTCTGTGTGTGTGTTTGTACGCGCACAATGTGAGTGATTTCTAAAATTATGTCAAAAAATTTCCCTTTTTCAAAATTTGCTCCATTCCACTTATTTTTGATTTAATACAGGTTTCTTTCTTCTCTATATGGCTCGAACAGGGTTTTTTTAGTGTAAAATTTTTGTTCTATCTACCCCTCCTTCTCACAGATAAGATATAGCTTCAAATTTCGATGTATGACTTATAAAAAAAAAATATTGCGTTAGAATTTAAAAAATTATTAGTGTGAAGCAATAATAAAGAGAAAACGATTCTGATGCTAAGAATAAAGCTTTAAAAAGTAGCGTAATGCGAAATTGAAAGTTTTGCTGCCTCCTCAGTTTCGAACCTGGGAACTACCGTTTCATAAAGCGCAGCCGATTTAACAATCACGCCATCGGTTCCTTCGGGGAGAAGCATTGCATTGAGCTTTAAAATAAAGGTAGATTTTTTTCAATATATCACTTCGTAATTCGTTAAAGTAAAGGATTTTTTTTCGGGCTTCATTTTTATGTTAATGCTTTCAAACCTCATATAAATAATAGACGATGTACTTTTTAATTAACAAAGAATTCCTTTAGTAATGAAGTAATAGAAATAATCCCTTTGAAAAAAACATATATATATATATATATATATATTTATAAAATTAAATTTCTATAAGTAATTAATAAAAGAAAAATTTACAGATAGCTATTGAAACGATTGCTTTTGTAATCAAAAAGTATGAAACAAAAATAAAGAATGTAATTATAATTAATTAATTATTACTGACATTTTAGGCAAGTTTTTTCGTTTAATTTTGCAGCCACCGGAAACCCAAAAGTAAATTTTTTTAAAAAAAGAATAGTTAATGTACGGAACAGAAATTTTCAAAATTACAAAATTACTAGAGGACCCGACAGACGTTGTCCTGTACACACATCTTAAATCCAAAAATTACAAATTTTTATGAATAAGCTTTAACAATCTGGACCGTTTTTGAGTAAAATTTGTATTAAAAAGTTATTACAATGTCTAACGTCAAGACACATGTACGGTTATCATAATTCAATCAATCGATAGCGTGTGAGTATGTGTATACTATGAGCGAAGTTAAATATAAAGCCTCTTCAAACACTAATTACATCTGAATGTAATGATTTAATTAACACACGATTTATTTCAACAAAAAAATAACACGAAGTGACAAAATATTTTCCTGAAATGATCACAGCACCAACTGTCGAGACCAACTTGAATTATAATAAAAGATTTCTGAATATTCTATACTGTGATCATAGCGCAGTCTGCCGGATCCAATATAAAAGATTCCATATATTTTATATTTTTAATTATATATTTTAAATATATATTTTAAAATTTCATTTTTCAGATGGGTAGAAAAATTTATTTAATGAATATTTCTAAAGTGTGTCAAAATCATATTGAATCTGAATCTAATTTTTAAACTTTTTAAGGGGAAAAAAGATTTTGTAATCATTTATATTCTGTTTTAAAGTGGTAATTAACCCTTAAGTAGATCCATATCACAAAAATAAAAAAACAGTGTGTTAAGGTATCCGACTACTTGCGACAACTTTTTTTTGAAAAAAAGGAGATATGGAGATCTTTTTGTGATTTTTATATTTATTTAGTATATTTTAAGGAAAAAAATCCTAAAATTGGTAAAAGAAAAAAAATTATTATTATTAAAATGGGAAAAAACTAGTAAAAATGTACGAAAAATTACATAAACGGGGCCAGCTCTGTACAAAGATTTTATGAACAAATTCTCAATTTTTCAATTTTGATGTGTTACTTTGTTATTCCTGTTTGAAGTGACCTTCACGATAAGAGATATTTTAATTTTTACAAAAACTAGAGCACTTTATCTATGTCATTATACGAAATTGCTTAAAAAACATTGACTATATTCACATAAAGAACTGCAAATTTTGAAATAAAACAGTTATTGATAAATCTGAAGACCAAAATACTTCTACTGTTATGCAGAGTATAAGCAAAAAATTTCAGCTAATTATTTTCAAAACTTTTTGAGCAATCGCGGTCCCCGTTTGAGTTTTTCGAAAAAAACACATTTCGAGTAAAACGCATTTTAAAGTTCGACATCTTGTGTAAAGTTATGGCATTTGCTTTTACTAAAACGCTTGTAGATTTTGTTCTAGTGGAGGGAAAATAAAGTACTTGGTATTGTTATTAAGTTAATAAAATGGTCTATAAAATAAAGTCATAAAAAAATTTGCCAATTTTTGAAAAAAAAATCATGGTTTTAGGGTAGTCGGATACCTTAAGTAAGAAATGTATGTTATTTAAAGAAAAAAATACACCATAACTTTCTTCCTCTCGTACGAAAATTTAAATGTGACAATTTTCATAAAATAAAATATTATTTTTTATAAACAAGAAATATATATATATATTAGAGGACCCGACAGACGTTGTCCTGTACACACATCTTAAATTCAATAAAAAAGATTTTTGAATATTCGATACTGCGATCGTAACGCAGTCTGCCGGATCTAATGTAAAACATTCCAAGATCAACAATTTATAAATAAAAAATTAATTAAATAAACATTTTTCTAAACCGAATTATAAATCTAAACCATTCTCGAGTCCACTGGAGCAGACTAAAACTTTCATCAAAATCGGTCCAGCCGTTTAGGAGGAGTTCAGTTACATACACACGTAAAAAAGAATTACATATATAAATATTATTTGAAAAGATATTAATTAAAAACGCTAAAAAGCGTGAATCGTCTGCATTTTCGTAATAAAGACCGGGTTTGGCCAGTTTGGCTGAAAATCAATTTTCGACGCCAACTTACGTCTTTTTCAATTCCTATTATAAGCTCACGATCTCTATACATATTTTGTTTGTTTGTTTATTTACTTATTTATCTTGGTGAAATTTTCAATCATTAATAAAATACATTTTAAAGCGCTCAATTGAGCTGAAATGTAATGTACATGATTATTTTGGATGGCAATACAATAATTTAATTATAATTAATAAAAATTAATTGATTAAAACTAATTATTTAAAAAATTACAAACACAGCCACGTTGGCGATTTATGTCAAAATTTGAAAAGGTTTTTTTCTCATGTGTTAAAGCATTCTGTTGAAAGGAAATTTTATATACACGATTGTTTTGGATGACAATACCATACTTTAATGATAATTAATAAAAATTAATTACCACTTAATGTTGTGGTTCTGTCATATGTATATACATATTTATATTAATTGCAACTATTTAATAAAAAGTAGCTAAAATAAATTTTTCTTTGTTGATTGATTGATTGAAAGGTTGAAGGGGATATAAAAGGGGAAAGGTTGAAGGGGATTGATTAAAATTTTTTTTATATTACTTGTTTATAACAATAGCGTAGTTACAACAATGCAGGTGAGTGTTGAGTTGCATTTTTTGAATGTTTTTAATTAATATCTTTTTAACTAATGGCGATATCGGACAAAACTGTGAATCTAAACCATTCTCGAATTTACTTGAACCCCCACAAAAAATTTCATCGAAATCGGTCCAGTTGTTTAGGAGGAGTTTAGTGACAAACACACGCACAGAAAATTTTTATATATAAAGTTTAGATCGTGTTTTAAAAACCTCTGAAAAAAAAGAAGTTCCGAAAATATTTTTAAAAAATTGTAAAATAATTAAATTCCAAGATATTGTTTTTTAACCATAATTTTTAAGATATTTTATCAATCTTTGTACAGATAACGTATAATATGGTTCTACACACGGAAAAAAAAGAAAAGCATGAACTTTTTTTAGTGTAAAATATTTTTTTCAAGCGGAACAACTTATAATTCGTATTAAAAAAAAGTAACAGATTTCGACTCATTTTTTATTTTAAAAAATTGCAAAATAATTAAATTGAAAGAAAGATATATGTATATATAATTTTATTATATTAATTTTTAAATAAATTTATTTTTATGCAAAGTTTAGTTGTTTTGTAAAAACAGATTTTTTCCGATATTCTCTGCAGATGGCGCCACGATGCATTTTAAGGTTTTTAATTAATATCTTTTTAACTAATTGGAATATCGGAATATAAATGATCAAAACGGATTCCTCGGATCATTCCCGAAATTTTGATACCTTCTGCTAGTTTCTGCGTCTTGTGGTTCTTGAGAAAATTCGGATATATACATCCCTACAAAGATACGTTTGTTTACCTACGAATTTTAATATAATAGATCACACACATGAGATCAAATAACTCACCGTAGCTATCTCTGAGTAAGTCCTGTATCAAAATTCCTTCGGGGCCCTTTTTTAGATATGGGAAGCCTGTTAGTTGGACTGTAGATACGCATGATGGGGCCCCTGTAGCTTGGGGGCCCTGCATCATTGATACGGTGGTAGCTACGCTCCTGGAATAACTATAAAGCAAAATCTTTCTTTTTTGAATTTATTAATTTAAATAAGTGAGAATAGCTGCGCAGTAATTCGATGGAAGTTTGTTCTTTCTTTTCATTTCAATTTTTTTTTAAAGAGTTAGTTATTTTGTTCTAAATAACTTCCCTAACTTATCTACTGATCAGAGGGCTTTCGCCGTTCTTACTCGGCTGTTCACAAGCATTGTTCCTCAGCTCTTCAATCTCTCTGAGATTAATAGATCTATTCTCACACTCTATATTGTGATTCTTAAAAGGCTTTTTTTAGTCTCGATCTATCCTTAAAAATTAAGTAATTATTTGTTACATTAAATTCAACAGTAAGAATATTGAAATAATCGGAAGGATATTTTGGCTAATATGTTTCAATATTTCCCAAAGGGACTGATATGTCCTTTGAGAGTGAATTTGTGATTAGAAGAACATTATAAATAGTATAAGAATGGTAGGGATGCGTCGTAAATATTGAACGTCTAATTTGATTCAGTTTAACCCTTTAAGACCCGAATCATTTTTATCTTCAAATATTAAATTCTTCTGGTCATATGGACCCCAATGACATTGGGAACACTAATAAAAAAAAAATCCCGTTCCCCTTCTTGTACGTAGATGGTACCCTCACCATCGTGCGGGTTGGGCGTTATCTGTGAAACAGGTCCCCTATGAAATTTTACGAGTTATACATTTTTAGCTCTAAGTTGATAGAAGAAACAATCTTAATTCAACTAAAATTGTTACAAATAAAGAAATTATTGATGGATAATTAACTCTTTTATTAATTCATTATTTATATACTGTAAAAATATTTTGTTTTGTCTTTGACAAGTATAAATAATCATTGCATTTTTCACAACCTGTTTTCGAACTGCTTTCTTAGTTTTCATATCTGCATTTGAGAGGCCTTGAAATGTCATCAACTCATTATGCATCTCAAGCCTTTTATCCTGGAACGTTCAGTATAAAAGCCATGGCATGTATAGCAGGTGGATTATAACGCTTCGATCTTTATGCGAGTGGAATTACAACACTGTTATCTTCCTCATCAGTTAAAATACTTTTGTTAGTAGGTGGAGAGGCTGGTAACGCTTCAACTATCTCTAACTTAAATTTTAAGCAATTCATTTTGATTTTTAGAAAAATTTTATTTGATATTGCATCTTGTTTGCACAGAAACCAAGAATTTGCAACAGCTAAATCAATGTAATGAATGCGTTCAAGAGACTTTTAAGGTAAAGAATGATCTAAAATTGTCTTTCCATTTCAAATATTCATGTGTTTCTTCATCGCTTTCATCTGAACTTGATTTTCCTTCCAGTATACGCGATCCATATGTTTTGTTCGCACCATTGTCATCAACCGAGAGATCACTAAGTTCTGATCTAAGTTCTATCTGATTTATTTATAAATTGAAAAAAATTTTCTGTCAGAATTCTTCTTTTAGACACCTGAAAAAGTTTTTGGTTAAAAGTTTACACAGTATTCCATGAAAAATAGTAACATATATCAGAATTTTTTTTTTACTTAAAAAATTAAATGTATTTAAACCACACCATACTAACTACCACTGGAAAACCCAGATTTTTTTTGGGGGGGGAGGGGGAAGAGATATGGTTGCAGATATCTATGGAGATGATAAAAATGACCTACTGCTCAACAAATGCATGAAAAAGAAAATTAAATGCAAAAAAGATGTGGGAACCCTCCTGGGTTCCACCCTGGACACCAAGATTAATTTGAGGCAAAGAATCACACTAAGAGCCATTTGTATAATAATAATTTGTATTTATTATATTGATCAAATATCAGAAACTCTAATAACATATAATATTTCTATGTTACGTCAAGCAAAAGGGATTTACCTTTAATATTAAATTAAATTACGAATTATGAAATTAATCAATAATAACGTGCAAGATCAAATAAGGTCTACCGAAATAGGAGGTCCGAGAAATACACGTAACTCGAATTATTAGCTTTCATTAACTTCAACTAATTTTATTAAACTAACGCTTATTTTAAGCGTAAATTAGACTACAGTGTATCACCTGTTATATTAGCTTTCCAGATTCTTTCGTAGAGTATAGCAATACGGCTTCAATGATATAATCCAGTGGAATCCTCTAAATTTGAGGCTACTGCTGTTGGCTCAATAGCCTTCATCCTTGCTAGCTTACAACGCTCTACTTCAATACCCTACTACTTTGCATATCCCGTTCACTTTTTGGAGTTGATTGGAAATATACGCGAATTTATAATCCCCAAAAAGACGCCTAAGAATATTAGTGGAAAGGTTCCGTACAGATTCGTCACAAAGAAAGAGAAAGAAAAAAAGGGACTCATTCATTGCGACCCCCAAGAAAATTTGGTATTAATTATATAATAACTGTATATTTCATTTTTATGTAGGCTTTCGTCAAAATTATTGAAACAGAAAAGAAAATTTGCATTATGCAGTTGCAGTGACTCAATTAACACCCAACCCGCACGATCGTGCGGGTAACGAAATCCTGAGAGCTACAAGCCACATTAATAGAGTATAGTTAATATTTTTCTATCTTACAATTATTTAAACATTAATACAAGAATTTGTATCGAAGCAGTTAGAAATATATTGATAATTACCTTTTTACGACAGAGAAACAGAAGACGTTTTTTCGCTGTATTTGAAAACAAAGCTAGATTTGCCAGCTGAAAGTAAAACAGGGACCACAACCATCGTCTGTTGATAAAAAAGTAGCACTTTACGCTTTCTACAAGCCGGTTCTATGGTTAGATTCGTGATTTTCTTACATACGACTATTCCAGAAGCAAAATCGTATAAGAATATCTAACCCGCACGATCATGCGGGTTGAGTCTTAAAGGGTTAAGATTAGCTCATAGTGGAAGGAACTACTTCACTATAAAGCTATTAGAAATTATTTCTATGATAAATAGTAAGTAAAATGTTGAATCCGAAATAAAATATGAAATCAAAATGCTTTCTTTTACTCTTATAGTTCTTTATCTTTTCACAACGCAGCTTCTACTGCTATTAAGTTATGTCTCCAAATGATGCCCATTCAATAACTAAAATTATTCAAAGAAAGATGGATTGTAATAAATGAAAATTACTCTTTCAATGAAAACAGAAATCTTGCATTTTTTTAAGGTTGAATTCTATTGAAAATGAAAGCTCTTTTACTTAACTCCAATTTCTAGTTTTTACGTGCTATCACATACATTTATGTATTCTAGCCTTTTTCAATCACAGCGAACTATAAATAACATAACTTGGAGTGAATGAGTGTAAAAGTCGTACTATTTAGCTACTCGAGGACTTTTGGCGATGGACCTCGTAATTTTGAGCCATGGTCAAGTGACGTGACGACACCTGAGCTGGCACCACCTCTCCTAACTACCACACCAATGGGAGGACGTTTCAGCTCTCGACTGATTTAGCGTGCATCGCTGCCCTACACGGTGAATCTTTAATGGTACTGGACTCGACCTCGTGACAAAGCCAGCCACGATCCAATACCTATACCACTCGGCTACCGTGGCCACTGATGCATTAGGAATACTTGACCTAGGTGAAACCCTGATTCCTGATTGATTTATTATTAACGTTGCACTTTGATGCTTCATGAAAGCTTGCCTAATGCAGGTGAGAGTTTCATTCTCAATGAATATTTTATTCATTTTCTCAGAAGACTTAAGGATGGATGTTACAAAGTATATCTCTTAGGTCTGAAGATACCTCGAGCTATGTTGTGAAGGTCTCCTTGGACCTCACTTTGAGAACGAGAATAAATAGGAGTCATGTAAGAACCAGTAGGCATTTTTATAAACAACTTTCTTTATTTGGTTATCTTATCCAAATAGAATCAAAGACTTTTTAACAAATATATCTAACTAGTATTATGAGGTTTTAAAGGTAATATCCTTTAAATTAACTTAATTAATGATCCAATTAATTAACAATTAAATAACGATCCCGCAGAGATTACCACGATAAGAGATCCCAGAATTATATTCTATGTTCTTATTGAACATTTAATTTTAATTTCATTCGCAATAATAAGACTAATATTTACCACACTGCAATTCAGCTCAGCTCAGCTCAGCTTTTATCTGAGATTAAATCTTCCAACAAGAAATCTTCAATTTAACTTCACTATAACTTTCTGCTTCAATCTCTATCTCCTACTGCTCTAACTTTACTATTCCGTTTGACTTAAATACTTTATCTAATCTGCATAACAAGGAATCCTGTCCGCTTTTTGGAGTTGATTGGAAATAGGTAGGGAATTAAATTTCCCTAAAAAGGACGACTCAGAAGGTTAGTGATAAAGTTCCGTATAGATTTGTCACAATCTAATGATCGGAATTTGTCAAAGAAGAAAAAAGGAATGTGTGTGTATGAGGGGGGGGGGTCTTAGCAAATAAGTGAAAGCTTTTCAGTCCACAAATAAGTTAGACGGTTTCGATGCCGTGTAGGGCAGCGATGCACGTTAAATCTGTCGAGAGCTGAAACGTCCTCCAGTTGGTGTGGTGTGGTAGTTAGGAGAAGATGTGCCAGTTCAGGTGTCGTCCTCGTCACTTGACCATGTGTCAAAATTACGTGGTCCGTCGCTAAAAGCCTTCGTGTAGCTGAACAGTGTGACGTTAATATTCAATCCCTTTCTACGATATCGTGTTTGAAAATTGTTTGAATACTTACAGAAGATGCTTTCCTACTGCAAGAGGAATCTAAAAGTGACCTTTTTTACCACATAGAACTATACTAAAAAATTAAGAATACTCATTACACCTTTATATTATAAATCAGGACTTGAAAAGGATACGCCATTGATTAACAATTGTTTAGATAAGGGTCTTAATAATCGATTTTTTTCCATCAATAACAAATAGATTTAGGAAAGGCAGAATGAAGGTAATAACCAATATTATAAAGGTTCTCCTCCATATAGGATTAAATAAAAAATGACAGAATTCATTTTAAATTTCTAAAGTGGCAGCAAGAAGATTGCACAAAATTAAATATCTATCGACATCGAGGAGCTATTTTCGGACTATCCTGAAGTTTGTATCTACTTGAAGCTATGATTTATTATTATCTAAAACTCATTTCACATTTACTTGAAATTAATAGCCTCTAAGTTGTTGTTTCTACGAGAATAACTGTATTACAAGCGTCTACATACGAGTTTAATGCTCATGTGCTTTCCACATTTAATGCTGAATCGCAGATCATACACAATTCTTCAAAATTTGATCAGAGAACTCGAACATTACTCCAAAAATATGTAACTATATTGTGTGAGATAAGTGGGCAACTTTGATCCGGGAGTTCAAGAAACTCCATCTTTCTAAAAATTGAAATTTCTTGTAAATTACAATTTCGAAATTGGAATTGGAAAATTAGAATAACTCTTGTGAACTCTGTCTCTCTCTCTTACCAACGCATCTTTGTAATGACGAAGAACTTGCAAATACAGGATGAGGAAAAGGCCCCAGCGGATAAGAAACTGTTGTGAAATATAGCCAAAAAATTATAAGTATTCCAAAATTTAGATATTATAGGAAAGGAAAAAGAAGCCCCGATGTCTGCTCTGTAAATCCTAATTACTCATAAAATCTGTTTGATGATCTTTCTTTTATTTATGAGGCAATTATCTGAATAATTGTCTAGATTTACAAATTTCGTCAAATCTGTAAACTAAAGGAAAAATATCGAATTTCAGAGAACTCTGTAAATTATACTACAATAATGAAGATTGTCCTCATCAAGTTTTTTTCCTCTGATCCAGATCCAGAAGATAAATGTTCAGTTAATTGTCAAGCTATTGCACACAATTTTGGAATAATTAGAATCAGAATTTTAAGAAAAAAAAACGAGCAAAATTTCCGTTTCCCAGTTATGCTTCCTTTCAAATATATGATGCTGGAAAAATTGATAAAAAATCCACGAAAGAAAATGAATTACACACATATATGATTTTTGTGTCTTCATTGCAAGAAATCTATCGATAGTAAAAGCTAGAAAACACATCCTAAAAGTCTTCTTGAAAAGTATTATATAAGTTTAAGAAACTACCGATTTACCAATAGCTTCTTTATTGGAAAATTGAGAGAGAGAAGTTACCCTTTTTGAGATTGTCGGAATCAGTTTGGTAGAATCTTTGTTTTTGAATAAAATTATGAAAAAAAATGTGAATTTTTATGCCATTTTTAGTGGCATTCACTTAGATCAGTGATTCCCAAAGTGGTCTATATAGACCCCAGTGGTCAATGACGACCTACAAGGGGTCCACGTCAGCAACAAAGTAATTTGGGGGGTTCATGAGGAGTAAATGGAAGGGGGAGTCTACGATAGAGGCTCACATTAAACAAGATAGTGACTTTAATTTTAAAAGAAAATATTAAATCAAGTGGAAACCAGATTTTACCTATTTAATAGATTTTTTTACTAAATTTAATGAGTTTGATTTGTTGTTACACGGTGACAGAATTAAGTTTTATTAAAACAAGGACACCATCAATCCAGCTCTATACCTGTTATTTATCCCAAATTATGATATATCTTGAGACAGATTTTAATTTCTTTTCCTAATGAGAAACAGTTTCAGCGCGGTAGCCAATCTAAAAGAGAGAGAGAGAAAAGATTGGACACTACACTCACCAAGGGGTTTTAGAGCTAAACCTGTGTGACAAGATTGACACCAAATGTTAAAAATTTGTTACTGAGAAGCACCAGATTCATCTCTCCCGATCAAAGCATTTATTTGCTGTTCAATTGTTTCATATATTAATTAAATTTTTATTTTATGAATTGACACGTGCTTCTTAAATTTTAATAATTTTACTTCACTACTGTTAAAAATTTAAATCTTTTAAAGTTGTTCTGTACCAGCTGTCAAAAAAACCCCATTTAAGTTGATAAATTTGCAAAAATTCAATATTAGGTAAGCAGGGGTCTACCACAAACCAGAAAACATGGTAAGGGGTCTATGAGACAAAAATGTTTGGGAACCTCTGACTTAGATTGACACTTCCCTTGTGAACTGAAAATATTCTGCAGGCATTGAGATGACGATTTATTGCTCGTCGGGATAGATCCCATGTCCTCTACTCTAGAAACTGGACCCTTTTAGTTTTATTAGAACACGAGTTAGATCGTAAGTTTGGATTAGTCCAGTGAGGGCCCAAAGATGTTTTTGCAGTTTTTTATTCTCCACAAGGGACAACGCACAGCAGAAGACAACAAAGGAGTAATCATTGTTACAGTGAAAAACAAAGAGCCGCGCCCATTTGCAGCGCTATCTGCCATGTAATGGGAGAGATGCAACAAGTTTAGCCAAGTAACTTATTTCAAAACATTAGCTGGAACATGCTATCAAAGAAAATCACTAAAATCAAAATTACAAATGGAAATTCACTCTACCCTCCCCAATCCTCGGCGGGGCGGCCGTCGGGAAAGACTGAACGAAGTTTTTTGGGGTATTCTTCGTTAAGTTGAGTACGAAGAATTTTCGACTACGCTATTTGAATATGAGAACATATCAAAAAACTGTCCAATAACTTGAGTTAATTATATTTAATAACTCATATTTTTTAATACTATTTCTTTGTTCAGTTTTTCAACAAAAATGGAAAAGAAAATTATCTGCCCCCTTTGGTGTAAATGCTTCTAGCAGGAACATTTAAAATTAGAGCTGACACTCATCCAATATTAAGGGGGATACATGAAGCTCCAACTGAAATTTTTTAGTAGAATTTTAGGGAATTTGAAATATGTGTAAACTTTATGGTAGCAAGTCAATTGCATAAAAAAAAAGACACGATAAGAAAATTTATCTTTCAAAAGCTAATTAAACTAATTCAATTAACAAATTAAATAAATTAACATAATAAATTGAGCTATCAACACAGTGCTATCAATTTCGTCCATTTCATTGTAATTGAGAAAATTATAAACGACGTCCCCTGTAGAGAGAAATATTCGAATTCAAAGCTCAAAACAACTATTTATTTCAAGTCTAAGCAAAGTTTATTCTGCACGGGGGGTGGTTGACTCCACTGTGCAAACGAAAAACGACCCTCTTCCAAAGCAACAACAACAATAAAACTGCCGCTTTTGGGTCTTTTACAACAACCCTTTTGGCGTATCTGACGCTCTTAGTCAGGGGTGTCCAACCCAAATGACCTTACGAGTCATTTTGGAAAAAACATTATAATTTCGCGGGCCGCTCATAAAAATATGTACCTTTATGTGAGATTTGGAAAGAAAAAAACATTTATATATATTGGAGTGAAAATTTAAAACAGAATAAATTATTATTATTGTTTTCATTATTTTTCATGAATGCACACAGACATAGATAATATAATATAATGTTTATATAATATAATAATGCAATGATCAAATAATGTTTAAAATATTACAGTTAATGTTTTCTTGAAAATTCCGGTGTTCCTATTGAATTGATCTTTCGTTACTCTTTGTTAAAATTTGATTGTGCTGTGATTCGCAAGTGATTAAGTATACATTGTCCTTTATCTTAACCATCCTTAATAATTTTTTAAACTTTCAAAAACATCTCTGAGTGCCTCTTGCTTTTTGGGCACTCCAAACAGAAAAGGAGGAGGAAAAATGAAAGTCGCACACACAGAGAATCATGTACCATCCATTGTAAAGGATATGCATAATGCACAATTCGAAGTTTATTAAAAAAGTAATATACTATAGTAAATTCAAATGTAACTGTTTGATAAAATATAAATCTATTTTAATCTAAAGGACATTTCTATTATCAAAAAGGATTTATTTTAAAACAAAAACAGGTAATAGGCAAATACATTGTATATATATATGTAAGGATAATTAAATTAGATAAAAAATTAAATTCCCTATCCAACACTTAACTCATATTTTTCATTTCATCTTCAAGTATCAAACTAATCACCCATTTACTTCTTCCGAACATATGACCTTGCCACTAAACATGTATAATTCCAGATCGTTATATTTAATAGCCCTATATGTCAGCATTAACTTTCAAGTACAATAATAAAATCCACGATACTTACCCAATCGGTGTTTTAAGTGCTAAGCCCCCCACTTAAAACACACCGTGGCGTGTTTTTTCCTCCCTGCTCTTAGCGTGAGAAGAGATGTACTAATTCTGGAATAAAGACCTTTTTAAAAACTAAGTCTGATTCTGGCTCAAAACATGTCATATATATATATATATATATATATATATATATATATATATATATATATATATATATATATATATATATATATATATATATATAAATTTCCTCTCAAATAAATGTCAAAATAAAAAAAACTTTAAAAATCAGATATTTAAAAATTTTTTAAAAGGAGTCGGTGGGCCACGGGTTGAACACCTCTGTCCTTAGTAAAATTAAACTCGCCAACACCCTTTATTTGACAATTATACATTATACTTAATAAAATAATTAATGTCAAATTCTCTATCTTTAATCGTTTTTGATGATACGAGGAAAATTAAATGACTAAATTAGCCTGACTAAACTACAATTTAAATGATGTAAATATGTATAACTAATGGAAGAAAACATCAAAATCGGAACTTTTAAACAATTAAAATTTCAAATATAATTTTATAATAAGAAAGTATTATTTGTATGTTTTGACGGAAATACATTCATGCCATTGAATCCAACATATATTGATAAAAACTGAAGAGTTTCCGTGGGAAAAATCTTGCACTTCACAAAATTTCCCATTCCTAATCTGAACAGTCGCACAAGTCGTTAGAAATTTTGAAGATTTGATGATTAATAATCATGTCTTTGCCCATACCTAAAAAACCATGCTACCATGAGTTAAAAAAATGGAATGTGTGCTGTTCCACAGAAACAGAGAGGTCACTTCAAAGAAGTTCTGTTTTTTCAATACATCAATCAACTTTTATCTAAAGGGGAAAAGTCCACATCTTCAGTGAATAGTTAATCATTGTGATTCCGTTTCATCGAAAAAAAATGATTGATGAATAATCCAGAGTAAAATTTCAAAGCTTCTCGCAAGATCTAAGTGATGATCTTATAGGATTCAGAACAGGCTTTTCCTCTGTGTGGGTGTTCCATCAAAAAATAAAATCAAAATATTCACCGACACGAAGTATTTAAAGGTTATTTATCACATGTCATCGAATTATTTCTTTTTGTCTTGGAAAATTTTATGCCTTTATTGTGTAGCTATTTTTTGACAGAATGTCATTTTCACAGTTTGCGAGATTATAAATATATCTTTTTCCCCTGTTTAATGTCTAAATTCCATGCAACATTCTACTTCTTAACTCAGCACTTCTCAAACTAAGAGGTGCTCCCCTTGGGAGGGGTGATAACCCTAGGAGGAGGCGAGCATATTGAAAAGTCAAAAACAAAAGATTATTTAAAAAAATTATTAATTTATTGAAAATAAACAAGCAAAATACATTCTGACTTAATAAAAATTTTAAAAAAATTAAACTAGAGTATAATACACTTATAAATGCATTAGTACTGCACGAAGTATTCTATAATAAATTTAACAATTCTAAGTTAAGAACGAGTTTAATAATTACCAGTGACCCATGGGCTTGTCATATATAAAATTATATGCAAAATTAACATTTATCTTGGTAACTGGAACGGTTTATAATTATCCCGAGTTTAACTGCCAATTAAAATTACACGATTCACTCCCTAATACCACAGTTTTGTGCGTATGCAGTGTATTGGGGGGAGAAAGGGAATAAATAAGTAAATCCTCTGAAAAAAGTAAATCCTTCACAAACATTTTTATTGCATTTCAAAGCCTTCGGAACAATTTTATGGCTTGCAGTGAACAGAAAAAATCATATTTTGGAAAGATGTATTTATACGGCCGGGGCAATTTACGCAGTGCCTTCGGTGAAATTTTGGGCATCCCATATCCGGTAATGTAGATGTGGAACGACAGTGTTCATTTCATGCTAGCATGTAGCAGTCAGCTGATTGGTCGAGCCAATCGTTAAGGAAATTTCCTAGGTCTTGCGGAAATCTGAGTTCATGATGGAGAGCTAAGAGGATGCTCCCTGATTGGATCCGGGCGGGTGATGATAGTGAATCTCATTGGCTGCCCAAATCTCTCAGGAAGAAATTTAAGACTAAGGGGGAGGGGCAAGCCCAGATGCATGGAATACGACAAAATATATGTGAAAAATAAAAAGAGATATTAGAATTTAAATTAGCAATGGGCGTGCAATAAAAATTGCACAAAATTTAAGAATAATGGAGGATTATATGAGTCGAGAAGAATTCTTCTCGGTCTTTTAGTAGTATCTTGAGGATTATAATTAGGTAAATTCATCATATTAATATTGTTGGGGAATTGCAAGGAGTTAAAGAAGTTTTTAGCGATTTTTTTGTATATAAGATTTAAAACTATTGATTTTAATGGCATTCCGAATGTCGTCGTTTCTCATATATCTAGTAGCTTTAATTTACGCAGTGGCAGAGCGAGACGTTTATATACGCCGGCGACACTTAAAAGGTTAAAGTCGTATTGTAACTTTATCGTGAAAGTATCATATTATCTAATTCAATACAATGTTATTGTATGGAGGGGGTGCGATGAAAATTATGACTGAGCATTGGATGGCAAGTATTAAAACTTTGAGAAGCCCTGTCTTAGCTCAAAGCTCTATGAGAACATTCTCTTTTGAATGAATTTAAAATTTTGAGGGTCACAGGAATACTATATCTTAGCGGAAGAAAATAAATGTGTGTGTTCGATAGAATACAAGTAATGAAATATTTTTTACTTATTATTGAGAATTTTTGGTACAAAAAATAAGATTAAAAGGGCAAACATTCATATTATTTACCATTGAAATATTAACCTATGCTTTTTGTTAAAATTACTCTACTCTGATGTAATAAGACATGGCAAAGTCTAAACCTATATTATATAGTTCAAAAATCCTAGTTCAAGCTTTGTGCAGAAGTCTTAGAGAAATAAAATTATGATAGAAGAATTATTAATAAAAGGAGAATGTTTTTAAAATGTCATTTTCTTCTACATATTTGCCGAAAATTTGCCTTTAAATAATTTTTTATTATAATAATAAGACTATTTTGAAGTCCAGTGGCTGAAGCCGCGCTTCCATCACAGGTACGAGGTTCGAACCCCGAACTGGGAAAGGTTGACTCAGTTTTTCATCCCTTCAGTGGGTCTATAATTGAGTACCAAGTTTGTTTGGAACTTAACACAGGTGATTTCGCATCAGACTGACCACCTGACCGGAACATCTGCTCAGTGCCCAACGTCACGTATACTGAATTGGGCACAGTAGACCTTGACCCTCATGGGCTGTTGCGCCACTGAGTTAAGTTATATGTAATAAGACTATTTTATATGACTAATTTCAAGTGACAATAATTATGAAATGAGTAATAAGACTATTTTATATAAGACTAATTTCAGGTGACAATAATTATGAAAAATATAATTCATTTTTAGGGTTTTTTTTACAAAGTCACGGCTCTGAACGTATTTAGTCACTTTAAACTTCTAAAAGATTACTGGAGCTGCGGGTAGCCTAGTGGTTAGAGCATCGGACTGAAAACCGGAAGGCGTGGGATCGATGCCCGATGTCACCAAACACCCTCCGAGTACACACGGAGTACGTGCTCGTTAAATCAGTGGGTCCGAAAGTCTTGTGGGTGGTCGCAGCTGAAATAACGGGTGCAGGGGGCCTTAGAATATTTCTCTCCCCTTCAGTTCCATGCCTAAATTGGGGAAGTAGATATAGGTGGTATCATAAAGAAGTCCAACCTCTCTCACAGGCTCTGGCAACATTCATACCTTCCCTTCGGAAGGACACGACAACAACAACGAAAGATGACTGACACTTTTTTGAGCTCTTTGCGTTAATATTTTCTATGCTTTATTTATTCTTGTTCCTTTTATGTACTCATGTTAGTTGTAGATTTCATAAATTTGGTTTAATCAACTGTTTTGTTATCTATCGAAGTATTTCTTTCCACTATAAGATTCAAGAGTCCATATTTGGTAGCGAGGGTCGTCACTGAAATGCCTCTTACGCTTGGAGGACTTGCCGTGTCTTCAAAAGTTTGAATGCCACAGTGCAACCCATTTGAAAAAAAAACTAATAAGTACATAAGAGGGCACAAATATGTCATGAAATAAATAACAGTTGCTTTTGTACTTAAGTTTTTAAGTATCCATTATTTATATTCATATTCTATTAAATTATTACTCTCGAGTTAGAATGTTTTTCTGAACTTCTAGAGAAAATTATATATATATATATACATATACACAGTGGGTGATCGGTTAACGAACACTTTCACGAAAGATTTTTTGTGTTTGTGGACAACGAACACATATTGGGAGGTGATCAGGGATACACCCCTGAAATTATGGATGAAATTTTGACAACTGCTAGAGAGCTGGAATTGGAGGTGAACGAGGTTGACATAGAAGAGCTCATAATGGGACATGAAAATGAACTGACAACGGAAGAACTCTAAGAAATTTGGAATGAAGAACACCAAAAAAGCACAGCGAAATGTGTCTCCTTCTGAACAAGAGGAAGACGAAAGAGGACCAATGCCGACATCTGCCATTAAAGATCTTTTAAAAAAGTGGGGGGATGTCAGAGCAATGGTCTTAGAATGGCTCCCATACCAAGCTGATGTCAGTAGGTTGGGGATCTTTACAACAATAATGCTATTAATAACTTCCGGAAAATCCTGAAAAAGATAGAAAAGCAATAGACATTGGACATGTTCTTCAACGCCCCATAAGCAAAAAGTGAAAATGACTGATTAATATGCAAGACTATATGTATGTATTATTTTTTTAAAAACTTACTAAGAAATTATACATTTTTTAAAATTTAATTTTTAGGATCTCCAGAACGAATTAATCGATTTCACATAGAAGTCTATAGTGAATCGATGATCGGTTAACAAACAATTCGGATAGCGAACATAGCCTTGGAACGGATTATATTCGTTAACCAATCACCCACTGTATAAATATATATATATATATATTTATATATATAAACATATACATATATTTTTATATATATAAACATATATATATATATTTATATATAAAAACATATATGTATATATATATATTTATATTTATATATATATATTTATATATATTAACATATATATATATATATACAAATATATATATATGTATATAAATGTAGGATTTTCCGTTTGAAACATTTTGTGAAAGGTTGATTCATATCCTTTTCAGAGGACTATTAATGTGAATTTTATTTATTACTGCATTCCGAAGCAGCAGCGTCTAGCGAGCTTTCGGAGCGGCGGCATGAATAATTTTTCGGCAGAGGCCTACTAACCACCGCCAGTTTAACTCGTCACGTTTTTCGCGCATTTCGCGCCCAACGCGATTCCAGTCTAAGCGTCCAACCATGAAAAAGGTAATTAATTTCCCCGTCTTCTAAAGGTATAACTCAACTTTCAATTAATCTAACTTCTGCATGTCTCTTTCCCTTTGTAAATAGTAAATATTCCCCTTTGTAAATTTTCCCCTTTAACTTGAAATAAATTCTTTTTTACTTAAATGAAGTATCTACATTTAAATGACTTTGATTCAATTAATTCATCACTAACCCTTTAATACTTACCCCTAGACAACCACCTCGCCAATTTAAAATCCCTTCTGAAGAGTCTGATTTTTATTCAAAGATTTTATTCAGACTCCCACATATATACATATATATATATATATATATATATATATATATATATATATATATATATATATATATATATATATATATATATATATATATATATATGGTTGAATACCATTCACTTTGGAAAAAATGTCTTACTTTGTATTCAACACACACACAGAGTCTGACAACAAGAATTATTTCTATAATAGTGATAAGGCTCATAAAGTTAAACATATAAAAGAGGAGAACGCATAGACTTCCAGTGGAGATAGATTCTAAAAATTTTTGCAGCAACTTTGAAAAGTCTTTTAACATTAAACACATTAAGCATTTCTTGTTTGGTTTAAATAAAAAAGTAATCAGGTATACTAGAGATATCCTCAAAAGTATGATTTTAAAGACTGTTATGCCTTACATATTATTAAGGATATTATTAATTTTCTCATTCATAAATTCAATATTGAAGATATAGATTTAGTAAATAGTTCTACTGAGTATTGTACCATACTATTCATGAATAAATCTTATGTAATAACATTAATTTCTCAAATATATTTAACAAGTATGTGTTCATTGCCTGCCTATTAATAACGTTTGTATTAAGAAGACTTTTAAATGTAATAAAAAATAGGTAGCTCAGTTTTTAATTACAATGATATTAATGATTTGCAAAATAATAATAATGTTTGTATTTGTAAATATTATTCTGATTTTATAAATGATCATTAACAAGCATGTGGTAACGGGTAATTTAAATATTATTAATGATAATACTCTTAGAGAAATAATGTCCAAAGGCACTAGTTTTACATTAATGATCTCTAATAATAAAAAAAAACAATGCTATCAAAAATCAAATTTCTTAATATATTAGTAACTTGACTACTACAAAATTAGCTATTAAATACAGTCTTCCTATTGTAGCTTTTAATGAATTTAAATGCAAAGTGTTAAATGAATTATTGAACTTTAACTATAAAACTGATAATGATATAACATACTATAATATTAAGCACCAAATTGCAGACCTACAAAAGAACTTTACTATCGTTTATGTTGATAAAGTACCGGGTAATTATGCAATTATTTGTAAGTGGCTTTTTACTAATATACTAAACAAACATTTTCATAATAATTCTGCTTTTAAAAATTCTAATTCAAGCAAAAGAGAAATTTTTAATCGAATCTCTACTTTTTATAAAATAACAAATAGATTTACGTATTCTGGATATTAAATTCCCACATATTTTTCTAACTCCTAAATTTCATAAAAATCCTGCAAAATTTAGAACTATTACGAATGGTTTTAAAACTTATATTACACATCCGAGCAAGAAGATACAAAATATAATTCAATCTACATTAGACAAAATTGATAATTTTATTATAGTTAAGAAAAGTATGAACATTATTAAGTATATGAATGGTAAAAAAATTATCTCTATTTATACCTATGATTCTGAAGATTTGTTTAACTCCATTGATATAGAAGACATGTTTAAGATTCTTAAAATAGCATATAGCAAATATTTTTGAATAAGATAATAAAATATGATAAATATATTTCTATTATGGAATTAGTATTAAAAGAAACTTATATTTTCCATAATAATGCTCATTGTCAGCAAATTAAAGAATTGGCACAAGGTGGACCAGCTAGCAACTGCTTAGCAAATATTTACTTGCATTTTTATGAAAATGAAAGTATCAATTATGAATCTTGTTACTTTTTAGATACATAGATGACTTAATTATTTTTAGTAATATAGTAGACTTTGTTCCTAGCTTTAATTATTATCCCCACTATGTAAAATTATTAAAAACTAATTATAATAATGAGTCAGCCAACTTTTTGGACCTTCAATTAAACGTTAAGAATAGTTTGCTTTTAAGTAATATTTTTGATAAAAGAGACTCATTTGATTTTAATATTATAAAAATGCCTTTCTGGGGCAGTAACTTACACCTATCAATATTTAGAAATATTATCTTAAATTTTATAAAAAGAAACAATGATTTAGTTACTGATAAAATTTTAATCCATAGTAATTTTGTGAAATTTTACAAGAATTGTTTAGAATACAATTATTCTAGTAAATAGTTTTAAAAAAATATTTTTATTTCTAATTTAATCTAGTTTTATCTAAGTTCGATATTTTATTTAATATTTCTCCTCTCTCTCTCTATTAAGTTTATTTAAAAAATATTTTAAAATATTTTATGCTCTTATTTTAATTGCAATATAAGTTTCTAGTATATATTCATACAAGTAAATTTACTTTAATATATTTCTATTTGATACTATCTATTCTGAACTTTGTTCTTTATTTTATTTAAAACTTCTTATGTTTTGTTTAATTATATGACTTTGTGTTTAGTTTAATTGCAAAATAATTATCCAGATGGTGCCACAGTTTTTTCCTTCTTGTGTTGGCGTTTCAATCTTTTACGCCATTTCACGTAGAATCTCATCGCAATAGGTTGTATTTTTTTGAGGTCAAGACTTTTGTTTTACAAGTAAGTTTTTCCTAATATTTTCTATAAATTTTTTTTATTATTCCTCTCCTTGAGAGATTCATTATTGTTCTCTTTTCTCAATTTCTTTTTACGATTTTATTAGGTTCTTTATCCACGTGTTGTATTCGGCTTAACTTTTCAACTTGTTTTTTTTTCTCTATTATGTCGAAAATTTCTGCTGTACGGGGAAGGTTGGATCCACAAAGCATTGGTTAACCGTAATTCGCTGGCCTAATTCAAAGAGAGCTTTAGAAATCATAATAGGTCTCCAGTTTAGTCCAATGACTTTTTTGTATCTACAATTGTTGTGCCTGCTGAATTCCAATTTCTTACTTCTTTAGCACTGTAGGTTCTAGTATTTCTTCACTTTTATTTTATTATACTATATATTATATATATATATATATATATATATATATATATATATATATATATATATATATAGTATATATAGTATAATAAAATAAGGCCAGGAGTTTGTCTTTATATTATGTGCCTTCTTCCTAATTTTAGTTATCTTAGGTATATAACTATATGTTTATTTTTATATTTTTGTTTATATATTTGTGTATATGTATATATATGTATAAATTTATATATATGTGTATGCATATGTACATAGTTATATATTGAAATTTTTTTATATTGGATTATATATATATATATATGCATATAATAAGAATGTCGATTTGTTAATGAAAGAAATTATTTGTTTTAATGTGCTGGAAATCACAGATTGGGTCACTGATAACTTAATTGTCCAGATTTTGCTCAGTTGCTTAGATTATTTTTTCAAAAATTGTAAGATATTTTTTGAGAAGTACAATTCCCCCTTCAATTGTATAAAAATTAGTTATTTTTCTTACTTTTATGTTTTTAAAAAAGGTAAATCCATAGCATGAAATTTAAATATTGCGTCACTGGTGAATGTGCTATATCTGTGTGAGAATTTAACTTACCTACGCGAAACAAAAATGGACGTTATTTGCTTATTGGTGAAGGAAAATAGATTTTAGACCAATGGCATAATAGAAAAAAAAATGATAAACTAAACAAAAATTTCTTATTGAATCAAAGGAAGTAAACTCGGCTTTGAAATCAATAAAAGTTAATTACAAATAACGAAATCAATTAAAATCAGTAAAAATTAATCACAGAGATTGATATCAATTGAAATTAGTAATAATAATTAAATATCAAAATTTTTACTAAGTATTTAATTACAATTAATTCCAAATTTTTGACAAGTATTCAATTCTCATAATAATAACTATTTTTTTGTAGAGTATATGTACATATTTGTAACACTTTATAAGGTTAATTGTTTATTGGCGTCGTTCCTGAAGCAACAAGAGGGCTGATGGTGACGGGTCACATATATATAATTTTAAACCTCGCTTAAGTGACATGGACGACGTTTGAGCTAGCACCCAATCTATGAACTTCCTCATCAATATGAGGAATTTAAGCTACAACAGATAACAACAGGAATCAATCTTCTTACCCAGCAGGTCTTGAGTGCCACCGGGATTTGAACTCAAGACTCGGCTGGAACAATGCTGGTCACGAGTTCGTGATCATGACCACTCGGATACGCAATCATTTTTTTTATGAGATTGTGAATGTAGCAAAGTGCTGAAATTCTGCTTTTGTGCTTAATGTTTCCGTACTTAACAAGACTTGGAACAGATTGAATATAAGTAAATCATGTATCTTGTAATGTAGTTATTGAACTAATTCTGATTTTTTCTGTTATATTAATAATCACGTTAAGAGCATGAATAAGAAGGAAAGAGAATATATATACTGCTCAAAATAATTAAAGGATATTGCGGCTTTAGGTGGATCTTGTGACTGGGAAACTTTTTATCTGATTGATACATGATCGACAGACGTAGTAGGTTATATGAGAATAAATTACACATGTTTGACAGAAAAAAATGCATTTTATTGCGCATTTGTGTACAAAAGGAAAAAAACACAATTTATGCATATGAGAAAAAAAGAATAAGAAAAGGTGTTTTCTTCAAAAGAAATCATTTCCAGTAGGGGGTATGGTTTCCACGGACGGCCAGCAACGTTGAGCACCCATGAGGCATGGAGTCAATGAAACTATTAATCACGAGTTGGGGTATTCTGTCCCACTCTTCCAGAAGAGCTCTTTCCAGTTCTTGGAGAGTTTGTGGGGGTGGTTGGCGGCCAGCAACTCGTCTTCCTAGAGCGTCCCAAAGGTGCTCTATTGGATTCATGTCTGGAGAACACGCTGGCCATTCCATTCGTATGATTCCTTCCTCGAAAAGGAAATACTCCACCAGGTTAGCACGATGTGGCCTGCAGTTATCGTCCATTAAAATGAAGTCATCTCCGATTGCTGCAGCGTAAGGGCCTACAATAGGTCTGAGGATCTCATCCCTATATCGGCGAGCAGTCAGAAGTCCATCTCGAATGATGTAGAGGTCTGTGCGCCCGTCAATGGAGATGCCACCATACACCAACACTTCCCCACCGCCAAATCTGACACTTTCGTGCACGAACGCAGGGTTATTCTTATTGCCACGGTCCCTCCAGATGAAAATACGCCTATTACCCGGATAAACAGAAAAAAGGGACTCGTCAGATAAAAGAACATTGCTCCATTCATTTCTCCTCCAGTTCACATGCTCTTTTGCCCACTCCCTGCGGTCGCGACGATGCCTTGACGTTAGTCTAACACATACCGACGGTCGGCGAGCATACAGACCTACACCATGGATTTGGTTTCGGACAGTCTGAGTTGAAACCGTGGTGCCAGTAGCCGAGCGAAGGTGTTCTTGGAGAAGAGTAGCGTTCATATTTCGGTGTCTCCGAGCCGTTAACACTAAATAACGATCTTCATTGGGCGTTGTTGCCCGTCTACGACCTTGTCCTGGTCTTCGGCCTGCACTTCCAGTCTCCAAAAAACGGTTCCAGATCCTGGAAATCACACTTTGTGGCACTCCAATGGCTTGCGCTACTTCGGCTTGAGTTTGGCCCCCTTCTAACCTACCAACAACTCTTCAAGCTTCTGAATCGGTTAAATGACTTCGCTGAGACATCGTGCTCATCGAAACAAAGCAATCACTGAATGCCGATCATCCTTGTCTTCATTTCAATTGAAAGTCAATTTCATTCGCTGCCGCTGAAGCGACGTTTTTGATGTCGAACTCAAAATTAGCATACTCCACAGTTTGAAAATCAGAAAAATTTGCATTTGTGATTCTCTTCTTTCATTTTCAGCAAAAAAAAATTCGCTTATATCTTTATTTTATATAAAACTTACAATATCCTTTAATTGTTTTGAGCAGTGTATATATATATGACATGTTTTGAGCCAGAATCAGACTTAATTTTAAAAAATGTCTTTATATTCTAGAATTAGTACATCTCTTCTGACGCTAAGAGCAGGGAAAAAACACACCACGGTGTGTTTTAAGTGTGTATGTGTGGGAGGGGGGTTAGCACTTAAAACACCGATGGGGTAATTATTGTGAATTTTATGATTGTTCTTGAAAGTTAATACTGACATATAGGGCTATTAAATCTAACGATCTGGAATTAGACATGCTTATTGGCTAGGCCATATGTTCGGAAGAAATAAATGGGTGATTAGTTTGATACTTGAAGATGAAATGAAAAATATGAGTTAAGTGCTAGATAGGAATTCAATTTTTAATCTAATTTAATTATCCTTATATATATATATATATATATATATATATAATATCACAGCTGTGGTAACTTTTTTGCTGTGGCGTGCCAAACTAATCTATGATATTCAGTGAGCCACACAGTAGGATATTTTTGAAACAATTCGATTCCCGCAGTATTGTATTCAGAGTTGCAGGATAGAGGTCAATAATAAAAATATTTACAGATTTATTAATTGTGCATCATTTAGTGATATTTCTTAATATAGAAATAAACAGCATGACATATAACAAAAATTTTAAAAAACTAAAATTGTGCCTATGTTATGTATTTTTAGATATTTTTATATACTAGAGGACCCTACAGACGTTGTCCTGTACACACATCCTAAATTCAAAAATTCCAAATTTTTATGAATATGCCTTAGCAATCTGGACCGTTTTGAGTAAAATTTGTATTAAAAAGTTATTATAATGTAATTATGTACACGTTTTATGCTTAGAAGTGAAACACACACACAAATTATTTCCGGTAAGAAATAATTTTAAATAAAAAAAGTTTAATAATGCGTGTAATCAATTAGTTACAGAAATAGATTTGCAGGTTAGGATAATTGTTGTCAACGCACGTGTAAATTTAATAGAAAATCATGTAACATACTCACTTCAATTGCATACTAAATTTGGAGAATGTATAGTTTTTTACGCACACTTCAAAACTCTTCAAACACTAATTACATCTGAATGTAATAATTTAATTAATACACGATTTATTTCAACAAAAGAATAACACGAAGTGAAAAAATATTTTCCTGAAATGATCACAGCACCAACTGTCGGGACCAACTTGAATTATAATAAAAGATTTTTGAATATTCGACACTGCGATCGTAGCGCAGTCTGCCGGATCCAATGTAAAACATTCCAAGATCAACAATTTATAAATAAAAAAATTAATTAAATAAACATTTCTAAACCGAATTATAAATCTAAACCATTCTCGAGTCCACTGGAACAGACAAAAACTTTCATCAAAATCGGTCCAGCCGTTTAGGAGGAGTTCAGTTACATACACACGCACAGAAGAATTACATATATAAAGATTATTTCAAAATATATTAATTAAAAACGCTAAAAAGCGTGAATCGCGTCTGCATTTTCGTAACAATAAAGACCGGGTTTGGTCAGTTTGGCTGAAAATCAATTTTCGACGCCAACTTACATCTTTTTCAATTCCTACTAATTTATTATCTCACGATCTCTCTATATATTTTATTTGTTTGTTTATTTATTTATCTTGGTTGAAATTTCAATCATTAATAAAATACATTTTAAAGCGCTCAATTGAGCTGAAATGTAATGTGCATGATTATTTTGGATGCCAATACAATAATTTAATTATAATTAATAAAAATTACTTGATTAAAACTAATTATTTAAAAAATTACAAATACAGCCACGTTGGCAACTTAGCGGCTCTTTTGGCGACTTATGTCAAAATTTGAAAAGGTTTTTTTTTTCATGTATTAAAGCATTCATTTGAAAGGAAATTTTATATATATGATTGTTTTGGATGACAATACGATACTTTAAATGTTAATTAATAAAAATTAATTACCACTTAATGTTGTGATTCTGTCATATGTATATACATATTTATATTAATTGCAATTATTTAATAAAAAGTAGCTAAAATAAAAATTTGTTTTGGTTAATCTAAGTAGGAATTGATCAAATTTTTTTTTTATATTACTTGTTTATAACAATAGCGCTGTTACAACAATGCAGGTGAATGTTGAGTTGTATTTTTTGAATGTTTTTAATTAAAATATTTTTAACTAATTGCGATATCCGACCAAATTGTGAATCTAAACCATTCTCAAATTTACTTGAACCCACACAAAAAATTTCATTGAAATCGGTCCAGCCGTTTAGGAGGAGTTTAGTGACAAACACACGCACAGAAGATTTTTATCTATAAAGATTAAAATAAGAAATAGACAACATAAAATGTAAGTATTTCGCTTCATTATGGTTAAATACAAAGATAAATACAAATTTTAATGCGATCCTAGTGCTTGCACCGCTCTACAAACCGGGGATATAATATGTGACTTTCAATTTGACAGGGTTCTAAGCATTCAGTTGTTAAACAATTTCTTTGCGGACTCGAAATATTTTTCAAAGGAGGAAAGTTTCTTGCTTAAATATGTAGAACCAAAAACCGAGCACATGCTCGGCTTTTGCCGAGCATGCCGAGCACATGCAAAAAAGAGTACATGCAATTTTCTCTCTTCATACAATTAAATCTCTCCAGCAATTACATTCAATAATTTACAAAATAACAGTAAATTTATCGTTAGAGTTATGTTTCACATTTTTTCGTTATACTTTAAATGTCCATAATTTTGAAGATTTTTGTCAAGGAGGTCCTTTTCAAATTTATCAACCTCGAAGCTTTCAAAAATTGACAAATTGGTAAAGTAGTGCAGGGTGACATAGAGAATTGTACTGCGTGCCATAAGTTTCCAACTCCTTATACACTGCTGGACAATTGCTAAGGACGGATCACAAATTGCTATGTAGCATAACATTAAGCGAGACATGAGGCCTAGTAGGATAAAATATAGTTGCCACACTGTTCAGACATTAGAATAAAGAATATTTATTGTTCTGGAAAGTACAAAAACTGTGAAACATCTGAAAGAAAAAAAATGTTCATTTGATCTGCGTACGGAGAAATGGAACAATTCATCTAAAAGACAGCAGACACCTTAAAGAAAGGTATCAGTACGGGATATGTTCACCGTGGAGTGTGATGCAACATTCCACACGTCGTACCATTCTTTGCACAACATTATCCAGCAGCTGTTGAGGCAATTTATCCCATTCCTCTGTGAGTGCACGGATGAGGGTGTTCTTGTTTGTCGGAGGATAGTTTCGACCAGCAACTTGCCTCCCCAAAGCATCCCACACATTTTCAATGGGCTTTAAATCTGGAGAACGCGCTGGCCATAAGAGACGTTGAATACCCTCGCTGTCTAGACAATCCTGAACAGCGAGTGTTCGATGACATGTTGCGTTGTCGTCCATAAAAACAAATTTATCACCGACAGCACCACGGAAAAGACGAACATGAGGAAGTAGAACTTCATCAATGTATCGTTGGCCCATCATAGTCCCATTCGCAACCATATGTAGGCGCGTGCGGCCATTGATCATGATGCCGGCCCACACCATGATACTGCATGTCGGATATCGGTCCTTTTCCTGGATATTTTCTGGACGATAAGCAGTACCACTCTCGCGCCAGATCAGTTGGCGTCTACAATCCGATGACAGACTGAACCTACTCTCATCTGAGAATAGTACGCATGCCCAGTCCTGTTCAGTCCAATTGTGATGCTCACGACACCATTGCAAACGGGCAGTACGGTGCTGTCTGGTCAATGGGACACACACAACAGGTCTGCGTGCGTATAGTCCTCCTCCCCTCAAACGTCTGGCAACAGTTTTTCGGGAGATCTGCTTTCCTGAGGCAGCAAGAAACTGATTTGCCACCTGCTGAGCTGTGGTGCGCCTGTTCCTTTTTGCTGATAGGACGATATATCTGTCTTCTGCAGGCGTCGTACTTCTAACACGACTTCCCCCGTGCCGTCTACTACACATGCCAGTAGTTTTAAATGACTTCCACAGCCGTGAAACAACGCTGTGAGCGATGTCGAACTCCCTTTGCAACATCTGTTATTTTTCGCCCTTCTTCGATCTTTCCAATAATTCGGCCACGCATAAAATCATCTATGTGATGTCGGGAAGACATGCCAAACATTTTAAGTTCGTCTATTAAATCTTTCCTGTAAAACTTTGACTTGAAACAACAACTGTCAAAACCTTTAAAGCTCTTATGAACGCTATCACGTGATGAACAGGCATGGAAAAAATTTGCATACTCATACTTCTTCTTACTAATATCCCGCACTTATTCTAATTTTCCACATTTTGCTTCATTTCATTTTGTGGTTGCTATGGATGATAGTGTTATCCGTCCTTAGCAATTGTCCAGCAGTGTATGACCTCTCACTTTCCCTCTATATGTATCATTGTGTGTATATGCAAATATATCATGATTTCTTTTTGAATTTTGAAATATTTCTGAACGCATAAGTTCAATACGTTAAATTTAACATTTCATAATCAATCCTTTTTTGCCGTATAGATTACATTGAATTTTAGTTTTACTAATTTATTTTTTCAGAGAATTAAGGATTATCTATTCTACTTAAACCCATAATCCATAAAAAAAAACTAGGAAATGATTTTTTGAAAGCCAATCTTTTTATAAAAGATTTATAATGTATTTAACGAATAGTAATTTCATCAATTTTTTTTTCATAAAAATATATTCCAATTGTATAAACATGTTTTTAAAATTCATTTACGAAAAAGTTTCACTCATTTACAAAAAATTTAAATTAATTCAAAAAAAAAAATAGTAGCATTTAAGTGACGTATAACGCAAAGCAAGACGTGTATGCATAAATCAAACAGTTTACTTTTGGTCGCCAAATGCCATGAAAGTGCGCCAAATTATTTTTCTTCAGGACATTGGAATGGTTCCTTATACCAGTTATTTATTGTTATCTATAGGGCAATAATAAAATAAAATACGTTAAATTCTTATAAAAAAATTTTAGACAAGTGATTAAATAAAAATATACTTTAATATATCGTTAATTGAATATGAAAACTTTTTAAAAAATATTCTGTTAGAGTGGAAAAAACTCTGTCTAATAAACATTAAAAGATTGGAGAAAAATGTATACATTATAAAAAATGCGTAGTATATATAATAATGTTTTATATAAAAAGTCATAGTTTTATACAATATTAATATTTTACTTTACTGTGTTATATAGGGCACGAATATTTTATTTAAATATTCTTAAGAGGACTTGGTACCCTAAAAATCACAAACCTATCGTTTTTTTTTCATTTAATCTTGTTCTTTGCATTATTATCTTTCGATTGATATATCACTTGTGCATGTCGGAAAGTTAGAAGTTGACTAAAACTTCATTTGAAAACAAATTAGGCAATTCAGCCACACCCCCTTTTTAGAAAAAAAAAAAAAGCTAAAAATGCTTTATGATAAAAAAAAATCTATTTTAGAAATAGAAATAATAACTATAAAAAAGAATGTGTAGTATTAAAAGCAGAATATTTCCGAGGCAATACACTAATGTAATTTTTCTTCCTTGTGAAATGTGTGCATGTAAAATTTTTAAGTTAAGGCATTTTATATTAATAATTTTATAATTTCAGTTCTTTTTCCTGATATATTTTTCATACAAATGTAATACTTTAATATTATAAGAAGAAAAACAGCTAAAATTTCTGTCGTGACAGAAAAAAAAATTTTTTTAACATTTTTCTTGAATTTTCATGGGCAATTAGTACTCTCTAAAAGTTGATCATTTATAAAAATGTGTGGGTTGAAAACATATGAAAATGCAATTATTTTAAAGAAAAACGTATATCTAATATCTTAAAGTGGTATTTTAAGCTTAATTAAGCTTATAATAATTATTTTTTCAGAATTATAAACTTTAAAGTGGTTTTTCTCAGTTTGTGTTTTTCGAAACCTTAGTGCATTCAAAATGCTACTCCTTCGACAATTATTTACCAATCACTTCCATTTTTTTCTTAAGTGTTGAAAATAAAGCATGTAATAAATTAGGGATCCGTTTTGCTATAAACTGAATACTCTTTTTTTTTTAAAAAATAAAATGTAAGACATGATGGCTTTTTCGTTGATTTTTAGCTTGTATATAAACATTTTATTTTTTTTCTCGAAAACGAATGAAGTTATTCTAAAATCGATCCCTAAAGTTGTTTATAGATCATCCATAAGAGTATTATAAAAAAAATTCAGGTCAAAAAATTAATTTTTACAAAAGGAGTAGGATTTTAAAATTTTCCCAATTTTCTTCAAAAAATTAAAATTTTTAAAATTGTGTGAATAATATATAAAAATTTTCATTTGGTAACATTTTCTTGAATAGAAACATTGTATAAAATGCTCAAATATAATTTTTAAATACATAAATAAAGAAGTGTGCTCAAAGGGTGCCAAGTCTCCTTAATAATCTTTTTTATTAGAATAAAAATCAAAGTTTTGCATTTAAAATATGACATTATTTTGTGTACCAAGCCCAGTAATTGAAACAGAAACATCATTTGGAAAAGATACCATTCATTTTAAAAATACATCAATATTCAGTTTTCAATACAGAATTTACATTAAGAATAATTCTATTGAAATTTCCGCATGGCATTAATCTATTGTAGAGTTAATTGTTAAATGAAAGTAATCTACATCGAAATAAGCCACTTAAATAGGATTTATTAATCAACTTGTAAACAGTTATTAGTCCTATTTTGTTTCGCGGGTAATATAAAATATTTATTTTCTACACGAGGCTTCCAATGCTTGAAGAAAAGTTGGATAAAAGGCAAAATTTTATTTCTGGCTTCAATTTTTTGTGTGTGTTGTGTTGGAATTTTATTTCTAACTTTTTTTTTTCCAAATGGGCTGCATTTTACCAACCAAGTTTTTGCAGATACGGAAGGTCCCCAAATATGGAAGCCATTTCATGGTGGTATTATATAGTGACGGCCTTCTCTACCAAATTTTGAAAGGCAAAATTTTATTTCTTGTTTCAATTTTTGTGTGTGTGTGTGTGTTGTATTGGAATTTTATTTCGAACTTTTTTTTTTCCAAATGGGCTGCATATTACCAACCAAGCTTTTGCAGATACGGAAGGTCCCCAAATATGGAAGCCATTTCATGGTGGCATTATATAGTGACGGCCTTCTCTACCAAATTTTGACGTTTGAATTTATTAAATTCAAACGATACGCACCCAGAAAATCTATCGACTCCAGCTGGGATCGAACCCGCAATCTTGGGCTTACGAAGAGGACACGCTACATCTAAGCCTCCAAGCCGACAAAAACTTCGTGACCCATGGGGGGATCGAACCCACGACCTTCGCTTTATCGTGGATGAATTATTCACCAGGTATAAATATATAACATAGAATAAGACGTGTTAAACTAATAATTCTTTTATTGCAAAATTCATGATATTTTTGAATTTACACTAATGTGATTTTATGTATTCAAAATTTATAAATAGTATAACTCCAAAGCCTTTTTTAAAAATATGAATTCAATTGAAATAATCTACTTGAGCCCTAAAGACGTCATGAGAAGCTAGCCTGAATCACACTATGATCCAAAGAATTTTATTTTTTGAATAGAGTATATAATTTTGTCTTAGAGACGGGAGAGGTGATTAAAATTAGTTAATTTATATTAAACTATAATTTATATATATGCACACATTTGGTTCATTCGTCTATTTCATAGATATTGAAATAAATTACATAAGCTATATTTATTGGTCAGAGAAAAGGGAAGAGAAAAGTACATACAGTCGAACCTCTATATTGGAAATTTTTCTATTTTGCGAACTTTTTCCCGGAACCAAGAACGTTTTACGATTTTCTTCGTAAAATAACCTTCCAATAGAGAAGTAAATTTTCTATATAACGAACTTTTTCTCTTGTGATTTAATTTTTTGTCTCCCTATTTTTAAAGTATTTCTAGATATTTCAAGTTGTTCTCTCTTTTAAGACATTTTATGGTCGCCATAAATCTTGAACTTGTTTTATTAGGTGCCGAACTCGCCGAGTGAAATAGAATTCTGAGCTTTTCAGCCAAGAAGTGCAATCTTTACCCCCTTCTCCAGTTCACTGGAAACATCTTCGACATCCCCTTTCACCCTCAGTGGAGTTGTCTCGTGTCTTTAAACTAGTCCCCGTTCATTTGTAGTGTTGATCAGTCGTGCTGGTAACTTCCTTTCTTGTAGCAAGAAAATGTTAAAACGTAAGAGCTTGAGCATCAAGGAAAAATTTAATTCTTCAGGAAGTGGATAAAAGTGTCAAGAAATTTTCTTTGGAGTTTTCTTCCTTTCTTTTTTTTTTTGATAGACTAGATATATAAAATAAATATATATTAATTTACAAAAATGTGTGAAAAATTACTTTTTTTTATTATATAGTGCTTATGAATTTAAAATTTGTTTTATGCGGTTTATAAAGAAAATTGAAGGTTGAACTTCTATATAGCGAATTTTCCATAAAAAGAACTTTTTTTCGGGATTTAGCAACGTTATATAGAGGTCCGACTGTATATGTATTATTTGGAAACACAGCGTTGTTTTTTACTTAGTAAGACAGAATAAGTTTGATTAGTTGAGTGATACTTTGAATATAACCTCAATGACCGTGATACCAGTCCCTTCTTGTCGGAAAATGCGGCTACCGTATATTTTCGTGTATATGCCGAGAATTTTAGGAACTTTTTTAAATTTAAAGTAAGTAGGTCGTGTTATGTGCGGATCATCTAATCCCTGGGGAGGGGAGGAGAACGTAATTCAGAAGGGGAAAATACAGGGTTTTTTTAAATTTTTATTTTCCATTAGCCATGCGTTAGCAATTTTAATCTTTTAATTATTTAAATGCTTTGAATTAAACTTTTATTCTAAAGGGAAAAAGTCACCTAAGCCAGTATTTCTCACAATGTGGAGGCCCCCTGAGAGGGGGGAGGGGCGTGTTAACCTTACGGAGGCGCAAAAACATCAAAATATCCAAAATAAAAAATTATTTAAAAAAAAATAGTAATTTATTGAAAGGAAGCAAAACAAAATACATTCTGACGTAATAAAAAATAAAATACACATTTACGCTGATGTAATATGCTTATAAATGTATCAGTACCACTCAATGAATATTTGATACTTAATTTATCAATACTAACAAGAACAAGTTGAATAGTCGCCCATCCGGTATGGTGGTTAGCAACGTTGACTGCCGTGCCATTGGGATTGGGTTCGAATCCCGGAGAAGACATGGATGTTTAAAAATGTATAGTGTCTTCGCGGCATGGGGGTACTTTAAATAGTCGCAAGTCCTGTCGTGAAGTTGGTGAAATAGGAAGAGAGGTGGGAGGCCTCTGACGTCCCCCAAGGTGTTCTCTCTCAAAATTGGGGTGAGACCAAGCTAAATCATTCTGTCACTTTCATGGTGCTACGGCTAACAACAGGCTTTCACTTAGCCCTTTGCCATGATGAATTTCGTGGGTTTTGATCAGGTGGCATTACAAAAGACAACAACGAGTTGAATAATTACTAGCGACTCCTATTGTCTTGTCTTGCACATAATTATTACATACAAAATCTAATACTTATCTTGATAGTTTGTACGGTTTATAATCATAGTTATATTATAGCTTTAGTTTCTGAGTACATTATTATTGCATTCAATACATTGTTATAGTATGAGTGAGTGAGATAATATTAACGTTGTACTGTTCAGCTACACAAGGGCTTTTGGTGACAGACCTCGTAATTTAGAACCATGGTCAAGTGAAGAGGACGACACCTGAGCTGGCACCACTCTTCTAACTACCACACCAACGGGAGGACATTTGAGCTCTCTACAGATTTAAAGTGCATTCGCTCCCCTACACGGCGGGTCTTTAGTGGTACTGGGCTCGAACTCATGATATGACTGCCATGATCCGATACCCTGATCACTGGGCTACCGCAGCCGTGTTATAGCATGAAGGGGAGAGAGGTAAACATTATGATTGAAAATTAGGTAGCAAATGTTGAAATTTTGAGAAGCAGTGACCTAAGTTCTTCAAAATCAATGTCTGAATCAGAGCTTTCGAATATTTCTTAAAATTGACATTCATTCATAGGTATGTCTGAGTGCATATGACTACCATACAGCGAGTTTTTCCTCCAGGGCATGAAATATAAGTCGATGATTACGTGGTGTATACAAATTTCCCTTCCCGCTTCTTTTCATAACAAACAAGCAAAAAATGACGCAGAAAGTCTGACCAGCTCAATCAGTGAAAAAGATGGTAAAAGAACGAAATAATGCATCATCTTAAGAAAGGATTCCAGAAATAAAACTACTGTCGTTGGGGGGGGGCGTCTTTCTTTTTACTTAATAGCAATTTGATTCGAAAATATATAAAATAGATTGAGTTTGATAGAAAATGTTTCTAAACTAGTGTATTTGAAATCTTTTAATTTTTTTCGATTTGGATTATGTACGGGTTTTGCATTCTGAGTAAATTTTTCCAAGAACGCTCTCTTGGCTTATACATGGGTCGGCTTGTATTCGGAAGAATATGGTAGTTTAAGTTTCAAACATACCGTTAGTCGTTAAGAAAACTGCTACCGAATATTGTAAGTGTAAAAGAATTTAATCATATTTCGAGATTTTGAATAGAAAACAATATTCGGGAATTAGACTTATTAAATTTGTTTTTCTATAATTATTTGAGTTCTTAAGATCATTAGTTCTAATTTAGTTTTACGAGGGAAATAAAGCATGAAGAAAATATAATTGAATTTTGTACTCATTTATTATAGGCGTCACTCTATTTGATTTAAAATCATTTACTATTACATTGTCATTTGTCTGCAGGAGGTCATCATTTAATAATGTACACGGTTTTAAAGTTAGGTCACTTTCAGCTCACAAATTTTAGGCAACCCGGATAGATGACATTAAGTAAATAGTGGTAAATGAGAATGTCCTAATTTAATATAAATCGTAGACCTTTATAAAGGGTGTTTTTTTAGAGGTATAGAACTTTAAATTGCAATAAAACAAGGATGTATTATTCGATTGACATGAATTTTTTTTATTCGAAAGATAATCTTGTGGCATTACATTTTAAATATGATCAAGCAAGGCGTAGATTCGTCGAATGGGCCCAAAACGAGATTGCCGTTGTTCCCGATTTTCATAAGCGAATTTTGTTTAGCGATGAAGCGCACTTCTGGTTGAATGGCTACGTCAACAAACAAAACTGCCGCATTTGGAGTGAAGCTAATCCCCAAATGTATGTCGAAATACCGTTACATCTAGAAAAACTGACTGTTTGGTGCGCTTTATGGGCTGGTGGAATCATTGGTCCGTACTTCTTCAAAAACGATGAAGGCCACAACGTTACAGTCCATGGTGATCGGTATAGAGCCATGATTACTAACTTTTTCATTCCTGAATTGAACAATCATGATATCCAGGAGCTGTGGTTCCTACAAGACGGCGCAACATGTCACACAGCTCGTGCCACAATCGATTTATTGAAAGACATGTTTGGTGACCGCCTAATTTCACGTTTTGAAAATGTGAATTGGCCTCCAAGATCTTGTGATTTAACACCGCTAGACCATTTTCTGTGGGGCTGTGTAAAGTCATTGGTCTATGCGGATAAGCCACAAACGCTTGACCATTTGGAAGACAACATTCGCCGTGTTATTGCCGATATACGGCCACAAATGTTGGAAAAAGTCATCGAAAATTGGACGTCCAGATTGGACTACATCCGAGCCAGCCGTGGCAGTCATATGCCAGAAATCATATTTAAAATGTAATGCCACAAGATTATCTTTCGAATAAAAAAATTCATGTCAATCTATTAATACATCGTTGTTTTATTGCAATTTAAAGTTCTATACCTCTAAAAAAAACACCCTTTACATACTCGTAGATAGTTTTGAAACATTAATGAGCAAACGGAGAAAGTATCCATTATGAATATAAAAAGGTCGATTTAATTATCCGTCCTTTTTTTCTTCTTCTTACGAAAATCAACAATTTAAGGGGAGTTGGAAACCTCTCTCTCTCTCTCTCTCTACTGACAATGTTAAATTGGCTGTTTTCGATGTACCTTTTCTCAAAATCTGTTTTATGTACGTGCTTGAAATTTTCCATACTATTAAAGTACACACCTCTCTTATTATACTAAAATGAGCTTTTGGCAAAATTTTGAATTTTTTAAGAAATTATGAAATATTTTATCAAGCATTGCGAAATTTGACTCATTTTTTACTTAAAAAATTTGTAAAAATTAAATTTTTGAGTGTTTTAAAAAAAGCTCATTTTAGTATATATTAGACATCATTATAAATAATTCATAAAAAATTTACATACCTGTGAGCAGTAGTTTCTCAGAAAAGGTACATTGCACATTAAAATTTATATTTTGAGATAAATTGATTTTAATGTATACAGTGAGACTTCTAATCGGCTGGGAAATAAAAAAATAAAAGGCTCAATTTAAAATAAAAGATACATGTTTTGGTTTATATCAATCGTTACACTTTTAAGCAAAAACAAGTAATTTGTTTACAATTTTCGCCATTAAAATGGGCGTGGCCCAAATTCAACGAATATTTAAAAATACATTTTAAAGGCTTCTAAATACCCCAGAGGTTCAAGTAAGGTATTTTTAGAAAGGTTAAAATCTATACAATTTGAAAATGTAAAAATCTCAAATTGTCAAAAAAATACGATTTTAGCTTTCCAACACCCCTTAATAATAATATAACAATAAGTATATTCTTAATTTCTATAACATAAATTAATATTTCATTTCTTAAGCCTTACTTAACCGCGGGGTAGAGGAACTGTCGCATTTTAAGTTCTTCTTGTGTTGGAATGGTTTGGAAATTTTAGAGCGATGTGCTAACTCTTGTGTCATTTGACGATGGTTCAAAATTATGAGGTCGTAAAACTTCAAAGAGTGATGTTATCGAAACAATCAATCAATTAACCTTGTAATCTGCTCGTGAAAATTATACAACGATTTCATTTCGCATTTTTTAAAATTATGATTTTATTATGTTGTGCATTCTGTCTCATGAAAGCTGACTTTCATATAACGTGGAAATTTTAAAATTAAGATGCCGATACTGGTTTCGATCCTGTGTGACTCCAATTCAGATGTGAAAGACGGTGGAGTTTCATAAATCGAATTTTTAAATTAATTAGTAACCAGGGGAATAGCACAAATTTTACTTTTACTGTCTACTCTTCTAATTATATAGCTATTATTGTGTTAACAGACATTTTAAATGAAAAGTCAGAAATAATCTCATATACTCTTTTCTCAATCCTAACACAGAACATTAAATCAGTATATCCGCTGCTATATATGTAATTATCAATATAAAAGTTAAACGTTAAAAACGTGTTAAATTTTTCACAAACATTTCCCGATGTTTCTAATGCATAAGAGTACTACCACAGCAGTAAATATTTTATTATTTTACGTATTGTTTTAAGTAAAAATAAACAAAGAATTGAAATTATATAGATATGAGATATTTTTAAGTGCTTATTTTTCTTTGAAAAAAAAACACTGAAAATTTAAAATAATACTTTATTAAAATATTTTACTTAAATCATAAGCAGTTAAATAGCATTTTTGATGATTCACTTCTTCGTTTGAGATTATTTATTTCAAAATATTAGCACGTGTTTTCATCAGTAAATAAATAAATCATTTAACAATTTTTAGACTACTTTTCTGAATAAAAATAACTAATAATACGTTTACTGTCTCTAAAAAAAATTCCGAGGGAAAAAAAACTCTGTGAATTAATCAATATTTAAAACGAATACATATGAAAGAAACACTTTTGTTTACAAATTACTCTTCTTGTCAAACGTCTTTCTACACTATATTGAAGGATAACTCGCCAAATCTGGTTTTCTTCTAAAAGTTGCTCTGCCTGGAGGTGCGTTACAGCTCTATCTTCGGTAGATCCAAGCGGCAAAAAATCTACCTTGCATTTGGAGTCAGGTCACTCAGGTGGCTAACTAGTTCGGGGTAGCGGGTGTGCTGCTTACGCACACGAACGAAACGTCGACTTCTGTGCAAGTTGCACGCGTGTTTATTTGAGTGACTTCCGAGTCCCTTCATCATAATGCTAAATTACGGTGATAGTCCGGCACCGGTCGCACCGATACGGTCACACCGTCGTAGGGCTGTTGGTGGTGATCAAAGATTTACGTGTTCTCAACAGTCAGTTCTAAGTGCAATTGATCGGTTTGTGAAAGCTGTCAATAACATGGATGCTACTGTTTTGGTTCCCTCTCGCCTAAAAGATATGGAAGTTCAAAATCGACGAAAGCCTCATACCCCTCCTCCCGGGATCCAGTACCAAGACCTATTTAGTTTTTATACCATGCTGAAGGATGTAAAAACAGAGCTACTATGGGGCCCCTCTTCCATGAATGTCACTCTATTTCCAGTTGTAGGTTCTCTAAGTGGGATGTCCAGTCCTCGGCGGTCTACCATGAGTATGATGATGACACCAGGACTGACCACAGGAATGACCACACCGAGGCAACCCTCAGATGACGGATTAGGAAGCAGCATGGGTTGTTCTTCGGATCAGGATACAGACAGTGATTTCGAGAGCATCATGACAGACCGTGAGAGCATGATTATGGAGCAAACGTCTCATCTTGCTACGGCCTTCCGTCATCATCTCCACGGACTCCATGCGATCTTGCACCAATTAGCTGATTCCGCGGATTATTTATCTAGTCGGTATCAAGAAGAAATTGAGTCACCAATGGCATAGTCTTTATAGACGAATTCTCTTGGAACTTTGTAACGACAAAAAGTAATGCTGCGCATCGAAAACACATGTATTTCTCTAACACCAGACATTCCGGGGTAAACATCATTGCTCAAGGGTCGCCTAAATTATTGATTTAGGTTGTTCTGCTTCAATATTTTGTACCTGCTCGCGGGTTCTGAAAGACTCATGATAAGAATTATACCCCATTTATATGAGCTGAAATGATATGTGTGTGTGTACCACTATTATAAATTATCGAGAAAATATCACTTTTTTTCAATCCATATTTTGTTTTGATATCTGGAAGTACAATATTTAATTCAGTCATTGGGGAAAAAAATTCTCACTGTGTGTGGTGAACAATGTGGCAATGCACTAAATTACATTACAGGGGGAGTGAATCAATATTAAAGTAGGAAAAATCATTTTTTTATCGTTTTCTTTAAAGTAAGTTGTACAGTTTAAAAAAAAAATGTTCCCTTTTTTACGTTTATTTAAAATATTTTGATCTTTTAAAAGCAATTAATTACACTAATTAAATTTTAAATTAATACTCAAGCTTCATAATATATAGCAAATTATTTATATTCAATTAATTGAAAATGAAAATTCAATTTATTATTGAATATTTCGTCGTTGAACTTTAATTTATTTTTTAAAAAGTTTTGTTAAAATTTTGCATAGAGAATGTAGTTATATGTATTTTTTGTACAGTAATATAAAAAAGTATCAAAATATATGACGTGATAAATAGCAATTTTTTTCAATTCTGTTAATTTATAACCGTATTAATTATATAAATAAGATGTTTTAAAATTCATCTAAAGATGTTAGATCAGTTAATGATTAAATATGCTTCAATATTTGTGATCTTTTATACATATCATTAGTTAAATTAGTAGAATTTTTTTTAAAAAAAATGTATTATTTACAAACTAATCACATTTTAGTAAACATTTTCTCGGGGTTGCATTGGCATTGTTACCACATCAACATCTGCTGGACCAGTTTTGATTCTATCGACTTTTATTTAATGTGGACGTTATTATTCAGCATGAGGATTTATTTTAGCAGTACTTGTTATGAAGTCATTCACGACAATGAAGGATAAATTATTGTGCCTATTTTTAGAACTAGTCTTAAGTTTTAAGCCAAACGGGAGTGGTGTTCTTTTGAGAGTTTCAAAGGATTAAATAACGATAATTTAAAAGTGCTCTTCGATTACTAATCTCTGTTTTTTTTATGATTGTGGTAAGCTTCAGCTTGTGGATTTTAATTACATTTTTTGAGTGGAATAAGAATGAGTGAAAGAAGCTGGTGTGCGTATCCCTTTACCATTTACAATGGACTTTTTTTTGGAAAAGAATACAGGGAGAAAATTTTATGCAATGAAGTTCAGTTCTTGGTAGAAATCGATGGATATGAATTTTAAAAGAGCTTTTTCCTGAAGTACTTTTCATTGCAGTGGAAATTCAGTTACCCATGGCATTAAGAACTTTAATGTAAGTACCATATACACAATTTTTTTTTGTCATTATTATTATTTATCATTGTATTATAACATGTCTTACTATTCCTGTTTTTAATATTGGGGAACCTTAATGTAAATTACAATGTTATTTTTCAGTGCGTGACCTTAAAGTCACAATAAGTATTTCTAGAATGATTGCAAGCAAATTATACGAAAGTTGAAATATTACGATTGAAACTAATTCTGTGAAATTTATTTACATAAAGTTGTAATTTAATTTTTAGAGTTAGAGGCATATCGAATGTTTTAAAACTTCTTTGAAACCTATGTCTCATAGATATCGTAATATCCGTTTTTAATAACCGAATTTAACCTCTATCTCATACTACTGTACTGTTTCTAAATAATTTTAAGATCTATTATTTGTTAACATTATATCAAAGATTTTTAATATAATAAAGAAAAAAAAAGAATCTATATTTAGATGAAATATTTTTTATGATAAAGTGATGTCTTACAAGAATTATACTTCTTATTTCCTGAAATGTTTTTTAAACAAGAAAATATCAAGCGATGGTTTGAATTATTAAAAAAAAAAAGGACGTGCAAAATATCTGATGCATTTTTTGTACTTTTTAATCAAAGAAAAATTAATTGCTGTAAATTAGACTTATAAATAGTACTGAAAAGCCTCTAGATTTTGAAAAGCAGATGATTTTTATGTTTAAAGACAGTGTGTTTAAATTTAACCTCTAATCCCTTTAAACTTGCGTTTTTGCTAAAAAATTTTAAAATGCTTCGAATTTCCGTCCATTGTTTTAAAGAAGGTAACAGACTGCATTCTATGTAGGTCGACTGAACAGATAACCACAAAAATATTTTCATAAATCTACTTCACCTCATGATCTTAACGAAAACTAGTGAATTTTATCTAAAATCATAAAATATTTTACATTTTGAATATATTAACGCTGAAAACGATCCATGTAGTTTGAGGATTATTCAAATATACAGTCAGATCTCATTTTAAGAACTTACACTTTCGGAATTTCTTCATTTTGTGAATTTTTTCGTGGAAATCCGAACCTGTTATATTGGGGAAAAAATCCCTATTTAATGAATTTTCCACATAACGAACTTTTTTCGGGATTTAATGACCACGTTAAATAGAGGTCCAACTGTATATTGAATCATTCTAAAAATGTTTACAAGAAAACTATGTTTTTTCATTTATATCGACTAATGTAGAGTATAAATGAAACACACACACATTCAATCTGTATCGGCGTTAATTCATTTATAATAATTGTGTTATTTAATTTTAAATAAAAGAAATAGAATCTATCAAAGGAACCTCTGAATATAAACAATTCTTTATTTTTGTGACATTAATCCATGTTTTCAAAAATATTACTACAGCAACGGTTTATTTTCATATATTATATCAAATTGTTTAAAAATTAGCATTTTTCAAATAATTTATTTTACTTCCCTGAATATTTAAGTTATTAAACTCAATGCGAATGATTTTGCGAATCGGATCTCTGATACTTTAAATGCCATCGCTGGAATAATTTATTGTATTCAAATAAATAATTGATTGAAAAGTATTAGGTTTCTGAAATAAGATATTGGGTAGGCCTCTGAATAAATTATTCACAGTTATTATCTTCTAAAATGAATTTGTATGCCAGTCAGTGAAAGGTTTAAATGCATTATTTACATCGGTATAGTTATACTAATTTACCAATTTTCATAGAATGAGGGAAAGATAGATAATTATAATTTAATTATTTAAAGAATTTAAAGCTTAAAACTTTCTGGAATGCTTGAAAAAATTTTCGAATGATAAGTCGATATTTAAAAAAAGAGGGGGGGGGGGGGGGGTTGAGGGAAAATTATTTTTTATTGCCATTGCTTCATAATCTTTAATATCAGTTTTTATCTTCAATTTTGAATTTCTTTTCTCCGTCTTTCAATCAACATTTAATTTAATTGTATTCTTCCAAACATTAAACATGCACCCATGTTCTTTATTTTACTGAATAAATTAATATTTTGTTTACAAATTGGAGGAACTGAATGAGGTTTGGAAATTCTATAAATGAAACTTTTATTCTGTAACTACTGTTTTCAGTGAATGGTCTACAATTTGTCGGAAATTTTTTAGGAAAATAGATTAAATTAAAGAAATAAAACAATGTTATTGAATGGATCATAGAGGTAGAAAACGAAATCCTAACACTAATTTTAATCTGTGCAGTCAATAAATACCCAATTACCCCCAAAAATATTCCGCCGTGTCTCTATATCTTTAGCAATTTCTTTTGCTATGATAATGAGTTTCACCTTTGTATACCAGTGGGTTATTTTCATCCTTTGAATCTGTCTCCTGAGGCTACTTGACACTGTTTTCAATGACCAGCAAACTTGACCTCTTTAAGCAAATGCAGCAACGTTCTGAGATAAAGCGTTTATATATTTTAGTCAATGGATGTAATATTTATCTAAGTAATATTTTTTTCAACGACTTTTATATCGCATCAATGACGTGGAAACTATCAAACAAATTTTTTAAAGAAAAAAAAACTATAAAACTTCAAATGAATATTTTTTCGTAAAAAAAAAGAAATGCTTTATATATTTTACTAGCTGGTGTACCCGTTCTTCCCACGGCTTAATTGAAAGATTAAACAATACAGATTGAAGGATAAATACGTTTTTTAAGAGTCTATTTTGCGTGAATTTCAAATTAAACAAAAAAAAGAAAGCTTTTTACATATCTCAGCTGAACAAAAAAAAACAGCAACCCATATTTGTTTAATTTGAAGTCTATGGATCTAATAACTGATAAAAAAGTTTTTTTTTAATTTTATTTATAATGCACCGTAACTCTCCTGTGGGTCGAGTTTCGAAAACACCTTATTAAGTTGGTCTTTGCTCAGCAAAAATAACAAATTGTTACAAATTTTGTGTAATGAACGCTTAAAATAGTGCAAATAATTTATATCTGGATGTGTAATACATTAATATTACTTTTTGGTGAATTTATTTTTTGTTGAAATTGTAAGATTCACAAGTAATGCCGTTCCCCTTACATTATATAGGCGATTCAACGGAAACATAGCGAAATTTTGGCGATACAGCTAAGTTGGCATCATTTTTGGCGACCCTGTTGGCAACTTGGTGATTGATTGAACTGTGCAGAAGTTGAGATGCTGTAGCGCCACCGGGTGGGGAGCTGCAACAAAGACGATAGCACAAAAACCTTCTCCACAAAAACTACATACACATGCCAATTTTCTTAGTGATTGGTTTATATATTTTATAAGTATTATACAAGACAAATATTTTCGGGGTTTTTTTTTGATAAAAATACTTCAAACGTACTAATATTTAATGTATTGCAAACTTTAAATAATTTGATTCGAATACATTTATTTTGTTTGGTAATAGTTATAGAAAAACACATTCCTGGACAGATTATGGAATGTTGGAAGATAATGTACAAGATTAATCTGAATATGTCACTGAATTTTTTAGTTTCGTTTTCAATACTTTTTAGTGTGATAAATTTACTTCTGCAAGCAACACGTTTTCACTGTTCATTTCCCATAATTTTATGGTTTTATTCGTGCGTATTATTGAGAACTACATAAAATAATTGTCCTTTCTAATTAATTCTTCAGAGGGGCATGTGAAAGATCCCTAGAGGGTCTGTTTGGCTTGGGTGCTCTCGGCAAAATTAAATCCTAGTACAGGTTTGAAGAGCTCAGATACCTCCATCTGAGGAAGAAACTGGGCGTCAAAATCACTTATGGTAATTGGTATCCACCTATATGGTGCCTCAGTAAAAAGAGATACCAGCTTCCGGGTAATATACTAGGTTTGCAATGGTAAAACACCAATCCGCAACCCATTAGGAAAAAAAGTCTTCAGTGGAGATGAGCTGGCAATAAACAATCAGTACTGAAACTATCAAAACAGTATGTTACCAATGAATAGAAATAATAGGCATTGGAAATTTGAAATACGAATGTATTCTCTTTCATCAATACTCCCTTTTTCCCTTGGAATAAAAAAAAAAGCTTAATCATTCATTTTTTATTGCTAATATTTTTGTTTTTGGAAGCCTTAAATTAGTCTCAAGACATCAAAGTTCCCCCCCCCTTCCATTTTCAGGTGAAAAGAATGTTAAAATATCCATACGAGAATTCATTGGTTTTATATTTTCAACAATTTATTTTGATGTCCTTTAAGTACGTTTTATACAAAAGTTTAGCTTCACATTCGCAAAATTTTAATTGATAAGTCCATATTAACTACCGTACATTTCCGTGTATAAGCACGGAATTTTTGAAACGTTTTAAAGTAAAGAGGTCGACTTAGATAAAGATATGTGGATCTCGGAAAAAACGTAGTTTAACGACAACTTTTTTAGCATTTCCCGCTACCCATGCACAATTGATTTTAATCTTTTAACTATTAGGGTGATTTAAATAAAACTTTTATTTATTTTTTAAAGAAAAAGACACATAAATTCTTTAAAATTAGTATTTTAATCAGGGGCGTAGCTACCACCGTATCAGCCGTATCAATGATACGGAGCTCCTAAGCTACAGGGACGCCAACATGTGCAACTACAGTTCACTAACAGGGCTCCCATATCTAAAAAAAGGACCCCCAAGGAATTTTGATACAGGGCCCTCTCAGAGCTAGCTACGCTAGTGGTTTTAATCCGAGTTTTCGAATAGTTCGTAAAATCCACATTCGCTCAGTCGGATATCTGTATGTTTATGATCAAACGGTAAGGAGTTTTTTCTCCAGGACATGATACTTAAGTCGAGGTCACATGCCGTATACAGATTTCTCTTCCTGCTCCTTTTCGAAAAAAAGTCGCAGAAAGTCTGATTAGCACAGGCAGCGTACAAGATCACAAATGTACAGGAAGAAATGTATTAGCATCAGAGACTGTTCCAAAAATAAAATTATCAACTTTGGCGTCTGGCGTTTCACTTTACAGTGATTTGACCGGATGTTATTCTACCATTTAACAACATTTTCACCCTCATGGTAACATACTTAAAAATTATAGTAAATTGATTTTTTTTTCAATTCGGTTGTATACGGATTTTGAATTTCGTGTAAACTTTGAAGAAAAAACGCACTCTTAATTTAAGTACGGATTGGCTTAGTTTTGGAAATGTACGGTATTACCTGACTTCTCATAGCATCATTAAGGAATCTTAACACCATCATACAAATGATTGATAAAAGAACATGGAAAATTCTTCCAGAATTTGGTTGAGAAGGATGTAAATAGTTTGAAAATTTGTCGATTTCTTCTAAATTATGAGAAATAGTGTATATACACATGGGAAAAATTGCAGACAAAAATATACAAATACTTTTTGTCTTAATACAGGGGGTTATTCATAATTTCCTCCAAGATTTCGGAGCGCTTTAGTAAAATAAACTGACGAATGCAGCAAAAAAAGAGTATATGAAACAACACGCAAAAAATTTAAGTTTTATTTATATATTTTACAGGTGTTCTATTTGTGATCACATGGCATACATCAATGCGATAGTCTCAGTGGCGTAATGTACACCCCCACATTGCGTGGTGGGGGCAGAACTGTAGGGGGCCCAAAATTTGACTATAGTCTTTTGTGAAATCCAGCTTGGGGCCCAAAACCTGACTTTGCAGGGGGGTTAATATTCTCCGTTACGCCTCTGGAGAGTCCAGCTCCTGCCACATTTCACTCAGCATGGTGCTATCAACGTTTTTGATAGCAAGTGTTATCCTTTCCTTGTTATTCGTATTATCCGAAAATCTGGTCTTTTATATGACTTAAGTCTTTGTATCCTCCCTTGTTGCGTGATGTAGCAGAACTGCATGAAAAGTTACCATGTGCTGTCAATAACGTTGATATCATTACGTTGAATAGAGTTTGGTAGGAGCTAGACTATCGCATTGATGAATGCCGTGTGGCCACATAGAACACCTATAAAATATTGTAGATAAAATTAACTTTTTCTGTATTCGTTCATATGTTCTGTTTTACTGTATTCGTCTTAGTTTTTTTACTACAGCGCTCCGAAATCTTGAAGGTAATTATAAATGACCCTTTACTAAAAGAGTTTTATACAATTTGTGCACACACACACACATTTACTTTTTTTTCTAATTGATTTACTAAGTCTATGATAAATTAGGGTTTTGCAATGTTACAAAACTTACCTATGATTAACTATCGTAATTTTATTTTCTAATCTGCAATTGTGCTTGTAATTTAAAATTACGTATAGTATTTAGTTTAAAACCGTTATTATATATATATGATTCAAGAAAAAAAAATGACAGAGATCTATAATTGCTTTCTCATTTGAATGGTTTTTATTTATCTAAACGTGGTTGAATAACCCCATTTCCTCAGAACACACGTGTTTTCTCTTTAGGAAATAATCTTCACCCACCACGCAAATAAAGAATGCGAAACTGAATCATGTAAGGATTTTTTTTCTGTTTCTTTTTGTTGTTGTTGTTATTGAAATCTGCTTGGTTAAACTGAAAATCAAAAACCTACCGTTATAAATGATGCAGAACGCTCAATGTTCCAAACCACTGAATAGGTGGTAAAGTAACGGTTTGGTGAGTCTGGTAAGCAGACCAAAATGTTTCCCCTGGTTGTAAGAATGGTTTCCTTTTCCATGCAAAACCATGTCTGGATGCCTTTATAATATTCTCATATATCGAGTAAAGGTATTTTAAATATACAAGATAAACATAATATATATCATTAATTGATGCTATTTTTGTATCATTATGATTTTTATGCGTTATATTTTTCTCTAAAGAATAATACGATTTTTTTTAGTTCGAATTCAAAGACAAGCTAAGACTGATAAAATAAATACTAATAATCGAAGAATTTTACCTCGAAAGAGGTGCTAATGATTCTCAATAAATTTTATTGCATTACACCTATTTAGAAATAAGGGATATGCGAAATAAATGTTAGAAGTTATTTTTTATTTCAATTGTTTTGTTTGAAAAATAAAACAAACAAACAAATCAACATACCTCGTATGTTTTTAACACCCTTTTATAAGCTTCACTTGTATGTAACGGAATCTGAACTCAATTTTTACCTTTTTTAAAAGGTCAGATTATTTCGAAATTTTACTCACTTTTCCAGGACCGATGACAATACAATAATTTAATAATTTTTTTCCATTGTCCTGATCAGCAGTGTCGTAACGGAGAACATTTGGACCCCTCTGTAACGTCAGGTTTGGGGCCCCCAAGTTGGATTTTACAAAGGGAAACTACTTGGACACATCAGGCTTTGCGGCCCCTACGATGAGGGGGTGTACGTTTCGCCACTGCTGATCAGGATAATCAGAACTAACGATTTCCCATTTTCAGATCCTATCCCGCATCTGGCGACTAATACCAGATCCCATTCCCAGATTTGGCAACTAATTTCAGGTTTGGTGACTAAAATATTAAGTTACAATTTAGTTCGATTAATTATAAAAGGTTTTTTTTCTTAAGTTAGTTCAAAGAAAAATATGATTTATATTCACACTCAATAAAAATTCATGTAAAATATTGCGATACATAAGAAATCACTCTTCGGTATTTTGCATTTTTATAATAGTGAATTTTTGTGGTTTATTTTTTATCGGTTATTTCATCAAGTGTTTTATAATATTTTAAAAGACCTAGAATACAAAGAATATATAATATGTTTTTTTAAAAAAAATACTTAATAAACATACAATGCTCAAGATTGGAATAAATTCAACCATTTCGCGAAATTTTCTTGGTGTACGTCAGCTAAAAAAATTAAAAAATTACAGTAAAAAGGATCAACTTAAAGATGCTAAAATTCAGACCATATACAAACTAAATTTTTTTAGTTTTCTAATCCAATTAACTTAAATAAAAAAGTTATAATGGTATTTAATTGACTAACTAGTTTTTTAATTGATTTTCTGAGACAAATGTGCGCACGTGTTTTACTTAGAACAGTGTTTTTGTGTATGGTATTTTATATGAAAAAAGTTACTGTCAGCAAATATTCTACAATATTTGAAGCTATGTATTTCTTAATAAAGAATAGCAAAACTCAGATTTAAAAAAAATGAGTTAAAAATCCTGGAAATAAAGAGTTAATCGCGAATTAGACTACAATTCTTATTTAGATTTCTTGTTTAATTATTAATGGGATTATAAAAAGATAATTCGAATTTTCGAGTTGGAGGAAATTTCATTTTTCGAGTTTGGAAGCAAATGAATTATTTTATCAAACACAGATAAATTTTTGTTTACTTCTTCGAAATAAATTTAATATGCTTTATTAAATATATATGTAATAAAATTAATAAGTATAAAAAGTATTCAAACCTAATTCTAAAAAAGCAAATTGGTAGAATTGATCGTACGTAAATATAAAAACCTGTTTAAGTATTATGAACAAACATATATCCGTATTAAAAAAAAATTTTAATTAAAAGATACTTTGAACGGTTAAATGGAGAGTATATATATATATAAATGGAAGCTTGCTTTCCTTTCCTTTTTTTGCCGAGACTCGTCCTAAATTTATATTATCATAATTAAGAATCATGAAAACTTTTATATTTTAGATCAAGGAACTAATTACATATTTATCCTAAGTAACAAAGTATTCCTGGTCAGATAAAGAATCGTTTTACATACAAAAAAAATTTCGATAATATTTTGTATAGCTTGTGAAAAACTTTTAAGCCATCTGCTTTGAGATGATCAATTGTAGGAATCTGGAAAGTGGGGTAAATGTTTTTCAGGAATTTTTGGCAAAGTAATACTTGGGGGTACGCCAACGCAATAAGGTTCACAATGATTTGCTAGTGTATGATCCTGTATCACGTGATTACGATGCTGTTTTTGGTCACTGTATGGTTTCATTATATATATTGTCTGGGAAGCCCAACGTCATCAATGAACAGAATTTAAAACAATATTATTGTTTACAATCTAATCATTATTGTCTCGTAGACATAATTTTGTATATGATGTCATGTCGAGTACTGCTTATAATTATTTTCGCCTTAGAGGTATGCGATAAAAATAATTTTGGAGATCACTGATCAATGATATTGACCATTCGTTCCTTCCTCAGTGGCTTGACAGCCCAAGGTGGGTCTTGACCTTCTCAAGAAGCCATTTCCAGGCCAGCCTTCTTTCTGCTAGTGTTCTCCAATTCTTAGTTCTCAAAACTAGGAGATCTTCTTCTACGTCATCAATCCACCTAAAATTTGGCTTGCCATTTCTTCGTATGTCAATTGGTTGGACATTGAAGACTTTTTCAGTGGTGCGGTTTTTGTCCAATCTGCTCATTTTAATTTGTTGTGTTTTGATGAAGTTATCAATGTCAGATTATTTATATGAATGTTAGAGCTCGAAATTTGATCTTCATCGCTACATTCCATTTTCCTGAATTCCTCCAAAAATAAATCTTAGAATCTTCCTTTCATAGGTACTTATCATGTTCGCATCTGTTCGAGACATGGATCAAGTTTCCCATGCATAAGTTATATCTGATCGTAAAAGAATTTTATACAATAGAACCTTTGTTTTTCTTTTGATTAAATTCAATTTCATATATTGACTATTATTAAGGCAAAATAAAGTTATATTATAACTACAGTGACAAAAATTTTACCCTAACTTTGAATTCTAATATTAATGAATTTGACATTGAAAGTTATTGAAATGAACCCTCGTCAATATGAGTGTGATTCAAGCATTTGTCCCAGTATAATATAATTCGCTAATTTCTTTATTTAAATAAATATTTTTAAAGGAAATATCAAATAGTATTTGCTCAACATGCAAAATTTGGGTGAAGAGAATTGTTTAACATTTTATGTTTATTTTTATTCTTCTGTTTCATTTAAGCTGAAAAGTTCTCAAAAATGAACTCAAATGCTTAAAAACTGTACTTTTTGTAAATGTTAATAGTGAATTCTGAATTCTGTACATTTTTCTCAAAGCTATATTTTGAACGCTTTTTCATTAAAAACTGAACGATAATATATTGCATAAAATAATTTGGAAAATTTTCACTTTCTTTAATTTAATGGCAAGTAATGGTTTCTTTTCAAGTAGTATATAGTACGATCATATAAATATAGTTATTGATTCAACAAATATTTTATTTAATTTAATTTTATTAATTTAATAAAGTAGTAGATAATTGGTTAAACTGTATTAACTGAAATTTTATAAGTAATAAACTTCTTAATGGCGTTTAGATGGGCTTTTTTGACAACACTATCGATAATTCAGTGATAATGATCTCTTGAGATCCCCTGATATGCTGTTTATTTTTCAACCGTCTATTCGCTTATAAATGATGTTTGTACAGAATTCGATTTAATATAATTAATTAGAAATGCCTTGTTGTAAATCGAAACTTTATATGTGTGTGAATTGTAAATTTCTTTAAGTTTATAATATATAATTTAAAAACAATTTTTATTTTCAAAAAAAAATTTATTTGCACAAAATTAATTTAAACACACATGTGCTTTAGGGTTTTTCTGTACGCGCTTGCTTTCACAAACTTCTAAGAAAATCCTCTTTATTTTTAATTCGAAATTATATTACTTGGATGAAATCTATTAAAAAGTGCGCTTGCTACGTCGAAGGATTATTTTAAGTGAAAGTATTGTCGGTAATACATTGGAAAGGAATGTACAGATAAAGCTGAGAGTTGTTTAAATAACTAATTTTAATGAATGGTAAAATGTTGAAATGCTACATGTAAACGTGTCTTAATTTATGTATATTACATATTTCACAATTGATTTTCGTTTCTAATAAATTATTTTATTAGGTCCCAGTTTTGAAAGAAATTGTCCTTTAATAATAACGTTTTTACATGTATGAAATGGATTCTGGCTTTTTATGCTCTGAAAATATGATTTAATTTTTTGAATGAACAAATCACAGAATGTCTTACAACTTAGAGATAAATCAGAACATTTTTTATGAAGTGAATATATTATGAAATGTGTCAATGTACCAAAAATTGTTATAATTTCTGATTTAAGCCTGAAATCGGTGATAGAGCTTAACTTAATATCTTAATTTAAAATTATTTGGACATGTGTGATATAAGTTTTTTAAATTCAGTAATCAGTTCATTTCTTTTTCATTTCCAACTGTTATAGTTCACACTCTTCCTATAGATATTTATATATATATATATCTTATTAAAATTTTTAATCGTTAATAAAATACTTTTTATTCATTCCCTCATGTTCAAATACATTTCTTAAAACTTGTAGTGGATGACAATGTTAATACAGTTTTTTCAAATATTAATTCATTAATTCTATTTAAGTAATGAATAAATAGTAAAACAAACAAAAAGAATAGTCCAACGCCATATATTAAAAGGAAAATCGCTCGTGAAATGTAATGGATTGTTATAGCGCAATGGATAGCGCGTTGGACTTCAAATCCAAAGGTCGCGGGTTCAAATGCCACCTTTGATGGCCTAATTTCTGAGAATGTGATTTCTTTTAACTATACTATTTTATTGGAATAATTAAATTTAACTAATAAATATAAATATAGTAATAAAAATAATACCATTTATATAGAGAAAGGAAAATCGCTTTCCATTTTGCCACTTAAGGTATCCGACTACGTTCAGAACCATGATTTTGAAAAAGCGGATAAATGGATAATTTTCGTGATATTTAATGTCACTTAGGTTAGAATACATGTATAAAATTGTTTTAAGGACATTTTGACAAAAAATTATTTAAATAGAATATTTCGGCAAAAAATTAACTTAGAATAACCTTTATTCAAAATGTTCTTTTGTAAAAAAATGCTTCTATTATAATAATATTTTCCCTGTATATAGCTCAGACCTCTGTACAGAGGCTCAACTTTGATTTTTGAAAAATTCACACTCGTTTCAGAGTTACAACCATTTGAAATAATTATCGGCGTTTTTTTTCCTTAAAATTTCTCCCCTCTGCTGTCGTAAAACATGGATAAACCCACTTCTAAGTTATATACACTGCTGGACAATTGCTAAGGACGGATCACAAATTGCTATGTAGCATAACATTAAGCGAGACATGAGGCCTAGTAGGATAAAATATAGTTGCCACACTGTTCAAACATTAGAATAAAGAATATTTATTGTTCTGGAAAGTACAAAAGCTGTGAAACATCTGAAAGAAAAAAAATGTACATTTGATCTGCGTACGGAGAAATGGAACAATGCATCTAAAAGTCAGCAGGCACCTTAAAGAAAGGTATCAGTACGCGATATGTCCACAGTGGAGTGTGATGCAACATTCCACACGTCGTACCATACTTTGCACAACATTATCCAGCAGCTGTTGAGGCAATTTATCCCATTCCTCTGTGAGTTCACGGATGAGGGTGTTCTTGTTTGTCGGAGGATAGTTTCGACCAGCAACTTGCCTCCTCAAAGCATTCCACACATTTTCAATAGGGTTTAGATCTGGAGAACGCGCTGGCCATAAGAGACGTTGAATACCCTCGCTGTCTAGACAATCCTGAACAGCGAGTGTTCGATGACATGTTGCGTTGTCGTCCATAAAAACAAATTTATCACCGACAGCACCACGGAAAAGACGAACATGAGGAAGTAGAACTTCATCAATGTATCGTTGGCCCGTCATAGTCCCATTCGCAACCACATGTAGGCGCGTGCGGCCATTGATCATGATGCCGGCCCACACCATGATACTGCATGTCGGATATCGGTCCTTTTCCTGGATATTTTCTGGACGATAAGCAGTACCACTCTCGCGCCAGATCAGTTGGCGTCTACAATCCGATGACAGACTGAACCTACTATCATCTGAGAATAGTACGCATGCCCAGTCCTGTTCAGTCCAATTGTGATGCTCACGACACCATTGAAACGGGCAGTACGGTGCTGTCTGGTCAATGGGACACACACAACAGGTCTGCGTGCGTATAGTCCTCCTCCCCTTAAACGTCTGGCAACAGTTTTTCGGGAGATCTGCTTTCCTGAGGCAGCAAGAAACTGATTTGCCACCTGCTGAGCTGTGGTGCGCCTGTTCCTTTTTGCTGATAGGACGATATATCTGTCTTCTGCAGGCGACGTACTTCTAACACGACCTCCCCCGTGCCATCTACTACACATTTCAGTAGTTTTAAATGACTTCCACAGCCATGAAACAACGCTGTGAGCGATGTCGAACTCCCTGGAAACATCTGTTATTTTTCGCCCTTCTTCGATCTTTCCAATAATTCGGCCACGCATAAAATCCTCTATGTGATGTCGGGAAGACATGCCAAACATTTTAAGTTCGTCTATTAAATCTTTCCTGTAAAACTTTGACTTGAAACAACAACTGTCCACTCGCGTCAAAACCTTTAAAACTCTTATGAATGCTATCACGTGATGAACAGACGTGGGAAAAAAATTTGCATACACATACTTCTTCTTACTAATATCCCGCACTTATTCTAATTTTCCACATTTTGCTTCCTTTCATTTTGTGGTTGCTATGGATGATAGTGTTATCCGTCCTTAGCAATTGTCCAGCAGTGTATTTCATAAATACTAGTTGAGCCTCTGTACGGACGTCTGAGCTATAGACAGGCAAAATATTATTATAATAGAAGCATTTTTCACAAAAAGGAGAATATTTTGAAAATGGGTCATTCTATGTTCATTTTTTGTCAAAATATTGTACTTAAATAATTTTTTATTGTAATACTATTCTTAAAACAGTTTTATATACATTTTCTAATCTAAGTGACACTAAATATCATAAATATTATCCATTTATACGCTTTTGCAAAATCACGGTTCCGAACGTAGTCAGATACCTTAATATCGTGTTTCTGTCACATGTATATATATATTTATATTAATTGTATTTAATTAATAAAAAGTAACTAAAATAAAATTTTCTTTGATGACCTAAGTAGGAATTGACTTAAATTTTTTTTTATATTACTTGTTTTATGTAATCATTTCTTGTTTATTCAACTGAAAAATTTCCCCTTTATTTATTATTTTTTTAATGTAAAAGGTTAGTTATAATTATTCCACCATTCACCATTTTAAGAGTGTAAGTTAAAAACTATTTCTAATGATTCTGAATTAGTGATTTTATCATTTAATAATGACGGCTGAAATTACAGTTCAAAATGCAATAATATGATTTCAAAGTACTTCATTGAAAAAAACAAATAGAAATTCTGTTTTTTGCACTCTAATCTTACAGTAGTCAAAATTTGGTATTCTTTTGATTATAATCAGTTATTTAAAATGTTAAATTTAATTTTCATTGTCGAAAATTGTAGTTATATAATTAAATGAGTTGTACGTTAATACCTTTTCTTTTTAATTTTCCTTTCATCGATATTAACCGTTTATGTTGTTATACATATGACTTTATTAGAAAGATCAATCCAAACATCACTCAAGTATCGCAGAAGAACAATAGTTTGCCATATCTTCCCGCTTCTGAAACTCTTTATCTAATTCTGGGCAGAAAGAAGATGATCTGCATTCATGATGCTCGAATTACAAATTTGGCGTATACTAAATGGAAGGATGCTTAGTTTATTGAGAGCTTAGCTCTGTGCCGCTTTAAATATAATTGTTATTCATTTAGCACCACTCAAGAGGCACGTGTGAATTAAGAATATCCTGAATGCGAGAATTTTTATTATTAAAATACAGAAGTTTTTGTAGTAATTAAAAATCATTTCAATATTTAGATATCAATCTTTAAGAAATTTATGTTTCTGTTGCCACAGAATTGAGCAATCAGTAAATTTTGTGGGATACAAGTACTCAAACAAAGTTGACATATTAAAAATAACACACATACACATACTTTAACGCATTTTTATTTCAAAAGAATGTCAAAAACGGTTAATTTCATATAGAATCATAGTCATTCTGTTTTTGAGTTACCGTATTTATTCGAATCTAAGCCGCCATTCCATACCACATTCCAAATTCTCAACACGTTTTTGTGAAAAAATAAAAGTGTAAGATGGTTTATTAATATCCGTTATTCACAATAAATTTTTAAAAAAATTAAAAATGAGAACCAATAAAAAGTGAATAATTCATTTATTTTACCGGTATTAAATATTTTTTAGTACATATATATATATATATACACATGAACCTGTTGTTGCTCTAATCGTCAGTTTCATGCTCAATTACTCCATCCAATGAATATTTCTGCCTTTAATTCTAAGCCGCACCCGATTTTCAAGTGTGGATTAGATTCGAATAAATACGGTATTTTTCATAAATACAAGAGAAAATTTTATTTTAATTTAACGCTTTTTCTTGATAAAAGTTGAAAGTTGACTATTCATAAAAAATACATTAAACCAAGTGAATGATGTTTTTTTTCTTCCACAAGACCGAAGAAAATGTATAGATAATAAAATTGCGTCAAATGGTGTAGATATGTCTACCACGGAGGAAGAAAAATCTGATGATTCATTTCAAAAAGAATTTTTGTTTCATTGAACCACTAATGAATTGTTTACTCAATTTCTACTATTAGTTCACTCTCTCCCTATATATATATATTTATGTATATATATATATATATATATATATATATATATATATATATATATATATATATATATATATATATATATATCTTGTTCAAATTTTAATCGTTAGTAAGATACTTTATATTCATCCATTCAAGTTCAAATACATTTTTTTAAACTTGTAGTGGATGACACTTGATGTTAATACAGTTTTTTCAAATATTAATTCATTAATTAAATAAAAAATGAATAAATAGTAACAAACAAAAATAATGGTTCTATAGTATATATAGAAAAGAAAATCGTTCCTGTTGCTGTTGTGATCCTGTAACGCAATGGACTTCTAATCCAAAAGTCGGGTATTCGAATCCCACCTGAGATGGCCTAGATTCAGAGAATGTGATTTCTTTTTTACTATACTATTTTATTAGAATAATTAAATTTAATTGAATAAATAGTAACATAAAAATAAAAAATAGTACATAGAAACGAAAATCACTTTCCATTTTTTTTACTTAATATTGTGATTCTGACATATGTATATACATATATTTATTTTAATTGTAACCATTTAATAAAAATTATTTAAAATAAAATTTTTCTTTGTTAATCTAAGTAGGGGTTGACTTATATAATATATACATATATATATATATATATATATATATATGTATTTCTTGTTTATAAAAAATAATATTTTATTTTATGAAAATTGTCACTTTTAAATTTTCGTACTAGTGGAAGAAAGTTATGGTATATTTTTTTCTTTAAATAATATACATTTCTTATTTAACACACTCTTTTTTATTTTTGTGATATAGATCTACTTAAGGGCTAATTACAACTTTAAAATAGAATATAAATGGTTACTAAATCTTTTTTCCCCTTAAAAAGTACAAAAATTAATTCAGATTCAATATGATTTTGACACTTTAGAAATATTCAGTAAATAAATAACTATACCCTTCTGAAAAATGAAATTTTAAAATACATTCTTTTATGAAAGTACAGGAAATAAATTTTTGAACTCGAAATCTTGTTTCGATAAATGTAGTTGATTCAAAAAGAAATGTGAAAAACGTGTTTAAATTCATTGCTTTCTTAAGTTATCCGACTACGTTCGGAACCGTGATTTTGCAAAAGCGTATAAATGGATAATATTTATGATATTTAGTGTCACTTAGATTAGAAAATGTTTATAAAATTGTTTTAAGAATAGTATTACAATGAAAAATTATTTAAGTACAATATTTTGACAAAAAATGATATTATAATGACCCATTTTCAAAATATTCTCCTTTTGTAAAAAATGCTTCTATTATAATAATATTTTGTCTGTATATAGCTCAGACAGACAAACTATACAGAGGCTCAACTAGAATTTTTGAAACATATAACTTAGAAGTGGATTTATCCATGTTTTACGACAACAGAGGGGAGAAATTTTAAGAAAAAAACGCCGATAAAATTATTTCAATTGGTAGTAACTCTGAAAATAATGTGAATTTTTCAAAAATTATAGTTAAGTCTCTGAAGTCTCTATAGAAGCACTTTTGACAAAAGGAGAACATTTTGAAAAAAGGTTATTCTAAGTTAATTTTTTGCCGAAATATTGTATTTAAGTAATTTTTTTTGTCAAAATGTCCTTAAAATAATTTTATACATGTATTCTAATCTAAGTGACACTAAATATCATAAAAAATTATCCATTTACGCGCTTTTTTAAAATCACGGTTCCGAACGTAGTCGGATACCCTAACAATTAGGTAAAATATGATCTTAATATTATGAAGCAAAATTGTAATAGGTTTATACAGTTTTTCGTTCTAATTGCTAATGAAATTTGTAAGTAATTATTCAAATAATATTGTTAATAGTTTTATTAAATGTTTTTTCAATCTTTTAATAATGAATTTGTAATAAATTTTAAGCGCAATTTAGAAATAAAATTATGTGACTTACATTTTAGTAAATTGTTTTATTGTATAAATTGCGATTGAATTAATATTAAAATAAATCGAATGCTCAATTTTTAATTCTGTCATTATAAAATAAATTTTTATTATTTGTATTGTTAAAAATTTGACTTCTGAAATAATTAAAATCTCCCAATCACATAAAATGTGATAATTTATATTAAAAGGAAATTTGTTGAATATCTTTTTCAAAATTCTGCAAAACAATCACGATTCCTATACATAAAGCTGTTAAAAATAAACTATTTATAGTAATTCCAAATACAGAGGATTATTTGAAAAATATGACCAATAAGGAAAAACCATAATGAAAATTCATTCAGGTTTAGAACTGAATACGACTTTCACTCAATTTGAGGCATCACCCTTTCTGTTAGGTACACGGAATAACCCATAAATCTTAATGTAAGAATTAAGGTGAAAATTTCAATGTATGAAAAATAAGTCATATATAATATTTATGGCTTAAAAACATAAAAATATTAGCAAATTGTAGTAACATAAAATTAAAGGAAAAAGAATACAATTTTAGAGTACTTTACATTAATAATAGTATTACAAAAATATGACTAATCGTGACACAAAATAAGGAATTCCAGTAAAGTTACTGATTAATGAACCCAAATTTGTTTTAGGTAAAAGATTTATAATTCTTAAAAATCAAGGTTATAACTAGAACTAAATATGTAAAAATTATAATAAAGTAAAACTAAATTTGCAAATTAATCATAGGATCATGTAGACACTGGTATAAGGGAATGTAATAGTAAAATTTGTTTGTAATGTAAAATAGTATAATTTATATTAATAAAGCTTCACGGTTTGACTACTAATTAACTGACCTTGTAATATTATTGTTACGTTAAATATGGCAATCAAAATATATTTATAGACGATATATGTGTATTATTTTTAAATCATGTAAATTATAACTTAAAAATCGAATTTAAACAAGATATTTAGTATTTTTTACTATGTGTGTTGGTTTGTAGAAAAACTAATGGATATTCATGACGCTCAAACAAAGTTAGAAAAGGTGTCTATATCATATTATTTATTCAAAGTTTCATTTAGTTGTGAATAATTTAATATTATATTTATGTAAATTAAACATTACATATTGTTATTCTTATAAGATATATAGTCGTAATATATATATATATATGTAATATATAAAACTTCACTCTAGATAATTAAATTCTTAAAATACACCTGAATATTCAATGAAATTTCCTAATTTAGAGATTTCAAATTTCAAAAAGGTATAATTTCATTAAATGTAGCCCATTAAATGTAATTAAAGAACAGAGCAGCTTTAAAAGAGTTCTTTTTTGATTATTGTGTCTATCCAATTTACATAAACTGTTAGACCATAATTTAGTTCAATAAATCAGTTTGTTTAAAATAATTCAGGTTCGCCAAAATCAGAGGCTATTAAATTGCGTAAAAATTATTAAGTATAAGAGAGAAAAGAGAATTAAATTTTGTTTTTCTTCAAACTGCAAACAAACATTAAGCTTGCAAAAATTTTACGACTTTATTCTATAATTATCTTATACCTTTGTCAATTTTTAGAAAAAAAATTTCAAAGCCATCAGTTAGATACTAAGTCTTTTGTGAATTTAAATTGATTTTTAAATTATAGATAAAATTATATCTATGAAGAAACTAAGACAGCATTTGAAATACAACTGACCTGTTTCTATAAAATTAAAATAAAAGAATCAAAATGTAAGACACAGGATGTGGTGAAGTTGAATAGTTCGCTGTCATATTCAAAACAACATACTTCAGCTAATTCTCAAATGTAGGAAATGTTAATTTTTGAGCTTGCTATACTTTCTGTATTTATTACAAAAAAGATCTAAAATTAAATTTATTCTTTGTCAGCAAACGGGGGTATTTTTATATACGTACAAACAATAATGAACTTATTGAAGAAATAATAATCTCTGAAAAGATACTAACACACACAATTTTCAAATCTAATAAAAAATTCTTGAATAAAAAGTGTTATTTTCATAGTTATACTTCTCTTTTTTAAAAAAAATTATAAAAAGTACAATGGCTAAAATTAAGAGAACAAAAGCCATCCCGATTAAAAGTTTTACCTCCTTTAAGGTATCCGACTACGTTCGGAACTGTTGTTTTGCGAAAGAGTATAAATGGATAGATTTTAGGATATTTAGTTTCACTTAGATTAGAATACATGTATAAAAATGTTTTAAGAATATTATTATAGTAAAAACATTTAAATGCAATATTTTGGCATAAAATGAACATCGAATTACCTATTTTCAAAACATTTTCCTTGTACGAAAAATGCTTTCTATAATAGTAGTATTCTGCCTATATATGGCTCAGATCTTAGAGAGTCTGAACTAGGATTTTTGAAACATATAAATTAGAAATGGATTTATCCTTATTTTAATACAACGGAGTGGAGAAATTTTAAGAAAAAAATACTAACAGTTATTTCATTTGATAGTAACTCTGAAAATAATGTGAACTTTTCAAAAGTCATAGTTCAGGCCCTCTGGAAAAATATTTGCTTTATATAAGCAAAATATTATTAATATAGAAGCATTTTTCATCGAAGGAGGATGTTTTGAAAATAGGTAATTCTAAGTTAATATTTTGCCAAGATATTGCACTTAAATATTTTTTTTATTCGATTAATATTCTTAAAATAATTTTACATATATAGTCTAATCCAAATGACACTAAATATTATGAAAGTTATCCCTTAATATGCTTTTTTTAAATCAGGGTTTCGAATGTAGTCGGATATCTTAATGTCTAACTTTTTCGTTTGGGGAAAAAAACGGTTTTCTTCTTTTTAAAATAAACAGATTGTTGCTATAATTATTTCATCATTGTTTGAGAAACAGTACATTCCCCACTATTCGTAAAACAGAATTATTTACAAATATATAATTGTTTGAAATGCAACATGTTACTCTTTACACAGTGCTATGATGTGTTACTCTAACAAATACAAACAATTCGAAAACAAGTTCTAAATGGAGATAGCATTAATTAATTTTCAATGCTGTAATATGAGAAAACTAAAGTACAATAGAATAAAAATGTTTGCAGAGTAGTCACTTTTCGGTTTTTTCTCTTTTTCGTTTTGTTCTTCGAAGTTATATCCAAACCTTGAAATGGTGAAATAGGTGATGACCTAGAAAAACATTAACTGTCCATTTCTCAATTTCTGTAGACCCATTACAATCAGAGCGCAACTTGTGATTTAATTTTAAGACAATGGGCGATTTCTCCTTTATCACCGGTAACGAATTAAATAGATTTGCTCTTATGCTTAAAATGGTCGAAGTTTAAACCCATTTATGTTAGCTAACATCATGCATAATGATCTTAATGAAGAGTAAATGCATTTGAGATTTAAAAACACAAGATAGCGTAGACATTACTATACTCAGGATTCTTAATGTGACAATTAGGGTTGTAGATAGATACGATTTTTATTTGCTCTATAATGAATATCTAGTTGATCTAAAGCAGTTATTCTGCAGTGATAGTGATGTCGATATCGTACGGGTACGAATTGAAATTTTTTTTTTCTATTTGAAACTATAAAGGTTAGTAATAAGAAATAACAGTGAAATAGGAAGTGAACTGGAATAGTGACTATTTTATGGGTCAAACTGATTTTTAACTATAAGCAAATAATACTGATTTTAGTCAGGAATTCAGTCAAAACTTTTCTTTTCTGCCTTTATGCATTTTATAAATTAATGTTTGAAATAAAAATAAGAGAAGTTTTGTCAAAAGAAAAAAAAATTATCGAACGGCTTCCCAGTTTTGTTTGTATGGTCATGAATGAAAAGGAACCGAAAATACCCCATAGCTCAATAAAAAATGCATGAATGCAATGTGAAGAAAATTTTTATGTGTGTTTGATAGAGATTAATATAGTATTAAAAGTCAAAAATGAGTTGTTTTTTATTTTGATCAATATTGACCAATATTTTAAGTATCCAATATTGCCTTGGTCCTATGGTGTTTTTTCCATTAATCCTCTTGTTGCGGTCCGCATGAAATATTTGCAATATGTATATGGTCCGACGGGAAAAAAAGCTGAGTACCCTTGATCTAAGTGGATACTTGGTTTGTGTGCGGTTTTAACGTTTCAAAATGAGCTCATACTACTGCGAAATAAATTACCTTTACATTTAATATTTAATGCAAAAATTTAACATTAAAGGAATAAAGATGAAATATTGGATACATCAGACAAAATTCAATTGTTTTATGTAAACGTTGTCTTACAATTTGTGTGTGGCCTAATATTTAACCCTCCGTCGGGCCTGAAAGACCTGCAAAAAGCATTTTGTGCCAAATTTGCCATTTTGGTTGTTTTAATTTAAACTTCATTTTGTTCATAAAATGGGTTTTTTTGTGTATTTACTTTCTTTTACCGGTTTTTTTAAATTAAAATTGATTAGGGGAAGGGGAAGTTAAAATATGCCGGTGGTCTCTCAGGCTGAGTGCGCCTGATTATGTGTCGTTCAGAGGTGCACCGGACGAAGGGTTAAAATGATTTATTACATTGTTTAAATACAATTAAGACCTAATTTTTGGATTGAAGGAAGTTGATAATTTTGTAATAGAACATATTGATATAACATTTAAAATTATGGAAGGCCCAATTAATGGAATTATGAAAGAATAATATGAAAGATAGCTCTAAGGATATATAAATCGAAAGCTATTTTGAATATATTTGGATGTTTCACTTTTGCTGGAGAGATTTAATTGTTTGAAAGAAATTGGATGTATTCTGTTTCTCGCTTTTGATTCTACATATCTATGTGAACATAAATATGAAAACTGTTCTTATATGAAAATTCTCAGATGAAAACTGTTTTGAGTCTGCAAAGAATTTGCTTAACGAAAATTGCTTGCTATTCTAACTTTCTAAAATTCCACTTAATTCTATGTTACAATTTTTATAGTGATTCAATTAAGTGTATTAAAATAAATTGGGATATTTTTTATTTTGTCTGAGACAACTGCATTTTAATGAAACTGTAAAGAATTGGTATTTATTATCGTTTCAGTTTTTTTGGTTTTTCAATAAGTCTTCGTGTGCCACAGTTACAACTCAGCCATGCCACTATGTGGCAGGCGTGCCACCGGTTGGTCACCCCTGATCTAAGCAGTTATCCCGTATTAAAAGAAGCGACAGATGAGAATCAGTAATAGTCGGTCACAGTATGGGTAACACAAAAGGTCTAAGCATATTTGGTCGTGTAAAAACTGCCAGTCTTTGACAAATGGGTAACTTCCGAATCTCTACTTCACGGTTATACCTCAGTATGATAATACTGGTAAAACTCTCCCCAAAATGCCCATCTGCGTAAAGAACAAAATATAAATAAGTTGTACCATCGTCGGATAGCTCTCATTGTAACAGGGGATAGACAGATTGCAGTGCAAGTGATAACTTGGAAATTTATTACTGGTTGCACACAAAAATGTTAGCAATTTGTCCCACGAAAGTATGTTAGTTGATTGCATATGGGACCATTGGATCTGACAAGAGTGTGACAGTCTGGACTGGAAGCTATTTACGTTGACTGAAATAAGACTCCTGTTATATCTGATATCATCCCTCACAGGTCAGCTTTTTCAGATACCGTTTCCAACGAAATGATTCCTTTTGTATATCTCTAGCATTCCGCTAGTGTGACCTCGTCCGTCAAAAAGACAACTTATCATACCATAGCTTCTGAGTTGCATCCGAATCTGAATGATTCGACGAACGCTCTGCAGACATGACTGATTTCATGAATATCTAAGGCCCCTGATCTCAACCCCAGGGAACACATCTAGAAATACCTTCTACTGAGAGAGAATTCGGATCCTGTGCCTATGCTCCTTAAATCCTTCAAGAACTGTGGAGAATTTTTGAGATGTCGTGAGCCCATGTGACTTGCCAATACTTGCTATGTCTTCACCACTCTTTACCGAAACAATTCGCTGCCGATGATATTACACGATGCTAGACAATTTTATCTAATCGAATTGCTTGCCAGTATATATTCTAACTATTATTAGTGGTATATATATTTTTTATGTGTGTCAAGTTGTGACGAATCTTTACGGCTCCTTTCCACTAATACTCTTAGGCGTCTTTGGGGATTGTAAATTCGCGTATATTTCCAATCACCTCTAAAAGAAGAAAATGTTATATCCAAAGTAGATAAGGTATTTAAGGAGAGCGTTGTAAGTTAGCGGAGAAGAAGGCTATTGAGTCAGCAGCAGTAGTGACAAGATTTGGAGGATTCAATTGGATTACGATATTGGAGTATTGTTGTTATTATTCAGCGAAGGAGCCTTAGAAGTGTTAATCTACTTGGAGAGATCGTAAGTACAGCCGGGTGATAAATTCTAGCTTAGTACGGATTACCACAAGCGTTAGTATAATAAAGTTAGTTCAATTTTAATGCTAGATAATAATTCAAGTTGCGTGTATTTCTCAGACCTCCTATTCCGGTAAACCTTTTCGATATTGAGCTTATTAATTGATTAATTTCATATTTCGTAATTTAATTTAATAGTAAAGTTAAATCCCTTTTTGACGTAGACATATTGATAAATATTTGTCATTAGAACTTTGATGTTTGAACTAAGTGAATAAATATAATTTATTATTATACACATGGCGTCTGGTTATTCTTTGCCTCAAGTTAATCTTAGTGTCCAGGGTGGAACCAGGGGGGTTCTCACAAAGTATACTTTTTAATCATATTTATTCAAATGATTTAATTAATAGTACAATTAAAACAAATACGGTACATCGATGAGGAGGGCATAACAAACCGACAAAATTAGATAATAACTGAAGTAGAGCAATTTTTATTTTTATTTTCTCCTCTTACAGACGTTGAATGTTAATTTATAAATGGGTAAGTGTTAATAAATAATGAAGTACGAATTATTTTTAAATGATACTTCTTTTGTTTGATATTGTATGAAAAATATCAATTATCACAGATGTACAATTAGCTAGTTTCTGATTACATACTAGGGGAACACACACAAGTATAAGTTTTAATGGATTTCAAGAATGGACATTACTAATGTTAAATCGCATCGTATTAATTCCTAACCATCTTCATGCTAAAACGCCATCATTAGGTTTTAGTTTCAATGTGTTGTATTTTGTCGAAGTATAAACTACATAGTTTTTGAGCTTCAAATGTGTTAAGTTTTAAGCCATCTAAACATAATTTGCGAAAAGTTTTACTTTTCAGCTTCTATTTGAAGGAAGAAATAGCTGAAAGTCACTGATTTTTCTGTGAGGAAAACAATCCCCCAATTTCAATTTAAGTGCACTGGTTCAAAACTAGTATTTTGATACTTAGGACGAAGAACGAGAAAGAATGCCAGAAATGTTTGCAGAATTGGAGGTGCAGAATTAGAGGCATTATTGAATAAAAACTCATGTCAAGCGAAAAGATTGACATGAAACTGTCACAGTGATTATTTCCGAAGCAAACCGGAGAACTACATAACGAAATTTAATTTCAATTTACTAAGCATTAAACTATGTTTTTGTTTGAAAAAATGATTTTTTTAAAAATGGTTCCATTTAGATGTGCTTTAACTGTGTTAGAAGTATTTTCATTTCGCATCAATCAAATCTTTTCCTTTTCCAAGATGGTGCACGAAATGAGAGAAAAACTCGTTCTTAAAATAAAATAAGCACTCGTGAACTGAATATTAACACGATGAACAACATTGAGAAGCGAGATTTTTTAATAGATGCATTATTCTAAATTTTCTACTTTTCAAAAGGTGCAGGTGAATGAAAATGAGTTTTAATAAGTCTAGCAGCATCACTTGAATGTAAAACAAACTCCCAAGTACACGAAATATGCATATTCTAATGACCGTGAGTTTTAAGTTCTTTTTTGCCACCAAGTGGGTAGCAACTTGCTGAAGTTTGAAGAAAATAGGGTTAGTTTACTGTAGAGAACTGAAAATTTTCCATAATGACTGAAAAAAAGGAATAAATATCCTTAAATATATTAATTAACTATTAATTACCACTTTCATTGTTAATGATTATCTTGCATTGTGATCTTTTATAAATACATATTAGGAAATAAACAACGAATACCATTTTTGGGTTTCAGTCTGCCGAATTTTTTTTAAACACTGCTAGTTAATATTACAAATTTTCGAATTCTTCAAATTATTATTATTATTTTTTTTGAATATTTTGATGACACATTTCATTTTCGTATTAAAAAAATTTAGCAATTTATCTAAGAAAAGATTTATACTTTTTATCTTATTAATGTGAAGTATATGAAATAATGGATATATAATTAGTTAAGTATTGTTACCTTTGGATGGATGTTGGACTGCACTGAACTGAACTCAGCGGTGCGATAGCCCGTAAGGGCCAAGGCCTACGGTGACTATCTCAGTATACGTGACTTTAGACACTAAGGTGCATGTGCAGATGTTTCGGTCAAGTTATCAGTCTGACTCGAAAGCACCAGTGTTCAGTTCACAAGTAAGCTTGGTACTCATTTATCGACCCACTGAAGGGATGAAAGGCTGAGTCGACCTTGCCCAACGCGGTGTTTGAACCCCGGACCTGTGGCGTGGAAGCGGAATACACTACCACTCAGCCACTGGGCTTCGGATGCGTGACTAATGACTTTAAAATTCTTTTGTACTTCTAATATCTAAAAAAAGTTAAGCGATAAAGAACAAATAGATGGTTATGTGTACTTCGCAAGACTGTGGAGTCAGTAGATAAAAAGACGGACTCCAACTCGGACTCTAGGAATTTTAGATTTAGACTCCAACTTCTTGAAATATACGTAAACATATACACATGTGCTACAGCTTATATTTTTTATAATTTAAAAGAAATAATAGATGTTACAGAAAAGTTAGTCTTTCCACACAAACTTATTAGGAGAAAGAGTTGTTATTGTTAATGTTACTTCTTTTAAGTTTTCAAGACATATTTGTATAAGCTCTAAAATAGATGTCTATCAAGAAGTGATCTAATTTCTCTATTTCTTCAAAGACTGTATTGAAATATGTCTTGTGTATCTTTTCATTTTTATATCTAAAGACTCTTGGTTCGTTATTTTCATTCGCTTTGGCCTAGCCTTTTCAATTTATATAGATATTTCTCAAAGTGTAATTTATCATTGGAAGAGGATGGTGAAGACTCAGTTGCTTTGTCTGCAGTCTTAATGTCCTGATTTGAATACTCCGATTGTTGGAGAACAATTTCATTCTTAGTGAAAGATCATAGATGACTTTCTTTGCCTTTTTAATTTGTTCGTTATCCAACAAAATTCGGTGTTTTGGATCTACATATATTAAACCCTGTAACATCTCATTGGCTTGTAAACTAGTTTATTTTTTTTATTGAGGAAATAATTTCTTTTGTAATGAGCCTTCAATTTTTGAAAGAACAAACATCACTTTTTTCCTTTCTCATAGAAGCAAGCATCCTGTGATTTTTTTAGATTGTAGCTTTTTTGTTGTTGCTATGTACGGTGTAGAAAGAAGAGAAGCACCCCCTCTCCTGACAACCACACCACATCAACAGGAAGACGTTTCAGCTCTCGACAGATTTAACGTGCATCGCTGCCCTACACGGTGGGTCCTTAGTGGTACTGGGCTCGAACTCATGACATGCCTGCCATGATCCGATACCTTGACCACTGGGCTACCGCAGCCCTAAAACTGCAGTCGAATTTGATGTGTTTTTAGCGACTCCAGGTTCGACTCCTTTTACCAAAAAATTTTTTGATTCCGACTCCACAGCCCTGATATTTTGTAATTTAAATGCAAAATGTTTTTTCCTTATTTGTGTTTTAAAAAATGTGGAGAACGAGATGATGAAATTATTTTTTACTATTCACTTTCGCTAATTCAAACCTTCGATAATATGAACCTTTCGCTAGTTCGAAGTATATGCTTTTTTCCTAGAAAAACTCTTAATATTTCGAACTAAAGCAATACGTTTTGGTACACTCAATATTTCGAAGGAAAATCTGTGACTAGCCAGACTACATTTATGCTCTCTGCAAATATATTTATACTGTATAATATTATATATATATAATATACTGCACAATACTTATTCTGAATAATATTTATACTGTATAATATTCATACTTTAAAATATTTATACTGTATAATATTCCTACTTTAAAATATTCATACTGTATAATAGTTATACTGTATAATGTAACACTGAGTTTAAAACAATCGACCGTTAAAATTTTTCTGTAAAAGCTGTTCTATTATTTTTTTTTTATGTATTGCACAATATGTCTTATTACTTTAGTTATTTTAATATATATAATATATATATATATTAAATTACTCACGTATATATATTTCAAAAGTATTTTATTAATCTCTGTTAAAATATTCAATGTCAATAAGCTTCTTTGAGTCAAATTTTTAAAAAAAATACATATTAACTAATTGTTTAAAAATTCTAGTATTGTTTTCTTTACTATTTTAAAAATTTGTCCACTTTTTCCACGCTGGACCATATCGCCTTGTGTATTATTCAGTGACATTATAATTTCATTGCACTATAATTTTATGTTTTTGTTGTCTTTTCTGGAATTATTTCTTTACGTATTTTTTTTACATAAACTAATTTTATTGGAACAAAATAAAAATTGTCATTTTTTTTCCTGTATTAATTTGATTTTTTTGGACGTAAATTACAACATTTATAATACATACACACATACATCTGCATTTTCCAACTGTCTCAATAAACTTGTCACTTGTGAAAGATTTTTCCGACGAAGTACAAGCTGTTAGAAAAAATATAGTCAAGACGGATTTTGTTTGACACCTATTTTGTTATTAAAATTAAGATAATTATTAACAACTAACCCGAGGAAAGAATAAATCAAACGAGCGTCAGTCATTTAAAACTCATCCAAATGTCATAGATAAGTACTCTAGAGAAGTAGGTCTGACAGATTCTGTATGAAGTGCATGTAAGCGTGCATCCCTCGAAGAAAATTTGTTTTTTACCTTGTTTTAATGCTTTCTGTGGAGGTGGCCTAGAGGAAGAAGCTTCCGAACAGGAAGGGTTTCCCAGTAGGGGGTTTCATGCACAAAGTTCAGGAGCGAATTCCGTTATAGAGGTCACATTTATTAAGGATACGAGATAGTGTTAAAGTGTGCCGATAGCGCAACAGGTGGCCGATGAGAAGAATAACCTTGTTCATGCATAACGAAATCCGAATTATGCATTCCAAACTGATTCCATTACTTTTTCTTCATCCAAATAGGATGGGCCGCGCCTTCGTCAAAAAAGTTAGGTTATGCCTTACTTTTTTCCTTAGTGAACAAATTACATCGTGCTTTTTTCTTTGTGCGGTGATCTTTAAAATGCAATAAGTAGTGATATATAAAGCCGAACCTCTATATAAGGAACCTCTATATAGCGAACTTTTTCCTGGAACCTTGAACATTTCACGATTTTCTTTGTAAAATAACCTCTCTATAGCGAAGTGCATTTTCTATGTAACGAACCTTTCTTTTGTGATTCATTTTTTTTCCTCCCTATTTTTAAAGTATTTCTGAGCATTTCAAGTTATTCTCTCTTTAGCACATTTTATGGTGGTCATAAATCTTGAACTGGTTTGATTAGATCCTAACTCGCTGAGAGCGATAGAGAGTTCTGGACGTTTCATCCAAGAAGTGCAACCTTTATAACCCCCATTGTACTGTTCACGAAAAACATCTTCGATATCCCCTTTCACACTCACGGGAGTTGTCCCGTGTCCTCGTGTTCTAGTTATAAAATAATGTATGTTTAATATTACTTGCATGCTTTAAATTAGAAAATGTCCCTAAAATTCATTCATTTTAATTTAAAATAATTTTCTTAATATTGAAAATACAGAGACGCATTCGACATTGCTTTTTCTTGTTTTCCTAGCAGTTTTTCTTTCTTTCTTTATTTGGTGGGTAAGATATATAAAATAAACATATGTTAATTTTAAAAAACGTGGGAATAACTACTTTTTTTTAATATATAGTGCTACTGAATTTAAAATTTCTTTTATGTGGTTTATAAAGTATATTAAAAGATGAGACTCTATATAACGAACTTGTTTCTGGGATTTAGCGACTTAGTTATATAGAGGCCCGACTGTATATATATATAGAGAGAGAGAGATAGAGAGTCGTGTTAGAATTGTGATTCTCCACTTTAACTCTAATAAAACTGCATTTTCATTACTTATTTCAACATTTTAAGAAAACCTCTATTGAAAAAGAGATGAATCATGAATATATTTTATCGTTCCAACGATACTTTCTTCTTCTTCAATATCACCCCCTGGTGGGCCTTGGCCTTCTTAAGAATTTTCCTTCAGGACTATCTTTTTTGGCTTCCAAATAGTCACTCTTAGGGTAGCAAAATCCCTTTCTAGGCAGTCAACCCACCTGAGGTTGGGTCGACCCCCATTTCTTGTTCCAGTGGCTTGGTCAAAAAGATATTCTGTGTGGAATGTTCTTTGTTCATTCTAATAATTAAACAATACATTTTTTTTCTTCGATGGCTCGAAAGCCCTGGGAAGGCACTGGCCTTCTCAAGAAGTCTTTTCCAGGCATCCCTACTTTTAGCCATTTTTGAACTTTAAAATTTTTAGGTCCTTCTCACAACACACTCAATCCATTTTAACCGGGGTCTGCCCCGATGCCTATTTCCCATGGGCTTTGCCAGAAAGATTTTCTTGCAGCAACGATCTTCATTCATTCTAGCCAGATGACTAGGCCATTTAAAGCTCTGTAACTTGACAAACTTTTACAACATCAGGTTGTTTGTAAATTTTGTAAAGTTCTAAGTTATATCTTCTCCACATCATCCTGTCACTTGGATCCCTCCAAGAATGCAGCATAAGAAAATTCTCTCGAAAATTCCCAAAGATTCCTCATCACGTGAAGTCAATGGCCAAAAAACAATGCATTAAATCTGACTAAAACAATTGCAGTCAAAATATAGCTTATTCTTTAAAGAAAGCAATTCCAGATTTTGAAAGAAACGATTGACTTAAAATAAGCTCGACATTTTCAAAGAACTTGTTTAGAAATGCATTGCTAATCTTTATAAGTAAAAGTATTTTGTAAACTTATCTCAATGAACAGTTCATCCAGTAAATGAAAAAGACAAAATTCCCGATGTTAATGCACATTCAAGACTTTTTTTATGGACATGCAACACATTAAAGCAAAGGCTCTTTTGTGGATTCTATTTCCAAAATTATAGCATATTCTGCAATTTTCAAAAAGAGGATTTTTTTTAGTATTTTTTATCTTTAAAATTTCTGTACATTTTTAAAAAAGAAAGAAAATAGAATTCCAGTTCTTTTAATGTTTAAATGGAGAACTTCGACAATTTTGACTAGTAATGATTCTTATTGTATATATGTATTACATCAATTAATACTTAAAACAGTGGGATATATAATACTGTATTCGTGTTTTATTATTTGATGTTTCATATGTTTTATTCTACATCTATTTCCAAAGTTTAAATTTTGTGAATTCATACAATTTTATTTTTTCATTAAAAACCGTTAAATTAAAACTATCCAATTATAATAGGCTTTCTAATGATTGAAGTTGCTTATGTAACGACTATTTACGCGTTTTTTAAAAGCCTCATTTATCTTGATACTGTTCAACTTTCTCAACGATTTTGCTTTAAACAGCATGCATGACTTCTTGAAATGATGATAATTTAGCATTTTCCTCAATGTTTCATTTTCTCTTATTTAGTTTTCTTGCGCTTAAAAAAGTCATCCACTTGAAAATTTATTTTGACAATTATTCATTAATTGCATGAGTATATGCATTATGTTTTAAATAATATCTGTTTAGAGGGGAGTTTCAAAAAACCACATTATATTCAACCTTTCTCAATACTTGTTTTTCTGATTTTAATTACTTTTTATCAAATGTTATATCCAGTTTTTGGACGAATCATCTTAGTTTCAAACACTGATTTATCTTTTCTTTTATTTCAGCCTTTTCTTAACATGAGCTTTTCACAATTAAAAATTAATTAATTTTTGTTTTATATATATATATATATATATAATTTGATTATTATATTCAAACAAAATCATCAATAAGATAAAAACTATTATATTTTAAAAACTGAAAATTCATATTCGATAATATATGGGACCTTGAATTAAATGTAAATAAATGGCTTTAAAGTAATGTTTAAAATACGAAGTCATTTAGCGATGCTATTATCTAAAAGGCCCAGTAAGTCTTAAATGGAATATCTTTTTTTTGTAAGTATATAGATAAGAGTTAAACCTAGTAAAGAGGTTTTTTTGTCTACGAGATTTGTTTCATTAGATTGTATTACTGGTTGCATTCCAGGCCAACAGCAATTTTGACCGACTAAAATAATTCCTAAGACCTTCCTAACCTGTGTGCAGGTGCAAGAAGTAAAATTTGTGGTTTTCCTGTCCTATATTAAACTTCCTTGTTTGCTCTGAGTAACAAAGCTTTGTTAGAAGTAGGAAAAATCCCATTTCAATAGAAATGTCAGCACATTATAACACGGTGGCGATCACTTTCACTTTTTAGGAATTACTCAGCTTGATCTTCAATTGAACAATATTTCAAGAGCCAGAAGGAAGTATTAGTAAAATAACTTTCATTTTTCGCTATGTCTATCTAGTTCTCAAAGCAGATCGTAAGCGATATTCTTAATTTTATGCTCTATTTTTTTATTTAGAACACTAACAAAATTCATATATGAAATTACCGTAAAATCCGGCGTATCTCACGCATTTTTAACACAAAAAATAAGATCTAAATTTACGGATGCGCTTTATACCTCAGGTATAAAGCGGGTATAAAAATGATTGCTTGATAATGATATACCGGGTATAAAAATGATTGCTTGTAAGTTAGCAAAAAATTAGTCTAGAAAGAAAAATGTGATTTGTACATAGATCGAAATACTGTTTATTTAAAAAAAAATCCCTGATGAACTTAAAAAGATGTAGTTCTAGAAATATACTATTTTTTCAAAAGTTTGGGGTAGTATCTTAAATAAATTACTTCAAAACCTAACAGCATTGCGCATTTGCATTTCATGTTTCTGCATAAAAAAGGGAATGCGCGTTATACGGCGAATATAACTTAAACTTAAAAATTGCAGCTTGAAAGCATGGGTGCGCTTTATACGCCGGATTTTACGATGTTATATCTCACATATTTCATATAATATCGTGAAAGTATACCCCAAAAATATTTAAGTTTAAATTTCTTGGTAATTTCAAACACATTCCTTTTGCATATATATATAAGGAGGAAACGAAATTTCAAAAATTTTTATGGCATTTATCAGTATGAAATAAAGGAATATTTTCAATCTCTCACGTAAAAATTTATAGATAAGTCATGAAAAATATTGATATTTACAGTTAAATATCTTGCACTGAAAATTTTTCCTTCACAGAGTTCTTTTTATCAGGATTCAATAAAGTTATGCAGATATTTTCTTCCAAACAGTCCTTTAAAATTTTTACTATCAAAGTGTAACATGAATTATTATCAATTCTGAGTATATTATGCACTTTTGCAGAAGGAATAGGGAAAAGATATTTTTTTCAAAGAAAACAGTATTCTTTATGTTTCTCTTCTGTTTTTGATTTATTCGAATCGTGCGAACTTATTTTTACAATGAAAAATATTTGATCAATTTCACGAGCAATTCTTTTACTTTTTATTATTATTTTAATATTTGATTTCATAAATAGGATAATACTGTGTAAAGATTTAAAATTTTGAATAAAGTGGAAGTTGATAAAATGCATGATCTCTCATATATACTACTATATTAAACTTAAGGGGAGTTGTGTGTGTGGAAACCTCTCTCTTTCTCTATACTGACAATGTTAAATTGGCTGTTTTCGATGTACCTTTTCTCAAAATCTGTTTTATGTATATGCTTGAAATTTTTCATACTATTAAAGTACACCTCTCTCATTATACTAAAATGAGCTTTTAGCTAATTTTGAAGTTTTTAATAAATTATGAAATATTTTATTTAACATTGCGAAATTTGACCCATTTTTTACTTAAAAAATTTGTAAAAATTAAATTTTTGAGTTTTTTACAAAAAGCTCATTTTAGTATATATTAGACATCATTATAAATAATTCATAAAAAATTTACAAACCTGTGAACAGTAGTTTCTCAGAAAAGATACATCGCACATTAAAATTTACATTTTGAGATAAATTGATTTTAATGTATACAGTGAGACTTCTAATCGACTAGGAAATAAAAAAAATAAAAGGCTCAATTTAAAATAAAAGATACATGTTTTGGTTTATATCAGTCGTTACACTTTTAAGCAAAAACAAAGTAATTTGTTTACAATTTTCTCGCCATTAAAATGGGCGTGGCCCCAATTCAATGATTATTTAAAAATACGTTTTAAGGGCTTCTAAATACCCTAGAGGTTAAAGTAAGGTATTTTTAGAAAGGTTAAAATCTATACAGTTTGAAAATGTAAAAATCTCAAATTGTCAAAAAAATAAGATTCTAGCTTTCCAACACCCCTTAAACTAAATATTAGTCACTATGACTAACTATTTAGTTTAGGTTTGTTAAGCTAATTAGTTAAAATAATCAAACATAGAGGAAAACTTTCTTTTAAAAGTAGAGAGTTAAATTAGGGTTAATGAATTTCGTATAAACGGCGTTTTGAAACTTAATTGTTTATTAAGTTTTAATTTGCAGTATTATTTAAAACTCATTGACATGTCTTTCATGCAAAACAGTACGAAACAGAAGTTTTCAGGTTTTTGTTCCTGATGAATGCATTTTTGCAATAGTTTTATTTTGAGTTATTTCTCAACAGTGTTCCAAACTAAAACGTTTCTTGTAATATATTTCCGTTTATTTGTTGTCTCATCCAATTGCTCAATTTTGCCATTCTAATTTTTCATTCATCTCTCATTCCTTTAATTATTATTAACTCCTGGTAATCTCTATACAATAGTCGTATGAGGAAAACAATATTTATTCCGATGCATAAAATTACAATTTAAAAATTTAATTTCAAAGAAATAATAAATTGAATGAATTCAATCAAAAAGCTTACTTGCATCTTATAATTTTAATTGTTTCACTGTTGACGTCAACTGTTTTTACAGTTATTTAGTGGTTAACAAGATTTAGACTTAGAAATATATAGAGATCTATGTGTATTTTATTTCAAACCACATTGATTAGAATTATTACTGAATAACCAACATTAATTATTTTCTCATTTATAATGACTAGACATTTTTCAGTAATTTTTCCGGTATATCACACACACACACATATATATCATTTTAAAATCTATATTTATAAAAATGGATGTTTGTATATATGACCTCGCTTCACTGCAATACCGTTTAATCGATCATTATGAAAATTGCCATGTATATGTATTTTTTTTGTAAAGAAGGTTTGTGCTATCCTCTTTGTTGCAGCTCCCCACCAGGTGGAGCTACAGCATATAAACTTATGCACCGTTCAATCAATTGCTAAGTGGCCAATAGTGTCGCCAAAAATGATATCAACTTGGCTCTATCACCAACATTTCGATGTGTTTCCATTGAATGGACATTATAATGTAAAGAACGGCGTTGCTTGCAAATATTACAATTTTAACATAAAATAAATACAACAGTAAGTAATATAAACGTAATACCAATCCAGATATAAATTATTTACACTATTTTAAGCATTCATTACACAAAATTTGTAACAATGTGTTACTTTTACAGAGTAGAGATTAGTTTAGGAAGGTGTTTTCAAAAAATCGACCCACAACGGAGAGAGGAGAGAGAGAGAGTTGCTGGGGTCTTATAAATAAATAATAAAAATACTTTTTGTTAACTATTAGATCTATAGACTTAAAATTTAACAAATATAGGGTTTTTTGTTCAGCTGAAATATAAAAAAAGCTTTTTTTTGTTTAATTTGCAATTCACGTAAAATTAACTCATTATAAACTTCTTTATCCTTCAATCTGTATTGTTTAATGTTTCGATTCACCCATGCGAAGAACGGGTATACCAGCTAGTAAATTTATAAAATTAAACTATTTCATGTATACTTTTTTGACAAAATTTTCCTACTTGAAGAAAAAGTTCTTTCATAAAAATAATTCTTTTTAGAAAATTAAGGGGCGTGACTAACTTGTTGGGAGCTCTCACACATTTTATCGAAGAGTAACTGTACACAATTTACTATGGGCATGCGACCGCGGTAGCCTAGTAGTCAAGGTAATGGACTCGTGGCTGTGTAGCATATCATGAGTTCGAGCCTAGTACTAATGGTGGGGTTATGGTCACAAATTTGTAGCTGGAATATCTTGGGTTCGAGGCCTGGTGATACTGAAGACCTGCCCTGTAATGGAAGCCGATGCACGTCAAATCTGTTGTAACTCAATGTGCTCCCGTTGCTGTGGTGACACTTGACCCTTCACTTGACCAAGGTTCAAAATTAAAAGGTTAATTTCTAATACCCTACGTGTACTTTTATAGTGCGATGTTAGTGTAACTCTCGCTCACGCACTGAATCAGAGGATTTTGTTACTAACTCACTAAAACGCGCCTATTGAAGAATTTGGGCAAATTTTCTTTGGAGCTGGGGGATCTGGGTTCTATTTTTCGTTGTTCCCCAAATATATTCCACATTCTAAAATATTACTTAATTAAAATAAAATTTTAGATACCAGCAAATTTTAAAATCAAAATATTACAGATTTCTCGTAGCTTGTATCAATACTCTATATATTTGTGGTAAAAACGTATTGTTCTTAAAAGAGCGTGGGCAAAGCTATATTAATGGTAGTAAATCTGGCAGGTGAAACCGCTCAGTCTTAGAATAATGCTACATATTGTCAGTAACATCGAAATCAGAGAAATAGTTTAACACACACAGATAGATTTACATTTTTGAACAAGATCTGAATTTTTTGCTCGATGAATAAATTAATATATATATAACTACATTCAAGTTTCAAGTAAAGCATTAGGATATATTTTAAGTATTATCTTATTTTAATTCCTACTTTTTAGGATATATATATATATATATATATATATATATATATATATATATATATATATATATATATATATATACACATACTATTGTCCAAAAGTTAAGAGTAATAACTATTCTTTCACATACGGAGCAAAATAACAGGCAGAATAAAATGAAATTAAGACTTATTTAAAAAAAAAACTCTCTCTCTCTATTATAGAAAAAGGATAAAACGAAGAATTTTTACAAATAAAGATTTATGAAAATGATGTAAAATGGAGAAAAAACAAGAATCTCTCATCAAAGAAAAGAAAGCAAAAGCAAACTAGGGGAGAGAGGTATAATCCCCTCTTCCTGTAAAACAAGAAACGAAATAATATTTCCAGCAGCAAATTAGAATATGGATCAATTACGAGACAGATTCTATTACTCCCCGCAGCAGATTAGTTATCAGCTCTGTATTGTCCTTTGATGGAGGCTGAAGAGCTGACATTTTGCATTCCAGCACTACTCAAATATGCTCAATAGGACTACAATGAAGCAAAAAATAAAAATGGAACAGAAGCAAATCAAAAGGCAATTTTCAACTTCATACGAATACGTGAGAATAAACTAGTTTTATTCCATCAAGCTTCTGCCTTTTTGACTCGATAGAATAATACGAATATATATATAAAAAAAGAGCATAATGTGTAAATTTTTAAATTAAAATACAAAAAGTTAACCAAACGAAAATTTGGAAAATATTAAAGAATTATAAAAATATGATGTACGAAAAATTTTACTAATGAAATTTAAAAAAAAATTATAACATTATGAAATGAGTATAAAGCTGTTATTGGCTAAACAATGTGAAGAATTTGAAAGCATGAAAAATAACGTGACCAGTACAAAAATATCATAAAAGATGCGCTTGATGGCATTTGATAGTTTGCTGATTCATTGTGCAAAATTCTAAAATCTATAAATAGATAATATGTTAGAGAATGTGTATCAGAAAGGGAAAATTATACATACAGTTGAACTTGTTTTTGTGCGGTAGATAGGGACCGCATAAAAAAATCGCACAAAAAATATTCAAAAATTTCATAAATTCTTACATATAACAAACTAATTCGTAGAAATACAACGAAAAAACCTTTTTTATGCGGTGGATAAGGACCCCATAAAAAAGTTGCATTTATAAAATATGCCAATTATTTATGAAATTTATGTGAGAGTACTTCCATAACAAAATAAATAATTAAATATTACACATAGAAACATTTTAAAAACATGTAGTTTCTCATTGTATATACGAATAAGTCTTTAAAATGCAAATACATAATTCATCGCTACTCATCGTTATCCAAAGCCCTGTAATGAATAAGTTCCAAATCGCTTTCGTCACTTGAAGGTGCAATTTCAATTGATTTATTTTTTGGCAACATAAAGTAAGAGATAAGTTTTTGTGACGAAGGACAGGTAGTCAGTTGCTTGTAAATGTCACAATAACCATCTATACATGATTGAAGCCCTTTTTGGAATTTTATACTCCTTTCTTAACTGGTATCTATTTTAAGAAAATGCTTTTCCAAATTGTTGGAAAGCTGGATACCTGCGTATTTTTATCCGTACTCAAAGAATCTAGCTTTTTGTCCGTCTTCATAATTTATTAAATTATTGATAATGTCACTGTCATTGAAAGTTTCGTCTTCAACCAAGCGAGGGCTGCTGCAGCGTTGAGAGAAAGCAATTGAATGCGCATTGTCGGGAGACTGTTTATAATAAATGAACAGAGCGTCTTGAAGTATCTACATTTCATTTCAGTGGCAAAACATACACCCTCACACCACGGGGAGGGGGAGCAGGACTCTAGAGGCCTAAGGCCCGACTTACGCTAAATACGTATTCACCCAATTTATAAAATATTAAAGGAAAAACCTGACTTTCAGGGGGGTCCTAAAATTCTCCTTTACGTCACTAGTAAATAGATAGAAAACATTACAGTTGCACCAAAGCCATTGAAATTCATACACCACATAAAAAAATATCGCACATAAAAAATCGCATAAAAAAACCCGCACAAAACAGGTTCGACTATATATATATATATATATATATATATATATATATATATATATATATATATATATATATATATATATATATATATATATATATATATATATATATATATATATATATATATATTAGAGAAATAATCTTTGTCTTCACAGCATGACCATTGATATGTTAATTCTGTGATCTTAATGATTTGTGTTGTAGATTTGGAACCAAAATTTACCAGATCAGTGGTTCTTAAACTTTCGATCGCCACCCTTTATGTATCAGCCTGGCATAGCGGACCCTCAAGTTTTTGAACACCATTCCCTGATTCCCAACACATTGCTAAGGAATTTTAAGAGTTCTCAATAATCTATAACTGCCTTTGCTACTTATACAGACTTTTTAAACACTTCTTCCTCTCCCCTTTCATTAGGGCAATTTAGTAAGCTAGTCTAGGATAGAACATCTTTTAATTTTTTTCCCTCGAGGACTTCTAATATCTGTTAAAGAGGGATATACTAACGTTATATGAGAAACCTTCATGCCCCTTGTCCAAAAAAAAGCTGGGAACCTCAAGGGGTCCACGGGCCACAGTTTAAGAACCACTGCACTTGGGGATAAATGTGTATTACTGATATATATATATATATATATATATAACTTCGGTACAGATAATAAAATCTTTTTTTAATTATATTAAACATCAGATTAAAAAAATTACAAAATAATTTCATTATAGTTTATCTTGATAAAGTGCCAGGTAATTTTGCCTTCATATGTAAATACTATTATAATTTAATGATCAACAGATATTTTGATAATACAGCTTTTATTAAGTCATCATTTTCTGATAGAGAAATAATTAATCGAATTTTGGTTTTTCATAAAAAAAATTAAGAATTCAAATTAATAATAGTGTTAAATTTCCACACATATTTCTTACTCCCAAATTTCATAAAGACCCAGTCAAATTTAGGACAGTTACAAATGGACTTAATACATATATCAGCAAAACAGGCAAAATTCTCCATGAGAGAGAGAAAAATATTACATGATACAATAAATAATCTTAAATCCACAGCCATACTTAAAAATAGTAAATCTCTTATTGAAAAAAATGAAAGATAAAAAGATTTATTCAGTCCATAGTTTAGATTTTGTAGATCTTTTTAACTCTATTGATATTGATGATATGATTAATATACTTGTAAATTTGCATGAAGATAATTTATTTAATAACGTTAACTATGATAGGTTTAGTTCACTACTTAGGTTAGTACTTAAAGAGAACTATATATTTAATAAGGGTAACTATTATCTGCAGATTAAAGGTTTGCCACAAGGCGGCCTTTCGAGCAACTGTCTTGCCAATTTATACTTACATTATTTTGAAAGTAGTTATGTTAACAATTCTAAACATTATATTTATCGTTATATAGATGACATAATCATTTTTGGCAAGCAAGTCAATTTAATACCTAATACTAATTTTTATCCACAATATCTTAATTTAATACAGACAAATAGTAACAACAATGAAGCAAATTTTCTTGACATACATATCAAATTAATAGATAATGTAATAGTTTCTAATATTTATGATAAAAGAGAAGATTTTAATTTCAATATAATAAAAGTTCCGCATTGGGAGAGTAATGTACATATTTCTAAATTCAGAAATATTGTTATTAATTACATACAACGCAATAAATTTCTAGTGTCAAAAAATCAGAAATAATAAATAACTATAATCATTTTACTAAATATTGCTTAAATCAGAAATACTCAATTCATTTTATTAATAGTTATATGAATAAAGCTATTCAAAATTGTAAGGATTAAAATTTCTTAGATTAATTATAGTTTAATAATATAAATTACACATTTCATAGTTATAGTTACCTCCATATTCTTTTATTAGTTAAAATTACTTATTATTATTTATTTAATTCATATATACTCTAGTGTCACTAAAGTTGTGATTTTTTGTAACTCTTTTATTAATTTTTGTTTCTATTTTTTTATACTTTTGTTAAGTGCTACATTTCAGCCATTCACATGTTTTGAATCTGCATTAGGGTCCAGAATCTGGCAATAACGTATTTATTGCACTCAGATTTAGCGCGGGCTCTGCATTTTCAAATGCAATTTTTAGGTAAGTTACCTCTATTTTGTAATGGATTTAGATATTTCTATCCATTAATTTCAAATGGTTTTTGATCAGTATTATTTACATAAAGGGGGACCGAGCTAAATCGCACTGTCACCTGTATGGTGCTCAAGGCCAACGACAGGCGTACCTCTTGCCCATGCCACGATGTTTCGTGAGCCTCGATCTGACTACGTCAGACAGGTGGCATCAGAAAAAAACAACAACATAAAAGGGGAAGGTTGGCTGGCCAAAAAACATGTTCAGCCCCACTTTTATGTAAAATATTTTTTATATATTAGCTGTCCTAAGTAGACAATATTTGTAATACTGCAGCATCCATTTTATAATTTTTAATCTAGTGTCCTTCATTGTAAGTTATCTTTACTGTCTCTGTGTTTTTTTCGAATGTGATTGATGTGAAATTTTATCTTTTGTTTGTAGAGAATTAAACTATATATATATATATATATATATATATATATATATATATATATATATATATATATATATATATATATATATATATATATATATATATATATATATATATATATATATATATATATATATATATATATATATACCGTAAAATCCGGCGTATAATGCGCACTTTTAACCCCAAAATCAGATCAAAATTTATGGGTGCGCATTATACGCTGGGTATGAAAAATGATAGTTTCAAAAATAAAAAAAAGAGACGAGGATAAGAAAAATTAGTCTTCTACATAGATCGAATACTGTTTATTAGAAGGAAATGATATGCCTAAGGAAATTAAAAGATTATGATTCTAAAAGTGTATGTACTATTTTTTTCAAAATCCTGGGATAATACCTCAAATATATGGCTTAAAAACATACCAGCATTGCACACTCCCACTTCTTGTCATTTCGTAAAAAAGGAGGTGCGCGTTATATGGCAAATATACCTAAAAATTAAAAAATGCTGTTTGAAAGTATGGGTGCGCATTATACGCCGGATTTTGCGATATATATATATGTATGTATATAAAGGGTGTTTTTTAGAGGTAGAGAACTTGAAATGGCAATAAAACAACGATGTATTATTCGATTGACAGGAATTCTTTTTTATTCGAAAGATAATCTTGTGGCATTACATTTTAAGTATGATCAAGCAAGGCGTAGATTCGTCGAATGGGCCCAAAACGAGATTGCCGTTGTTCCCGATTTTCATAAGCGAGTTTTGTTTAGCGATGAAGCGCACTTCTGGTTGAATGGCTATGTCAACAAACAAAACTGCCGCATTTGGAGTGAAGCTAATCCACAAGTGTATGTCGAAAGACCGTTACATCCAGAAAAACTGACTGTTTGGGGTGCTTTATGGGCTGGTGGAATCCTTCTTCAAAAACGATGAAGGCCACAACGTTACAGTCAATGGTGATCGGTATAGAGCCATGATTACTAACTTTTTCATTCCTGAATTGAACAATCATGATGTCCAAGAGCTGTGGTTCCAACAAGACGGCGCAACATGTCACACAACTCGTGCCACAATCGATTCATTGAAAGACACGTTTGGTGACCGCCTGATTTCACGTTTTGGACCTGTGAATTGGCCTCCAAGAGCTTGTGATTTAACTCCGCTAGACTATTTTCTGTGAAGCTATGTAAAGTCATTGGTCTATGCGGATAAGCCAGAAACGCTTGACCATTTGGAAGACAACATTCGCCGTGTTATTGCCGATATACGACCACAAATGTTGGAAAAAGTCATCGGAAACTGGACGTCCATATTGGACTACATCCGAGCCAGCCGTGGCAGTCCTATGCCAGGAATCATATTTAAAATGTAATGCCACAAGATTATCTTTCGAATAAAAAAAATTCCTGTCAATCGAATAATACATCGTTGTTTTATTGCAATTTAAAGTTCTATACCTCTAAAAAAACACCCTTTATATATATGTATATATATATACACTGCTGGACAATTGCTAAGGACGGATCACTAATTGCTATGTAGCATAACATTAAGCGAGACATGAGGCCTAGTAGGATAAAATATAGTTGCCACACTGTTCAGACATTAGAATAAAGAATATTTATTGTTTTGGAAAGTACAGAAGCTGTGAAACATCTGAAAGAAAAAAAAAATGTTCATTTGATCTGCGTACGGAGAAATGGAACAATGCATCTAAAAGTCAGCAGGCACCTTAAAGAAAGGTATCAGTACGGGAAATGTCCACCGTGGAGTGTGAAGCAACATTCCACACGTCGTACCATACTTTGCACAACATTATCCAGCAGCTGTTGAGGCAATTTATCCCATTCCTCTGTGAGTGCACGGATGAGGGTGTTCTTGTTTGTCAGAGGATAGTTTCGACCAGCAACTTGCCTCCCCAAAGCATCCCACACATTTTCAATGGGGTTTAGATCTGGAGAATGCACTGGCCATACGAGACGTTGAATACCCTTTCCGTCTAGACAATCCTGAACAGCGAGTGTTCGATGACATGTTGTGTTGTCGTCCATAAAAACAAATTTATCACCGACAGCCCCATGGAAAAGACGAACATGAGGAAGTAGACCTTCATCAATGTATCGTTGGCTCGTCATAGTCCCATTCGCAACCACATGTAGGCGCGTGCGGCCATTGATCATGATGCCGGCTCACACCATGATACTGCATGTCGGATATCGGTCCTTTTCCTGAATATTTTCTGGACGATAAGCAGTACCACTCTCGCGCCAGATCAGTTGGCGTCTACAATCCGATGACAGACTGAACCTACTCTCATCTGAGAATAGTACGCATGCCCAGTGCTGTTCAGTCCAATTGTGATGCTCACGACACCATTTCAAACGGGCAGTACGGTGCTGTCTGGTCAATGGGACACACACAACAGGTCTGCGTGTGTATAGTCCTCCTCCTCTCAATCGTCTGGCAACAGTTCGGGAGATCTGCTTTCCTGAGGCAGCAAGAAACTGATTTGCCACCTGCTGAGCTGTGGTGCGCCTGTTCCTTTTTGCTGATAGGACGACATATCTGTCTTCTGCAGGCGTCGTACATCTAACACGACCTCCCCCGTGCCGTCTACTACACATTCCAGTAGTTTTAAATGACGTCCACAGCCGTGAAACAACGCTGTGAGCGATGTCAAACTCCCTTTGCAACATCTGTTATTTTTCGCCCTTCTTCGATCTTTCCAATAATTCGGTCACGCATAAAATCATCTATGTGATGTCCGGAAGACATGCCAAAAATTTTAAGTTCGTCTATTAAATCTTTCCTGTAAAACTTTGACTTGAAACAACAACTGTCCACACGCGTCAAAACCTTTAAAGCTCTTATGAACGCTATCACGTGATGAACAGACGTGGGAAAAAAATTTGCATACTCATACTTCTTACTAATATCCCGCACTTATTCTAATTTTCCACATTTTGCTTCCTTTCATTTTGTGGTTGCTATGGATGATAGTGTTATCCGTCCTTAGCAATTGTCCAGCAGTGTATATATATATATATATATATATATATGTGTGTGTGTGTGTGTGTGTTTGAAAGAAGTTGATGGGGCATTTATTATGTATCGGACAGCTATGGAAGAATTTCTTATCATAGTTTAGTTTGTGCATTTTATGTAATTAAATTATTTTTTTGATGTAAAATATTATATATAGCAAATTTTAGATCTTTTTATTAGATAATATTTGTTAAAGTTCCTTTTATAGTTTTTGTATTAGTTAAAATTACTAACGTTAATCTATTTAATGGATTGTGTGAAACTTACTAGATAAATTTACTACATCCATTGTATGTTAAAAACAAATTTAAAAAAAAGAACAGTTAGCTAAAAATTCTTCCCTTGCCGCATAACTATAATGTATATAGTGATTTAATAATAACAGACATAAATTAATATAAAATAACTTTCGAACAAAGTTTTATAGAAAAGCTCTATTCGAATGTAATTTGTATATTAAATTACATTTAATTGTCGTTCTACATTTTTGAAAGGCACTTGACACTTCATAATTCGAAGTTGTATTCTGTAAATACGAAATCTTTTTATCCATATGCAAAATACATGCAATTATTATATTAGACAAATAGTCAAAGGAATTTCGTTAAAACCATTTCGAAAGCAGTATGTCGTTTTCTTTCTGGCAAAAGTGGCTATTTACGTCTACGTACCGTGACAGATACTTTGTAGTTATTCTTTTGCTACGTCAGCTATGAAAATAAATGCATATGTCGTCAGATATAGAGTAATTTATTTAAAAAATTCAATTCATTCACTGTAATTGATTTAAAAATAGAACCCGACTGCAATTTGCCCCAAAAAGTATTTGATGATAACTTCTCATCTATTGTGGTTTTTTCTTTCACTTAATATTGAAAGTTTTACCAAAAAAAATGAAGAAAGAAAAACTATTTCAATTTTAGATTAACATAGTAACTGGGAGAATTTTAATAAATCATGACTTTTTTAAAATGTTTTCTTTTCGTTGTTTACTTTTATGCGCACGCTTTTAACTGACCTATACATTTTGACGGGCGGACGTTATCAAAAGCGTTTAAAGCAAGTAAACCAAATTTGGGTTTCACATAAGAAAAATTTATATACGCAAACATTTTCAACAATTTTTTAAATTTTGGTTAATGTTGTAACAATCTTAAATATGATAGTTTGAATTTTTTGAGATTACGGAGTAGAGATTTTTTTTTTGCACTCTTAAAAATTATGAAAATAAGAAAAATATGTTTTTTATTTCGAGTTTTTCTTAAAAATTTCGTCATACTTTTCATTGCTTCAGTTGTCAGCACGCAAAATATTTATATGTTTAGTCACATATACAATTTATACGTTTTACAAAATTACATTTCTAGAAAATAGTCTGTTTCAATTTCGAAATCAAAATAGAAACACTTACGCCCTATTAACTCCATAAGCGTTCATTTTTTTACCCAAACTGCTTCAAAAAAGGCACTTTTTAATTGTTTATAACTAAACACCATATTAATTCCCGCCTTCACTAGAAAAAAACGCCAGATGTGAAAAGCATCTCAGTTCTATAGACAAACTGCAGCAACGTTTCAAAATACTGGCTTTTTGGTAAGAATTAAAAATAAGCGTAAATGAAAGAAAGAAAGAAAATATCAGTGCCCGTACAACGTACGGGCAAACCAGCTGCGTTCAACTTTCGGTAGCCCGTACGTTGTACGAGCAAACCGCTTAAGGGGTTACATTTATCTATGAAAAAAGTATTAGTTTTATAAACTACATTGCACAAAACATTTTTTTTCTACTTTCATTACTAAGCAAATCTTAGTAAATAAATAAGATAAGCAAATCTGTTCGATAATCTTTCGAAAATTCATGAACAAGAGTTTTTTTCGAACGACTCACTATTACAATCTTATGATTTGAAAGTGTAAAACACTTTAGGATATTAGTTTTCCTGCATTTGAAAATTTACCAATGTAGCAAAAATTATCAGGTTGATTACATTTCTTCTAAAACACGGATGCCAAACACACGGTCCGCTTGCGGCGTGGCCATCAACGAGCATTTTTGTGGACCGGCCAATAAATCAGCCCACGACAATGTATAATAAAATAATAAACTGACACAGACTAAAAATAAGATAGGTAGAATTATCTATATATGTTTTTTAATTATACTTTTTTTTTGTTGATACTACTAAACAAAATGAGTACATGTATTTCGAATAAATTTATATATTTATTTTAACATTAAAATCGTGCTGCCCTCAACTTAGTAAACAATTGAAATTGCGACCCTGTAATATCATACGGGTTTGACATGCCGTCTCTTAAGTGTGCTGAGGAAAAAATAACTTTTGAGCTGTAGAGATCGCAAAACAAATAATGAAGGGCTTTTCCTGTTGTGAAATGAAACAAATTACTCCTTAAATGACAACTTCATAACCCAGATCATTTGAATATAATCCCATTCATATTTGAAAGAAAGTACTCTGAAGCTGAATCAATTAAACTTGTGCTTTATGCAGCATCTGACATAAAAAATATTTACATGTATATATGAAAAGTAATGGGTTATTTGGATTCGATGTCTGAAAGATTCAGGAACGCATGCTGTTGACACTTCTGTTTATTAACGATATAATTTTAAGATTCTAACATTTATATAAGAGAGCAATACATTCACAAACATAAAAACTACAGTGACAAAACGGAAACGCGCAAGAACGATTTAGGATGAAAAATAAAGCATTCTGCTTTCTCAACCCAAAATCCCTCAGTTTATTTAATCCTAAGAAATTTCTAGAATATTTTAAAATATCACATGATTCAGTCTTTGAAAGTCACAATGGGTCAAATTCCTCACGATCACATGATAAACGCAATCATGTGTTATCAATTGAATACAAAGCTTACCGACTTGTTCTTGTTGTTCTACTTGTAGATAAAATTGCAAGTTTTTGAAAATTTGGTAAAGATGTTCAAATATTAAGATCCTTCAAAAAGTTTTTGTGTATTTTTAAATCAAGTATATTTTGTTTACCTTTTGTTGTTGACAAATGTGTACTTTTTTAAAAAAGGGGCTGTATAAAGCAAAAATTGTCCTCGTAGAAACAGCTAAACTCATTAGCTGGAAACACGTGATTACATTTATCATGTGATTACGATGTCACATAAATTTAGCCCATTTGTGGATTATATAACATTGCGGAAGCTCATTGCAAACATTTGACGACGTGGTTGGTACTTTTATAAAATTAAAATTCCAGTTAATTTAATACTCTTGTCAGGCTGATAATTAAAAAAGAATTAAAGACAATTTGATGTCTTGGAGGCTTAGAACCATAATGAAAAACTTTCTCAAGGGAAATAGAATAAAAAATATACGGTTCATGCCTTTGTTAACAGTAACAAGCTTAATTTTCTGAAGTCTGTTACAACAATTAAAATTCTTATCAAACTAAAATAAAAGTAATCCCTTTTAAGCTATCGATGTATACATTATCTTAATTTTAATGTAATCAGGAACTACTTTAATTATTGAAAATAGGTTTAAATTAAATAATTTGGATTCCTCCGTGGCATTTTGGGTCAAATGTTTTTGATGTTGTCACCAGTAGCCATTACTTCTTTTTTCCCTTTAACTATTCGTTTCATTCTGTAAAAATCGGTCATGGCCGGCATTGCTTCTAACGAGTTGTTGGTTTAAGACCTAGTGACACTGAACCCCCGCTGAGTAGGGTGGCTAATATATAAGTTAAATTTGAGGATAATCAAAACCCTTGCTTTAACACGGTGTAGAAGTTCGTTGAGTGATGTGCCAACTCCTCTGTCGATTTCGTCACTTATTTGTGGTTCAAAATTACGAGTTCCACATCACTGTTGATAGGAAGTGCGATGCAAATAAATAATATAAATTCTTGCTTATGTAATAAAAATCTATAAAAAAAGCACATTTTAACGAGAAGATATCTTTTCAAAATATGCAACATAAGTAAAATGGGTTCAATTCATGATGGGCACATGATAAATACAATCACATGTCCACCGAATTAAAAACAAACCGGAATTAGACTTGTTCTTGTTATTCTACCTATAAAGTTTAGATAAAATTTCAAATTTGATGTTCAAATGTTAAAATTCGTCAAAAAGTTTTTGAAAATTAAAAAATTGTATATATTATACATTTACTTTTAAACTGAGTGCATTTTGTTTACTTATGTACCTTAGTATTGCTGAAAAATATATACTTTTTAAAAATAAGTTTTTGCAAAAAGCTATCGTTGGCAGCAACGATGCACGTAATCTAATTGGTTGGAAACACGTAATGGCCCTTATCATGTGATTATAATGTCAAATAAATTAATGAACTGATTGGCTGGAAAAGCGTGTGTATCGTTATCACTTGACTATGATGTCACATGAATTTAGCCTTTTTTTCTCAGTGAGGGTGCCAATATAGTAACCTTTAATTGGAAACAAACCATATTGGTTTGCTGTATGTGATCAGAGTTAAAAGAATAAACGCGATTCATTTTTGCAAAGTAAATATATTATTTTTGATTTTATTAAAATAAGTATTTTATTGATTGATTGATATGCAAAATTAGAGATGTTTTAATAACTTTTTCGAACTATTTTATTTCTTATACTTATGTAAATAAATTGCCATTCCGTTTTTTTTCCTATAAAAATTTCGAATTCTTTTAAATATAAAAAAAAACTAGAATGTTTTAATTTAAACACATTATAATCAGAAATTTCTGCATTTTAATCTTTGAGTCAATAAAACTTATTATTTTATTTTTAGGATTTTATTATTTATGCATTGAAATGGGTCTACAATTCATTCAGTTTCTTACGAATAATTGCATTATTTATTGCCCTAACCTTTATTAACGTAATTTTTGTGTAAAATAACAATTAAATCTGAATTTAATTTTGTGGAATTTGTTACTATTTTACTGTTCAAAACTGACTTAAGTAACTATTCTCCAAATAAGAAATTGTGGTCACCGCAGTCTAGAGGTCAAGGTAAAGGACTCGTGGCTGGTGGATCTTGAGTTCGAGCGAAGTACCGCTGAAGACTCGTTTTGTAGAGGAGGCCGATGCAGTAAAATATGTCGAGGCTCAAACTTCCTTCCGCGCGTTGCTGTGGTGTGGAAGTTAGGAGAGCAGGAAGCGCCAGCTCAGATGTCGGCCTTGTCACTTGACCATTTTTCAAAATTACGGGGTCCGTTGCCAACTGCCCTCGAGCAGCTTTATTGTGAGACGTAAATATCACTCACGGGAATACGAAATTTTTATCTGACATTTATGGCATTATTTTCGAACGTATAAATATTTGTTTGGTATTTTCTCATTTACACTAAAAAGAAAGAAAAACGAGTTTGTGCTTAACTAATTTAATTATTTTACATAAAGAAATACGTAAAAAATGAGTAAAACCTTTGTATTTGGTCCGTCAATCATATTTTGAATTGATTAATTGATTTAAACGATTTTTATTAACGTTCCGCTCTGAAGCAAAAAAAAAAAAAAAATGCTAGGGCTATAATCATATATTCGTTAAAGTAATTTTCATTGTTGCCGTTTCAGTTTTAAATATCTGCAAGCTGTTATCATACTCTAATACTTTTTTTCCCGTTCGTAAACAAATTTGATTTAAAATTTTGTTTTATATATTAATTTCCAGTTAAAATATTAGGAATGGTTTATTTCAATATTGAAATACATTCAATAATAATTAATAACGAATTTATTATTTATTCTCGATATTGGAAAACTATTATAATTTTCACAATTAACAATTCACAACAACAAATTCGCAGTGGTATTTTAATGTATATTTAAAAAAGTTATGTTTATAGTTATAGTTTTTAGTTGGTAAGGTGTAATAGGGGTAGATATTTAATAAAAACTTCAACTTTTTGTATTATTATTTTAATACCAGAATTAAAGTATTTTTTCAAAAAAAATCTCCGCACGAGTCATATTCTTCTATCTTGATGCAACTTAACTTAGAAAACTTGTGAAAAAAATATGTAGTTTAAATGAAAACTTTAGTATCCGCTTCTGAAACCATATCAAATTCAGTTTAATTTAAATGAATAGATTTTTTTTCAAATTTGCTTATTACTAAGGTTAAAAGTTGCTACCATGATTTTATAATATACTTCTTATTTTTAATTCTAAAAAGAAAGAATTAAATGCTTTTGAAATGATTTGTTACAACTTTTAGCAGAATATAAAATGGAAGTAATGTTTGTTTTTTTTGTTTTAGCAGTCAATTTTCGAGCAAAATATGAAAATATCATATCTGTAAGTTTTATTATCACTAAACGAAGATACACTTAAAAACTGAGAATTAGTTTTTGCCTCACATCAATATAATATGAATATGAATATTAGAAAAATGACTTATCTGTTAATAAGCGAACTTAATATATAATGTGAATATATACAACAAAAAATGAAATAAATACTAAAAGAATGTCGAAAGAAATTGTTTTAATGAAGGTTAAAACACACCAGGATACACTTTAATGAAGCAACCTAATTCTTGTTTGTCCCATTCAGTTGACAAGTAATTAAAATTTTTCAGAATTACTTACTTAGAATTAGGCAAAAAAAACCCCACATTTTGAATAACAACTATAGTGATAAAATAAACAAAATATTTTTATATTGCTTGTGTCACCAAGTTTATGATTGGTGTTTGATGATTAAAAATAAAATTTGATTATGAAGAACAATTACAAATTATATTTTAATAGCATGATATTCATTTTAACGATATAATTTCAAGAATTCTTATTGAATTATTTCATGAATGATATGGTGAACTGTGCACATAACTTATTTAAAAAAACCCTTTCCTTTTTAATTTCGAAAAGTAAATATAGTAGTAACTATAGTAAATATAGTAGTAACTATAGTAAATATAGTAGTATATCTATGCCCTGATACAATCGTAGAATATAAGTTTCAAAAAGGTTGTTTCCTAACATTGTTCTGCGTAATATAGCACGCTGTATCAAATGCATTTCCTTGTATTTTTTAACAATTATTTTTTAGTTCTTTTATTCATAATTGTTTTGCTTATGAAGAATACTTTTAGGATTTATTTTTTTATTCACACATTTTTAAACAAAATCAATAAATATATGCATATCTTTATATATAAAAATCTTCTGTGCGTGTGTTTGTCACTAAACGCCTTCTAAACGGTTGGACCGATTTCGATGAAATTTTTTGTGTAGGTTCAAGTAAATTCGAAAATGGTTTAGATTCACAATTTGGTCCGATATCCCAATTAGTTAGAAAGATATTAATCAAAAACTTTCAAAAAATACAACTCAACATTCACCTGCATTGTTGTAACAACGCTATTGTTATAAAATAAAATTTCCTTTCAACTTAATGCTTTAACACGTGAGAAAAAAACCTTTTCAAATTTTGACATAAATCGCCAAAAGGGTCACTAAGTCGCCAACGTGGCTGTATTTGTAATTTTTTAAATAATTAGTTTTAATCAATTAATTTTTATTAATTTATAATTAAAAATTATAGTATTGTCATCAAAATAATCATGTACATTACATTTCAGCTCAATTAAGCGTATTAAAATGTATTTTATTAACGATTGAAAATTCCACCAAGATAAATAAATAAATAAACAAACAAACAAATAAAATATGTATAGAAATCGTGCGCTAATAGTGGGAATTGAAAAAGATGTAAGTTGGCGTCGAAAATTTATTTTCAGCTAAACCCGGTCTTTATTGTTACGAAAATGCAGACGATTCACGCTTTTTAGCGTTTTTAATTAATATCTTTTGAAATAATCTTTATATATGTAATTCTTCTGTGCGTGTGTATGTAACTGAACTCCTCCTAAACGGCTGGACCGATTTTGATGAAAGATTTTGTCTATTCCAGTGGACTCGAAAATGGTTTAGATTTATAATTCACTTTAGAAATGTTCATTTAATTAATTTTTTATTTATAAATTGTTGATCTTGGAATGTTTTACATTGGATCCGGCAGACTGCGCTACGATCGCAGTATCGAATATTCAAAAACCTTTTATTTTGAATTTAAGATGTGTGTACAGGACAACGTCTGTTGGGTCCTCTAATATATTTATAAAACTATTATATAGTAAGTATTATAAAAAAGTTATTTTCATTACATTTTTATGAGGTTTATTTTACACATATATTTAATTAAAATAAATATGCTTCATACAAAAGAAATTTTACATCAGAATCTATCATAATTTCTCAGGTTTGATGATTCATTCAGAAATAAAGCTTAAATTTAAAGGAATAATAAAAATGAATCAACAAAAAAATACACAAATATAAAAATATTCTATTAATTTCTTTTTGTTTTTTGTTAAAATGTGGTTAATCGAAATCGGAAATCATTCATTTACATCAGGCCTGCAAAATCAGAAATCGATCATTTTTACATCAGGCCTCCTACTAAAGAACAATACTGCATCAAAACTAAAAACCAAAACTTGAAAATTTAAAGCATGACAAGACCAAAATGCAAAAACATCTAAAAATTCCATAATTGAAACTGCAAGAATCAAAAACGCTTAAGTTTAGTGAGAATGCCATCTTGCGATCAGAGCATGAATATCGCGGTCATCCAGTAGGGAAACACACATCACCTCTAAGTTCTAACTTAAGATTAATGTCTGGGCCCGCGAGCAAGGACTGTTTATTCATAATGTCTTTTTCGCAAATAGGGCATTGGCTGTTTGTGAATATGCCTATTCTACTGTGGTGTTCACTTACGCAATATCCCCTGCTTTTAGTCTGAAATTAGCTTTTTTGTATATTTTTTCTAAGGGAATCCAAAGGAATGGGAGACACCGTTCAACAAAAAACTCTGTACCTTACCTTGCCAATAATAGACCTTTTATTAAAATATTTCATATCAACTCACTTAAATATATTTAAAATGAAAATAAAAAAGCTCTTATTCTATAAAAAGAGCAATTGATGTAATAAATTTTTTGAAGTTAATATAAAAATAATATAAGCTTTTGAACCCCCTATAATGTTTATTAATTTAATAATTTTTGTTAAGAATCAGGTATTCAATAATATATAAAATTTGGATATATTGTTGTTTCAAATCCCCTTGGAGTAGGAAAGCCTATACAAAGTCCATTTGATATCTTTAATATAATTACTAAACACATGATAATGTCTTTGGTGCTCATACAACAACAGTTTCGGTTGTAACAGCTGCGTTAGTCCAGTAATCATGGCGGTGAACTTATAGCCGGCGTTGTCGATTGATGGGTTCAAGTTTTGATGCCAATGTAGATCAGCTGTATAGAGAGGGTAATGTTCATTGAATCTGTTCATACGTTGGTATGGAAATTCGTAGAGCAGTGCGCCTTCTGTTGCTTTGAAATGCAACACTAAGTTATCAAATAAATTCCAGCTGTAAAATTATAGTATTTTACCCGTTATTCTAATTACTTATACACTAATGTATATAAATATGCCGCACCTATAAAAATTCACTTGAAAGCATAATATATATATAATAATTATTATTATTATTGTTATTATTATTCATTTTATATATATATAAAGACCGTGACCGTTTATTCATTATATAAGTCTCATATTGCAGTTGCATCTTTCTGAAATCTTTTAGAATAATTTTCTATGCCATTTTTTTTACAAGTTATTTGGATCGAGAACGATTTCAAGCTTCTTTATACGAAGTATAGTCCTAAGTTTTCAGCATTGAACTGATATTACATTGATACGGAATTTATTTCTTGTGGCAAAATATCCCATTTTTATAATTGATGGTTAATATTTTCTTTTAATTTCTTACTTCTCTTCACTTTTATTGATTCTGCAGATAGTGATTCTTTGTTTAGGCTTGAATGATATTTTTGAAGATAACGATGTGATTTGAAATTATGTGATGTGATTTGAAATTAAACAAAAAAAAGTCTTTTACATATGTCAGCTGAACAAAAAGTCATATTTGTTAATTTTTAAATCTGTAGGTCTAATAGCTGATATAAAGGATTTTTTTTATTTATAACGCCCCGTAACTCTTTTGTTGGTCGATTTATGAAAACACCTTCATAAGCTGATCTCTACTAAGCAAAAGTAACACATTGTTACAAATTTTGTGTAATAAATGCTTAAAATAGTATAAATAATTTATATCTGGATGTTAAATACTTTAATATTACTTTCTCTTGTATTTCTTTTGTGTTAAAATTGTAATATTCGCAAGGAACTCTGCTAGTTACATTATAATGGCGATTCAATGGAAACGGCGGAATTTTGCCATAGAGTCAAGCTGGCATCATTTTTGGTGACCCTGTTGGCAACTTGACGATTGATTGAATGGTGCAGAAATTTATATACTATAGCACCACGTGAAGTGGAGCTGCAACAAAGAGGATATCAATACAAATAAATATCAATTTTCATAGTGATAGGTTGAACGGTGTTGAAGAGAAGTGAGGTCATATATACAAACATCCACTTTTATACATATAGATATAGGTCGAATAACCACAACCATACTTTTCGATTACATCCATAATTTCTTCTTCCCTTGAAAATTTAATAATTTTTATGTATTTTACTAATCAAATCAAATTTTTTAATGTTTTTATGTTACTGGTAAACTTTAAAAAGTTCTTTTTCGAGGAAATTCGTTTATTTTGTTTTTATTCTTATTTCACACTTGAAAATTTAATGTTCGTTACATATAAATTTGATCAAACTAAACTAAGCATCCTAACTATTTTAGATATAATAAGGAATGGTATTCTCATTTAGTTAATCTCGAAATTTTTTTTACGATTGTTAAAGTTTAATATCACTAGAGATCAAGCGATTTCTTAGTTTCTTTATCGAAAATTATGATATATTTTGATGTCTTGTGTACGAAATCTCATATCTGTAGAGCGTCATATATTTACATTAAATTATTTCAATTAAAAGGGAATGTTTAATTCATTTATTAGTATAATATGTAGACAATATAAGAAGATAAAAAGTATAATATTGCATAAAAATTAATACACTCTAAGAAAAGAAATTGTTCAGAGAATGAAGCTTTTGTTTGAAAAATGCAACATTTTTTAAAATAATTTATTTTAAGAACAATACGAGAATGTGTGGCAACTGTGATAAAAGTCATTTTTTGTAAAAGTGTATAATTAATTATAAGTAATCAACATGATATAAACTTAAATATTGTTTATTACAAACTAAAAATCAAATGTTTTAAAAAAAATATGTTGCTTAAAATTTTATAAAATTGGGTAATTTATCTTGTAAATGTAACTAAGACTTGAAATTGCTTTCGAATAATGCTTCAATTAAATCTTTTTTTTACCGTAATTTTCCACCTGAGTTGTTTGTTCATTAGTTCTAGGGGGAGGGGGGGGACTTGCATTACTAAGTAGCAAGCTTCAAGCGAGAGTCTTAGAAAGAATCAGTTTCGAAATGCCTTTCTTCCCCCACCCCAAAAATTAAGTTATCTTCAAAGGCCGTCTTCTAAATCTGAAAATAAACAAAATATTTATACTTTTTTTTCAGTTACTGAATCGCGTTACAATTCCGAAATCTCTCTTTGTATATCTGAAAGGGAGTAGGAAATATGTGATCTTTTGATATACATGTACACAGTAATAAATGTAGGTTATAAATAGGAAGAAAGAAAATAGTTGAAAATTCGTTCAATTTCTGTTTCTACTTTCAACTCAGGAACGTGATTTTCACACAAATACCAAATATTAAGTAGAAAAAGAGTCGCAAATGAATAAATAATTGATGTTGGGAATATTTAGAATTTTAAACACAGATTCAAAATGTACGATTAAGGTATCCGAATACATTCGGAAACGTGATTTAAAAAAGTGCATAAATGGATAATTTTTCATGATATTTAGTGTCACTTAGACTAGAATACATGTATGAAATTGTTTTAAGGAGATTTTGACAAAAAAATTATATAAATACAATATTTCGGAAAAAAAATTAACTTAGAATAACCTTTTTCAAAATGTTCTCCTTTTGTGAAAAATGCTTATATTATAATAATATTTTGCCTGTATATAACTCAAACTTCTGTACAGAAGCTAAACTATGAATTTTGAAAATTTCACATTATTTTCAGAGTTACAATCATTTAAAATAATTATCGGCGTTTTTTTTTTAAATTTCTCCCCTCTGTTGTCGTAAAACATGGATAAATCCACTTCTAAGTTCTATATTTAAAAAACTTTAATTCAGCGTCTGTACAAAAGTTGGAGCTATATACAGGCGAAATATTATTATTATTGAAGCATTTTTCACAAAAGGAGGATATTTTGAAAATTGGTCATTCTATGTTCATTTTTTGTCGAAATATTGTACTTAAATACTTTTTATTGTAATACTATTCTTAAAACAGTTTTATATACATTTTCTAATCTAAGTGACACTAAATATCATAAATATTATCCATTTATACGCTTTTGCAAAATCACGGTTCCGAACGTAGTCGGATACCTTAAGATTTTTAAATGTGCCCTTTAGATTAGTTTAAATAAAATAATTCCATGAATTAAATTTACTTCGGAAATGTGAGTCATTAAATATTTTATTGTCAATCATCTTGTTGTTATTTAATTTATTTCACCAGCAATTGAGGATAAGTGCACTTAACTGCTTTCCATTGGATCTAAAAGTTTAATTAATAGTACATTTCTAGGACTATCAAATTTTATAATTGATGATGTAGTATGGCATGAATATTCATATTTCATAATTTAAGTTCTTTACCTCCTTTTTATAATTTTGGCTTTATAAGTAAATTTGAAAAAGAAGGTATAAAATGGATATCTACTTATTCTCACAAAAGTATATTATATTTATCTGTTTTTTTATTTCTAGTAGTTTTACTATTCCGTAAAGAATGTCTTAATAATTTGTATATCTTCTTTAATTCTTTTGTATATTATTATTTTATTTATAAAATGCAAAAAAAAAATTTTCTGGTCTTAAATAAAAATAGTTCAGAAATTATGAGAAATAAACAGAGAAGAGTTATAAAAATACACAGTTAAGAAAAACTTTTTTTTTGCTCCTTTTAAGATCAAAGGAACTACTCCACAAATATTGAATAAAATTTTAAAATTTCTTTCAACATCGAAACGCGAAATCCATGTAAAAATGTTTTTTCTGAGCTAACATTTGATACAGAAAAGTGATATCAGGTTAGCTATTTCTTGTAGTTGTAATTAAATATTTCATTTTGCCTAAATTCTATCAATGACAAATTACTTATAATACTAAAAAAGCAAAAATTTAAAAGGTTAGTGAATAGAGCGGGAAAAATATATTATTTTACTTTCTTTTTCTTTAAAAAAATTTATATTATTAATAATTTTAAGCTGAAAATGTTAAATCAGTAGTAAAAATTATTCTTTGAACAATGACATTTTTTTCTAAGGACGTCATAATCAGATATAGTAGATAAGATTAATCAGTGGATAAATTATTTAAAGTAAAATGATAACTATGGATTTCTTAATAATAATTTACAATTTTGTTAAGCAAATAAACGTTTATCTGTGTTTCAAGTTTAGAATTGTTTAGTATGTAAAATAATGCTTCAATTATTTCGAAACAAATATGAAATGTAACATCTTTATTTATCCTTCTTGTTACCATATGAATTATTCATGCTAATTTATATATATATATATATATATATATATATATATATATATATATATATTTCTTTACATTTCTTTAAAGCGATTACAATGGAATTTCTTCTTGAATGGAAATGATGGTGGAATTAAATTTTTTATTAATATTTCGTTGGTGTGTTTTTCTCTATACTGTTTTCTGTACACGCGCATAAAACTTTTTAGTGTTGAGAGTTTCTTTTGCAATAGATTTTTTTAAATGGTAAATCAAGGTTAACTTTTGAAATTTGTCCATTTAAATTCTTCACACATTATATTTTGCTTAATTGTTTGAAGGACATTTATTACATTACGATACCAAAATTTCGGAATCTTAATAATGAATTTGTAAGCATTCTTTGTGTAAATTTTAAGGAAAAGTAAATTGAGGATTATATCAACAAATATATATTTAATTCATACATATTAATATTTGTAAAATGTATCTAAGAAAAAAATATATATGTGTTGTGCTGAGGAGATGTAATCCCAATGAAGCATTCATTTTTTCAGCAGCATTATAATTCTCTCTAATGGAGGGGGAGGGGGTGCATTTTAAAAAATTGGTAGACGAAAGAACCGAAAGGTAACTTCTATGATAAAAATTAAAAGTTTGCAGGTCTATGGGGAAAGTGAACCTTCAACTCACTTGTTAGTTTTTCAATTAAATGGAATTAAATATAAAAAAATGTTAATATACTTTAAAATTTTTTCTTACATTTTTATTTTAAAATATTTAACAAATAAACATGCAAAAGTAATATCACTCAATTATTTTATCACTATACTTTAATAAATAAGAATTCAAACAGAAAAAATAAAATTTGAATAAAAATATGGCACATTTGTTGAATGACATCGATGACTAATTATGTTCTACTTAAAGGAAAAAATATGTTCCATTAATACAGATCTTAATCCAATAAATTTCCTAATTAATGTTTAAGTCTTACACCATTCACAAGCTCTAGTTCTCTTGCTTCTATTTCACAAATTTTAAACAATTATATTTTTTAAAAAATTTAGATTACGATAAATAAATAATCTGTGTAAATTCGAAAATACTTATAGTTAATTGTGCTGAAATAAAAATGAAATTTAACGAAAAAAAACATTAAAAAGTTTTCTTTGTATATGCTTTTTAAATCATCAATCAGGGATAAATATAGCAAATTGATTAGAAATTCGGACATTTTCATATTGTAATTAGATACACATAGCAACTGAAAAGAAAAAAAGTAAAAGGAACAATAATTTGATTAATACTTTCAATTTTTTCAGCATTAAAAAAATTATGTTTTCTAAACTTGTGAGTTAACCTGTAAGAGAATTTATATTTTCCTCTGTACGGTCGACACTTGTTTACGAGTAAAAGGTAAAAATATTTTCGTCTACAAACAGTAAGATCCTTGACAAGGACGAATAACGCAATGGCCAATATCCTTTAATCTTAAGAAACAATGCCTATAGATCTGTGTCATGATCAAGTGACCCAAACAAAAGACAATAGATTCATTTATTTCAACCGCATTTTTTTCATTATTATTTACAAAAAAAATTCTTTCCATTCCATCTTAAGAAAAGAAAAACAAGAGAAGATATTTAGTCTTTTTGAATGAAACATTACGTGAAAAAACCGAAACTATGCGTGTCATCTGTTGAATTAGACTTTAGAATGCGTGTTAAAAATCTTGCATATCTGCTAAAAAAATAAGTTTGTAGTTTTTTTTAAATAATTATATATCACGCGATATTTTGGAAAACTTTAGGTATTTCAATTAAATTTTCAATTTTTGCAGATGTTTTTATTTATTTAATAATTCTATTTTACTATGAGTTGAAGCCTTGAACATCATTAGAACATTTTTTTTTCCCTTCTCGCTTTGTACGTTGTATTAAATCATTAAATACGGAGCAGTAATAGAAAATAAGATTCGCGTAACTGGTAAGATAGTTTACGTAAAGATTCAAAATACAAATTTGATTAATTTAACTGTTTAACTTAGAAACCAAAGGAATTAAATTTCTTATAATTCTCGATGACGAATAATAAACAGTTATAAGTACTTTAAAATTCTAATCTTTGTCTAAACTTAAAGTACCCATATATTTGAGACTTTTATGCAGAGAAAGAATGCACATGAAATTATAAAAATATAATGTTCTTTCACATTGGCTTATTTTTCAATAATGTCTCATAATATCAATGCAATCGATTCTTAGCAACAGATATCGACATTTTGAATCATGATCAGATGAAGCTTCCTATCAGTATCCATCAAGACTCAATTATTTTCAAATATGATACAATATACGAGAGAGAATCGTAAATTTTTAATTATTCTAAAAAAAAACAATTGAGATAGAAACTTATTTTTTATTTGTAACTCTCTTAAGTCTTCTCTACATGGCCATCATCCAGAATGATACATTTTTCTCGTAATATCTTGAAGGGTTTTAGACAGAGCAAATATTTCGCTGGAAGACTTTAATTTACCTCTTCAATGATGTCATTTGTGTTGTCAAATCCCCCCCCACAATGATTTTTTTTAGTTTTGAGAACAAAAAAAGTCACTTCAAATGAGATTGAGAAAGTAAAGTGGATGTTGTGCAAAATGTCAAAAACTCATCATTTTGATTCTCCCACCGCACCTCAAAATGAGTGAAAAGGTGCATTGAAGACAAGAAGAAGGACGCCTTTGGCCAGCATACCACGCCATTTCTTGCTCAGTTCATCACGCAATTTTTCAGCATTGTGAAATACTAGGCACTAATGATGATTTGACCTTCTTCTAGATAGTCTGTTAAGATGAATGACCAAGAAAGTAGGATTTTTTCTTTGGTCTTCTTCGTAGAGGCTTACATTCCTTGCTCATCTCTTTGGTCCCCCTTGATCCTATTAATATAGATTCAAGATTCATCCATAGCAGGGACATTTTTAAACTCCTTGGCACCCTATGTACTTCAATAATTATGCCCTTCCATATTTCCAGAGCACACCCTTCCTCCTTCAGTTCTCACTTTTCCTGTTTTATTTCGGAGGGGTGGATTTTCCCTTAACTCTCTTACTCTTTTCTCTTTCTTTGTTTTTGTTGTTTCGATAGTTTTTCCATTACCCACCACCTGAGAACCCGCCCTGTCCTTGACAAATAGTCGTAAGGAAGGAATAGTAGTATGGCTTGGTCACTCTTGTTTATTTATTACTTTACGATATCCCGAACCACCCACCCTTTTGTAAATTAGTACAGTAAATTAATTAAATCGTTTGCAATTACAATATAGAGTATACATTATTGTATGAACTGTTTTCAACTTGTTAATTATTATCTTTTGATTGCTTATCGCTTTACTGTCTTTTACTTTTTAACGTCCTTATTCTTTGTTGAGTCACTGTCATAGTACTTGTAAAACGAATGTGTTCTTTGAAAAACGAATGGTTTTTTTCGAGAAAATCATTAATAGCATCATTGCAATTAATTTCCATTGCTATATAATTTTGAGTGCATAGCAACATCAAAATGCTAAGCTCTTCATTTTATATAGTTAATCTCGTTTCAGTCTTTACTATCTTGTAGGTAGAAATGCTTCTCTTACGATTCGTTAGGTGGTGGTACGTTCAATGTTATTTTAATTCTTTTCTCTATTTTCACCTTCCAATTTTTTGCGCCCTTAAAGCTTTTGCACCCTAGGAACGTGCCTAGCTTGACTAAGCGGAAAGGCGGCCCTGATCCATAGTTACCATATATCACCCAAAAAATCATCTTCGAGGTTCTCAAAAAGCTTTAATATCTCTGTAGATAGGGTATACTATGATTGCTTCTGAAAAAGAGTTTATTGGATCCAGCGCTAACACGTTTGATACGTGCAGTTCGTAGTGAATATTTTTTCACACCACGTTATTTTTTAAGATCTACCTCATTCACGATCATTTGCATAGTTTCTCTTCTGCCTAACAGAATAAAGTCCTCCACTTTCTACACTGCGGCAGCCAACATGGTTCATAAGGGATAGTCTTCCCCTTCTTTGATCGTCTGAGATGTACATGCGCCTAGTTTGAAAATTTTTCAACGTAACAACAGTGTAATATGATTGGCTACCATTTCCATAAATAGCCATCGTTTCATCGTGGATATTCTGGACTTTGTAACCTTTTAAACTGTAACAACCGGCAAGCGGTTGTTGGTGTTTGGGGGTTCGAGTAAAGATCAGCCATAACCAGTTTCAAACTCAGATTTATTATCCTGCTGACTTAAACCAGACCCACTGACTTGACTGACTTAGACTACTAAAAATAGGAAATGCACTACGTAATTAACTAATTAGAAGAGTAATCGCACGCCTTAAGGATACTTAACATATAAGTATAATTTACTCCACTTACTCTTATTACACTTTGGACGGCTACGCTATAATTCACCATAATTCTCTAACTAAATTGTACAACCTCCGGTCGTAATTCTTAAGCTCAATTTTATCACTTATTCGCCAATCATCAATAATTGACCATCCAGCGACTAACATGGAGTATCTAAATGTCAACACTTACATAGACAATTCATTTGAATAAATCAAGTATTCTTCCTGAGAAAGTTTTCAATAGTTACAGTTAAAAAGAAATAAATTTACCCCAAGAGAATTAGTTGATGGCTCGCTGATAGACCCGTTACAAAACGAACGAACTTAATCCCACTGCAGTCTCTATTTTATCCATATGCATACTACTTCAATCTTCGCTTCCTGAAACCAATCAAATAATCACTAATGTCTGTAGTTTAGAACAATAAAAACATAAGGACCAATTAAAATAATCCATTAATATAAGGGATGAATTTTATCCAGAGGTCTCGGTTATTTCTCCGTAATCACACATTAAAAGTTTACAATAACCTTAAGTAATTATTTTCATTATGTGCGACTGTCATCGAATACTATATCTTTTTCATTATCCGAGATGGATTTAAATTGAAAACTCCTCCTCTGAGTATAAAATTTCAAGACTTTAGCCACCAGGTTACTAAGGTTCTAATTACCCATTCAACGTGTTATCAATATTAAGTTTCTTTTTTTATTAAAACTATTAGTAGAAGTAGTGGCCGAGTAGCGGTAGCGTATCGCACTTTCATGTCATAGGTCTGGTGCTTAAAACCCGGCCTGGGTAAAGTCAACTCAGCTTTTCATCCCTTCAGTGGGTCTATAAATGACTACAAAGCTTGCTTGGGAACTAAACACTGGAGGCTTTGCCTCAGACTGACAGCCTGAACATCTGCTCCTACACCTTAGTGTCCAAGGTCACGAAAACTGAGATGGGGACAGGAGGCCTTGAACCTTCAATGGGCTGTTGCGCCACTGAGTTTTGTGTAGTTTAGTAAAAGAAGAATTAGTTTTAGTCATAAAAAAGCTACATCACATGTACAAATGACACACACACACACACACACACACACACACACACACACATATATATATATATATATATATATATATATATATATATATATATATATATATATATATATATATATATATATATATATATATATATATATCTTAGCTTTGTAGGAATTACAATTTTGTCTCTCTTATTATTTTATTTTATTTTGTTATACACACACACACACACACACACACACACACACACACACACACACACACACACATATATATATCTTCTTTGGCCTTGAAGGTTAAACAACTTTTTCATGGTATCTTATTTCATTTCATTATACTATATATATATATATATATATATATATATATATATATATATATATCAGCCATTCTCATGCATTGAATTTGTATTTGGGTCCAGAATTTGGCAATAACTTGTTCATTGTGCTCAGATTAAGCGCGGACTATGCATTTTTGAATGCAATTTTTAGGTAAGTTACATTTTTCTTGTAATGAATTTAGATATTCTATTCATTATTTTCAATAGGTTTTTGCTCAGTATTATCAACAGAAAGGTGGAAGATTGGCTGGCCCAAAACCATGTCCATCCCTACGTTTATATAAATTATTTTCTATATAAGAACTGTCCTAAGTCAGCAATGTTTATAATACTGTAGCATCAATGTATTTATATATGTTTAAAAATACTATTATTTTTATAATTTTTTTATTTATCCTTTCTGAAATCTTATGTCTAGTTTACCTTACAATTTCGGTTTTTCTCAGTTTTGGTGATTGTTGATTATTCATCTCTCTATAGTAGAGAATTTTAGCTATATATATATATATATATATATATATATATATATATATATATATATATATATATATATATATATATATATTATATGAAAATTTACTTTTTGCTTAACTTTTTAGTTTTTTTAAGATTTCCACATTAGGCTATAAATTCACAAAAGAGGAGTTTGATTCCATCAAATAATTATTTATATATACAGACATTGGTAAAAGTATTATTAAGTCTAGTTAAGTTAGAAATGCAAATGTTAATCGAAAACACTTAGCTGTTTTATTACAACAATAATGCTAAATTGATGTGACGTCAACATGTAAACAAATAGCATTGCATTTATCATCCAATTAAATATGATTAAGATGCTAAGGTGATATACACGTTTTTTTAATGAGTTAGTCTGTACTCGCTGCTTTTTAGTGTATATATATATGCTCAAGTTTTGTAAATTCGACCGAAATCATAAGATGCGTCGTTTTTACTTTCGAAACTTGAACTTTGTCGAGATAAATGTTTAAAGATACAGCTTTCAATCGAATAAAGCTGAATAAAACTAAGGTTGCAAAAGCTGTTAAATGTTCTAGATGTGCTATTTAATATTCTGTCAAACGTCTTGAAATTTCCGGTTTCACTTTCAATTTAAAAAAAGAATGTGAAAAAAAGGATTACTACGCTCAAAGAAGACCGATTTTGGAAACTGGCTACTTCTATAAATCACAAACATACTTCCCTCAACTAGTTGTCGATTTATTGTTGATGACAAGAAAACAATCAAACCACTTCTAGATTCGGTAGAAGGTAACTTGACAAAACTGTACTCAAAAGGTGTAAAACAAGGAAGAAGCTACGATTCTTCAAATATATATGTGTATATATAAAGTTACGAATTAAATGAGATCTTCGACATCAACATTTCACAGTAAAGAATCATTCAAATATTTTGTGGTGTGACGAATCTAAATTTCAGATCTTTGTATTAATGTTAATTTATTAAGGAAACAGCATAGGAGAGTCAATATGCATAAAAATAGTGGAAAAAAATTAACAAAATTAATGTTATTTTGATATTTTTGTTGCTTTAGGTGTGACTTATGTGACTAAACAATTTTTTCTGGGATGTATAATACCTACTATTAAGTGGTGGAGGTAGTATTATGATCTGGAGATAAAAGACCGCTGATGGTTTGGGTAAAATGGCATCTGTGAGGGAATTATAAACTCTAACACAAGTATATAAATATACTTGAAACGGCCTTCCAACCGTCAGCTTTTCTGGTTTTTACAGATGCAAACATCGCTGGTATTAAATTTCAATAGAATAAAACAATATATCATAAATCTACTATAACTATGAAGTGATTTAGAGACAGTGGTGTAGATCTGAAGCGATCTCTATATCTCAACCTTATAGAATACTTTTTAAGTAATTTCAAATAGAAGTGTCAAATGACAAAGAGGATATTAAAATGTCCTAAGGCAAAAATGGAACAAAATAATTAAAGACGAATGTTGTAAGATAGGGAAAACCACGCCACAAAGAATTCTTGCCATAATTAAGGTTAAAAAATTTTAGTAAATATTAGGTTTTTTTTGCACACAAGAAAGTTATCTTCGGTAGCTTTGTATTTTCTCAACAGAAATGGTTTTTTTTATAATTAGAGAATTTTGAATGGTTTCCTGATATTTCTGTAAATGGCTGCAAATATAATATGCATAAAGAGCAAATGATTTTCTTCTTGGATCTGTATTTCAAATTATCTTAAATTAAAAATCTTGAAATCAAGAGTTATCAACAATCTTATTTGATTTAAATGTTTCTAATAACGGCAAAAATGAAATTAAATTTCTAGTGCTTATTCTCACACATCATTTAAGCTATTCCGACTTATTTGAAAGGTCAAGAAAAATATTCTTATTTCATTGTATATTTTTAGGCACAAAAAAGGCTTGTAAGCATATTTTTAAGTAATATTACAAATTAAATTCATTTCAGCTTTTGACTACTTTAATAAAAAATCCAGGGGAGATAGATTTAAAACCTTTTTATTTAATTTAACATGAAAAGTGCATTTGGAACACAATGAATAAAATGAGTGTATTTAAAACATTTGACAGTCTATTATTTAAATATATAGAAATTAAGTTATTTAAACATATTTGTGAAATTATTATCATTAGATATGCATAGAAAATGTAACATAAAATGGGCAAATACATAAAAGAATTTAAATGTTTCTCACAAATTAATTAAATAGTTTTACAAGTATTTAGCTCTTTAATTGCGATTATTTTTACAATAATTGAGAGGAACATTAAAAAATAAAAAAGTTCCCTTAAAACAAAAACTCTTAGAAATGGCTCATAAAAGTTAGATTTAATTATAAAATTTATGCAAACAAAATTTTCGTTTTAATAAATTTAAATAAAAAATCAAAATTTTGACTGTTTTTCTTTGAGCCATCATCTGTAAGAGTGACGTGAACTTTTTAAAACAAATATTTTACTTATACGAATCAGCCATGAATTCTTGAACTCACTCATAAAACTTATTCCAAGCATAAAAAAAAATGACCATGCATGTTAACTTTCTTAAATGCTGAACTTATGAACAAATTTAGTTTTCAGTAATTGGTTGACATTAAGTTATAATACAGAACTTAAGAAAAATTTCTTCACAAAATTAAGACAAATTATTTCGTTTTTAGCTACGCAGGAAAATAAAAAATTACTAAATAACCAGTTCTTCTAAGTGTTGAAACAAACATTTTATGGTTAATAAATCATCAAACCTTAACACATCCTTATAAAATAAGTGAACTTTTATTATATGTTTAAAAAACAAATCCTTAAAAAATGTTTATATGTATTAAAGCGTTCAAAATTTTAAAGATATTAAACTAAACTCAGTGGCGCAACAGCCCATGAGGGCCAAGGTCGACTGTGTCCATCTCAGTATTCGTGACCTTGAATGCTGAGGTGCATGAGCAGATGCTTCGATCAGATGGTCAGTCTGACGTGAAAACCCCAGTGTTTAGTCCCCAAGCAAGCTTGATTCTCATTTAACGACCGACTGAAGGGATGAAAGGCTGAATCGATCTTTCCCAGCCGGGGCTGGAACCCAGGAATCGTGGTGTGGACGCCCGATTCGCTACCACTCAGCCATTGGGCCTCAAAAACATTATAACTAGTGTAAATTTTGTTGATGCGTTTGATTGTGCTGATTTTTTGTTGTTGTCGTCTATTGAATATTTTTATTCCAGCTTACTTTTAAAATGAGGAATTAAGTAAAAAAATATGTTTATAGGAATTATGATTTATGTGTTTACAGGAGTGATGATTTTCTTTTTCATTTCAAAAAGTACTTGCTTTTTTTCCGAATAATTTGTCTTACTCTCTTAAAAGCTATGAAATGAAATATTGAAGTAAATAAATTTTACGCTGTACACACAAAATTTATCTCTTCTCAAATCTTTTATTTTTTTACATCATCAAATCTACATTTAATTTTGATTTAAATCCTCAAGTATTGCACAGTTATAGGTACTGACTATCAACAACTATCAACAACTGATTTATTTAATCAAAGCAAATGTTTCAATATTAACTATAAATTATGAACATTGCGATTAAGTACAGATTTTAATCTCAAATATCTTGAAAATTATTTTCAAAGTAAACAGTTCAATACATTTGCTTATAAAAACGAATTAATAAATGAGTAATATATTCAAGATCATGAAAATAGTATCTTAAATATTCAATTCAATACTAAAATATGACCGCATTAGCTGAATTATCATAGGCTAAAACTCATGGCACCCATTGATTCCATCGGCTCCTTGCTCCACTTGTTCCAATAAAGACCAGCAATGTAGATGGATGGTGCTCATCAAATCTACTGGGTCTCAATGTGCATGCCGCTTCCAAAAATACCTTGAGCAATACCTTGTCAAATGTACCTGATGGTACATTTGACATCAAGATATAATTAACTCTGTCAAATATTAACTCTGACAATCGTGTTTCTAAACAGCACATTTCTCGTTGGACAACTTTTTGGGATATTGCAAACATAAATATTCTGGATATTGTGGTTCGACTTTCTTCTAGACAGTCTATATACTTCCATATCGGATTGAATAGTAACGAGATAGCCGATAGTTTGGCCAAGTCTGCCACTGCTGAAACCTTTGCGGGGTGACACTTGTCTAACTTTTGCCGAATTTCCCTCTGTTAAAAGGATAGAGTTAAATGCACTTCGGTGAGTACTTCAATGTCAAAAACTTGGATGTATCCAACTTAATTTTCCTGAAGATCAGTAGATGGCTCTGTCACGCCTTTTTAGTGGCCACATCAAATCTCTTACTTTTCAACAGGGCCGGAAAATCTTCCCATAGTGTCATAGATGCAAAGTTGATCATATTCTTAGTTGGCTTCCACAGTCATATTCTTAATTGCTTCAGATTTACTTTTGACAAGATTTTAGGAAATCCTATTTTATTTCTGGATTTTTTGTGTGATTTTTGGTTTTATGAATAAGAAACAAAAACAACAACAAATCTACTGGGGGATCACAAATGACGAATCAGATTTTTAAAAAATCATATTTTTGAAACTACTGCACGTATTACAATAAGTGATACATGAATGTGTAAAGAGAAATATTCCAAGTTTTCACCCTACCAATGATCAACAGCACATTCCAGATGAAATCCTGACATGGATCAGGACTGAAATCCAAACATGGGGATAATGACAGAGAAGAATTTTTGCGAAGTATGCACAGATTTTTTCTGCTATTTGGGTATAACGTGCATTTAGAAATCGCTACTGAATAGAAGCACCAACCAACAACAGCATTCTGCGATTGCATCTTCAGTTTAAGAAAACAGGTTGCTTGTCTAAAAAGAAAAGAAGCGGCCGACCACGTGTCTCGGAAGAAGCAGTGGAAAGGGTAAGATGCAGTTTTGTTCGAAGTCCACAGAAGTCTACGAGAGTTGCTAAATGTAAACTTGGAATGCCCCAGAAGACGGTATGAAAAATTTTAGGAAAAAAGTTTAATTTCAAGCCGCATGAACTACAATTGACACACTAAATAACAGAGGACGACAAGTAAACATTTGTGCAGCATTACGAACGATTGATTGAGTGATGCTACAAAAAGTATGTAACGGACTGGATTATACAGATTGGACATATGCCGTGTAGCAAAAGGATCACACATCGAACACTATTAACAGGAAAACACTTGGTATATTTCTCTTTACATTCGTGAATCACTTATTTCAATAAGTGCAGTAATTTCAATAATTTGATTTTTTTTATTTAAAATCGGGTCTATTGTTTGTATTCACCTTGTGTTGTAAATTATCGTCCCCTGCGTGGGCGGAGTGTATCGGTCACTGTGCTCAGACCCCTGTGGGGTGCATCCCGACGAAAACGATATGTAGCTGATCCTAATAAAATTTTGAACCTGGTTTCAGCGCGTTTGGTCACTGTTGTTTATAGTGGATATTTTCTATTTAAAAAACTTGATCTTGGCTTCAGCTTCTAGGAGTGCCATTGTTTTCTAGAATAATTTCAGTCTAATAGTTAAATTGAGGATTTAATTTTTGTAAAATTATTAAGCTTTGTTTATTGAAGTTTATCGAAATGTAATGAATAAATCCAGGAAAAGACAAACTTGGACTCCAGGATTATTTTCCAGAAAATACCCATACACGATACCAGTATATATGTACCACCACACACATTTAGCTTTAACTTGTATATCGAGGCTCAAAATCTTCACAGTGAAAAAGGGAGATAAGTTTGGAGGAGTGGATGGTATCTTAGGTGTCGTCACAATAATTTTTGACCACGGTTTAAATTAATAATGTCCTTCTCCAATAATCCTAGTGTAGCTTCACAAATATGATCTTAAAAATAATAATCAATCATTCAGCTAATTAATGTCAAAATAAAATATATTGTATAAATAATTGCAGAGAAAACAATCATATGAACAATTTCATGAATGTGATTAAATGAAATCTTTGTATATTGCTTTAAATAGTTTAACTGTTGAACATGTTAGGAATTGAATGAAAGTTTTTTCTTATATATTTTTATGTTTTACATTAAAAAAATATTTTTATATAAGTATAAAATATATTTTTATAATTTAAGATATATTTTAAATAAAAAAAAACTACATGCTATAATAGAATTATACATATTTCCAGTTTTCTCTCTCAACCACAATTTAAACAAATATCTACATATTTTGAAAACTTTCTTTAGAGTACAGTTTTATATTGAACTAAGTGTACAGCTTAAATCATTTTAGCGAGATCTGGTGTTGACTCAATAATTTCAATTGAATTAATGATTTGGTTCAAATTTAAGAAAGTAAAAGGTCATTTTGACAGACAAATACCCCCAATCGTATTTGGCGGGATTCAGTGAAATAAAAAATAGAGATATTCTGTAATGTTTCATTAATTTGACACTGAAGCCGCATAATTCTGTGCTTCTCAAACTTTCAATATTCGTGACCCAATTTTCAACCATAATTTTCATCGCCTCTCCCCTACTCTTACAATAAAAATGTATTGAATGCAATAAGAATGCACTTTTGAAGCTAAAAAGGCTAATACAGTACAGCTTGTTTTTGTGCGGTCTTTTTATGCGATTTTTTTTTGTGCGGCCGCATAAAAAATTTCTGCAGTATTTTGACGAATATGCTTGTTATACGTAAGAATTCATGAAATTTTCGAATATTTTTTGTGCTGTTATTTTTATGTAGTTCCTATCTATACTATAAATTGACCATCAAATACTTTGTGCACTACTGATATATTAATAAGTATTTCATATCAGTGTAAATGTGTATTTTATTTTTTTTTATTATGTCAGAATATATTTTGGTTTGGCTTCGTCTCAGTAAATGGATTATTATTTTAAATATTTTACTTTCGACTTTTCCATATGCTCACCCCCCTCCCACGTAAGGTTATCACGCCCCCCTTGGAGGAGGTGTGACCAATAGTTTGAGAAACTCTGGTACTCAATACATGATACCAAAGATCCTTAAGAGAGCTGTAAATAGCATGTTATTGTGCACTTAACATCTACATTAAAGCATTGCCATTAAAGAGAAAAATATCATCACTTTTTGTAACTCATCTCAGAAAAGTAGAATTTAATTATATGATTTATATATATATATATATATATATATATATATATATATATATATATATATATATATATATATATATATATATATATATGAAATATTTTGATAATATTTCTGGAAGATTGGTAATAATAATTGTAAGACGTGGTGAGTGGATGTTATTTCTGTAGTGAACCAAAGATAGGACGTGGCCGGTGGTGTGATTTTCTATGTTACGTGGAGCGTGGTCGAATACGGTATTATCGAAGAGGCACTCATGTAAATCATTATTCCTTTTTATTCACATCCGGAAACACATAAAGATCCAGTAGGGACGGCATTACACATACAAGAAGCAAACATCATAGCACAAACACAAACAAAGATAAACATAGAAAGCGTTGCAGCAGGCTGATTACATGATGAAGGCAGGCAGACAAAAGAGCGGTTACACCAGATTTTTGCTTTTACATCAACAGTGGTTATTACGTAATAATAGTTCTGATTGACTAGAATGGGCGGGGTAGGGATTTCGGACTAGCCGATCACGATTAAGATTACAATGTTAATTTTAAATCAAAGAGTTAAAGTTATTTTAAATATTAGTACAAAGAGTTAATAAAAAAAAAGATACTAGAGGGATTATATATATATATATATATATATATATATATATATATATATATATATATATATATATATATATATATATATATATAAGAAGCAAATTATATATATTTACTACAGATACATGAATGAATTTAATTTTCAAAACTACTCTTATTTTGTTTAAAGTATGTGATTCCTAAAAAGGATACTCAGTTAAATTATTAATGAAATTGCAAAGTTTTCGAAATATTCTTTGATAAAATAAGAGGTTTTAATTTAGATTTATATTAATATTGTTAATGTATATCTGTATTGTCAATGTCTGTTCTCTTTTCAAATAATGTTTCAAATTGATATTGACTTTTTGTTTTGATAGTTCCTGCATTATCTTCGACCTTCTCCTAGCAAATTTTGCTTAACTTTTTTAATTACAAGTAATTTCGTTCTTAATTTTTCACGCAAATAAAAATAATTTAATGTATTTTATTTTTAATTTTTCAATTTTTGATTATGATAATAATAATTTGTTGAAGAGTTTGTTGCAGCCTGTTAGTATGCTTTATTTTGATTTTCAAATAACTGAAAGAATTGATAATGCAAAATTATGCAACGTTATATTTATACTGCAGGGAAGTTACTGATAAATTCAATATTATTCATGCTGATAAAATGTCAAATAAATTTAATATCAAACGAATGTAGGTTTATTGTTTTTATCTAAAGTTTATTTGACATTAATTATTAAAATTTATTTTTCTTTTTTATCTAGGATTATTTTTAAAAAATTTTTATCTTATTTTTAACATTATTTAAAATATGATATTCGAAGGATCATTAATTGTATCTTAAATGTAATGCACCAAAAATGATTTTCTTTAAAAAAAATTTAGAGCATTCTTCTAAAAAAATTGCTATATAATAATCTTAAAAAAATATGTCTTAACACTTATCTAACATAGAAAATATATATGAATAACTGCTTTTATAGTAGCTCATTATATTATAAAAAACAATGAATCTTTTAATCTGTGTTGATTTCATAAAATTTTATAATACATAAATTATGCCTTCAAACTGATTAAGGAAAAGAAAAGTATTTTTTATGATAGAAAACTTTTCAAAGAAGATATAAGGAAGAATTAAACTTTCTGAGTTTTAACACAAAACTATTAGTCGTAATTAAACTGAATAATTTTTATTACTGTGTGTATAGGAAATAGAGTCAAAAATGTTATTCTTCTGAATATTCAGTGATTGTGTGTGTCCGAGCCTTCATGTGATATTATTTTTTGCATAAATCATTGTTAACTTTTTTTCACTAGTTTAAGAACGATACATAATCATTTATCAGGCTTTGTCACAGAAATTTTTCCTTAGTCATGTGTTTTTATTAATTGCATGTTTCCGGTTAGAGAGATGTCGTGGAAGAATGTAACTGTAACTTCTTTTCAAAATGAATTCTCGCAGATTATTTTGACTATGACGACCAATTATTTAACAACAAATCATTTTGTTCCATTTTTGTGACATGTAATTTAAATTTACTTTCTAAATCAGAGTTAACTGCTGTTTGAATATTATAGGAATAAATTCTATTTAGTAAAAACTTTGATATAAATCAGCTTGTGTTTTTTACCCAGCTCTGGTTTTTCTTACCTTTATTCAAACAATATCTTTCCCCAGAGGTGTATGTACTTAATTTAAAGTCTGAATTTGTAATTAAAAGCAATTTTTAATTTGCATCATATCTAACAAAACTAACAAAGCTGCTTTTAATCACATTTTCGAATAATATTGTCCGAATTCTGTTTTTTTTCAAGGAATGATTTTTATTTGTTATCCTGTTATTAAGGACCTTTATTTTCTTTCAGATACATCACATGGAATACCACTTCTTGCTTTCTACAACGAATGGAAATGCTTTGCGTGCATCCTGTATCGCCAATCCTTTGTCAATGGTATTCATGATTGTGGGGAAAAACCATTTCTTTTGTTATCAACTAGGCTAGGAATTTAGACTAGTTGTTGCCATCCGGGAGAACGAAATAAAGTATTCACAGACGGAAGAGATATGTTTATTTCTACGATAATATTTGATTTGTTTTTTTAATCACAAATGAGTTAAGATACGGGTTTCTTTCATTTTTCCACTGGGATTTGTTTCAAAACTTTTCTTGTCTCGTTTTTTTTTTAATTCTATTTCCTGCTACTCATTGATTTCTGTTTAAAATTAATGTGTACTTTCGCTGCATGTCACTTATAGATAAAAGGATTAGATTACAATATTATTCAGTAATCATTAACCTCTTGACCTGATAGATTAATTGAATTCTTTTTACAATTTCATCATTATGTGTCTAACCCCCTTTTTTTTTTTTTTTTTAAAAATTCTTTCAAAGTTTCTCAGAAATTAATTTTTAAAAATATTTTCTTCTGTTTATGCTTGAAATATATTAAAAAGGAAAGAAAATTATATAATTCTTACTTCGATTCTTATGACACAATTTAAATGAAGTGGAACTAATGAATTTTATTGAATATTTTGTGAGCTTTTTTAATAAGAACTTATTGGAGCTGATAATAATAGGTAATGTGTGAGAATTAAAAAACTTTCTTCATAGAATTTATGACCTGGTTATCTGTGATAATTAAATTAAGAATTTGAAGATAAATAACAAAAGCATTACATAAACAATCTGCATATTTGAAAGATAGTTGTTACGGCAACAAATTAGTAATTATGAAGCGGAATTGACGAGATGTTTGTAGGTCATTAATTTAAACCAATTAATATTTTATTTGTACCAAAGAAATAAATCGAATTAGAATATTAAGTGCAGCATTATTATTTTGCCTCAAAGAGTTCCGCCGTTTTTACGGATGCTTTAAAAAGGCTATTTACATGTTATGTTTTAATAACATGTTTTAATATTTTAAGATATTAAAAATATGAAAAGATTCAAATGAGTTTGTAGGACTAGTTTATATTTATTACCAAGCTTTTCTATTAAGTTAATAAAGTTCTTATGATTGCCTATATTTTTTATAGGTTTGACCATATATGATGAAAATGAAAAAGGAAACACATATAAGCAGTCAAGCCAATAATGAATTATTTACTTATTATTTTATACTTCTAAAGAAAAAAAATAATCATGTAATCAAATTTTGAAACATTTTTGTCTTGATTTTTAAGTGTAAAACCAAACCTTTTTTAAAAAAATTTATTGGCTTAACCAATTGATTAATTTTAATTTAGAAAAATTACTTCGATGCCTTTTTAATTCATACAATTTTTTAGATAGAAGCATTTTAACTGCTTAACTGCACGAAATTAAGATTCTCTTCTTCAATTCCTTACGTATAGTAATATCATGTACAGTAAAAGTATAATTTTTGTAAATAAATTTCAATAAACAAATATTGAAAAAACAGAAAATAAATTATGCTAGTAAGTTATATATGATGAACTATCTGTATTTATGTAATATTGTGCTACTAAAATAACTTTGATGTCATTGTTTTTGTTCTGTCTATTTTAATAATTATATATCTAAAGAAAAATCCGATTCATATGATTTTGAATACAAAATAATAACCTTACAGATGGTATAATTATAATACCTTACAGAATCCATGAATTTTTTTTTAATAAAAATAGTTATGAAAGACTTAGTGCTATTGAACTGCAATTTCTTAAAAGTAATTTATGTGTATTTTAGAAACGTGATATTTCTTCACATGTAAGTGTTTATATTAATCCTCTCATTTAACTAGAATTCTGAAAATGTTAATGTTTTAAAACTTTATCATAGCGAGTGGACGAAATGTTGCGTTACTTGAGAGAAATTTATATATATATTGAAAAAAGTGTGTTATAAAATAAATTTTCAGACAGTGCAGCGAAAGCACACTGACAAACAAAAAAAAGATAGTATTTTTTTATGTTGGCTACATTCTAAATTAAATGGAATTTGACGTGTAGCAGAATTTTTCATACTTCTCACTCTCATTTTTATCTTGAATGTACTCGTATTATTGTGTGTTTTATTGACTGTGTAGTAACCGAATGGTATTTCAGACATTCCTGAATGAACTGTCATGCTTATAGTTGTTGTAGAGATTTAAAAAATCCAGTGTGCCTGAAACATTTTACATATAAATTGTGTAAATATGTACATACTGTTATTGTACTATAGTTATTTTATGTATAGGTCAAGTAAATTTTTATTAAAGTATTTTATTGTGAAAGGTATGCTTTTATTTCATACATGTTTCGAACTTTAAAAACTATTACTTTTTCTATCACTTTAAAAAAGTAAAACAATAAAAAAAAGTTCTGATTTCAAATTAAATTTTTTATGTGAATTTCAAGAATTTCAGTTAGCTTGTGAAGTTTATTGAATATTAAGAACCGGAATTTCATTAGTATTTTCATTTAATAATTGAAAAAATGGTTTATATTATATTAAAGCTGTATTTTTCTCCAGTGTGAGTATTTATTAACTTCGTGCTCTAAAGCAACTCTAAGTCTATTAATGACGGGCACCATAAATTTGAGCCAAGGTCAAGTGACGAAGACGGTACCTGAGCTGGAATCTCCCTCTCCACACTTTCACACTCCCACCAAAATGAGGATTTCGAGCCATGACAAATTAAACATGCATCAGCCGCTCTACATGACATGTCTTCAATGGATTCAGGTCACGAACTCGCGACTGGAAAACGCCGGTCACGAGTTCGTGACCATGACCACTAGTCTACCGTGGCCACGATATGTTGTCTCAAAAATGTATTAGAGTTATTTTCTGAAAGTATGTCATTTGAGTTGGAAAAGCAAAGATTTTGGAAACGTAGACACAGCCTTTTCCATTTATAAATATAACAACTAAGCAAATATGGTTTTCAGTGTTCATTTATAAAATACCATAATTATTAAATTTTACTTGAAATGTTCAGTTCTTTTACATCTTTTTCGATGTTGAAATGTCAAAATGAAATTCGTAAGATTGCAGGTTTTCGCAAAACATTTCATCATTCGGTCTTAAAAAGCTAAAATGTAATGCTGGAATTTAATATTGAGACCGTTTAAAATATCTAAGCAGTGCCTTGCCTACAATAATCAAAATTTGTTTTCATTCTTTAAGCATTTCTATAAGCAAACAATTACTATAGCAAAGCTATAAGCATTGTTAACAAAGACAAATATTTATTATCTTCTTTTCCAGTTTAAAATAAATATCCGCCACTCATTAAAAAGACCACTTCACTTTGATCCATTTTCAAAGAAAAAATGGCAGTATAATCTAAAATGTATTATTAACGGTATTGTGCTCCAATAATAACCATTACCCATATTTAAAGTACTTTCTGAATTAATAGTTGTAATTCATAGCAGTTTCTGAATCAAACTGTTTAAAATGTACAAAATATATTCACATATCTTATTCCTTTTTCCACATTATTAGTATTTTATAACATTTTAGGGATTATAAAGATTCTTTTAATTCTTTATTTATAACGTGAAATGAAAACAGAAGAAAATTTCAAAGCTTTGAATAATTTCTAAATCATTTTCGAGTCAGATATAAAAGGAAAGTAGGATAATATACTAATAATAGTATCTTAGAAGCGAATGTTTGAAAGGAAATGCATTTAATTCTCTGCAAAGCCACGTTTTATGTACTCGACGATTTTAATGTATAGCCTAAGGCACAGAATTTAAATTTTTCTTCTCAGTTATAAAAATAGTTATTCTACAACTACTCCTTATTTCTCAATTTAATTTCGTGAAATTCTTGGAGTAGTAAATCTAGACAATACCATTTTCTCTCATGCAGAAAATTCAAGATACTTAAAAAAAAAATTCTGAGTGTAATTTCCATACTAGTTTGCAAGAGAAGCTTTCATTTAAATTGCAGATATATACAAAATTAACAAAGATTTCTTTTACTGCTTCATTTGATCATTTTATAATTTTAATTGGTATTTATTTTTAAAGATAGCATTTTTACATTTAAAAATTATATCTGTTTGAAATGTTTGAAATTTTTTTAAAGGTTATTAAAAAGGGTAGGGTACCCTGCTACTCTTCCCTTTGAATCAAGTGAGGGGGAGGGATAGTTATTTTTAATCTCCGTAACAGAGTGAGAATGAAATAAATTGAACTCATTATTTCATACTTTGAATCTTAGAGGTATTATTTCTTTTAATTCATGTTTTGTCTTCAATTTATTTTACATTTATTTACGTTTTCTTACAGTATTGCTCGTTATTCTTATCTTGCATAAATTCAAAAAAATACATTTATTTTAGTGTATCAAAGATTACTTTCAAAAACGGTTATATTTATTTCCCATACTTATTTTTTCTTTTAGGTATAATTGTTAGTAGTTATAATTGCTCATACAATAACTCTTATGCTTTGTAAATTCAGTCCAATGTCAAGATAATTCATTTCATATATATATATTAATAATTTAAACATAAAACCAGCTACTTAAACATTAATATTTTAACATTTATTTATTAATTTTAATTAATTATTTAATAATTCTTCGTACTTTACTTTTATTCAATGAAGATTAAGGTATCCGACTAGGTTCGGAACCCCGATTTTGCAAAGGCGTATAAATGGATAATATTTATGATATTTAGTGTCACTTAGATTAGAAAATGTATATAAAATTCTTTTAAGAATAGTATTACAATAAAAAATTATTTAAGTACAATATTTTGACAAAAAAAATTAACATAGAATGACCCATTTTCAAAATATTCTCCCTTTGTGAAAAATGCTTCTATTATAATAATATTTCGCCTGTATATATCTGACTTCTGTACAGAGGCTCAATTATAATTTTTGAAATATATAACTTAGATATGGGGTTATACATGTTTTTTGACTACAAAAGGGAGAAATTTTAAGAAAATAACGCCTATAATTATTTCAATTGGTTGTAACTCTGAAAAGAATGTGAATTTTTCAAAATCATAGTTGAGCCTCTGTGCAGTGGTTTGATCTTATATACAGGTAAAATATTATTATAATAGAAGCACTTTTCACAAAAAGAGAACATTTAGAAAAAAGGTTATTCCAAGTTAATTTTTTACCGAATTATTGTATTTAAATAAAAAATTTTGTCAAAATGTCCTTAAAACAATTTTATACATGTATTTTTTTAATTTAAATGACACTAAATATCAGGAAAATTATCCATTTATGCGCTTTTTTAAAATCCTGGTTCCAAACGTAGTCGGATACCTTAAGGTTCAAACTAAGTTCAAAATCCTTTTTTAATAAACCTTTTAACTGCTGAAAGCAAGAATTTCTATTCCAGTTATTTCTCTTTACTCATAGTATCCCACACCCTTTCTAAACAACTTTGCCCACGGCAAACTTGTCACGTTTTTATGTTGTAGGTATGATATATCCATTATATGTATTTAACGTTGGGGCCCAAAGGCCCCTAGGGCCTATGTCAACCTTCGAAAAGATCCAGAAGCTAAGCGGATGACGTGAAATGGTATCAAGAAACCTTGAGAGTCTATCCTGGCACTAACCTGATGAAATTCCTAAAGGCCTCCAATGGACCCCGAAGCTATTTCATTAATATACCCCCCCAAATGTTTGGCTATCAGCTCTGTAAAATTTCGAAATGAGGTTAAGAATTCAAAACGACCTCACGTGAAATGCTTAAGACGGGTAACTTGAAAGCAATGGCCTCCTGACGTCCCTCAAGGACGTTTTTTTTCGGCTAACTAGTTTTATTTCTTCCAGTGGAAATTTATTACTTGTTACATGCACATGAATTATCTAATTTCTTGCCTATCGAAAGTAATTGCTGTTATTGGATCGTTTCATTTCCAATTTAAACTGACTTGTTTCTGATGGTTTTAAGGTAGCTGACTGCTTTTAGAAACGTGACTTTTCAAAGGGATTTAAAGGAATAGTTTTTTTTAATATTTAGTGTCTCTTGAATTTGAATATTCATACAAAGTTGCTTTAAGAATATTCTTAGATTTAAAAATTACTTAAATGCAATATTTTTGCAAAAAATTAAGAAAAAGTGACATGTTTTCAATACATTATCCTTTTTATAGAAAATGCTTCTATATCAAAGTTTGGCAATTGTTTTGCTTTGAGGGCCACATTATAGAAGCGGAGGATACTGGAGATGATACTGATTATATTCGTTACTTAACTTTTCAGTTCAGAAAAAGGATAACTTGTAGCATAAAAATCGATAAGTGTTAAGTCGAATAAAACAGGGGATGTTTTATTCAATTTATTTTTATTGTGCTCATTCCATATCGTTGGCCTAATTATCAGACTGCGTAACTCCACCGATGTAACTGATTTGATGTAGAAGCGCAACATGCCAAGTGCCTTTTGACGCGATTCCTTAATCACGCCAAGCAGCGGTTGTTGTCGTGTTACATGAAATCCAAGATGACGGCCTAGCGTTTCCCTTTTGTTTTGTCTACGCCACGCCCCAGTACGCGTCCCGCTTTTAATTTATTCCACCGATCAGTGTAATCACTGTTTTTTTTTAATTTCATAATAAAACTAGATTTCGAAGGGAGAGGTGGTGGCAAGATTTTAACATAAAATAAGTACAACAGAAAGTAATAGTAATGTATTACACTTCCAGATACAAATTATTTACATATTTTAAGCGTTCATTACACAAAATTTGTAAAAATATCAAAGTAAACCATATTGTAATATTATCGCCTATCTTGGCAAACATAAACAACAACTTGACACCTAGCCCTAATGTATCAAATTAGCATCCCAGATGGAGTTATGCAGTCTGATAATTAGACCGACGTTATGTATAACTGCAAGCATACTTAATAATAGAATCATTTAAATCAGTGCTCCGCAACCTTTTTATCGCTTCGGACCGGTCAACGTTTGATAATTTTACCGCGGCCCTCGGAAGGTGGGACACGTTGATTGTTTATATTTTATATTGTTTTGATTTAACAATTTTAATTTGGTTCCATTTAAGGCATCCGACTACGTTCGGAACCGTTATTTTAAAAAAGCGCATAAATGGATGATTTTCAAGCTATTTAGTGTCACTCAGATTAGAATGCGTGCATAAAATTGTTTTAAGGACATTTTGACAAAAAAAATTATTTAAGTATAATATTTTGGCGAAACATTAACTTAGAATAATCTTTTTTCCAAATGTTCTTCTTTAGTGAAAAATGGTTCTAATATAATAATAGTTTGCGACCTCTCTACAGAGGCTCAACTAGAACTTTTGAAAAATTTACATTATTTTCAGAGTTACCACCAATTGAAATAATTATTCGCGTTTTTTTTCTTAAAATTGCTTCCATCTGTTTTCGTAAAATATGAATTAACCCACTTCTTTGTTACATATTTCAAAAATTCTAGTTGAGCCTATGAACAGAGGTCTGAGCTATATGCAGGCAAAATATTATTCTAATAGAAGCATTTTTCACAAAAGGAGAACATTTGGAGAAAAAAAAATTATTCTAAGTTAATTTTTTGCCAAAATATTGTATTTAAATAACTTTTTTTGTCAAAATGTCCTTCAAACAACTTTATCCACATATTCTAATTTAAGCGACACTAAATATCATGAAAATTATCCATTTATGTGCTTTTGAAAATCACGGTTCCGAACGTAGTCGGATACCTTAAATATGCCTTCTGAATAAAATATAGTTACACTAAAAATGAATTAAAGTGATTTAACGTGGAACATAAAGTGATTTCCATGAAAACTTGCGCAAATCCGAGGGCAGTGCACCACTTTAAATAAAACGGCAGTAGTTTAATGTTCTTTAGGCGACCCGGCACCATTTGATCCACGGACCGGGGGTTGCGGATTACTGATTTAAATGACCCCCCACACACCCTCTCCTCCTTCTACAAATTTTTAGAATTAGGAGTGAGATTCCTTGCTGAAATTCTCATCGCAGCCAACTTGCATCTATATTTACCTTTGTTGATCTTCATGGAAGGAAACCTTGGCTCAAAAATATGTGTTGACCTAAATGTACAGAACATTTTTGTCTATTTTGATTTCAGATTGTCTTGGTGGGTGGCTATTCATCTACCTCTATTTTACAATAATAATATTTTATCTATGTATAGCTAAGACTTTTTCTACAGAACCTAAACTAGGAGTTTTGAAAAATTCACATTTTTTATGAGTTACTATCAATTGAAATAATAATCGGTATTTTTAGTTGAAGTTTCTCTACTCTGATACATTAAAATATCAATAGATCCACTTCTAAGTCAAATACTTCAAAAATTCTTCTTCAAACTCTAAATAGAAATCTTAATAATAGATAGACAAAATATTAATCCTATAGAAGCATTTTTCATAAAAGGAGAATGTTTTAGAAATATGTAATGTTTTCTTAATTTTTTGACAAAATTATATTTATATAATTTTTTATAATAATATTCCTGGAACAATTTTATATGCATATTTTAACTCAAGTGACACTAAAAATCAAAAACGTTGATGAATTCATTTGTACACTTTTTCAAAATCACAATTCCGAACGTTGTCAGATATCTTAAAATTTTTTTAAAAAAAATCATGAGATAGTATGAAATTTTAGTTTTGCGATTAAGACTGGAATAAGATAGCAATTTCAACTTAATTATTTCCTTTTTTTTAATTAAACTCTACTTAACTTATTTGTTTAATACATGGGGTATTTTCCTTTTCTTATATAGTTTTGGTTTTTACTTTAAATATAATATAAAAACAATTTTTTTAAGTCCATTCCTTCTTAGGTCAACAAAGAAAAATTTTATTTTAGTTACTTTTTAGTAAGTAGTTACAATTAATATATAAATATGTATATAAATATAACAGAATTACAATATTAAGTGACAAAATACAGAGAAAGCGATTTTTTTTCCTTTTTGTGTATGGTGTAGGACTATTTTTTATTTGTTTGTTACTATTTATTCATTAATTTAATAAAATAGTATAGTAAAAAAAAATTCTCCAAAACTAGGCCATTCCAGGTGGAATTCAAACTCACGACCTTTGAATTAGAAGTCCATTGCGTTACAGGGACACAACGAATGGTTTTAATTTCTATATATGCTTTAGGACTATTATTTTTTTTTGTTACTATTTATTCATTTTTAATGTAATTAATGAAATAATATTTGAAAAAACTGTATGAACCTCAAGTGTCATCCACTACAAGTATCAAAAAAATAAAAATATATTTGAACTTGAATGTATGAATAGATAGTATTTTAGTAAAGATTGAAAATTTGAACAAGATACATAATAAATAAACAAATATATATAGGAATTTTAAAAATAAAAATGCATCTTTTCAAATATAATTATTTGAGCTCTCTAATATTTTTATATATTCTTATTTTAAGAATATTTGAATTATTGAATATTTCGAAATATTATGCATTTTGATTCATTATTTCTTGTGCTATAAACTATGCAATATTTCATGAACTCATCCGGTGCCACTATGGCGTAATCACATTATTCATTTCGCACAAACATTTTTGTGACTTCAAATATTGCGGCCTCAATTGAGAAAAAAGGGTTCTGTATCTGATTTCTCGATAAACTGGATTCGTTATGCTACGTGGTCATGTCCGAACCCCAATCGCAAATCCTTTCGGAAAATACTTTCTTCTAAGACTGAGAATTAGAGCACCCACTTCTTATCCATGACTAATTAGCAATGGTGCACATGAAACGAAAATAAGTGTCAAAAATAATAAAAAACAACAGAACAAGTTATTTCTTAAGTATAGACCCTACAGCTCATATAATTCAGGAAAAAGAGTCTATTTTTGAATATATGTTCATTGGATGAAGGATTCAAATTAATAAAAACTGAAATTTTAACTATTGCGTGCAGAATAGACAGAATATTCGTAATTTCGAACGTATCATCTTCCGTCGTGAAAAAAAATTGCTTATGGTTTTCTCGCTAGAAAATCACACACAGTTTTATGAACTCATTTGGAGTAACATATAAAAGGAGATGGCAATCAAGATGAATAGATTAAGCGTAACAGTTAGCGAATGAATGTATTTAATAACCTCATTTTCGAAATAGCTACTGTCCTTCACACACAACATGCATTACTACATACCTATTTAATAAAACAAACTGAATCCTCAAGCATCAGTTTATCGCCTAATTGGCGAGAAATATGTTAGTACTCTTTCAAAGTACAAATTTTTGGTTTCACTTCATTCTAAGATGAAAAAAAAATGCACAGTTTAGATTTTTTTGCTCACGCTTTTGAATTGAAAAATGATAGTAATTTACAAGAATATAAAATGAAGAAAAATTCAACGATCTTTTTCTTTTTACTGGTTTAGTAATTTGTAATTTCAAAATTACTTTTTTAAGTGAATTGTAGTTTGCTTAGAGTAATTAAACTGTTTTTTTTTATGTGTTAACTCTCATAATTATAGACAGATTTTCTAAGAGTAGTCATGCGTAAAGGCGGAAATCATTTTACTTGCCATCCATCATTTTATGCAGTACAATTTACAAATCAAACTCATTTATGAAAATAATGTTCATTCTAAAATGTAACACAGTGATTGAACCCTATTTGTAAAGATTACGGGATATCTCATTCAGTATTATCAACCATTGATCATTGTAAATCATGCAAAACACACACACACACTAATCAGTCGAATTCTTTGCGTAGTTAAATCATCTATAGAAAATACACAAACATAAAAAGTGTATTTAAAAAAAACAAAGGAAAAGAGAAACAATTGCGGATATAATCCATTTAATGCTTGTGACTTAGGCTGACATTTCCAAATGCATAAAATGCACCCAAAAAATTATAATTCAGTTAATAACTAAGCTTTTGATAAAAAATTTAACTGTATTTTAACTTTAAATTTTGTTTTTATTTTTGATACTTTCTTGAATTTCATAACCTTATTTTTATCAATCTTCTCTCCCTCCATTTAGAAAATTAGAAATCATGAAAGTAAAATTTTATCCTTTTTGTTTAATAAGCTTTGGGTGCTTTAATTTTGAAATAATTTGAAACATATTATATATATTTTAAATTAGTTTTAAATTATTTAATTAAAGAAATTTGGCATTTGTTTCTAATAATACAATTTTGATTTAATGAGTTAATTTTCTTAACAATTTATCTTAAGAAAATATGCAATTTTTTTTTATGTGTCTTGCATTGCCACTTGTATGGTCACATCTTACGTCATTAAATTTTTAACTATTACTTTACATTATAATTTGCTTAGAACTTCCGCTTGAAATTTTTTCTCTTTGAAGTGAATAAAAAAGATATGCTTCATGGCTATTTCTCAAAAGATTTTCTAAGATTAAATTTTAATCCTACAAAAAATTTTAAGTCGTTTACATATTTGAATCTTTGTTTTTACTACTTGACTTTATCATAAAGGTCATACTATATTTCCAAACTCATGCTTTAGAGGTATAAAGTTGATTAAAAGAGATTCAAAATTATTAAGCTTGGCTAATCTATTTTTTTTAATTAATTTTTTTCCTTAAAAATGAGTTTGACTCTGAGTTTAAAAGAATGAATACTTTTACTTCTAGAAGCAACCTGAAAACTAACAAATTATTTATATATATTTTTTTTAATCTGTATAAGGCTTCATTGACGTTTTTGATCGTTAACTTCTTTAATGGGATGGTAGATTTAAAAAAATGTCTACTGGATCTTGCATTCTAAGGAAAATACCGTTTTGGATTTTTTCTTAAATTATCCCTTTATCTACCGACGGTACTTATAAATACCACTCACTTTAAAATTACATAGAATAACCATTTTTACGAATACTCTGACGATACTTAGCAGGAATATGTTCTTTGAAATCCAATCTTTCAAGGTATATGACAGCACGGGTTCCATGATAAGTATTTTAGCGGGGAAGGCGAATAGTTTTAGAGCAGGAATTGTGTTTTCAGCTGAAGACATTTTCAGCGGATTGCGAAGATTGTCATTTTTGTTCCGAAAACATAGTTAATGTCAAAAGATATGTGTCGTATTTTTTTGTATGTTAATGAAGACCTTGGAAAACAATTTGACTATTTATTTTAAGTGAATATTGTATATAATTAATTTTACAGTTTAATATCTTTTATTAATTAATTAGCTCTAACGGATTAAATTTCCCAAAGTTGAGTATTTTGTTTATGTATATCCCTTAATTTTCAACGTAGTGATTCAAAAAAAAAAATATTGCGTGAAAAAAACTGCATTAAATCATAATGCGGTAGATAAAGGGTTATAGCAGCCAATATTATTTAGTTGGCAAACTCAATGATTTAATAATAATATGTGTATATAATTAGCTTTTTTCTATTTATATTAAAATCGTTATTTGCCTAATCATTTTAACTTATCACTAAAATATAAATTTGAATCCGAATTTATTTTAAAAAATCTTTATATCACATTTCAATATTTTTAACTGAATTTTTCACAATTCCTACTATTATAGTTCACTCTCTCCCTATATATATCGTTCAAATTTTCAATCGTTTATAAAGTATTTTCTATTCATCCATTCAAGTTCAAATACATTTTTTTAAACTTGTAGTGGATGACACTTGATGTTAATACAGCTTTTTCAAATATTAACGTGTCAACTAAATTAAAAAATGAATAAATAGTAACAAACAAAAATAATAGTCCAACAGAAATATATAGAAAGGAAAATCGCTTTCTATTTTGCCACTTAATATTGTGATTCTGTCATATGTATATACATATTTATATTAATTGTAACTATTTAGTAAAAAGTAACTAAAAATCAAATTTTTCTTTGTTGACCTAAGTAGAAATTTACTTTAAAAAATGTATGTTACTTATTACGTTTTTACTTTATTTTTAAATTATTAATTAAGGATATATATATTAAATAGAAAAAAATAGTTTTAAATGTTAAAATGCTTCTGTGAATGTTAATCAATTATCTATGATTTTGCTAACAGTATAAAGTTTTCATCCATTTTTCATTAGTAAGTTGGAATGACAGCAATCACATAATAAAGTACCATATATCGGTTGGGTTATATGATGTGAATATGTACAATAATTATGACTTCAAATTTTGTCATACTTGAAGTACTAAAATAGGACATTATAAAACTACTGTAAATAACAAGAAAATTCATCGCAGATTTAAAAAAAAAATTTGCCAGAGAGAAAAAATAGTACTAACAGCCATTCAATGGCTCAAGCATATCTAACAATTAATGAAATCAAAATATTTTTAATAAAGATCTAATTTACAATAATACGAAGATTGATATGAAAGGATTTTAATTTTTATTTGGGGAAAAGAAAAAGAAAACAATATTCACACTGTATAAGATATGTACACAATTTAACTTCAAACCATAAAAGCAAGAAATAATTTTTTCTATAGAAAATCGTCAAACAGAGAATTAAAATTATTAGATTTTTAAGGAGAATCTATTTTATTCGATCAAAATATCTATTTTACATATTTTTTCGTATAAGTTTCCCGATTTTCTAAAATATTATTATCCTATGAAGGAATTATTTTTAATACCTCCCATCCCTTTTTTATTATTTTAATTTATTGGTAATAAAACTCTCGACTGTTAAGAATAAATTACTCTGAAATATATTCTGGTGCTGTAAATATACTAACATAAATAACATGTGGCGTGAAACTGTTCTCTTGTTCGTAAACTGCTCTCTTCTCATATTCAGTATTCTCAAGTTCGTTAATTCAGTATTCATTTTGAACCACTAAAAATGCTTAAAAAAGAGAAAATCTATAAGAATCTAATCTAATCTATCATTTTCAGAAATTTAATATAAATTGTTTATTTTTTCCATTGTAAACATATTTAGGTTAATTTTTCAACTAATGATGTGTTATTATAAATATATATATATATATATATATATATATATATATATATATATATATATATATATATATATATATATATAAGGACAATTCTGTTTCCCAATAACATTTCTTGAAAAATACAAGATATGTCAAAATTATTGAAATAAACGATGTCATATATTGATAGCATATATTTTTCAATTCCATACCCATTTAATCCTGTTTTTCTTTATACAAGTATGACAGGGTAAGATCTGAAATAATCCGAATTTTATACATTTTGATGTGTGCTTACTTTATACAGGAAGCTGAAGCTAAAGGACGGACATAAGGTCCATCCCAAGTCGGAAGTTAAGATGATGATAGAAATGGGTCAGGGTTCGGAGATGGACAACTGAAAGCGAATCACTGTTCCTATGTGTTATGCATTTCGATGAGAATGACAAGGCATTTCTTCCGGCACTTATGAACCGAGCAATTATGCATGCTTTTTTATTTAAAAACATCGTGACAAATGTGATTCAGTGTTGAATAATTTATTTTACGGCACTGCGCAGATATTAGACTAGGCATTATAAAAATTATTCAATAAGTAATAAGGCAATTGATAAAAACTAAATAAATGCATTATAAAATGGTAAATTTTTTACGCCAATTTTTTCCTTCTAACAGGGACGTTTTAAGGCATAGACCAGGGATGGCGAACCACTGGCACGGGTGCCATTGATGGCACGTGAGACAATATTTTGTGCACGCCACCTATCAAAATGGTTGGCATTTTAATTCAAAATAACAAAGTTCAGTAGGAAGTATTACGAACAAACGCAAGTAATCGGTCGGAGTTTTCAGCGAGATTTTCTCTCAATTCAGAGAATTATCGGAAACGCTCAAGTTTTTTTATGCCCCCTGATGTGATTTCATTTCATAAACTGAATTTGTCCCAATTCAATTGATTGGTAATTGAAAATTTTGAAATGCAATTGGTTGATTTCCAGTTCTAGTTTAATAAAGATTCAAAAATTTGTTGAAAAAGGAGAAAGTTGGAATTGTGCGGTTGAAACAGAAAGATTAACAAGCAATATAAGTAAAAATGCTAATTATGAAAATTTGAAAACATGGAATTCGATTCCAGACACATTTCGCTGTCTGAAGAAGCTGGGTCAGGCTATTTTAACCATATATTTTCATCTACCCACGCCTGCGAGTCATTATTTTCAGAGATGAATAGCATTAAAAACTTGCTTAGAAATGCACTAATGTTACTTTAATTTGAATTACATGTATAACTAAAACATTATAAGGTGCAAGTTATTTTTTCGAAAAAAGTTAGAGAATAGTTTTATTATTTTCCCTATAATCACAAGTCAAAATTATTTGACGGCACGTCTATACCTCATTAAGCATTTCTTTAGAAAAAATAGCACGTTGATCCATAAAGATTCGCCACCCCTGGCATAGACCAACTGGGCTCGGATTCGTTTGGGGGCTTCGACTCGACCTCAATCCGAACCTGATCCGAATAAGTTTAATTCCTGCTATTCCCAGGCATATTCTCCGAAAAAAGGGGAATTTCGAACTGATACCAACTGGCAACAGTGAAAATACTTTATGTTACGTTATGTCTGTCGTCCTATCTAGGTCTACCGCCTTACACCACCATTTTGGCAAAAGGTAACAGACGGTCTAATTGGTTTGTGCATAGATTTGTGCGTCACACACAAATTATCGTTTGTACTAGTATTTGACAACGTATGTTATGTATTGTCTTCTTAAAAGGGTCGCAGGCGAGGCCTATTTTTTCCTAAGGGCCCAGGACCTCAAGATTTAAGACGTCTTCCCCCCCCTTAACAAGAACAATTAATTAATTTTATCCACAAGAACACATTAAAAATGCAAATCAATCAATCAGAAGACAATTTGATATAACATGGAAAACTTTGCATGAATGATTCATTTAGAAAAGTTAATATTTAAAAAAATCAAATAACATACTAAGATCAAGCTTTATTGGACCAGTTCCTATTTTATTTCGTAATAAATATGATTCAGCTTTGAAATATGTTCAGATTCAAAAAATAAAAGTAGATTTTGTCTTGAATATTAAAAATAAAATTCCGTCGAATTTTCTAGAATAGCAATAAGAGGGATTTATATTTGAGTGCAAACGTCAATTTTTGAGGAGAAAAGAACATGCAGAAAAAAGTCCCAAATATCTCTTTTCGAACATTAATTTGAAAAAACTTAAATGTTTAATTGCAACTCTTAAATTACTAGACAAATAAAACTATGTACAGTGGGTGATCGGTTAACGAACATAATCCATTCAAAAACTATGTTTGCTATCCGAATTGTTCGTTAACCGATCATCGATTCATCATAGACTTCTATTTGAAGTCGATTAATTCGTTCTGGAGTCCCTTAAAATTAAATTTTAAAAAATGTATAATTTCTTAGTAAGTTTTTTAAAAAATAATACATACATATATATAGTCTTGCATATTAATCAGTCCTTTTCATTTTTTGCTCATGAGGCGTTGAAGAACATGTCCAATGTCGATTGCTTTTCTCTCTTTTTCAGGGATTTTCCCGAAGTATTTAATATCATTGTCGTTGTAAAGATCCCCAACCCTACTGACATCAGCTTGGTTTGGGTGCCATTCTAAGACCATTGCTCTGGTAGCCTCCACTTCTCCAAAATATCTTTAATGGCAGATGTCGGCATTGGTCCTCTTTCGTCTTCCTCTTGTTCAGAAGGAGACACATTTCGCTGTGTTTCTTCGTGTTCTTCATTCAAAATTTCTTGGAGCTCTTCTATCGTCAGTTCATCTTCTTGTCCCATTATGAACTCTTCTATGTCATCATCTCGTTCACCTCCAATTCCAGCTCTCTAGCAGTTGTCAAAATTTCATCCATAATTTCAGGGGTGTCTCCCTGATCACCTCCGAATATGTATTCGTTGTCCAAACACAAAAAAAGTCTTTCTTGAAAGTGTTCATTATCCGAACACAAAAATCTTTTTTGAAAGTGTTCGTTATCCGAACACAAAAATCTTTCGTGAAAGTGTTCGTTAACCGATCACCCACTGTATTATTAAGGTATTATTAGGTTCTGTCCTTCCTCGAAAATTGTCCTCCTTTTGAATATTTTAAAGCTGCTCAGTTAATCCCTATTCAGAGATGAACCGAACATGTTTCCAATATTTCGAAGAATGGTCTGAAACAAATATCACAGGAAATAACAGTTTTCAATGGTGTTTTTTGATTTCATCGAAATTGAATTGGGCAGATATAGAAAATTGTGTTGTTTTTATCGAAATTAAAATCGATGACAGTTATCTGAATCGATCCTGATATTAAAATAGATGACAATTGTCTGAATAATTTAGAAGACTGAATGTATATTTAAGTTCAAATAAATTGGAACAATTGGTAAATAAGCATGCTGAGATTGATAAAAGATAGGTAGAAATACTTAGCCATTTCAAAAATGAACACTTTCCGTATGATAATTCAGTTATTCTTGATGAATTTACGTTGTGCTGACCTGGAACTAATGCAGCAGTTGAAAGAGTTTTTTTTAATTGTTAATTTCACTTTTTAGAGAAGTGAGAAATCAAGATTGAATGCCGATACTTTAGCTGTAGCACTTACTGTAAAGCTCAATTTCAAGGATATTTTTTGCTCCGAAATTTCCGATGTATTAGAAAATGATACATAGACAAAAAAAAATATTCAGTGGGAAAATACTCGTTTAAGTAAATAATTTAAAGGAATGTAAACGTAATTAGCGTATTTTTATTTGAATTAATAAAATGTTTCATATATTTACGTTGTAACTTTTTCTTAAATTTTTCGCGCGCGTCCTCCTTTTCATTGTAAAAAAAAACTGGTCGTCTTAGTATTATAATTTACAAATCTGTGAAGATAAAAAAAAATGATCTAGCATAATAAATTGACTGCACTTTTTATTTTTATTTTCGAATGTTTGCTGCTGATACTCTGCTATAAAATATACAGATAAAAATCAATGATTGAACTAAAGTATGTTTTAAATGAAAGCCGGCTCGGAATAAGACAATAAGAATATTAAACAAAAAAAAAATCTTTTTTTAGTGAACCAAATGTCTTTATTTGGTTACTAGCCATCTTGATCTGGTTTTGTTTCATTCACTGTTGAGCGTACGGTTGAAGAGAATGAAAAAGAAAAGCAAAACGTTATTTGAATGACACCTGATACATACACACCGTCGCAACTTTCATTGCTTTTCTACCACTCATTACAGAATAATTATGCCGCCGATATCCCAGTTTTTCAACCTTTCGCACGCCAATTCCCTCACGCGTGCAAGGGAACCATTTGGCGAAGATGCTTGGCGATGATCGTGAAGAAGGGTAGTGGTAACCCTTACCTAGTATGTTCTGTCTGGTATGTATTCGAGCGAAATAGTACTAACTTGAGGTCACTGATTCCGAAATGCCTGAAGCTCCTGAGACAACTGGGTCAACTATACACGGATCTGAAACATTCTACTTCCTCGTTAGATTTTGAAATTGTGCTCACTTTATGTGTACGATGACGTTTTCACAAACGCGTTATCATTAGCACTGAGAAATGAACATAAATATTGACAGCAGCCGTTTCGAAGATTTAGAATTTTCGAATGCCAATAGGGCATAACTGGTCTTCAGGAGGCAGTGCCTGAGAAGGGTTGTTTGTTCTGTCTTCGTGAAAGGTATTTTGAACCCATATTTAACGTTTACAATCAAAATGATGATTTAAAGAAGCACGTTTTTCACTTGAAATTTGCTGTGCATTCGTTTTGGTGACATAAAATTCTGTGAAGTTGTTGCATTATTACTCTTTTCGTCCGGACTACAAATTTCTATAAAAATATTAATTTAGAAAAAATACAGCATTTATAAATATCTTTTTTAAAAACTAAGTCGTTATTAGCATTTTTATTTATTTGTTAATAAAATGAAAAAAATTTAGCTTTGAAAATAAACAAAAATCTGCCGAATATAGGATCAAAAAAGGTATAGAGATTTGATAAAAAATATTTTTTTATAATTATTCCTGAGTTTTTAATTTTTAATAAAATATTTTTCATTGATTTCTTTTATCTAGATTCGTTTTGATTTTTTTATTCGTTTTCGCTTGACTTTTGTTTTCGCTTTTACTAATTTGTACTAAAATAATTTAATTATACATAATTTCAGGTCTTTCGAACTTTTAACACTTAATTTGATACATACGTAAAGATTAATTAAATATTTTTTTTATTTTTGTACTCATTTGCATTAAATTGAATCATAAATTTTAACTCTTACTTTCAGAATTGAAAAAATCCATCTCTAATTGTGAAATATACTGATCAATATGGCGCTTCAGTAGTTCAAATATATTCATCTGTATTTAAAGAGTAGGCGTCGATTGGTTATGGTCACTAACTCGAGGCGGTGTTATTGCGTCGAGTTGTAGGCCCTAGTCCTGGTGCTACAGAAAACCTATTGCGTAGAAGGTCTGATGCACGTTATATCTGTCATGATGTTCTTACGTTTGCGCCGTGTGGAAATTTGCAGAATGTCTTGCCAATTCAGGTTTCATTCTCGTTACTTGACCATTGTTCAAAATTACGAGGTCCTTCACTAACAGTCCTCGGGTAGGTATGGGAAATGGGGTGTTAAAGATGATGTAAACAACCCACTATCATTCGCTCATCGTATTCAAATATGTTTCAGTTTTCCATGAAAAAGATCGATTTATAGCAAACGTAATTGAAAATAACAATTTAGCCAAAATATAATATGAATTGATGAAGGTATTGGAGAGTAATCAATATCATAATACGAGTTTTCCAAAAATAAACTTTATATAAAAGCCTATTTTTATATACACAATACGTACGCTGAAGACACTACGTATTATTAGCACGAATTCACTGAAAACTCTGATGGTTATTAAAGACTACATTCGACAAACTTACATAAATGTGGGAGACAACAAGGGGTCCAAGATTTTTGTCTTTCTTATGGTTTATTTAACATTAAACAAAAATTAATTAAAAAGGTAGATAAGTTTGACAATGACATGCAGAAGGTAACGCCTGCTCGCGCACCTCTGTGTTTCTCTCTTCTCCTCTCTTCAAAGTTTTGGTTCTACTTTTACTAGTTCAAAAGTTTCAGTTCGTGTTTTAGTTAGCTGAGCCTGCGCGCGAAGACTGCTTTGTTATCTTGAGAATTATTGGATCCTACAGTCGGCTATCCTGACTGCACGCTGTCCGCAGCGGTACTTCCTAATTTTTTCATCGAGACCAGAGGAGAATCTGAAACATACAAAAAAGACGGAACAGACAAGGACTATACGACAAATACATAGAGATTTAACATATCATAATTTTGTTGAACTAGACAGTTTCTCCATCATGTGAAGGCATCTCTTCGACATCCGGAAGGTTCCACATTAAAACATTGTTTCACAGGCATAAGAACGTCTTTTTTAACAAGTTGATCTTTGGTTGAACGCATCGATATTTTCCTCTGTAGAGTTCTGGACGTCTGTTCAAAACGATTTCTCTTTTTCCTTCGTTTCCACTGCCAGGGCTCAAAGATTTTTCGGAGCAACACAAACCGTCTATATTTACTCTTCATAGGTGAAGGGTTATCAGAACAAGATAAACGTCTGGTTCTCTGACACACAGGAATATCATTTTTCAATTTAATACACCTTTTTAACTTAGTACTCTTAATGTTATTGCATTTATAATTCTTAACTAGAGAACTCAAATCATTTCTAGTATTAAAGTTTTTAACATATGGCAAATCATAACTAGAGTTTTCTATCACATTTGAAACAGAAACAACATTAGGATAAGCATAAGCATGAGCACCTAAAGAGGATTCACTTTCATTCAATAAAACAACGCTTTTTGCGTGGCCTAGTTCCTTTATTTCAGAATATACACTGGGATGTATAATAAATTCTTCGGTCAAGGTCGGTGATATTGCCGTTCGCACACTTAGACCGGAAGAGTGTTGATCAAGAGAAAGATTTATCGGTTTAACTTCTACCATTCGCTGTTCGCCAAAACATGAACTTAATGTTATGATCTCTTCGGAAGGTTTGTGCACTCTAATTAGTGAGGAATTTAAAACTGGGATCTGGCAACCTGAATCGATCAAGGCTGTTACGGGCTGATTTTCTACAAAAATGCTTACGTATTGAAGATTTGCAAATTCATCGCTATTTTGTTTTTCGCTCTCGACTTTCAAAGTATTCACGTTTATTCTATTATGGATGTGGTCTTTAGATTCTTTAGGTTTAAAACGCTTCTCACAGTCTCTTGCGCAATGAGATGAATCACCGCATATAAAGCAATTTTTATTTTCTCTTTCAAGATATTGGGGATAGTTCTCTTTAATCTTTGGTTTAAAGTTTTGTGATCTATTTTTAAAGGGGTCTTGGGTATATCCATAAGTAATAGGAATTTCTTTATGTGATCCGCTTCTAGATGAAATATAAATATCGCACTCTTTAGCTAAATCAATAGGCCTGAACCAGTCTTCTGCTTCTCGAATGCCAATGTGAGTTGCAGTTTCCTTATTTAAAGTTTCAAATAATTTATCAGAAATTATAAGATCACATAGAGATTCAAAGGAATTAACTTTTCTTAACGAACAATAATATTGGAAGTTTGCCGTCGATCTTGCAGCAAATTGGATGTATGTCTCGCCTTATGATTTTACAGCATTTTTAAATGAGTTTAAACACTCGCGAGGGGTTAATTGGAATTCTCTGAGTACTATACATTTTAGTTTTTCATAGTCATTTAATTCCTCTTCTTTAATATACAGTAAGACGTTATGAGCTCTTTCGCCCAGAAGATTTATTAAAATTTCAGATTTATATTCGTCATTTATTTTCTTGGTTAAAAATGCGCGTTCTAATGATTGGAAGAACAGATTAAAATTTTCAGATCTGGTGGGAACAGGAAGAGATAAAGTTCTAATACTGTTTATCATATTTTCTATGTTAGTTTCGAACTGTTTTTCTTCGACTTTAGCTGCATGTTTTAAACTTAATGCTTTATTTTTAGCCGTTTGAAGTTCGATTTCTTTTTCTAATTTTGCTAACTGAAGTTCCGCGAGCTCAATTTTCTGTTTTTCTAAAGCTACCTTTCTTTCGTTTCGCGATACTCTCTCATCTATAAAGTTTTGAATTAAAGTTTTAACGAAATCTGGATCACTTTCAAATGTACTGCTGTTCTCAATTTTAGTCTTTAGTTTAACTATAGTGTCCGTACTCTCCACAGTACCGTCTAAATCTTCAACAAGTCTTATGAGATCCTCTTTAAGAGCGTTTTTATACATTTTAGAAAAATATGGAAAGATCCTACCTTTTTTTTTCTAGCTCCCTTGTTGCTCGCACGTACGATGTATCCAATGAAGAAAAACGTCGTTTCCACTGTGTGTGATTTCACCTCTTCGCAGGTAATATAGTTGAAATTGTTCGAATTGACACATCTTCGCTGGTTATATGTGAGTGGATCCAACCTCTACACAGGCGGATTTTCGTCGATGGGTTCCAACCTCTACACAGGCGGAACGAAGTTTCCGAAAAATGGCGGCGCGTCTCCTCCACGGACGGCTTTTGTTCACGTTCCAAACTTTGATCAAAATCGAAATTTTTTTTCAATCCCGGCCTCTACACAGGCGGAGTATTCATGCTGAGTTCAAACCTCTACACAGGTTGAACGAAGTTTCCAAAAATGGCGGAGCGTCTCCCTTCACGGACGCCTTTGTTCATTGTCCAGACTTTGGTTCAAAATCGAAATTTTATCGATCGCGGCCGAGCCCCCATAATTTGTGGGAGACAACAAGGGGTCCAAGACTTTTGTCTTTCTTATGGTTTATTTAACATTAAACAAAAATTAATTAAAAAGGTAGATAAGTTTGACAATGACATGCAGAAGGTAACGCCTGCTCGCGCACCTCTGTGTTTCTCTCTTCTCCTCTCTTCAAAGTTTTGGTTCTACTTTTACTAGTTCAAAAGTTTCAGTTCGTGTTTTAGTTAGCTGCGCCTGCGCGCGAAGACTGCTTTGTTATCTTGAGAATTATTGGATCCTACATAAATAATTGTAGCGTGCTTTCAGACATTTGTACTAAAATGTTAGTTAATTATGTAAAGCTTAATTAACAGCAAATGGGTAATAAAAGTTGTTTAAACATACAATTTTACATATTTTTTGAATGCATTAAAATGATAGTAATTTGAAATATTTTATGAATAGAATGAGAGTTTTAGGTGAAAACTTCAAAAACTAGTTTAAAATAAACGTTTCTAAAAGTTAAGAATAATTATTTTAAAAGTTTCTTTTTCAATTACATAAAAAAAAATCCTCATATCTCAGCATTTTGTGAAGTGTTTATCTGCAACAAAAATAAAATAAAAGTAATTATTGACCAGAGGCGCAGCTATACCGTCGCCCAAGCTACAGGGACCCTAAAATGAGTAAGCAAAAAATAGTAAAATGTCAAGAGGATCCAAAAAGGAGTCCCCAAAAAATTTTGATACACGGCCCACACAGGACTAGCTACGCCAGTGTTATTGACAAATGTTTAACGCAATATTGTTTCGCACTTTTCAAAAGCATTAAAGTATGATTTTATTTTCTGTAGAATGAACCGAAAATTGTGTGTACCAAAAAAAAAGCAATAAAGTTTTTAATACAACTCTACTCAAACGAACATTTGGAAGTATTTTCACTGAGTTGACAGTGTTCTCCATTGCCTTATCACCACAGTAATTCATTATAAACAAAATACGAATTATGAGTTAAGAGAACTTCTTACGAACTTACATTTGAATTATTATTTTCAATAATCCGTTTAGGTACTTTTTTACAAATGGAATCGGGATACGGAAGTAACAGGCAATTCAAAGGCAAATAATGTTTCATAATTTAATTTCAAACACTTATTCACTAATAGTATTAGTATTTTTCCTTTATTGTTGTAATCCTTAATTTAAAGACTAAGGGTATTTTAATATTTTTCAAATAAAAGTCTAGGTAGAGTAGAAAGAAAACATTAGAATGGATTTTCAAATTGCGTCTTTGGATTTTCTTATAAAGTCGATTGTTTTTATATTGCATTGCTTTCTTATAAAGAGATCGTAAATTGATTAATAACCATAACAATCATATAAAGCAAGTTTCCTTCTTTTCAAAACAGAAATAATAAAGTGATCACTACTGTAAAATAAAAGTTCTTAACATTATACTCTTTCACAACAGAAATTTAACAAAATAAAAATCATTTCTTTTCCGCAAATCTAAACAACCTTTCTTTAAACACTTTTTGTAAAAAATATTTGAAATTTATGTTCTAATTTTTTTTTTTTTTTTACAATTCTTTAAAAAATTAATTACTTCCTTAACGACGACAAAATAGCCTATAAACACGAAACAACGGTAAAAAAGTTTTTCTTGTAACAAAACACGCATTTGTAAAAACTTTCTATTTCAGACAGCAATTGTTTGCACGCAATTCAGTTTCTTTCTCTTAAAATTAAGCATAAATTATAACTCACTGTAGTATAGTAAAAATAATCTTTCAGGAGACTGAAAAATATTTATAAAATAGGACACGCGACTTTTTCTTTTACTTAAAAAAATCCATATTTATTGTTTTCACTATTACAAATTGGTTTTCTATTTAGAATACATTTAAAAAGCGTGTTCTAACAGCTACTTCTAATATAAATACTGATGGATATCTTATATTTATAAATCAGTGCTTCTCAAACTTTCAATATTCGCGATCCAATATTTAATCATGATTTCCACCGTGCCCCCTCATACAATAACAATGTATTGAATTCAATAATTCTATACAGTGGGTGATCGGTTAACGAACATAATCCGTTCCAAGACTATGCTCGCTATCCGAATTGTTCGTTAACCGATCATCGATTCACCGTAGACTTCTATGTGAAATAGATTAATTCTTTCTGAAGACCCTAAAAATAAAATTTAAAACAATGTATAATTTCTTAGTAAGTTTTTTAAAAAATAATACATACATATAGTCTTGCATATTAATCAGTCCTTTTCACTTTTTGCTTATGGGGCGTTGAAGAACATGTCCAATGTCGATTGCTTTTCTCTCTTTTTCAAGAATTTTCCGGGAGTAATTAATAGCATTGCCGTTGTAAAGATCCCCAATCCTTCTGACATCAACTTGGTTTGGATGCCATTCTAAGACCATTGTTCTGACATCCTCCCACTGTTTCAAAAGATCTTTAATGGCAGATGTCGGCATTGGTCCTCTTTCGTCTTCCTCTTGTTCAGAAGGAGACACATTTAGCTGTGTTTCTTGGAGTTCTTCTATCGTCAGTTCATCTTCATGTCCCATTATGAGCTCTTCTATGTCATCCTCGTTTACCTTCAATTCCAGATCTCTAGCAGTTGTCAAAATTTCATCCATAATTTCAGGGGTGCCTCCCTGATCACCTCCGAATATGTGTTCGTTGTCCAAACACTAAAAATATTTCTTGAAAGTGTTCGTTATCCGAATATATTTTCGTTATCCGAACACAAATATCTTTCGTGAAAGTGTTCGTTAGCCGATCACCCACTGTACTTTGACGCTAAACCTACAAACCTACAAAGTCAATATGGACTTTGACCTCTTAAGTGCCGCCTGTGTATATAGTAAAAATCTCACTCAGACAAATCATTAATTGCCTTGATGTATATGTATATCTATCTTTTCGAAGTGCGATCTTTTCTATGCACTGTTATCTATAAAATTATTCCGAAGATTTTGGAATGCAATAAAAGGACCTTGACAATGTTTGCGAAGAATTTATTTATTTCAGAATATTCTTGCTTCTTTATTTCTCCCCCCTTCCCAATACATCACGTGCTCGCGCCTTCGTGGAAAATAGTACGTATTGGGAAGCAAATCGTGTAACTTTTAATTCGCAGTTAAAGGGTTAATTATAAACTGTACAAATTATAAAAATAAGGGTTAATTTTTGTATATAATTTTACGTATAACAATCTAATGGGGTCACTGGTAATTATTAAACTTGTTCTTAACTTAGTAATGTTAAAATAATTATAAAATACATTGTATAGCACTAAGACGTTTATAAGTGTATAAAATTATAAGTAAATATTAGTGTAAATGTGTATTTCATTCTTTTTATGCCAGGATATATTTTGTTTGTGTTTTTTTTTGTTTTGTCGCGCCCCCTTCGTAAAATCCTCACCCCCCCCAAGGGGGAGTGCTGCGCAGTTTGAGAAACGCTGTCTATAAGTTAAATTTAATAAGCGAAGTATTTTTTTCAACCAGCAATGGTTAATTCATATTTCTATTAAAGTGACATGAGCTTACGCCCTTAGTGTTACAAGAGCTAGTTTCCATATGAAGGAATGTAATTATCACCATATCAGGTTTTCATTTCAATAAAATGTTGCTTTAACAGAAGATAAAAAATAAAATTAGTTTTTTTTTTTTTTGTACAGCTGAGTATGCATTTGTTTTATTTCAGTGGTTTTTTTAATTTAACCTGTTTGTTATATTGTGTTTTATATATAATACCACATTTATAGCATTAATATGAAAACTAATTATAACCAGTTTATATTTATTCAAAAATATTGTTATGTATGTAATAATCACACATATTTACTTTGGTATCTAGTATCGCAACTTGGCATTTGAATTTTAAACTTCTACTTCAAGTATTGCTAAATTTAATTTACTCAAAAATTTCCATTTCCCCCTCAAATTACTTATATTTAACCGATTTGTTGAAACGCGATGTTAAACCAATCTGTTGAAACATATGTATCTTCAACCTAGTTAATACATTACAAAAAGATATTATTAGCATAAACAGTGGATTAATATAATATTTAAACATCAAACCTTCATCACTGGACATAATGAATTATTTTTATTAATTAATTAATTTTTATTTAACTATTCTTTTGAAAATATTCTGAAAATATTGATAAATAATTTATCAGAAAAAAAATTCTCTTAAAATTAGTTAATTGGTCTTTAACTAGAAATCTTTTCTCCGTCTTTTTATTCATGTTCTGTGTTTCTTTGTACATTAAAAAAGGAGTTTATATTTTAATATGACAAATATTCTTAAAAAGACTAACCAAAAGAAAATGTTTAATTATTTTGGTGATTTTACATTTGAGTGTAAATATAATTCCAAATAGAGTTCTGCTGCCCAAAAGGTTTGAATAGCACCGCAACAGACTGTGCTTATACTGATAAAGTGATTTCTCAGTCTTTCACAGACTTCGGTAAGGAAAACAGTTTTACACATTAGGTTTTGTGATGGAAAGTCAGCTGTGCAGGATTGATGATTAAGGGGAATGCGAGTTTTTAGGAAGAATCGAGAAAATGAAAACAGTATTTTTGCAAAAGATGAATAGTTTCTTTCTGATGAAACTAGTAAAATGGAAGCTTTTTCATAGGCATTAAAAATTAAACTAATAATCGATATTATTTACTTAACAAATGTAAATGCTTGGATGATTGAAAAAAATTATGAAAACATTTGTGTGTGATCATTAAAAATATTAATTTAATGAAATAGATTCGCAATTAAAAACTACATCTGCATTTATTATAAAACTTTTGATTTGTTTCTAAATTAATTTGAATTGGAAATATTCACTTAATTTTTATTTAATATGTGTTATTTCTGTATTAATATGATCAACCAAAAGAATGCTGAAATTTTTAAACTTTTTTAAAAAGCATTTTATATTACACTTTAAAGAAGTCGCATTTCACATCCGATAAATTTAACAAAAGCAATTAAAAATTTTTAACATCTATACTAATAAAAGAAAGAGTTTTTGTCTGTATATGAAGTTTAACATAAAAATGGAATTATCCAGACACGAGAAATTTGGTAATCTGTAACCATAAGTGTGAAAACGTGGACTCTTCAAAAAGAATTTTTTGATATTCCATTCATAATTTTTAAAATTCAACTTCGATGCTAATTTTTGTTTCATTTTTAAAATTTCGAAATTTGTTTTTTTAAAAAAATGAACTTATGCTTATATCTATATAATTGAATGAAAGGCTTAAGAGTGCAACATTGTCTTCAAATAAAGACCATAGAATGCGGACAAAACTAAAAAAAAATGTTATGTTGAATTTATTATTTTTTAAATTAAAGTACATTTGGGAAAATACGAATGAGGTTCACAATATTTATGCATATGTTTTAATATAAATCAAACGTTTGTAATATTGTTTCAGATAATAATAACTTTTCAATGTTAGTAAGTCAGAAAATAAAATTGTTTCATTATTAGAATCTTCTTTACGCTGAGTTCATCTCATTTACTTTATTTTAGCACATAACTATTGTTCGGTGCTATTATTTAATCTCAAAAACATTTTAAGATGAATAGTAAAATAGAACGTATGCTAAAATCAGCAACTCATTTTATAAATTATTTTGCAATTACATTTTATAAGTATTGATGCATAAATATATGTGACTTTTGTGACAGCGATGGCGTTCAAAACATAATTGTATGAATTGATTCAGCTGAGATGCTTCAATATCTATAACAGTTGAAATAACCTAAAATAGGACTCTAAAAACTAATAAATTTTAAAAATAGCAGGTATATTAGTTTTAGTCTAAACATAAAGTTTTGTTCGCTCAGTGACGAAATCAAAGAAGAGTATTGTGAATAAAACTTTTAATGTATTAACTTCAGCTGAGTAAATTAAATAAAAAACAATAACAATAATAAAAGATATAGAATGATTCCACTTTGGGAAAGAATATCTAGTTTGTAGCTTTGCTAATCTTTTCTTAGTGTGGTTGTTATAATAAACAAATATTTACTAAGAACTTCAATTCTTCAAGAAATTAGATTTTTTACTACTACATGACCATATACATGTTATAATCTATAATATAGCGTGATTGTTTATACTTCAATTTTCCTTAGTTGTATTAATACAATTTTGTGTTTTTTATTTGTAAATATTACCTAAGCGTTTATTATGCTACCGCTAAATAAATATACGTTCGTCGCACATCAAGGAAAAAAAAATTGAACTGAAGAAGCTTACCTAAAATAGACATATGTCTCAACCCTTTAATAAATTCAAATATAAGCATTGTCTTTTGTTCAGTTTCATCGATATAAATAAATGACAAAGGTTAAAATAGTAAAGTTATAATGCTTTAATCTCTGGTTATTTTTACTGCATGCAATTCATAGTGACAAATATTTTGGGATAATAATTATTTTTTAATTTAAAATCTGTCTCCCGTATATTTCCGTGTACAAACCGAAAATTGTTGGTATATTTTTAAAGTGCACTTACAAATATGCGCAAACTTTTAACGTTTGGGGTGTTTTGAATGGAACTTTTATTCTAAAAGGGGAAAAAAGGTGCATAAATCCCTTAGAATCAGAATTAAAACTTTCCTAAAAGTTCGTAAAACTCACATTTACTCATTGGGAGGTCCAAATTTATAAGATTATCCTCCTGAGACATGAAACGTAGGTCGACGACCACTTGTTGTATATGAATTTCTCCTCAGGCTAATTTTCCAAATAAATAAATGGTACCGAAGTATAAATAACACAAATATTGTATAAGATAACAAATTAATGAAAAAAAAATGTTTTCGTTTCAGAAAGGGTTACCAGAAATAAAACTATTACTGTTAGAGCGTTTTACTATAGAGAAATTTGATTGGAAAATATTCTACCCATTTTATCCACTTAGCAACGTATTCGTTATCATGGTGACTTGTTTGCAAATTACAAAAGCTTTCTTTTTCGATTCATCTTACGTACGGGTTTCAAATTTTCAGTAAATTTTTGAAGAAAAAACTTATTTGAGACTTGTGTACTAGTCGGTTTATATTCGAAAATATACGATATGTCTTTTTTTTCCAATAAATTTTCTCTACAAGATGAAATGAGTTTTAATAATATTTTTTTTTGATCATGATATAAGTTTAATTATTTTTCAGTAGGTAGTTTTATTAAATTTATATTAATTCAGCAAGCATCAGAAATACAATCTTCGCTGACGATAGATTTTAATTTGGGGCTTGATTTAATCAATAAACATAGAGTGGAGTACTAAAAGCAGATAACTACGCTTAAAATCTCAATGGATCTGAATTTTTTTCAATTGATAGGCAAATTTGGAAAAATCAAGCTACACCAGCTTCAGTATTATATTTCTTATATATGATCGAGTTTCCAATATTTCTAGGTTGGTCAAATATTCAATAAAGCAACTGTAGGAAAATAAATGCAAAAAACCATATCAATCAATTCGAGAAATATTGGTTTTATAGTAAGCCGAAATCTAATAATAAAGGTCATTCAGACTGAATCTAATGTAAGTTATATTTAAAATTTTCAGTCATCCGGAGGAATGACTTATTCCAATCAGCTCACAGAGAAAAAGATGTTGATCTTTTAAATTTGATGACATAATACACGTGCATAATAAATGTTTAGCTTGTCTATAGAAATAAAATGCACCGTTTTAAGGTGTCAGAGTACCTTTTTAAAAAAAGCACAAAAAATAATTGTAAAAAATAAATTATAAATACTTATTAGGGATTGATATTAATATATAGTAATATTTAACCAGCAATGTTTGAAATTAATTACTTAAATTTTACAAAAATTACATGCAAAAATTTAGCCATGTTTTAAAAAATTCTTTAAAGCAGTAAGAGAAAGGAAGTAATTAAATAATATCAATAACAGGTATTACACTAAAATAAACTACATACATTTATCTAGGGAATATACTAAGATTTATTAAGAGAGCTGATAGAATATATATTATAGGAAATGTGTGATATATACTTATGAGACTATTATTTGAATAGCAGGTCATAACTCAAAAAATACTCATATAGTAAGAATTATTTTAGTACATTTCCCAAAAAAGCAATGTAAATATTATACTCATAATGTTTCATAGAAAAATACATTAAAATATTTTTAGTTATCAGACTCGCCATGAAAAATTTTAATCAATTTAAATGTCTACTTTTGGTAGATTTAAAACCCATTTCCGATTTTTTTCCGGCCTCTATGTAAAGTAGAAACAAAAATATTTACATGTTTTGAAAAGCCAAAAGATTTCTATTTCTTAAAAGAAATAAAATAAATGTGTTGTTTAATCGAAATTGGTCGAAATCCAATGATGATAAAGTAATTATCGTCATAATATTTTTGTTTAAAGTTCTCAAATATTTGAAGGGTGTCTTTTTCCGATGCAATTGAATAGTTAGTTTCCTCTTTCTTCTATAAGAAGTGTAAAGAATTGTGATACAAATAACAAATAAAATAAAATGTATAAGAAATAACTCTTTCGTCATTGATTGATTGCTGTTCATAACTTATGAGGCGAAAAAAAGGGTAAAATCAAATTATTTAAGAACTATGTAAATATCTCTTTCCATTTATGATTGACTGATATGGCTAAATATTTATATAAGTAAGTAAATACTTAATACACAAAAACAAGGTTGCGAGGTATCAACTCCTTTGACTCTGTTTCCATTCAATCGTATCATGAATCTCACGGAATGTCATACAAAATCGTATGCCTACTATTGATGATACACTCAAAAGACCTTCTGTTTAATATAAATAAACATCGCACTTAAGCTTTATTTATATTCATTTTTATTATGTTATTCTACCAAAACTCCACAGCTGACGTAGAAGAAACGAACTTATTCAAGGATTAACGTTAATCATTATGATCGGGAGCATAACTGAATGTCTTTTCTAGTATTTTGTAAAAGGAAAAAATAAGCATATAACAGCTTTTGACCTTTATGAAAGACTGACTGCTAACAAGTCAAGAAAGCGGCCTTCAAAATGTAGATTGGACGCGGATAAGTTTCGTTTTGCGAAACGAAGACAAAAGATGAAACACGTATTTCAAAGTGGCTTATTAAATAAACTGTTGCCAGTGTTTCTTTTTATAATGTTTACTTCCTGTCACCTTATGCATACATTATTTAAATATTTCAGTCTAAGCGGTTATTTGCTATGCTTCAATTAATTTAGTAATGATTTTATTCTTTTAGAAATGTTTGAAGGAGAATTGTATTTGCTTTGGAGTTAGAAAGGAGGAAGTAGCTAGGTTTGCTGAAATAAAATAGCGATTGTTTATGAAATGCAAATATGAAACGAAGGTCATATATATATATATATATATATATATATATATATATATATATATATATATATATATATATATATATATATATTGCGGGTTTTTTTTTTCATTTTCTTCTTCTTTTATATCTTTTATATCCGGTATTATATTTTAAAGCCAAATATACTTACGAGGGCTTCAATTATTTTGATTTTAAGAATAACTTTTTTTAATTATGATTGAAATTATTTATTTATTTTGCCCAAATGAAATTAAAATCATTTTTAGGAGCTCCAGTCCGCAGATTTTAAAATTTTTCTGAGTAAAATATGGGCTACTTAATTATTAATCTTGTTTTTTAGAATATGGAAGGGATAAAAATATTTTTCTACTTAATAAAAAAGCTGCTCTAATAAAAAGGCATGTAATTACACAAATACTGTGTTTATTCATTCCCCATAAAATGAAGAGTTTCTTATAAAATATTTTTTGTACTATTCCGTTTCGCCGGCGCAAGCCATAAAGTTGCCAAAAATGAGACAGCCGACGACAAAGGAATATTCCCATGGGTAACTTTTTAACACTATATTTCCAAAACAAGTCACGGTCTTTTCTTATTAAATAGTATAACGTCTTTTTCATAATACATCAAAATGGATGAAAAACCAACGAGAACTAATATTTATTAATATTTTTTGGCAATATTGTGTGCTGTCGCCAATAAAGCCAACTTTTGTGTCAGCGAAACGGAAATGTAACGTATTTGAGAGAAAAATTGTCTTCTTTTTCTTAATTCTTTTCCCACGAAACCTTAAAATTACGTAAAACATATTTTTTTTCTTAAGGTATCCAACTACGTTCGGAACCGTGATTTGCAAAAGTGCATAAATGGATAATTTTCATGATATTTAGTGTCACTTAGATTAGAATATATGCACAAAATTGTTTTAAAGACATTTTGACAAAAAAATATTATTTAAATATAATATTTTGGAAAAAAATAACTTAGAATAACTTTTATTCCAAATGTTTTCCTTTTGTGAAAAATGCTTCTATTATAATAATATTTTGCTTGTATATAGCTCAGACCTCTCTACAGAGGCGCAACTAGAATTTTTGAAATATATAACTTAGTAGTGGGTTTATTCATATTTTACAACAGAGGGGAGAAATTTTAAGAAAAAAACGCCAATAATTATTTCACTTTGGTGGTAACTCTGAAAATAATGGGAATTTTTCAAAAATTCTAGTTGAGCCTCTGTAGAGAGGTCTGAGCTATACACAGGCAAAATATTATTATAATAGAACCATTTTTCACAAAAAGAGAACATTTGGAAAAAAGATTATTCTAAGTTAATTTTTTGCCAAAATATTATATTTAAATAAATCTTTTTTGTCAAAATGTCCTTAAAACAATTTTATGCCTGTACTCTAATCTGAATGACACTAAATATCATGAAAATAATCCATTTATGTGCTTTTTTAAAATCATGGTTCCGAACGTAGTCGGATTCCTTAAATCGATGAACTTGAATCAGTAAAAGAATATGAAATATGTTTGCATGTTTCAATTTTTTCAAGCAATAATTTTAAAATGTTCTTATTTTATTATTGATAGTTATTGGTTTATTAAATTTATGAGAACCACACAAATATATTAAGTTTTCACGAAATACAACTCTTAATACTAACAATTTTTAAAAAATGTAACTTTTGCATCGAGGTCTTCATTTTTGTGAATTACTTGCAATTAACCTTTTTTTTTTTTCCCTTGTGAGCTGAGATTACTTGTAAAGTATTGAATTGTCACATTCATTTATTCAAAGATACATTTAATTTTATTTTAGTGATTCAACTTTCATATTTATTCTGATTACAATTGTTATTTACAGAAAAAAAAATTTGTTTCAAATAAATAATAATACATATATGAAGTTGTTTAATTTTACAACAGTTCGTTATTTCGAAACCAGATAAAATCCATCAAGCCAAGTCAGTGAGTGTTTATTAACGCCTCGCCTAAACGCAAGGGCATATAGCAAAGGACCTCGTGATTTTGAACCACGGTCTGACTGATGGTCTTGACTACAGTGTCTTTGACTTACGAGTAATTTCAGACTACTTTGCATTAATTCTTTTTTTTTAATTTGCACGTGTTATATTTCAATAACTCATCAGAAAAGTTTATAGTGGTTTTCCCCAATATAATAATTTTGAACCCCAATGAAAAAGTTTTTTTATTTTATACGCGTATTGCAACATGTGAAAAATATTACGAGTAGCAATTTTTAACGAATCTCGAAATTTCCTTTTGCAACATCACTTTCAGCAATTATTTCCCAACTTCATTTCATTAAAAGTTTTTTAACAAAATTATAACAAAAAAAAATTCTTTCAATAAATTATATATTTTTGCTATTTCATAAAAGAAATTTGGCATCTTTATGATGACAAGGTTTCTATGATCAAAAATGTTCCATTCTTTCGAAATTCTTGACTAATAACCTTGATGAAAAACTTCATCATAAAAGATGACATAAACTAATACTTCTTATTTCCGAATGATTTGTCATTTATTTGAGGGAAATGTGCACATAAAATGTTTCTCGAAGAAAGACTAAAACCACCTATTAAATCTAGTTTGAACTGGAAAGTTTCGATCTTAACGATTACATGAAAGTGGATAAATCAGGTTTAGGAGAAGGAAATGTTCGATAACTCTATTGTAATGGAAGAGAAGTTCAGTAAGTTTCCGAGAAGGCAAACATTAGACCTTAATAAAAACCAGATTTTCATTTTTTTTATCAAGAAAGTTAAGACACAAAAAAGCGGGAGCGTTAAGAGAGGTGAAATGTTAGATTTTTTTCTTGTTACTCTCGATAGTAGAAAGAGAAATTTAAAAAAGAAGCTTGGCGAAAAAAATTAAATACGAATTTTATATAACTTTGTACACAACCCTGTTAAAAAGAATTCTTCCAGAGTCGGTATAATTTCTTACTTTCACGTTGGAAAAAAAATACTCTCATGTTTCTCTTATGAAATTAATCTTAAATTTTTCATTGGGTGTCAAGGGTATAGATTTCGCTGTTTCAACAGCGACGTTGTGTAAGTGTATCCTCGGAAATGCGGGGAGTTGTGTGTATGACGAGAGATATCTTATGTGTGTGAGAGTAGTGTTTGTGAGGTGTTATAATTTGTAAGTATAAGGTGAAATTTGTAATGTATAAGGTGTGAGCTATACGAGTAGTTGGTAATGAATAAGGTGTGTGTGAATAGTTAAAAGTTGTTATTTGCTATTAGAGAGTGGTAGTTAATTGTAGTTAGTAGCGTCGTCAGTACATTGGGAAACAAAGTTTTTTCTCTGGCTGCGAAATCTGAAAAAAACACACATACAATAACCGCAAAATCAATTTCATGCAACGTTTAAAACAAATATCATTGTTTTTTTTTTAAAACAGTTATAAGTCTAAGTACAAATAAAAAAGACGAATCATTTCAATTTATACTATTCATTAGTAATTTGGTATTTTATGTAAGAATTTTTTGATCATAGAATCGCCCATGTAATTTAATGGATTAATCAGAGCAGTGGCGTAATGGAGAAAATTAGGGCCCTTTGCAGACCCAGGTTTTGGGTGAAAAACTGGATGTTACAAAGGATTGCAAAGCCATAACAACATTGACTTTGGGCCCCCTAGTATTCTGCCCCCCCGATGCGGGGGATACGTTACGCCACTGAGGCTAAGTGGCCCTTAGGCTAAAAGTTCGAAGACCCCTGGAAAGAACCATAATGTGAACAGGAACAGCATTTTACCCAGATCTTTTTTACACTGATATGTTATTTTCTTTAAAACATCCTCTGTCATTTACCGATGTTGTGAAGTTATCTAAACATTGGATTTATGACAATCTGGGATTAAACGACGAAAAATGATACGCTTTATCAGTATTTAAATAAGGATTGACTCTTGATTTTAAAAAACCTGAAACAGATTGATACATTAAAGTACATACTGTGAGTTATAACAGATGTTTGTGGAATTTTTTTCATCGTCAACAACTACACGATAACATCAACAACAGTACAATAACATCAACAACACTCAAGGATATAAATAAACTTGGATAAGGAAGTGAGAAAGCATAATTTTGGGATGTGATAAGACTGTTAGATATTCAAATGTTTATTTAACATAAGAATATTACCTACAACAATATTTTTAATTACTCATATGTTGACAGCTTTAAAATTTATAAGGATTCTTTGCAAGGTTTAAATATTTACAGTACTCAATTTGGAATTCATTTCATATTGTTTCATGAAACCTAAATTCTCAAAGTTATGCTTAGCTTTTGAGTGCACCATAATTAGCAAAATAATGGAATACTATTACTTAATCAATCAAAGTAAAAGTTTATTATTTTATGTAGTTATTCAATGAAATTTCTAAAACTAAGAAATTCGAAACTGACTTCAACAATAAATCGATCTAAATTACGTTACAACATCTCATATATTAAACCTATTATTGTTTCTAAATAAACACTTATCTTATAAATTTGTAGAAATTCAAAATAATTTTAAAATAGCATATCAATCATTTTATTTATCACACAAATACTAAACATGTGTTAGTAATTAAAACATTCTGAACTAAGAAAAAATTAATCAATGCATTAAAACACATCTTAGTTTCCCCCCTATATATAGAACTAGCCGTTACCCACCCGCTTCAATGGGTATTTAACGATGTTGTAGAAATATATACTGTTTATATATGAATCATTGATATCTAGCATTAAGAATTTGATTGTATTGAAAAATAAATTTATAGCTGTAACTCTCGCCTCTTGATGTAAAAAGGACATAAATTGTAATATCTAATTTCTATTTATATTTAAAATAGAAGCAGAAAGATTTTTTGCGCTCATTTAACCTAATAATCAAGTGGATTTCCACCAAAGCAACTTTCAGGGGATCTCTACTCCATAAAATAAACATGCGTGCTAAATTTCAAGTCTAAATTTAACAGAGCAAAAGCGGAATTTTTATCATCAATACCTCGTTGACAGCATTCTTAGCGGATTCCAATTCAACAAAAGAGACATGCAAACCAAATTTTATTATTATAGTCTTAGAAGTTCGAAAATGGGAATTTTGTCTATCAATAAGCCCCAATAACTCTCCCCGCTCCCCCTGGAGTTGATTTCCGTTTAATCCATTCTTAGTGGAATTCTATTCAACTAAAGAAACGTGCTCAACAAATTTCAATTCAACGGGTTAGATTCAAAAACAGGAATTTTTCTATGACACGCCTTAATCCTTCTCAACCCCACTCCTTTGGGGATCCGTTTTCGCAGAACTCTTTGTAAAAGGAACTATATTTCACGAACGGAACATACCTTTTAATTTGCATGCAGGTGGGTCTATTAGTTGAAAAGCGGAAATATTTATCTATTACGCTCCTTAATCACCCTCAGTGACCCTTGGGGATGAATTTCCCCCAAAACTATTTTGTAGCAGATATCTACGTAATGAAAGGAATCCGCTTACCAAATTTTAAGACTGTACGTCTAATAGTTTAAAAATGGAAATTATTATCTATAACGCCATTTAAGCCCCCGCAACGCCACTTAGGAAACGATTTTCACAAAACCCATCTTATAGCAGATCTCTACAGAATGAATGTAATCACTTACTCAATTTTGAGATCTTACGTCTAATAGTTAAAAAAGGAGATAATTGCCTATGACGCACCTTAATTCTTCACAACGCCACTTGGGGGTCGATTTTCACAAAACCCATTTTGTAGCGGATCTGTACTCTATGAAAAAAAATCCGCTTATCAAACTTCAAGACTGTCGTCTAATAGTATAAAATGGAAATAATTATCTATAACGCCCCTTAAACCCCCGTAACGCCTCTTGGGGCTCGATCTTTGCAAAATCCGTTCTTAGCCGATGTCTCCATGAAGGGAACCTACCTACAAAATTTCAAATCAGTAGGTTTAATAGTTCCGGAGATATCGTGATTAGTCAGTCAGTGAATGAGTGAGTCGCTTTTCTCCTTTATATATATAGATAACAAAGAAAACATTGAACATAAGGGATTGTTTTCTTACTATTTTCTTACACATTAAGAAATCTTGTGATTTTCTCAAAATACTTCTGAAAATAAATCCATGAAGGAATATGGGTATTCCACATTTTAAACTGTTCTTCTTAACTTTTTATTATGAATCACAAATCACATGAAAGAGAAAATACTCAATTTTTAGTTTTCTTTTTGAATCCTCATAAATATTTTCGAAAAACAGCATTGTACGCGTTTTGATTTTAAATATTTCGTTAAAACTAGTATATTTATAACTAGAGTACTTCAGCTTGATGAGTTTTCAAGAGGTTTTTTTTATTAACACTAACTACTTTTGAAGTTCAATGTACACATAACACTTAAACATTCTTCTCCTATTCATTTCATTTCACTTACGTTAATTAGTTTTCAAAGAAAACCTCCACTGAGTACATATCCTGTTTCCAAAATAGAATATAGCTATATAGCAGATTCCTTTAAATCGGTCGAATGAAATTTATTATCAAGGATCCATATTCCATGGCTATTTAAGGATATCCTTTTTGAAGTATCCGTTCAAGAACTGGCTAGACAGTTGGATACTTTGTGCCAACGTCACAATCATTTTACTGTCCTACTGTACAAAAAGGAAGACAAATGATTCACGTGTCATTATACTTTGCAACAAAAGAAAGGCTTACGGGATCCTCCTCAGCGTAACTAATTCCCTCTTTAGGGAAATTTCAGTCTCTTCTATTTTCCCAGTTTTCTTCTGGTATAAATTGAAAATTTCCCTTTCCTTTTCCTTAAATCTTTCTTGTACACTTGATTGGCAACATATCGCCCACAACTGAACAGCTGAACTGTCTGGGGTTACAGTGAACCTTTTTTTCCAGAAACAGAAAAGATGTTCACTACTCCGTTAAATGGCATCTAAAAATAATGGACCAGTGTGAAGAAATGCGCGCCCCACATTCGAGCCGTGGTGACGTATGGAGAGCCAGAGGGTTCATTGACCTCCCACTGACCTTGGCCTTGAAGTAGGTCTGCTTGAAGAGTTCCTTGTCACAGATTCACAGGTAGTCCGAATCCGTGTGCATGTATCCGCTTGACAGATAGGAAAGTTTAGTTCGTTAAAAGAAATCGGCCACCCGTTTCAGTGAAAACGGTGCGTTCTTTGAAGACGAGATTTTATCCCACCCGCCCGAGCATTTTTTTTTTTTTTTTTTTTTTGTATATTTTGTCACGATGATTTTCTAAATTAGTTAAGTGCGAATAAAGGGGTTTTCCTGATATTGCACACAAGTTAGTTTGTAGTACGAATTCTAAAAAGCTGACTTTATAGTGGAATGAACTGAAAATGAGTGACTATAAGTGTTTGGATAGTGTTTAGAAAAGGAAGTGATTTTAACATAACTTATAAATAACTAGAAATGAATTGTAATTATAATAGATTTATAACATGAAAAGCACTGAAATCATTGTGATGCCCAAAATAACTGTCAAGAGATAAAAGTATTCGACTACGTTCGGAACCGTGATTTTACAAAAGCGTATAAATGGATAATATTTATGATATTTAGTGTCTCTTAGATTAGAAAATGTATATAAAATTGTTTTCAGAATAGTATTACAATAAAAAATTAATTAAGTACAATATTTTGACAAAAAATGAACATAGAATGACCCATTTTCCAAATGTGCTCCTTTTGTGAAAAATGCTTCTTTTAGAATAATATTTAGCCTGTATATAGCTCAGACCTCTGTTCAGAGGCTCAACTAGAATTTTTGAAACATATAACTTAGAAGTGGGTTTATCCATGTTTTACGACAACAGAGGTTAGAAATTTTAAGAAAAAAAAAACGCCTATAAAAAAATTATTTCAATTGGTTGAAACTCTGAAAATAATGTGAATTTTTCAAAAATCATAGTTCAGACTTTCTGGGAAAATCTTTACTTTATATAAGCACAATATTATTATTTTAGAAGCATTTTTTATAAAAGGGGAACATTTTGAAAAAAAAATTAAAATTATTTTTAAGTTAATTTTTTGCCAAAATATTGTATTTAAATAATTTTTTTTGTCAAAATGTCCTTAAGACAATTTTATACATTTATTCTAATCTAAGTGACACTTACTATCATGAAAATTATTAATTTATGCGCTTTTTAAAATCACAGTTCCGAACGTAGTCGGATACCTTAAGATTCGCAATTTTCAAAAAATCACATATTTGTGTAAGTTTATTATTAAATCTATTATCTGACATTCGTATAGATTGCCTTATATCAAAATATAAGGCAAAAGCGTTACTTTAATACATTAAAATTTCAAAGAGTTCCATTAAAATTTAATTTCTCTTGCTATTTTCTGTACTTTTTTGGTAGAAAAATCCAAATGATAAAAACTTGCTTATTCTATAAAAAAATTTTGATTCAAAATGTTTTTTTATTACAGAAGCATGCAACTTTAGAATGCAAATTTAAACAGCATTAAAAAAATTAAAAATAATTTATGACAAAAATATTGATAATGCGAATTTTTTTTCAAATAATTTCTGAAAAGTATTACCATTTTACAAGTATACAACAATTATATGTAGACATGTACGAGCACACACACGATTACATGCATGTATGCAATTATTCAAGAAAATGAATAAGCGTAATTTATTTGCTTAAAATTATTTACTCAGCTATCGAAACATCAATGAATAAAATTATTTAATAAAATCCTAATTGAATCATTTTTACCATATTGTTTGCTAGAATTTTGAAAAAATATGCAACTTTACATACTTAAAAAATAAAATTTTAAACTTAGTTAAAACGAAGTTTTTATGTATTTTAAATTTTATTTATTCTCTCTTAAAATGAAAATTTTGGTAATATTTTTGTGTATGTGGAAGTTTGATTTAGAAAATAAAACCTTCAATAAAAAATTAGTAAAAAACTAATTTTTTGTCAGTAACTTTTTAACATAATTCTGAAATCCATATTTAATTATTTAAAAAAAATCGAGAATTTTTTTAAAAACCTTTTGGACAAAATCTTATTGCAATAAAAAAAGTTGTTGAAGTATAACATTTTTTAAATAAATATTTTAAAAGACTCTAAATTTTCATATTAGAATAGGATTTGTAATATTTTTGCATGTGTTAAGAGGTTTTCTTAAATCAGTCTCCGTCAGAAAGAAAAAAAATTCAAAAGATTTCTACGAACTATAGGCATTTTATGAAATCATAATTTACGCATAAAAGCCATTAATTATGTCTGGCCCTCTTGGTACCAGACTTACTTTTAACTTCTTTGAAAATAATTGTTTCTAATCCTCTTCAAATACCAATTCTGTTGCCTTTTTTATATTTCTAACAATGTGGTGAAAGAATTAGCAGAGCGAGACATAAAAGTTACTAGAACAATCTGAGACCGTCGAACCGGAAATTGGCAGTTGATTATTTCTAAAGAAATAGAAAAAATAACTTTACATCTCCCATATAATGATTCTATGTTTATATTGCGCTTGAATAATATCAGAAATTGGCATTTTCTTTGTATTTTTATGCTCTCATAAAATAAATATTCAACTATAACTTGTTTAATGTGCAAAGAGAATATACGGCTGCGAAAAGTGTCAGAAGAATTTTAGGGTACAATAGAACGAGATATTGCTCCCAGTTTTACAATAAAAAAATAATGATTGAAGATATATTGGGAACTAAAACCGTGTATTGCTATTAAACATCGACTAGTAGTCAGTAATTTCCAATTTTTTCATATCTTTTCTAAAAACCCCAGAAAAAAGTGATACATGAGGTTTTGGAATAAAGGAAACTTAATGTATATTTTGCTCCGGTTTCTTAGAAAAACATTTTAAATTAGGTTAATTATAAACCAAAGAGTGAAAATCAAATTTTTATGATCTGTTTTAATTATGAAAATTAAATCATATTTTACTTATTTTTATGTCCTGGAAGTCGAAGATTTTTACTTAGATACTCCACTATAAAACAATTAAAGACAAAGATAAATACATAGTAATGGCTTATAGGTCCATTATTATTTTTTACCTACATGTCGTTTTACTTTATTGTGTTTTATCAATTAAATTTCTTTCAAAGCGCTAACACTTATATCCTAAGGTATATGCATATAGATTAAGAATTTAAAGATTGCCCTGTATTTTCCTCTCTCTTATCCTCTCTTCCTATACTTCTATTTAAAAACTTCCCTCTTAGCTGTCAAGAGGAGAGATCGTAGATTAGATACTAAAGAATATATTGAAGATGATATTAATTGAGTGGAGCTTAAGCTTCCTATGAGAGCTAAACAAGAATATTTAATTTCAATTACTAAGTCGCTGATGCTTATAGTAATATGTGAAGTTCAGGGCTGGATGCCGATTAAATGATATATGCATTAAATCGGTAGTAAATAATTTTTATTTGCCGCAGTTATATTTAGGCTTCTCTTTTCCTCAAATAGAGGCTTATTTTTGTTAATCTTCTCAACCTGTAGTTGTAAATATCTTTTGTTAAACTGAAAGAACTTTTGCTCTCTTAGTACACTTTTTGTGAATCGTTAGCATGATCCTGGATGTACTAGCTTGAAAGTAACGAATTCTTTCCGAATGAACAATGCGCATAGAAATGGAATAGCTTTTTGGGTTATTTTAATAAGCCTTACACGTGTAATTCAATGTTATGGATTATTAGTAGTAAATTTCTTAGTCATGAATCACAATTAGGGTGCAAATTGACGTCTGAGGTGTACTTTATGTTCCCAACTTTCACATCACTTTCCATTTGAGGGCAACGAACCTACTTCTCCACTTATCAGGTTTTGAGTAGAATCAGGACTGTGAACTTTCCTAATTTCTATACCAGGCGTCAGCAACCGATGGTACTCGTGCCAAATCTGGCACTCGGTACAATGGACTAAATTCATGTGACGTCACGATCACATGATTCCGTCAACCGGTGAATATGGCGTCGTTTGTTTACTATTGCGTACGATTATTTTGTTCTTAAAGATTTACATTTTACTTTCTAAAATGTCTTATTTTGCTGAAATGGTTGCTCGATCAGTTATAGAAAGGATAATTAGAAAGAAAAAATCATTTTTAATATCATTACAACAAATCTAAGTGCTTTGATAGCATGATGAAGCGTGAGGATTATATACCATCTTCCCAGTGTTTATGTGTTTGACCACTCTTTGAATAATGTTTTCAACACCGTAAGACAAATGTAACTTCTTCAAGAAGGATTTTGGATAGATGTAGACTTACTTCTACAAGAATGTAAATATTTCAAAGCAAATATTTGTTTATTTTATATCAAGTTATATTGAGAACATATTATGTTTAGTTAACTTAAATTTTACTTATTTTACACATCTTCAGAGTAGTTAACAGAGGTACTTCAGCATTTAATTATCTAAAATTAGAACACAAGAATCTGTTATGTAACCATACATATATAAAAAAGAAGTATATATATTTATAAAACTTATTTTACTTAGTAATTTTACAATATTACAGGGAAAAAGAAAAAATAAAGAAATGGAAAAATATCTTACTTTATTACAGCTCTGTTAATGTTTATACTAGTTGATGAAATAAGAACCACTTTCAAACATTAGAAATCAAAATCATCATTTACCATTTGTAAAATTACGCATAAAAAAATCGTGCTACATTTTAAAAATCTTTATTCGCTGCACTACTTAAGGTAAAATATGTGATTTATCGAGAATTGAATTCCAAATATGATGATAAATTAAGGCATTAAAATTTTTAAATTAGAATGTGTGTATATAGTAGAATCTAAATTTGTGTCCATATATTAAATATAAAAGTCCTGCTCACTCCTACATGACCAAAATAAAAAAAGTCATTTTTGAATTCATAATTCTTTTAGAAAAAAATAAAAATTGTAATATATTTGCGTGGTATCAACACATATGTTTTTCAGAGTTTGACTGTATGGTATAAAAACCTGTCTCACACATATACAAATTTTTTTAGTACATATGTATAACAAATATGCATTTATTGGTGTTTGCACAATTTGTAGATTTATCATTATAGAGATTAGATTTATTTTATACTTTTGCAAAAATAAATCTCATGATATAAGTCCTGAATAAATTTGTTGCATTGAGTTTGTTACAAATATTGACCTAAGAAGAGTACTTTGATCAATTTTAGGATATTTATCGAAGAGAATTAAAAAGAATCTTTTTTTCAAAATTATTGTTAAGAGGTTAATTGGTCAAAATCACTGATATTTTTGTGTGACATATGTTTCGAAGACAAATTTTGGGCTCTTGTGTATTATAATGATCAATTTCTTTTTTAAAAAGTATAATTATATATAAAAGGACACTTTAGATACATATTAGTGATAACAAAATAAAATGCCAATAAATTTCTCCAAGTAAGTTTTAAGTTTGCATGAAATGGAACTCAAGTGTTTCACACTAAACATAAATATCTGGTCAAGAGACATAACTAGTAGAAATTGTGAATGGAAATTTTATGCAACTATTTATTTCCATATTATTGTATTATATTGTATTAAATTGTTTCTATCTTATTTGCAATTCATTGTGCTATAAAAATAAGATTCCTTTTCATCAAAGGATAAATATTTATTATTAATCAAAAACTTTCATATTAACTCTATCTAATATGAGATAAACAATAGCTCTTAAAAAAGTATGCAATTCAATAAGAAATTAAATTAAATTTGTGAAAATTATAGCATTTTTTCTGATGAAATATTCCTTAATATTATACAATTATTTAAAACAAGTTTTTCAACATGTTATAAGCACTTTATACAAAGGCAATTAAAAAATTATTGAATTTGTAATGTAAATTTTTAATATAATTCATACTCGCATTAATAATCTGAATATGAGATCCAAGTGTCGCATATCCATGCATAATATTTAGTAGCCGAGATATAAAGGTGAAGTTCATATTACATTGAATATTTCTTAAAAATTATATATTAATATGATTCATTTCTTTAACTTAATAGCGAAATAGTATTTTCTTTTATTACTTTATACAATCATTTCTAAAAAAATTTCTAAACATTTTTAAAGGATAATTACTAAGTAAATCAGACAGTCAAAGATAGGAATGTTATTTTATAAGAAACATTTTCAAATATCTTTAAATGCTTCATAATATTGTACAAAATATATATGAAGTATTTATACGCAATATATTGTATAAACAAAAAATTCATTTTCAACAAATAACTGTTCCACAGTGAAATAAAATATTCATTTGAATTTTAAGTGTAGGTAGGTAAACTCGAGTAAATATAATATATTTATTAGAAAATTGTTATTTACCATTTCTAAATAATGAAGTACTGGGGGAGAGAAATTTGATGCATAACATTATTTATAAATAAAATTTACACCTGTGTGAAGAACAGGTTTATCAGCTAGTAGCATATAAGTACAAAGGGGAAAAAATTAAGAACTTTCTATAGTATTGATAAATCAAAACAAAATTACTGGATTATTTCAAATGTCTGATACTTATAATGCTTCACATAGAGTGTTTAATGTCCCCATTGGTAAGCCATACTATTATAAAATTTGCAATTCATGAAGTTGTAAAAAAAATTCAATTTTCATCACAGGAGACATATATATGAATCATATACTAACATCCTTAATTACCTTTACATGCATAATACTGAGTTTTCAGAAATTAAATTATTTTAAGGATTGGTGCAAAAAAGGAAAATAGTTAAATCATGGATAAACAAATACTTACTTCTTAAGTAGCCACTGAGATTTAAAAAAAGATGGGTTAAACACTTTTACCAAAAGATAATTCTCTTCATTTATCTAAAACTTTCATATTAACTAATGTTCTATGTACACAGGCTTCAAGAAATAAACTTTTCTGCAAGTTTGATATGTACTTCAAAAAAATAAGATAATAACATATCAAATTAAATATAATCATTTTTAATCATTGTTACCCCTTTTGTAATGGTTTCATTCCCCTTAAGTATATTGTATTTTAATTAAAAGGAAGAAATGACACACTAAATTTTAACAACAAAGAAGAATTATAAATAATTTAGAAATCGATAATTTGTGTGTGGAAGGTAAAAATCAAAGAAACATTTCTTTAATTTTTGTAAACATTCCTCCCACAAATTATCATCAAATTGAAAAAATTCAGAATAAATATTTTCTCCTGACTTTGAATTATTAATTAATATTACAAAAAGACATTTTTTTATATTATCCACACCTAACTGACACTGTGTTGTATAATAATAGGTGTAAGCTCTTTTTAAAGAAATGATATCAATGTTATCCGATAATCATAAAAATTTAAAAAAGTAGTTTTAATTCTATATTGTCAGCCATTCTTGCACAAAACTATATTATAAATAACTACTAAATTAATTAAGAACTAAAATAACTAAGAGCCATACCTAAGTGTACCATGAACTATAAATAAATGCTAGGATCCAACCGAACTAGGATAAATAAATAGGCCAGCTAACACTAGTCGGAAGTAGACAATTACCTAATTAGATAAATAAATTAGAATAAAACAAAAATTATATAAAAGAGTTGTTAAGATTATTTCCTAACAAATATATATTCTAAAATAATACAAAAAATACAATGATATCATATGTTTTTAATTAGATAAAATTAAGACACAAGAATGACGTCAACAAACATATAGGAAAACCAAAGCTATGAATCCACACGTGCATTTATTGACGTTGGAATCCCGTGATTACTTACTGGCGTCAGTCTGTCCATGAAGTTACTCCATTCTCTGTAGCACTCTATACCAGATAAAACTTGTCAATTTTTGAGTGGATGGAAGTTGATAATTTTGTGCTAGAGCTCATTGAAACAATATTCGCAAAATTGTGGGAAGCTCAATTTGAGAAATTATGAAAGGAACTATGTGTGTGGATGGTAACTCTAGTGACAAATCGAAAGCTATATTTTAAATTTTTCAATGTTTGGAGTTTGGATGTTGGATTTTTGCTAAAGAGATTCAATGGTTTGAAGAAAATTGCCCGTACTCTGCTTTCCGTTTTTAGCTCTACGTATCTATGTGAACAAATAATCTCTTACATGAAAACTATTTTGAGCCATAAAATAAGTTATTTTACAATTGAACGTTCAGAGTCGAATCAAAAATCGTAAATCAAAAAATACACTACTGTACATTAAAATTGCTACACCAGGAAGAAGTGGAGATAACAAAATGATATTTATTGGACAAATATATTATACGGGAAATAACAAGTGATTAAATTTTCAAGAGACTTGCGTTATTAGATCCTGAGAAATCAGTACCCTCCTAGAACAACCACCTCAGGCAGAAATAACAGCCCTTATTCACCAGGCATTGAATCAAACAGAGACTGGGTGGCATGAATAGGTACAGATGCCCATGCAGCTTCAACAGGATGCCACAGCTCATCAACAGAAGTGACTGGCGTATGGTGATGAGCCAGTTGCTCAGCAACCATGAACCAGACGTTTCCTATTGGCGAGAGACCTGGTAAATGTGCAAGCCAGGCAACAGCTGAACATCTTCCGCATCATGGAAGGTACGAATAATAGCTGCAACATGAGGTCGTGCATTATCCTGCTGAAACGCAGAGCTCGAATAAAGGGTAGAGCCACAGGTTGTAACACCCCAGAAATGTAACGTGCACTGTTTAAAGTGCCTTCAATGCTAACAAGAGGTGACTGAGACGTATATCCAATAGCACCCTATATCATCACGCCAGGTGATGGGCCATTATGACGATGACGATGCACGCTGCCAATGTGCGTTCACCACGATGCCACCAAACGCGGATGCGACCATTTTGATGCTGTAAACAGAACCTGGATTCATCTAAAAAATAACGTCTCGCCATTCGTGCGTCCAGGTTCGTCATTGAAGGCGCACCTGTCTGTTATGCAGCGTCAAGGGTAGCCGCAGCCATGGCCTCCGAGTTGATAGTCCATGCTTCTGCAAACTCTTCGTGCAGACACTTGTTGTCTGTCAAACGACCTCAATTCTTCACTCAGGGCTCGTGACGTAGTTGCACGATCCATTAAGACCATGCAGGTAACATACCTGTCTTCTCGGCTGCTAGTGACAGCACAATCCCGGTAAGCTACAATTCGACCTTTATCAAAGTCAGAAACTGCTGTTACACCTTTCTGCTTCTTACACGAGGGATCACAACATCTTTTCACCAGGCAACAACGTTCAAATACAATTTGCGTATGAGAAACCCGCTGAACAATTTCCTCATTTAAACACATTTCAGGTGTCTCTACCTGCACCTGCTTTGCCAGAATGTACCGAAAAGCTAATAATTTGCATATCATGGCACCTTCCTCCTGTGGTTTAAATTTCACGGCTGCCTTTTTGGTGTAGCAATTTCAATGGCCAGTAGTGTAATACCCCTTATATTGTGATATGAAGTAGAGCGGTGCAAGGATCCGATTTGCATTAAATTATTTACTTTTTACTTAACTATATTGAAGGAATACTTATATTTTATGCTGTTTATTTCACATTTTAATAAATGCGTTTAAAAATTTGCATAATATAAGCAAATTTTATTTATATTGAATGAATAGTTCTATTTTATGTTGACAAATATCTTTAAATGAAGCAAAATTCATGAATAATAAAACTCCGTACTTTTGGTCCCTATTTCTCTGTCTCTGCATGATTTACCTCCGGAATCGAACTGTGCCTCAAATATTGCCTTCTGAGTGGCACACCCAATCATGTTGGTAGAATGGTTTGGCAGACTACAGCTACAAGGTTATTGACACCTATTCTGTAGGGTGAGAATACTTCAAAATCCAGCAGCACATATTTTGCTTGATGCAGCCAGCCCGTTATTTAAAAGATTATCTTACCCTCGTTTCGACATGAATAATGGTTAACAATAAATCTGTAATCGGCCACTGATGCCCCTCTCAAGTAACCAGGATGATACTTGGTCTGACTTCTCTCTTCCTCTACTTCATATTATCATTATTTGTGAGTGAGAGTTAGTGTCAAGTTAAATGTAACGTTCAGCAGAACAACATAATTACACTTCAGTCATGCGAAACTTAATCTCGAAATTAGAACCCTTTGATCACAAAACAAATTAAGCAAAAAAAAGTTTTCAAATTACTTCCCGATGTTAATAAGAGAGAGAGAGAGAGAGAGAGAAGTATATTGCTATACACTTAACTTGCGTAAACTGAACTTTCGTAAATTTGCACATACGTAAATTCTCGTTTTTCCCCTGTTTCGGTCGAAAATCCGCTTATTTCGCAAAATTTATTACTCTTTGAAAAGTACTTTGTATCGTAAAATTAATATCACTAATTTCTTAAAAACCCTTTACCTCAAAAATATGAACAAATATAACATTAAATTTTTATGCATAAGTATTTTGCTTGTTTTACTCTTACATGCTACAGAACTAGGTTAACATTTCTTTGTTCATGTATTATTAAAATTTTTAAAACTATATGTGTATTCGTATAATTCATTGTTTTCTTTTTAATAAAGAGCAAACTGACAGAACTTATGTAAGTGACAAAGTTTTTGTATTGGATTTACGTGTTTTTCGATTTCTTATGTATCTTTGGCTAACATATTATGTAATTTTGGGTATCATTGTAATGTCTTTGTTATGGGCTGTGATAAGAAATCATGAACCGTGTCAGAATTTTGAAATATATTTGTGAGGGAGGAGAGAGAGAAGATCAAAATTGTTTGCTTATTCAAAGGATGCAAAAAATATATGATGAATGCAATATTTCGATGTATGCAATGCAATATATCTGAATACTTATTAGTCCGTCTCAGAATATAAATAACTAGGTAAAATTCATGGATTAAAAACTATTTCAATCTTATTAAATTAAATTCACATATGCTTTAGAGAAAGAAAGCGTATTTTAAAAAGCTGCAATTATTTTTGTTACTCAACTAATTAACGAGCATTCAATCTTATAGTTGGGTAATAATCTTAATATATTGTAATCAATGTTTTTTTAATTCAAAATAACAAATAAAACTACTTTTATAGGAACATTTTTATAGGAAAATTTAATTAGTTTTTAGTTGTTGCCACTATTTTGAAAAGTAAAAAATGAGGTAGAGAAAAAAATAATCACTATATTAATAGACGATTGAATATGAATATGGCGGATTATTAATTTGTTTAACTAATTATCAATGGATAGTAATTAAATATCTTCATTAGAAAATAAATAATAAAATTTTAAAAAAGATTTGAGGATTTTGTAAAAAATTAGGACATTTAATATAATTAAACTTATCGTTTAGCTATGACTAGGAACAAATGCTTAAGAAATGACTTGTTTTTATAGTTATGGGAAAAAATTCTTTTAAGCATTTAAGAAAAATATTTAGAATAATATAATGAATCAATTTTCTATTGAGTAGTGCTTTAAAAATTGGAAATCCTATCCGAATGCACATGAAAGATTGTTCGAAATTCATTTAACATAGTTATTAAAAAATATTGTGATATTGAAAGTAGTTATATATATCATTTTATTTAGCGTACATGTAAATATATTAATAAAATATAGCAACATTGATATTATTTTATTACTTAACATGTCAGCAATACTTGTCTTATCAGTAAATTGCACAATAAATATTTACAAGCAAACTTTAAGAAATTAAACAAATTTTAATTTAGGCCAAACAGGAACTCTTTTTTGAACATATTCCAAATAATATTAGGTAGGTATCCTTCCTATTTTAGATAAAAAAGCCAACATTCATTATGTTTTTATAAATGTTTGGGAAATCTCAGATGATTTACAAATAATTTATTCTTAAAAATAAATTTAGTGTTGAAGATTTAAAATATATTTCAGAAAAATAAATTAAAATAATAAGCATTTTTAAAGATATAAAAATATATAGAAAACCTTTTGTCTTTGAAATTTAAAAGATCATAATTGAAACCATTCAACTAAACACAATTCTAATTAGACTTGACAAGAGGAACTTTAATTATAATAAATTTCAATAATATATGAATTATTCAGGCTGTAACATGAGTTAATCTGTGTCAATGCCGATGCTTCTTGAGACCTAAGTTGGAAATATCTTAATTAATGTTTTTTTTCTCAGCTAAATTTATTGAATTATTTTTACGCTTATTAGAATCTAGCTTATTGTATGTGTTGAACAATTATATATTATATTGTCGCGTATTAGTTTACTGTAGAGTGTTTCATGATTTCCTCCCACAAAATATACTTACTACACACCATTTCTTTCAGAAAAGTGTACGTTATGTTTCACAAAAATATTTCTTAGAAATGAATATGAGAAAAACAAACTTTAAATTGAAATTCATATTATTTTTGTGAAAACTTACCTATATTTATGATTTTTTATTGTAATATTTATTGTTATTTTTATATCTGTAGAGAATGTTTACTTGCCTGAAACTGCGTATTTAGCAAAATAACAGTAATAATTTTAAAAGTATAGTTTTATTTCTCTTGCAATATGAGGTTGTGTAAATTCGTATCATGTGTGAATCGACAGAAAAGGTTTTATGTACGTATGTGTATTCGAGATGGTAGATTTTTAACTTCTAGAAAAAAATCTTTTCTTTGACAAAAATGTCTTTGGTGATGTTTGTGCACCCAAGCCATTTGTCACAACAGGTTTTCTAAGGAATTTTCCGTTATAGGGTTGTTTCTTCTACCCCTAGGTTCTCAACCTTATCGAGATTTGAATCTAGTGGGGTGTTGCAACAAATATTTTCTTGAATCTGCAAAAAAAAAAAACTCGTTTTTCAATCGTCGGCATGTTTCTGGAATATTCTAAATCCACCTTTGAAGATATTGAGCTGGATGTTAAAATCTAGAAAGCCGAAGAAAACTATTTACTTAGACAATGTCTACGATTTATTTGCTAAGAATTCAGAGACAATAATTGAGGAGCATTATATATATATATATATATATATATATATATATATATATATATATATATATATAATTAAATTAAATTAATTGTATAAATAGATTAAAAATTAATAATTCCTTCTCCTTCTTTGCTTTTTTTTCGTTAACTTTTTGAATGTTTGTAACTTAAGCCCTCAAAACCAATTTTCTTATAGCCTTCATTAAAAATACCTTGAAAAAGAAAATTAACGTTTTTGTAATCATTTTGCTGACGATTTGGAATATATAGAAATATGCTTTACAGTGATCAATTTCGTATTAGAACCTAAATCCAATGTACATATTATATTGTCTGCTTTACTTCGGGTTAACAATTTAAATTTTAATTTATACTAATCGTAATTTTTTTTACTCCTTTACTCAGACACTTTTACCAACTAGACATAAAGTTTACAAATTTTTTCTGATCCAATTTCAATAACTCACCTTTAGAATGTTATAAATTTTTTATTTTCTTTTAAAACTGTTTCAGTTGTATTTTGACAATGTCAAAACAACAATATATAGTGTATTGAAAGTATAAACAAAAAAAAAAATTTAAACATTATACATTCTTATTTAAATTATCCACTTCATTACGCTTTAATTATTTTCTGAAACGAAAATTAATATTAATTAGCTCCATTTACCATTGCTAACAAATGAAAATAAACATATTATATCCTTGATGTGCAAAATAAATCACGAAAAACATTCATGCGTCAAATTAAAATTGTTCGATTCCTTTAATTAAAACTATTAATTAAACCTTTAATTACCGCTGTTATTATTATTTTACATACGAGGCGTAATAACAACTAAAACATTTTGTATCAATAATTTGAAAAAAGAAAGAGGAAAAAAAAATATTTGTTCTTAATTTGAAAATGTTGGTTAAGGTCTCTTATTTCCTTGAAGAACAATTTCCACTTCACATCTAATTTAAATGCAACATTTTCTAAAGAGGAAGCAACATGTAAAAATCATGAACTTTTATTTTATTCTGTTAGATTCATAGGTCAAGACAAAAAAAAAATATTAATAATGAAATCATTTCCCATTTATGTAAATGTTAAACTTGAGTAGGTATTAGCCTTTTTTGAAATATGGAGATCCCATTCACCAATTATGTTTTATGAAGAGTTCAAGATCGTAAATGTGTGTCAATAGAATGTGTAAATGCGTGTGGAAAGTTCAAGGTGAATTATCAGCGTAACGGCACATAAGCGAACTTTTTCTGTTTTAGAATCGAGTGCATTAATCAAAATTATTATAAGTTACTTTCAGTGAGATGTCTTAAGATTTTTTTTGAGGATCCGGGCACCTATGCAAAAGACTATGCATCGGCTACTGTTTTAAGCTGACACTATTTCGCATACATTGTCAAACACTAGTACAAGAGTTAACACATTACAAATAAATGTGAGTCAATGGCGCATACAAGGGGAGTGGGGTCCTCGGTTCCGGACCCTCTCCCCAAAGCCCGATTTTTTCCCCCGATTGATTACAATCCTATGTATATAGTATATAAAATTTAATTCAGTATTTGTGAAAATAACTAATTTTATTAATTAATGCTAATTATTAATTCAATGATTAATTTTATTACTGTTTTTGGTTTACTAAGTCAACACAATCAAAAGAATATGTTGGGCATATCAATTTGGAGCATGATACGAGAATAGTGGACTTTCAACCCTGAACTCCCTCCCCCTTGAAAAATTCCTATGTGCGCTACTGATGTGAGTGATTCAGTATCTCGTAAACATAGAACTTAAATAGACTGACCCGACTACCTACCGTTCACCTGAAGATGGTGAACGGTGGTAGTCTTAGACAGAACGACGGACATAACGTTATAATGCAATCTTGCCACTCTTGCTTGTTAGCATGTAACTCCGAATTCTCAGTATTTGGAAAATATTTCTGGGGTTATCATCTAAAGATGAAAATTATTCGGATTATGATTTTAATGAGCCAGAGACGAGCCCCTCTCTAGAGGTCAAGACTCTGGGCCAAGCCCAGTTGGCCCGGTCCTTAAAGCATTTCTCGTTAGATTGTCTTTTTATCTTATCCAGTTTCAATGTTCCTATATTTTTACAAAAAAATTATTAATTAAAATTTAATTGGAAAAAAGAAACTTATCATTGGCTGTATGAAGAATTATTGTACTTGACATTTTTATGCTATTAATTTTCTCTTTTGAGTATTTTTTTCAGATATAAATAAATGTCCACACTCATACATAGTATATTTCTCATCATTTCATGAATTACTATATTCAAATACACACCACTCGAACCGTATCGATGAAAAATCACGTTTGAAAATTGCATGAGAAAATCATGTGGTCAATTACAAAAGCTGAATCATTAAGTCAAGTTGCAAATGTAGCATGAGGATGTTCCCCCTAACTAAAAATAAAACTAGTCTTTAAATTACATGAAATCCTTGCGTCTTCCATCTTGCAGTGTCCTACTCTCGAAACAGTGCCACTCCATGATTAGAGACCTGAGGTGAAAAAAACTTGACGTGCCTCTTAACATGCGTGTCAAGTTTTTATCTGAGAACGTATGGGGATCCGGATCTTCGGAAAAAAGTGAAACTGCATTTGAAAGGGAGATCCAGGCCTCACCTGCTCGACATCGGATCGACCTTTTTTTTATTTCCTTTCTCCTGTTCTTATTTTATGTTTTTACTTGCGTGCTTCTTACTGGATCTCGAAGCGAGTGGTTGGGGAACTCCCATTTTCTCAACGATTTCAAACCAATCAACGTTCCAGCATTTTTTTATAGTAAATAACTACTGAACAGCTGTTAGAGATGGACTGATAAATCAATTTTATCTTTTCTCTCTCTCTGTTTTACTGTTTTTTAAAATCTAATAAAAAACATTTTGTGAATGATTTCATAACTATTTCGAGTAAATGTACTAAAGATAAACGTAATGAATGGTTTCCCCAACAAATTTTATAAGGAAAAAATGTAAATCAAATAGTGTTTGGAAAAAAAAATGAAAAAATATTTTATTTACAATGTTATTTAATAATCTGAAGCTCCGGCTACGTATGAGAAATAGTTCTTGGAATTATGATGAAACTCATAAATTTCATTTAAAATAATAATGTCTCATTTATTTATATTGAAGGACAATTGGCTTAAACACAAGTGTCAATCGTTTTGTTCACGCTAAGCCAGAAACTTTTCAATTTTGCTTATAAATCTAATGCATAGAAATAATTAAATAATTTTATCTGACTATTATAAATTTAGTTATGTGTGAATAATTTTAATCCGCATATTTTTTTCATTTTAGGGAAAAAAGTAAAGTTTTTTAAAAAAGAAATAAAGTACAGAATATTAAAATATTTTTAAACTTTATAAAAAAAAGTATTTCATTGAAATTTAAATATTACTAATACCAAACGGGAAAATAAAATAAAAATATTGCAAAATGTTGGTTATTACAAAAAAAAAATGTAAATTAAAATTTGCTTGCGATTACGAAACTTGAACCATTCTAAGACAAAATCAAATATTGTAAGATTTTAAATGAATGAAGTTGAAAACTAAAAAATTCCCGTAAAGAATTAATGATTCGAGTAAACAATATTTAATTCAAGGTATTTTTTTTTAAAAATTAAGATTAATACTAAAAAGAATTGAAAACATTTCCCATTTTAAAAATTGTTTTTATTTCTTTACATTAATTATGCACAGATATTCTAACTACGTATCCTTGTTAGATAGAAAAAAAAAATTACAAAAGATAATGGTTAAAAAAACTTATCATATAGAAATGGGAAAACATTTGATGAAAAAAAAACTTGTCTGTGTCCCCAATCTTTCACATTCCAAGTCAGAGAGGAAACCGTTCTGCACGTCTTTGGGTCCGGGAGCTATTTCGTTTTTGTTTTTCTTAATTTTTTTCTTCATTATTAATCTCTATTCCTTTTTCTTTTTCCTTGTGGAAAAGACCGCTTTCAGCGTTGGCAAGTTACAACCTTGTTCCCTTTTCAGGAAGATAAATAAATGCTCAGAGTTTGGGTGGTTCTCTTATCAGAATATCAATGGACGTAAAGTGAAGGATTTAATTGATTTTCGCTTTCGAAGACCTTCAGTTTCGGAATAAAAATGAAGAGGAATCACATTCCTTGGAAATTTTTCGCTGTGTCACTGTTTCGAATGCATAACGTGTTATGTTTCTAAATCAGTGGGTGTCTTATTTTATTATTTTTTTAATTTTATTTTCTTAATTTGCATTTATTATTTTTAGGATGCAGAATTTTATGTGTTCCTCCTGGAAAAATGCCGCTGAGATTGAATTTTGAATTTTTTTTAATTAATATTTTAAAGTAAATATAAATATGGGGAAAAATTAGTACAAAATGTTATAACAGTTGGAAAAATTGCATTTATTGAATTACATGGTTTATGTTAGTAATTTTTGCTCTTTCTGATTATAAATATCCCCGAGGTGGGCAAGGTTGACTCAGCCTTTCATCCTTTCAGTGGGTCGATGAATGAGTACCAAGCTTGCTTGAAACTCGTCAGACTGACCACCTGACCAATACATCTGCTCATGCATCTCAGCGCCTAAGGTCACGTAAACTGAGTTGGGCACAGTACGCCTTGGCCCGTTTGGGTTGTTGCACCACCTGAGAAGAAGAAAGTGATTATACATATATATTAGCCCTTGGTTAAAAAAAAAGAAACCATTATAGCTCATTTAAAGGCTCTGAAAAATGACTATATATGTTTACTTTAGTTAAGTGTTCTTTTTTTGAGAATCATTTTTTGCGTGTTGTTTATCCTGTATAACAATCCTGTAAACCAGGGGGATCAACCCAAATAACCTTGTGGGCCACTTCGGAAAAACATCATAATCCCGCGGGTCTTAATATTAGATTTAGATTCATTACAAGCATTTATTGGAGTGAAAATTTAAAACGGAATGAATTATTATTATTATTTTCATTATTTTTCATGTAAACAAACAAATACAGTATTTTTATTTACCATTTTTTTTAAAAAAAATGATAATGCAATGATCAAATGATGTTTAATTTAATTAAATAGCGAGATATTTGTATTTCAAAACTCTTCACTTAGTTTTTGCAAGTCGATCTCAATGCAACTGAAAAACAGAAGCAACTTGATTAAATAGAAATAGTTATGGGGTTTATTTGTTAAAAAAAACTATACTAAAAACAAAAATGTTGCATAAAATAATCGTATTTTGTAAAGTTGTAATGAGTCTTTCCGGGGGCGGGAAATTAATCAAGGGGGAAGCGTGGGTTGGCCCCCTGCTGTAAGCCAATGTTTCTTGAACTAGGGGTCTGGTGATTTGCTATTGATGTCGCCAAAAATTTTAGGATTTTTTTCTATATCTTTTTGCAAAAAATAACTTGCTTGTCATAAACATATAGTTTAACACATGATATCTAAAAAAACCCACACAAGTAATATAAAAAGAAATTTAAGTCAATTCCTACTTAGATCAAAGAAAAATTTTATTTTAGCTACTTTTTATTAAATAGTTACAATTAATATAAATATGTAAATATATGTGATAGAACCACAACATTAAGTGGTAATTAATTTTTATTAATTATTATTTAAGTATCGTATTGTCATCCAAAACAATCGTATATGTAAAATTTCAGTTCAACTGAATGCTTTAAAACGTGAGAAAAAACCTTTTCAAGTTTTAACACGTCGCCAAAAGAGTCGCTAAGACGCCAACGTGGGTGTATTTGTAATTCTTTAAGTAATTAGTTTTAATCAAAATTAATTTTTATTAATATAATTAAATTATTGTATTGTCATCCAAAATGAGATCATGTACATAAAATTTCAGCTCAATTGAGCGCTTTGAAATGTATTTTATTAACGATTGAAAACTCCACCAAGATAAATAAATAAACAAACAAACAAACAAATAAATAAATATATTGAGAGTGCGAGCTAATAGTAGGAACTGAATAACAAGATAAGAAAATGAATACAACGAAGAACCTTTTGACTTCATTTGTAATAAATCCATTTCTTTTATTTGTTTTGCATATATTGCTGTCGGTTCATCAAAGGCCCTGCTTATGCGAGGTTTGAGTGTTTTTTACAACGCAGGCGCACTCAAAACCATAACCACTGTGTTTGCTAGCCTTGTCGGTTTCAGAAAGTCAACCTTTTTATGCGAATCGGGTTTTTACATTGACCTCTCGTAACTTAAAAAATATATACGGCGTCGCATATGCCGTTATCAATAAAAGGTGATAATCTCAGTAGTGAACTCAAAATAACCACATTTATTAAACTGAAAATAGTTTATATATAATTTACCGTGTAATTACATTACATAATACTTTATTTTGCTATTTAATTAAAATTACTATATCGTAATATTCATGGTAAAAACTTAATGCGGATATATTTATTATTGCAAAACTACAAATAAAACACAACTAGAAGTACCCAAGTGTGTAAAACTTTGCGCAATGCTATTGCGGTCGCACAAAATTTTTGTACCAAAAGAAAGGGGTTGCCACCCAAAAAAGTTCAAGATCCCCTGCTTTAGACAATGCATTAACATACAGGATTGCTGTATCATTAAAATACAACAAACCTATGTATTAATATTTTTTATTGTTTCTTCTTTTCGTTTCGTTAACTAAGATCAGTCACATGATCATTTTGGCATAGTAGCTCTTCGATTTAATACAGTAAAATCTTCCACTTTTTCTACATATATGTATGAATGTACACATACACACATATATATATGTCAAAATTCCCTACTAAAGAGAAATAAATTATCAATAATCATCAAAACTGAAAAAAAAACTAAATTGTTAAATAAATCACACATAAGATTTTAGAAAGGAAATATTAGAAATTTTAAAAAATAATAGAATTTAATATATATATATATATATATATATATATATATATATATATATATATATATATGGATGCTACACTATTATAAACATTGCTGACTTAGGACAGCTCTCATATATGAAATAATTTATATAAAAGTGGTGTTCATAGCATTCAAAAATGCAAAGCATGAGCTAAATCTGAGTACAATAAACGTTATTGCCAGATTCTGAACCCAAATACAAATTCAAAACATGTGAATGGCTGAGTAGTAGAACTTAGCAAATATATGAAAAGAATGGAAATAAAATATTAAATACTGTGTATAAATACTACCATTATTTTAGGGACAGTAGGATTATAAATGTATTCAAAAATTTAAAAAACTACGACCGTTTAAATAAAACTAAGAGAATAAGTAATTTTATCTAATATTAAAAAATGGAGGTAACTATATTCATCTGGGAAAAATGATAAATTCATAATAATTAACTTTTAATATTCTAAGAAATTTTAATCCTTACTATTAAGAATTTCTTTATCCAAGTAACTATTAATAAAATTAATTGAGTATTTTTGAATTAAGCAATGTTTGGTAAAAAGTTTATTTTATTTTTTTTTTTTTTTTCTGATTCTTTGAAACAAGAAATTTCTTGCGTTGTATGTAATTAATAATATTATTTCTGAATATAGAAACATGTACATTACTCTTCCAATAAAGGAACTTTTACAATATTGAGTTTAAATTCTTCTTCTATCTCTCTCTCTTCATAAATATTAGTAACTTTAACAATATCTTTTAATTTAATTTCTATATCAACAACATTTGCTTCATAGTTCATACTATCTGTCCGTATTAAATTAAGATATCGTGGATTAAAATTAGTGTGAGGTTTAAAATTGTCTTGCTTGCCGAAAATGATAATATCATCTATATAACGAAAAATGTAATATTCAGAATTATCAATGAAACTATGTTCAAAATAATGTAAATATAAATTGTCTAAATATATATATATATATATATATATATATATATATATATATATATATATATATATATATATATATATATATACCAATAAGTATTTCGACACCACCGCAAAAATACCGAGATGTATGAGGTTCTGACACACGTCGTGATCTCCACAGTTAAATATGTCGTTGGAAACAACATACATGATCCGTCGCATGTGATACACTACGAAGTGCAGAGTTATCTGATTTCGAAAAAGTGGTAATTATCAGGTATCATAGAAATGACCAATCCTTAAGAGACATATCTAGAGAGCTGAATTATCGAAAATTGAATGTGGCCTATATGCTTCAGAAGTGAAAGGTGAGTAATGATTGTCAGAATAAGCTCACAGTGTGAGTACACACGAAACAGGGAGATAGAGACCTACAGGTGCTGTGCAGAATAGTGGAAAGATTCGTACCCAACCTATGGCACACATACGCTAAAAGATTAAACATGCACCCAAATGTGTTGTTTTGATGAATACCATTTTTAAGGAAGCTCATATGTTTCATTTTCATGGTCATGCTGAATGAAATGAATTGCTCATGGTCATGAAGCCCTTGATTACCAAGTCCAAACGAACTGCTATTAAGGTGGTGCAAAGCACATCTACATTGGATCGTAGATTATTGAAAATGAGCTCTCTGGAGTGAAAAAAAATCAAGTTTCATCCTTTACATTCGAATGCCCAGATATGGGTAGGATATCTGCCTGGTGAACGCCTTCCAGAATACATTGCGCCAACAGTTAAGTTCGGTGGTGGAATCATGGTCTGAAGATGTACTCCTTGTCTGGAGATATATTTTTTCTGGTTCGGTCTGGGACTCTCGATCCGAATTCATGGTAAGTTCAATACCAACGACTATTGAACTATTTCGGTTGACAGTGTGCTTCTTACGTTCTGCGGGATAAACATATGTTACATCTAGGTTCACAAAAAGAGCTATCATGTCAGATCCCCCATGGGTTAATCAAATAGACTGACCTATCCAGAGTCAAGACCTACACCCTATCCAAAACCTCTGTGAGGAGTTAGATTGAAAAATTAGGGGGAGCTGCAAAGATTCAAAATCAGTTAAGGAACTTACCAGTCTTTTTAAAGCCGAATGGAAAAAATACCAAGTAGAAAGCAGAGGGTTTGCTACAGTAAGTTTTTCTCGTGGAGGCTCTGCTATTATACGTGAATATAAATGTTTTAGTTTTTCGATAACAGGTGTCCAAATACTTATTGGTAGATAGAGAATATATGCATGTGTTGGTGTGTAAGAGGGACATGAAACATGATTTAGAAGTATAGGAGATAGTATTTCAGTGTTTTCCTTTTTACTTCAATGACTTTATCTGATTAAAAGAGAAACCTTTCAGTTTATAATCAATACTATATAAGAGTTAAGAAATTTAATTAGTACATGATTATGACGCATTAAATTTGTGCAATTATAACTCAAATAACTGTTGTTTCTTTTAAATCAATGAGGCGAATATAATGAATCATTCAACCATTCACATTTTCTTGTGAAACTGTTAAAGGTTTAATAACAAAGTATCTTTTCTATGTTGTGTGACGAAAACACACAATTATGATCTTCCTTTTTTGTAATCAGAAGTTTAGATTAATTTATTATAACTAGTTTTTGCACCAGATAGTTAAACAAAAAATTAAAATGTGTAAAATAGCTTCTCGAAATTTATAGGAAAGAAAATTTATATAATAAATGTTATAACTGTGTGGGATTTTATGTAGATGTATAACATCAATTAAATGTGTAACAATATTTTTTTAATTTCATTTCGTATTAATATGTTTTTAATTGCCTAATTTGCAATTAATAGATATATAAAAATCTTGTTGAAAATTAATTTACATCATATTTAATGTATAATTATCTTATACTATTATATATATATATATATATATTATAACTATTATAATATCCATGTATAATTGCAAAATAAATTAAAATTATAACAACCGTTTAATCAAACATAAGGAAAAGTCTAATTTGTATTAATTTCATTTGTAAAGGACAAATTCGCGACTTTGATTTTATAATATTTGAAACAAGGTGACAAAATGCATTAAATTAGGTTTTTTTTATTTTCGTCCAACAAAATTAAAATTTTATAAATTTAGAGTTGTTATTAATATCACGTGTCAAATGAATATTTTTAATTCATTTAATAAATTTACCATTCAAACTTTTTTCTTCACTTAATACTTTTTTTTAATTAACTATGTTCCTTTTTCTTTAAATTATCCAAAATGAATTTCAATATATATATATGATTTTTTTTTTACATTTCATGTAGTTTCAAATAGAATAGTGTGAAAATATCATAAAATTTTAATACGAGCGTTACGTAAGTAGCGTAAAACATGTATATCCGTGTTTGTATATGTCAGCGCTTTTTTTAGAGATGAGGATGAACTTATATATTTTCTAATGAACAGTTTAAAAAGAAAATAATATTTTAATAATTTTTTGTTTATAACTATTTTAAATTTAAATCAATTTTTGAGGTTTTAAAGAACTCTTTACATATTGAAGACATTTTCCAGTTGTACTTACAACTTGTATTTAAAAAGTTTTGAACCATTTTTAGTTTATTTGCATGCCATATATAATTATAACTTTATTCTCTCTATAAATATAAATATTTCTCTTTACCGGAATACTGAGATCAGGATGTCTATCAATATGAACAAAAAAAAGAATGTAATCTTTCAATAACGTGCGTAATTTATAAAATGAAAAAATTTATCAATCTCTGCTATATCAAAATATATTTAATCAACATTGTTTGATAAACTTTCCTTTAAGTGTATTTATTCATTGGTCACAGTAGCCAAGTGATCATGGTCATGAACTCGAGACGAGCGTTGTTTCTGCTGTGTCGCGAATTCGAATTCTGTTGACAAACATTGACAGGCATAAAAAATTCGCCGTATTGAGGAGCTGCTTGAAGTTAAATCTGTTCAAAGTCTGATGCATGTTTAATCTGCAGCGGTTCAAGGTTCTCACGTAGGAATAATGTGGAAATTTGGAGAATGGGTTGCCAATTACTATGTTATCCCTGTCGTTGCAACGTAAAGTCAGGATTGTGCTAAGATGTTGGCAGAAATAGTTGGTGCAAGTTACTCATGGTCGGAATGAAAACTTTGAAGGCTGAAATGCACGAATTGAAGTCAAGATCGGATGATTTTCGATAAATTCCAACTGCCATAATGGCATAATTTTTCTATATAGCCAACCTTTTGGGGAAGAGTGCCATTATCTCATAAAAAAGAATTATGCGTGCCATTTCCAACTTCGTTTTTTATAGGTTTATTGTGGAATTTTTTGACAAATAGTAAATTTTTAATTCGTACAAGTAGTGGAAATTTAAAAATAATGTAAAAATTAAGACAAAAGTATACTAAGTCTTATTGTTGATAAACTTTTTACAGGTCCAGTAAGTTAGGCTAGATATAATATATATATATATATATATATATATATATATATATATATATATATATATATATATATATATATATATAAATAATTATTTCTAAATAATTATTAAACAAGTGGGTAATAATTAACCATCAAACCTAGCACTGAATGAATCCTGCAAAGTGGATATAAAATTTTTAAATCTACCATAGCTCGGCTCATTATTAACTTGGAAAGATAGTTTCTGTATTAATGTGAAATGTGTTAATCTTTTTTTATCCATAATTGATATAAGAAAAGCAAAAGTTTGTTCACAGAAGAAGAATATGAGGCGGTAGGAAAAATGCAATTTTTTCCTTGTAATCTTAAACATAAATCATTAAAAAGTCCCATAGTATCAGAAAGAAAATCGTAATTCCAAAGACAACTTAATTCTTGAGTAATAAACAGTAACTGGGCTGTTCATAATTTTTTTTCAGATACAAACACGTTTCCTCAAATTCCAAAATCTCATGAGTGCACTTCCTTTGAAAAGCCAGCGCACACAACAATGAAAGAGTATTTTCTACATTGTAATTTTCTATTGTGATTCAATAAAGTGTGCTTAAAATAATTCTTTTTATTTTTCCATACAGTGGTGGGCATGCCACTGGTTGGCTAAACCCTGCTCTTTAGAACATGCCGCAGTCTTACTTCTCACAGCCCTTGTATATTTCAGGGTTACGTCTTCAGCAACCCTTAGAACTTTAGTCTTTTACTCCACGGCATCAACAAAGTTGTCTAAAACAGAGTGCCGTAACCGATCATCATGGCTGTTTGAAAATTGGTATTAAAAAATACAGCAATTGATTCTGCTTCAATTTTGAAGCAGATGACCCTCGAATCTGTGTGGGAAAATGCAGAGACCAGTCCTAATCAGCTTTTGTTTTACATAAATATAAGTCATTACACCTGGTATGATGATGTGGAGTGTTAACTGTTACGAACAGCGAGTCTCGTCTAGTCATTCTGCATTCAACTATAACAACTCCACAATGTGTTGATTTCATCTTGTGGCAGCGGCCTTGATTTTTCATGACAACTATTTCTGGGCCCTTTTCTAACAAAAAGGCCCAATATGGTTCACATATTTTGGTACTGTATCCATCTATTGATACTTTTCTTTAACCAATAAAGATACTGACTTTTCCACCAATCGAGCACGTATTAAACATTTTAACTCACCACCCCAAACCGCCACAGATCTGGATCACGAATTAATGAATTCCTTACAAAATGTATTGCTATATGAGATTAGGAATCTTTATCGCTTCTTACATAGATGTATACAAACGTACATCACCCTCAAGGAAGGGTGGTCTCCAACTACTGATTTTAGCCTTAATATGTGCAATGCTATTGTTTGATAAGTCCGGCGGCTATGAATTTTTATTTATTTCATTATATGTGTATACGCTTTACATACTTTTTAAAAAAATAGTCATCTTCTTCATGGTTTTTTTTGCAAAAGAATAAATATGCATATATGAAGGTTTATTCTTACTCTTATTTCTTTTCCTTGCAGCCTAGTCGTACATGCAAATTAAAGGTGAAGGTTGGCTGGCCTGAAAACTATGTTTAAACCTGCAATCATAGTTCCCAAGGCTAAGAGTTGGCTATTGTACCACAGATGCTATCTTATTTTTGACCTATACTGTCTGGTTATACTTCTATTTTCGCTTTCCTTCTTTAAATGCATAGATGTTTAGTATATTACTATTGATTATATATACATTAAAAGTCTATGTTGATTGCATAGACGCAATCATCAAAATACAACAGTGCTAATCAAAGGATCATTAAGAATAACGGTTTCGAATGTTTAAAAGTAAGTGAATGATTAATGGAGTAAAAAAAAAGAAAGAAAAATATAAACGAAAGAAAAGTCGAGAAGGAAATAGATACTTTTAAAAGAAATAAATTTGGGAGTTTTTCTTTTTTTTGATGGAATATTCGATTTTCATATACTTGTTAAGAAATATTTAACTAAATAAATTTCGTAAGTTGGTTCTGAAAGACACGAAGTACATTTTTTCCTGTTATGTCAACCTAAATGGATTCCTGTTTGCCCAAGGTTCATCCTACCTAAAAGGACAACATGCCTTTCCACTACTTCCGGTTAGCATAATTTCCCAATGAATTGTATATATAACGATATTTGTATTCCACCCACTGGAGAAAAATATATTTTTTCTTTTCTTAATAAAAATTTTCTACATCCCTCTCATTGTGTTTCTACAGTGCGATCTTGGTTTTTGAAAGTCAGAGTTTTGAAATGAGTTATTTGCATGCAGAAATTGAATGATTCTTTTTTTCTAAAGTAAATCAAACATCACTTCAACAATGTTGATTTCGTTGTTATTCACAAACTTAATTTTCATGCATACTTAATAAAAAAACTTTCATATAATAAGTCATTAATCCCCCCCTCTTCTGTATAATGTAAGTGTGTGTTAAATTAAATTATGATGTTTTATATATAATGGAAAGGTAAGCAAACAAATAGTACAAATATGACAAAGTCTTCAATTGCGAGGTAGTGGTAATAACTCGATATAATCAAACTGTGTCAACCATTATCTTAAATAAATCAGGAACGTTTAATGCAAGTTGATAATTTACCTAATCTTTTAATATATTATACGGAACAAAAAAAAGACATGTTTCACTTTTTTGTGAGATTTGCTTTTATTTTACGAGATTGATTCATCATTTTATTTAATGATCAGAATCGATTGATTTAATTCATTTATCATTAATAATATTCCAGCACTGCATTCAGAAATCCTACATAAAATTTTAGGTAAATATAGAAAGAAAAAAAAAAAGTATACTTTTTTCTTTAAGAGGTCTCAAAGGTGTTAACTTCGTCTCGGAGGTTGAAAATATAAACAATTTTCAAATAGATATAACTCTTTGAAATTAAAATTAAACAATTCGAATCTTGTGCACATTATTTATAAGGGAATAAGGCTTCAAAAAAGTATAAAATGTTTAAAATATAATCATAATTTAAAAATTATAAGCATATGCAAATAGGAAACATTTCTGTAAGAAATATTAAAGTTTTACGTTGCGCATCACATTTTTTAAAATAGTAGCTCTACTTACTAGCAATAAGTTGATTTATAAAGTTAAATGTATCCTTATTACACTGTAGCGATTTTTATATAAATAGAATAATAAATTATATTTTTTAAAAAATAAAATACATTTTAAAAAATTTAAATTTTCATATTTTTTTTAACTATTTTGAAATACAAAAGATTTGTAATATCCCATTAAATTTTATTCATCAAAGGATACTATTTTAGAAAATAGCATACACAACTTAAAATTTACTTAATATTTATTACAGAAATGTTTTCCACTTTCATATGCTTATGATTTTTAAAATTATAATTATGTTTTAAACGATTTGTACTTTTTGAAACCATATTCCTTTATAAATAATATGTAAAAGATTCGAATGATTTAATTTTAATTTCAAAGAATTATATCTATTTGAAAATTGTTTGTAATTCCCCCCTCCACGAGACGAAGTTAACACCCCTGAGACCCTTTTAAAATAAATTTTTATATCCTGTATTTTGTAAATTTAGAATTTGTGTCCAAGAATATAAATGATTACGGAATACGTAATTATTTAACTAATAATTTATTTTTTCTTTTAAAATTAAGAACTACTTAGTATATAATAATAAAATTTTGAATGTTTAAGATTGCTTCACCAGAACTTTTTGTAAATTAATATCTGTTTCTGTAAATTCAGATTATTGTAATGGAGTCGAGAAAATTTCATTTTATAGCATTTAAAAGGTACATGTGAGTGTGAATTTCTTACAAATTGTGTTTCATATTCAGATATTTTGTTTTTCGAACGTGTCTGGAGTATCATGAGTTCATGTCCAACAGCCCCTGAAGACTCACCTTGTAGAGGGGTTGATGCACGTTAGATCTGTCATGGTTTGAACGTCCTCCCGTTGACGTGGTATGGTAGTTTGGAAAGGGAACAGTCAGTACGTCACTCATGTGACGTGTCACTTGACTTCGTCATTTGAGGGAAATTCAAAATTACGAGGTCCGTCTCTAACAGCCCTCGTACTGCTTTATAGGGCGACGTTAACAAACTCTAATTCTCTATTTTCAAAAATATTTCGATGGTATTTCTTCAAATTAAACGTATATCAATTGTTAAAACAAGTAATTCTAATTGAAACGATTAATACTTGACATGTGAATTAATGGCAAATTCATTTACCTGTGTAAATTTTAAAATATCTTCATTTACCATATAGGACAATATACATTTGTTACAATTTGCTGAATACATTCATAATTAAAAAAATATACGAAATCTGATTATTTTTGTTAAATGTAAAGTTTATAAATTATTTTTATTAAACAGGTTTCATAAATTTGCTTTATATAAGCAAATACTGTATAATTTCCCCCTCTAACTATTGTATTAATTTTAAACAAATTGTCAATAATTCTATTGTCATAATACTCATTCATAATCAGGAATAATAATTGAGAAAAAAAATTTAATATTTTTGAAAAGCCGAATATATAATTATTTTTTCTTAATACTCAGTTATAAGCAAGCAAGTGAAATCTCATAATTTGTCACACTTTTCTAAATAAGTTATGAATACTAAGTCTTTGTTCATAATTTAATTATAATTTGCAGGGATGTCTTAAGGCATGCACCAACTGGACCTGGGCCCAGGACCTCACCCTCGAAGGGGGCCTAGTTTCACTCTCGACTCAGTCTTACTAAGACCATGATCTGGATAATTTTAATGGTCAAATAGTATTCCCATGTATATTCTCCAAAGAACAGAATTTCAAACTACATATGAACTGAAAAAACTGTATTATTTTGTAATGATCATTGTCCCTGTCTAGGCCTGGGCCTAATACCATAAAAAATCATTCACCTCATTTAATTGAAATGCGACCATCGGTCAAGCCAGTTTGGGAATCGAGCACATTTATTTGTTTAAAGTTACCGTTTGTACGAACATTTCAAAAATCACAGGTAGGGCTGGTCTACTTTTACATAGAGGCCCATGGCCTAAGAAAAGATCTCTTATTTGCCCAGGGCCTCAAAAAAGTCTTACGACATCCCTGTACATTTGTTGTTACTAATTCTACCCGCCTAACAGTGTCAGACCAAGGCCCACGAAATTCATCATGGTAAGGGGTTGGGTTTTTATGCCTATCGTTAGCAGCTTTGAGCACTATACAGGTGGCAGCATGATTTGGCTCGGTTCCACCCAGTGGCGTAACGTACACCCCGCAACCCCGCATTGTGAGGGGGCAGGGATCTAGAGGACCCATAGCCTGACTATCGCCAAGTACCTACCCTTTGTAAAATCCAACTTGGGAGGCCCAAAACCTGACTTTGCTGGGGGGCCCAAGTGTTCTCCGTTACGTTCTCCGTTACGCCACTGGTTCCACCCCAATTTTGAGGGAAACCTCCCTGGAGGAATGGCCAGGGGCATTCTACATCTCTTACCCTTCCATCTATCTCATGAGAGTACTTGCGGCTCGGCGTCTATTTAAAGTAGCTCCATACCACGCAGACACTATGCATTTACAAACATCCATGCTTTCTCTGGGATTTGAACCCAAGTTCTACGTCTCAGCAGTCATACACAAACAGCATCAATAATCCCTATACTATAACCACTATACCATAATTATATAACTATTATACCACTATACGCAGTGGCGTAACGGAGAACTTTTGGGCCCCCCGGCAAAGTCATGTTTTGGGCCCCCATGTTGAATTTTACAAAGGGTCACTTGCGTCAGTCAGGCTTTGGACCCCTTTAGAACCCTGTGCCCCCCGCGATGCGGGGGGTGCACGTTACGCCACTGACTATACGTTATTATTAAATTCTTAACTAATTAAATCTATAGTTGACTTGTAGCTAAAAAATGCTTGAATGCATAGTGAAAGAAATATGGCATCTTTAGAAAAGTGTGAATTATATAAACGAATAAATAAGCACAATGATAAATCGTATCTGGAGTATTTGTGGAATTTAAATCGGTTTTGAAAATCAATTTATTCAATTAGAATTTCTTGGGGAAAATCATCAAAGTTAAGTAGGTTTTAAGTAGACATTTTTAAATCCAACAGGAAAATTTTAAACAAAAGATTGTAAGCATATTACCGAAAAAGTGATTGATTAATTTTTAATGAATTTATGAAATTATTTTATCCCCGAGAATAAATTTCACATTGAGTTTATATGTGGTTCAGGATTTACTGTTTATATATTCTAATTCAATTTTGCATCATTTAATTCCTTAATTTTTCGGTTTTTTTTCTTCTTAATTCTTTCTAGTTATCTTATTCATTTACCATCACTTGACGAAAGATAAATTGAACCTAGTTTATATAATTAAACTAGTTAAAACGCTAAAAAAATTTTCGCAATAAAGTGTAGAAATACGGCTATTTCCAAAATTATTACTATGCAATATTTTTTTAATGAACTGTTGCTGGAAATTCTCTGTACTTTTTTATGTATTGGGTGTTCTCTCTCTATATTTACACAAAATCAGTCTTGCAAAAATCCCCAAATAATTTTTTTGAAAAATAAGAATTAGATGCTCCCCGATTATTACTTTTTTTACTTCAACCGCAGAAATAATTACTAAAAAACGTATTCCAATTGAGAAACATGATAATTTCTTTCCAATTGTTCAACATTGGGACAATTTTTTTGCCAATAAAACTTTGAAATAATCCTTTATGATTTTTACGTCTTTCATTTCCACTTACATATGAGTTGAAAAACGTAGAAGGAAATACATAAACTGTGAACCGAATTTATTAGGAGAAAAAAAAGTCCCCCTGCCCTTAATTTTTTGCGTGGAATAAGGGAATCAAATACTGAAATGGGAATTTCATTTATTATATATGAATCAATTTTCTACATAAATGCTAAATATTAAATTTTCTTTACGGGGGCATGGTACGATTTACACAAAAAATTTTAATGTAAAGATTTTCAAAACATTTTTGTTTTTTTCCTATGTATGTATACTATATAAAACGGATTTTGTGCTCAAAATTTCATAAAAAGCTAACCCTTTTATTTTTTAAGGAAAAAACTTAAAATTTGTGAAGGGATTTTAAAATACTGCTCCTCCCACAAAAATTTACATTCACGCATGAAATTTGATTTGCAAGTACGTTAAACTATGTATAACAAAAGTTGGTATGGGTTTTGCTATAACATATTTGGTATTCATACATTTCTTCTTTTTATGAATGCTGATTGAAAGTTCCTAAAACAAATGTATAAATTCGGAGCTCAATTCTTTTTAAAAAAATTAGTATTGCTTTGAACCAGCTTTTGTTTTATGTACAATTAGCAATAGGTAATAAAAAATTCAAAACATTAGGCACAATAGAAAAAAAGCCTTAGTATTTTAAATGAAAACATTCTAGTTATTTTATATTTCTGAGATAAGTCAGTTTAAAGTTTTGATTTGCCGTAGGGATGTGAATAGAAATGAATGTAAACGCTATCATAATTCTGCTTTTTTAAGTTTAGAGCCTTCAAATTTTGTGAGGTTATAGAAAAGTATATAAAGAATAATTTAGGTTTAAAAAAATTAGATTTGATTTTTGGACCGATTTTTGTCAATTGAATCGTATTGTGTCCCTTAAGTTTATAAATTTCAAATTTTATCTTCCATACGGTAATTACATCAAATGCTTGCTACAAATAGATCGTTATTTCAACTGTTTTGTAGAACATGGCAATACCCGCGACAGAAATAAGAACGTAGTATGTGACAACCCGCTATTTAGTGGGAAATGGACAGCATACCATGTCATTTACGGTAGCCTAAGGCATCTATCACCCCAATTGCTATAGACTAGCTAATCCCCTGTTCTTGCCAACTCAATCTTCTGGCAGATTTCACGGCAACGAATGCATGCTGCAATCGAGAAGCGTTTCCCAAACTTCTCCCGATACACTATAACAGAACACGGTATTACACCACAGGCTTTAATCGCAGAGAAAGTGAAGTTCCAATGGGAACGATTTACACTTTACCCCGGAGGTAAATTCTAAAAACGATCCGTTGTGGTTCATTTTGAGGAGGGTTTTGAAGGAAACCAGGTCAAATCACTTTCTTTTCTGTGACGTTTTGCGGGGTTTTGTTTTTGTTTGGTTTGTTGACCATGAGCTGTGATCTGCTACGCTTCAGAGATCCCACAATTACGAAACATTCTGTGGCACGAACCTATTGTCACCGGATTTGTCGTCTTAATCTCTGCAAATTGTTAATATGAGGTCATGTAAATGTTTTTAAGATGTGCGCTAGGGCGGATTGAAACTACATTTCTCAGTCTGTCGTTGGTCAGTACATTATATATGTCATTATGCTCGTTATGAGCTATCGGATATCTTAGCGATTCCTTTTTTTAGTTTTAAAATAAGAGTGTCTCATTTGCTACTTTTTTTTGTACGATAAAAGTAGTCCAAAAATAAAATTTTAAGTAATCACTACAGATTATTTTGTATTGAAATAACTGGAAAAAAATCGTTTTTTTTCAACTAAATAAGTGAATTATTCATTGAAAAGAAATAATACTGAACTAAAACAAGTTTAAGACAAGTGTTGTTTTTTTGTTTAGTTTTTCTTATATAATTATATTTATTTTGATATACCGTAAAATCCGGCGTATAACGCGCACCTATACTTTCAAGCCGATTTTTTAATTTTTAGGTATATTCGCCGTATAACGCGCACTCCCCTTTTTTACGAAGAAATCTGAAATATTTGTATACATTGCTTTTATTTTTTAATCATTTATTCGAGGTATTATCCCAGACTTTAAAAAAAAATAGTATACTTCTAGAGCTGCAACTTGTAGTAACTGGTGTTGATGGATGAAGGAAGGCATATGAGCTTGGATATGATATTACTCTTTCAACGAGAACTTCGTTGGGAGTAGAGTATTTAGTTCTATTTGTCGGAGAAATAATTTATGTCTATATTTTTAAGTTCAGATTAGTAGTCTTTTATCCTGGTGTATTTGGCAATGAAAAACAAAATCATATGATGGATTTAATAAGTTGCCTCAGAACCGTAGAACCAGCTAGGGCAGTGCTTTTCAAACTTTCACTACCTGCGACCCAATATTCAATCATAATTTTCATCGTCGCCCCCCGCCCCACATACAATAACAATGCCTCAAATTCGAAAAAAAGATACTCTGACGCTAAAGCTACAACACCACTTTTACTTCTTAAGTGCCGCCGGCGTATATAAACATCTCACTCAGCCAGGGCGTAAATTGCTCCGGACGTCTTTCCGATATACGATCGTCTCTGTCACTGCTATCCATAAAATTATTCGGAAGGCTTTGGAATACAATAAAATGACCTTGACAGTGTTTGCGAAGGATTTACTTATTTCAGAGGATTTTCTCATTTATTTCCTTTATCCTTCCCTGCCAATACACCACATACGCTTGCAAACGTGACAAACGGTAGCACTGGGGAGCGAATTGCGTAAATTTTAATCGGCAGTTAAGGGATTAATTATAAACTGTAAAATTTATTCAGATAAGTGTTCATATTTGCAAATAATCTTACGTGTATATATGACGAGCCCGTGAGGTCACTGAAAAAAGTAAAAATTGTTCTTAGCTTAATATTGTTAAATTAATTGTAAAATACATTGTGTAATACTGAAACATTTATAAGTGCATTATATCAGCGTAAATGTTTTTTTAATTTTTTTATTGTGTCAGAATGTATTCTGTTTGTTTACTTTCAATAAATTAATAATTTTTTGATTTTTCAATATGCTCGCGCCCCCTCCTAGGGCTATCACGCCCCCCCTAGGGGGTGTGCCCCACAGATTGTGAAGCGCTGAGCTAGAGAAATAAAAATATAATAACGGAGTGAGCGGAATAAGGATGTTGAATATTTTCACCTTCTGAAATGGATGTAAAATTATTTCATTTTTAATATATTTTAATCATCGTGCAATAAACAACATAAACTCTTTTAGTTCACAAGGCAAGTCGATTCTTTTAAATAAACAGTGTTTCGATATATGTAGGAGTAAATTTTTTTTTTTGCTCATCTCTTTTGTTATTTTTAAAGCCATCGTTTTTATACCCGGCGTATAACGCGCACCCTTAAGTTTCAATCTTGATTTTTGTGTTCAAAATGCGCGTTAGACGCCAGATTTTATGGTAATATGAGTTTTTTCTCTCATAGAATGAAGGGGATTCCTTTAATTTATGACAAGATTCTTAGACATTGATCGTCCTCAGATTGATTAAAATTTTTTAAAATTTTCGTGATCTTCCCTAATGCTTGTTATATCACATTATGAGACCGTAGATGAATTTGAATTTAAGATACAATGTGTACTGTTCTCCCAAATAGTTTTTCTGCACAAAAAAAAACTTAAGTAAAAGCCTCTGTATTAGAGGATAAAGATATATAAATTAATAGGGCTTCACTTATTATGAAATCATATAAAAACTCATTGCATCTACAATCTGCTATGAAAACTGATTTTAAAGTTTAAGTTCAAGTTGCAGTTAAGAATGTCATAACGTTTGTGGACATTTGTATCTGTTCATATTCTGAACGTGACCGTTCTCGTGATCATCTGTCTTCTCATCTCTGAAGTTTAATTGTGGAATGAACTTAGCCACGCATCTCCAAAAGCAGGCATCACAAAATCGATTGATTTCGCTGAAATTATACCTTTATCTAATAGTATCTAGACCAGGGGTGGCCAACCCAAATGAGCTCGCTGGCCACTTTCGAAAAACTACAATCCCGCGGGTCGCATATAAAAATATATATCTTTATATTAGACTAGCCGTTACCCACCCGCTTCACTGGGTATTTCACGATGTTGCATGTATGTATACTGTTTGCATATATATTAATTATTGATATCTAGCATTAAGAATTCGATTGTATTGAAAAATATATTTATAGCTGTTACACTCTCACCCCTTGATATAAAAAGAACATAAATTATAATATCTAATTTCTATTTATATTTAAAATAGAAGGAGAAAGATTTTTTTCGCTCACTTAACCTAATAATCAAGTGGATTTCCACCAAAGCAACTTTCAGTGGATCTCTACTCCATAAAATAAACATGCGTGCTGAATTTCAAGTCTAAATCTAACAGAGCAAAAACGGAATTTTTATCATCAATACCTCGTTGACAGCATTCTTAGCGGATTCCAATTCAACAAAAGAGACATGCAAACCAAATTTTATTATTATAGTCTTAGCAGTTCAAAAACGGGAAATTTGTCTATCAATACGCCCCAATAACTTTCCCCGCTTCCCCCTGGAGTTGATTTCCGTAAAATCCATTCTTAGTGGAACTCTATTCAACTAAAGAAAAAAAAGTGCTCAACAAATTTCAAGTAAGTGAGTTAAATTCAAAAACAGGAATTCTTCTATAACATGCCTTAATCCCTCGAAAACCCACTCCTTTGGGGGTCCGTTTTCGCAAAAAGTCTTTGTAAAAGGAACTTTATTCCATGAACGGAACATACCTTCTAATTTTCAAGCAGGTGGTTCTATTAGTTGAAACGCGGAAATATTTATCTATTACGCCCCTTAATCCCCCTCAGTGACCCTTGGGGATCAATTTTCCCCAAAACTATTTTGTAGCGGATCTCTACACCATGAAAGGAATAAGCTTACCAAATTTTAAGACTGTACGTCTAATAGTTTAAAAATGGAAATAATTATCTATAACGCCCCTTAAGTCCCCGCAACGCCACTTAGGAAACACGATTTACACAAAACCCATCTTATGACAGATCACTACTCAGTGAATGGAATCTGCTTACTCAATTTCAAGATTTTACGTCTAATAGTTTAAAAAAGGAGTTAATTGCCTATAATGCCACTTAATTCTCTACAACGCCACTTGGGAGTCGATTTTCACAAAACCCATTCTGTAGGGGATCTGTACTCTATGAAAGGGATCCCGCTTATCAATTTTCAACACTGTACGTCTAATAGTTTAGAAATGGAAATAATTATGTATAACGCCCCTTAAGCGCCCTCAACGCCCCTTGGAGGTCGATTTTTGTAAAAATCATTATGTAGGGAATCTTACTTTGTGAAAGAAATCTGTGTACCAAGTTTTCCGACTTTACATCTAATAGTTTAGTAAAGGAAATAATTATCTATAACGCCCCTTGGGGTTCGAACTTTGCAAAATCCGTTCTTAGCTGACGTCTACACCATGAAGGGAGACGGCCGCGGTAGCCGAGTGGTATAGGTATCGGACTGTGGCTTGCTTTGTCACAGGTTCGAGCCCAGTACCACTAAAAAGACCCGCCGTGTAGGGCAGCGATGCACGTTAAATCTGTCGAGAGCTGAAACGTCCTCCCGTTGGTGTGGTGTGGTAGTTAGGAGAGGGGGGTGCCAGCTCAGGTGTCGTCCACGTCACTTGACCATGGTTCAAAATTACGTGGTCCGTCGCCAAAAGCCCTCGTGTAGCTGAACAGTGCGACGTTAATATTCAATCAATCAATCAACACCATGAAGGGAACCTACCTACCAAATTTCAAGTTTGTAGGTTTAATAGTTCCGGAGATATCGTGATTAGTCAGTCAGTGAGTGAGTGAGTCGCTTTTCTCCTTTATATATATAGATTACAATTATTATTAATATGTATATACATATGACAGAATCACAATATTAAGTGGCAAAAGAGAAAGCGATTTTCTTTCTATATATGATGTTGGACAATTATTTCTATATTTGTTACTTTTTATTCATTCATAAATCACTTCCCCAAAAATCAGGCCAACCCAGGAAGGATTCGAACTCTCGATCCTTGGATTAGAAATCCAACGCGTTATCCATTGCGCAACAGGGACTCAACGAGCGAGTTTCCTTTTTATATATTGCGTTGGGCTATTATTTTTGTTTGTTACTATTTATTCATTTTTGAATTTAATTAACGAATTAATATTTGAAAAACTGTATTAACATCAAGTGTCATCCACTACAAGTTTTAAAAAAGGAATTTGAACTTGAATGGATGTGAATAGAAAGTATTTTATTAACAATTTAAAATTTGAACAAGATATATATATATATAGGGATAGTGTTAACTAATATTAGGAATTAAAAAAAACTTAAGAATGATCCACATTACGGCTAAGATTATGTTTGTGATCGTAAAAATTTAAATTTCTTTGTATTCGATTTATATTTATTTTAAATTAAACTAACTTGTGATATGTAAAGTGAATAAATGCCCTTTTTAAAACACTTTCTTATAACTGCATTAGTTTCTAAACTATTGGGTATTTCATTGTATGATCTACAGATCAATCACAGTAAAACAAATGTGAGGAAATCTTTATATGATCCTTTTGTAGGTTTTTTTTAACGAAAATTGTAATTGAAAATGAAGAAGCAAGGTATTTTCGTTAAATGCGTATAGTTATTTTATTGATTCTGGTGAAAAAGTATTGGTATATTCATCAATATTTGCAATAATACATATTTCTTTTTAATGTATTTAGAAATAGTGAATATGTTAACAAATTACTTTAATGTATTAAAATAGCACAGACAAAATACAAATTTCATATTCAATAAAGATTTCAACAGAGGAAATAATTCTTAATCTTCTTTAAAAACAGCATATATTTCGTCTTCAATTTTGGAACAGATGCAGATTTAATTATTATTTTAAAAAACTTCATTATATCATAAATATTTGAAACAAAATGAAATGTCAAATTAAACGTTCTTAATTTGTCTTAAATTAATATCACTTCCTCCTTCAATTTATCCTTATTTTGAACTACATATCAATATCTTTAAAAACATATTGATTGACACGTAAAAAAAAAATTCAAGAGAACTGATTTACATTTTTTTATTATTTAGTTCGATAAAAAAAATTCAGTCTATCCTATATAAAATCAATATTCAAAAATATGTTCACAAAAGAAAGATCTGTCAATAACGTATCAAAAGGAAATATATTATTCTTTGTAACTCTTGTAAAAATGAAGCCAAAATAAATTTTGCACATTAAGAGGAAATCAGGAAAAACTGCAATGCTGTCAGGCCAATGTACGAAGTAATGACTCACTTAAATAGCAGTAATTAATCAAAATTGTGGAGCACTGATCACTCTTTCGCATCTTTCTCTAATTCTCAATTTTAGCTATATCCGATTTGAAGTGAATAGATTAGCTAAGCAATGTTTTCTGAGTTTTAAAATTGTAACTGATGGATAATTGTAAGTAATATTGAATATCTCAATAAGGTATTAGATTAGCTATATCCATAAGAATATGTAAAACTGAAAAAAATGTGGATAGGAATGGTTTCTATTGGTATTGACACAATTGATGACAAATATTTCTTTCCATACAAGATGTAGTTCCTGTCTTAAATTGTAAAATTCTACGCGTATATTTTTTTCAATTCCTTTCAATTCAAAATATTTAACCCTTAACTTCGCACTGTTGCATTTCTGCAACGTATGATTTATTTCAATTTAACAGACTCAATATTTTTTAATTACCTACAAATCACTTATCTGAGAAAAAGATTACTGCAACGAAATACATGCGAATTTTGTCACTAGATGGAAGTACATTTTTTCCAGAAATCACAACAATTATAAAAATCCCTGATGCCTCAAGAACTGTGTTTTTGCTATAAAAAGAATCCATTATATTTTATGCTTCCTCTTGTTTATTGACAAAATAAATTACCAGGTATGAAATTTAAACAGTTTATGATGAATAATAAAATTCTCATACAAAAAGAAGTTTTGTAATTTACAGCACTACTGCGCAATGTTGCACTTCTGCAAAAAACAAAAAAGTGACTGAAATTCAATTTAAAACTGCGAAATTTTTGTTCATATATTTTTCTTATATTATTACTTGAGAACTAGCTGATATAATTTTTTCATAGAAATTTAAAAATTACGAAGTTAAGAGTTAACCGTGCTTTAGATTACACAGAAAGAAAATAAACATATTCAAAAATGTTCTTTTTTGTTCTGATCAAATTTGCACCCCGGATAAGTTATTCCATGAGAGGAAATTTTCATCTAAAATTCTCATATTTACTCAGTATTTTTCTTTAATTTCCGAGTTATTGACCATGCTTTTTGGATTATACAGTATTTTCCACAACAGTTTGTTTTGAGATTCTTCTTAAAATACGAAATGTAGTAGCTAAAGTTGCGAGCTGCATGGACAACGAAGTTTGGAATATTGATTTAACCAAAGATCATATAAATAACAATAAGAGCTGCATATTAAATGAAACTGAGCCTTAAAATTTTCTCATTTCCTGGAGATAATATTCAAAATGTAAGGTAGTAGAGTAATGTTAATAAAACGTGTTTAATGTAGGTAACAGCTGGTGGAATTCAAAATTCTCAGAATATAATTTGGTTTTTTTAGGTGCTATTCATAAGTTCATAAAATTTTACTCGTTATTGCAATGCTTATCAACGAAAGTTTATTACTTTTAAAGCACTGATATCTTGATATTCTAAATTGATATCCTGTTGAAAAATTGCGAAAAGTATGTCCTCCTACATGCATCTTTAAAGGAGCTTGTACCTTATACGTAAATCTACGGCAAATTTTCAGACAGAAGTCTAATTGCAGTTGGGTTTGGCTGGTTTACTATAGTCGTTTCAGATATATGTAAAGAGCATTGTTGACCAATTTCAAAACTAAGAGCCTTGATTTTTAATTCGTCCGGTTTGTTTCCAACTCAATATTTTCCCTCCTAATTAGCATAGCACACCACGGGAGGTTTTTGAGTCGAAGTTGCACAAAACGCAAGCATGTGCTCCCATTTCTATGCACTGTGGTTTTTAATGGAACAAGAATTTGAACCCACAATTCGACTAGAACGTCAATGGTGGTGAAGCTCATGACCATGACCACGATGTTACTGCAGATCGTTATAATTGTGAAGCAACTTTTTTTCGTAACCTGACCTCAAAACATTTAGTTTTTCTTTTCTTTATTTACATTTGTTTCTTTGCTTGTTTAAGAGGATAAATGGTTATGATATCACACAAAATCGAAATTTAAAAACTTATAGAAGCATACATAAAATGTATAGAAATCATGAGGGCGTTTCACGTTCAAAATTTCATAATTAACAAGAAATAGTTATTTATTTTTCTTATTGTAGCTTGTACAAAAATTACAGGAAAAAAATTTGAAGGAACTTCTTTCACTGAAACTTTATCTCTACAGTTTTGAAATTAAGAAATGATAATGTTCAATACGCTATTTAATTTTTTTCCAAAATGTAGTAGCTCTGCGTCTTAAAATATGCTTTAAGATGATACTTATTATTTTTTCATATATTTGGCAAATAATACAGACAATATTTCATTTAATGACGAAAGAAATAAGCATTTCACATTTTACTTAATAGAAATTCGAGCTTACATTTTTGTCACCTCTGATCAATATTTCTGTTTATTTTCCGAAAGAAAAGTAATATTCAGAATTTAAAAAAACCATTTCCATTCTTGAAAGGATTTTTTATAATATCATAATAGTTCGATTATGTTTAGTCATAAAATATTTTGGGGGTAAGAAATAGAAAAAATATGCATATGCTTTGCTTTCTAGTAACTAATCGATATGCAATGTATTTTATATTTAAACGAGTAATAATAAAAAAAATGAAGACAATTCCTACTTAGGTCAATAAAGAAAAATTTTACTTTAGTTACTTTTTATTAAATAATTACAATCAATATAAATATGTAAATACATATGACAGAATAACAATATTAAGTGGCAAAATAAAAAGAGATTTCCTTTGCAATTTTCCTTTCAATATATAAGGTGTTGGACTATTATTTTGTTTGTTACTATATATTCATTCATAAATCACATTCTTAGAAATAAGGCCATCCCATGTAGGATTGGAACACACGACCTTTGGATTAGAAGTCCAACTCGCTATCCATTGCACTAAAAGGATACAAGAAGTGATTTTCCTTTTTATGTATGGTGTTGGACTATTTATTTTGTTTGTTGCTATTAATTCATTTTTTAATTTAATGAATAAATTAATGTTTGAAAAAACTGTAGTCATCTAATCTAGTGTCATCCAATACAAGTTTAAAAAATGTATTTGAACTTGAATGGATAAATAAAAAATTTTTATTAACGATTGAAAATTTGAACGATATATATATATATATATATATATATATAAATATATATAGGAAGAGTGTGAACTAATAGTACTAATTAGAAAAATAATCCACAAAATTACGCATATTTTGAAATGAAATTTTCCATAATGTTCAAAAATATCAAACAGATCATATGAGTGTATGTACGTAACATATAAAATAAAATTACTTGATTATGTTCTCATTTAAATAATTTTCACATCTAGTGTGGTGTCAAAAATGTAAAATGAATAATGAAACTTAGGATATAAAGTATTAATTTGTTTATCTAATATAAAAAGCATATTGTATATACGACACCATTCACTTATTAGTCTTCATGAGTAAATAAATACAATAAAGTTCTAATTACATTAAAACAATGAAATATTTTTATATGAAGTTCTTATTATTTTATGTAATATTCGCGTAAAACTAATTTTTGCTATTAGATAATATTGTAATTATTCTAATAATCATTTTAATTTATACGCTATTAGGAATTCAAAAAATTACTGAAAATAGAATAAAATAAAACTATTAAATAAAAAATAGTGATCACAGCTAGTAATTTGTATCTTTTCTAATCCTTGCTTTTACCAATAAAGGATATATAAGCCACCAAAGCCTTCAGCTACCGGTATATATATACTTTAGTGTGGTTAATTATCTAAAATTTTAAATACCAAGATTTTAACATAAATAACTGTGAGACCATCATTTCTCTCTCAAGATCATCAAGTGTTTCTTTGAAAAATTTTTTTCGTTATTGGAATATTTTGTGACCTAGTGAGTAAGGTATCGCAGTGGATTATTTTACACTTCTCTTATTTCTTTATTTTTTATAATAAATAGAATATATGAACAACATTTGAATATTATTAAATGTGAATAATTTCGAACACATTTAGTTTTTACCTTTAAGTAAAACTCTTGAAAAATCGTCTTCGTTACTAAATAAACTTTGGGCATTAAGTTAGTTATAATATTTAGATATGTTATCCTATTTTAACTTAATGTTAGAAGTGTGGAATTTTTTCTAATTTAATCGAAATTATCATTTTTATGAAAATTTGTTAATGATTAGTTATTTATAATTGCAATTTTTATGAATAATAATATCAATAAACAGTTCCATTATAAATAGCTTAAAATTCGCATAATTTTTATGATTGGTAATTTAGAAATATTTTATTTCAAAAATTGTATACAATGTTAAATATTTAAAAAGTGGTTGTTTTCACCTTTTGTTGCATATCTTTAAAGCTATTTTTTCCTTATTTATTTGCCACAAGTAAACAACAGTGAAGATTTGATAAAAACAAATTTTTTTATATTCTATCAGAAAATAAAAAGATTTCTCTCTCTCCAAAGAAAGCATTAAAGTCTCCCGCAATGCTGGATAATTTAGTGAGTTCCCGATATTCATAAAAGTGTTGAAGACTGAAATAAGAGAATTTCTCCATTTAACCAATTTGCTTACTTATATAACATCTATTATACAAAGTACGGACAATATGCATGTTTGTGAATTGCATTTTAAGGTATCCTACTACGTTCGGAACCGTGATTTTAAAAAATCACATAAATGGATAGTATTCATGATATTTAGTGTCACTTAAATTAGAATATATGTATAAAATTGTTTTAAGGACATTATGACAAAAAAAATTATTTAAATACAATATTTTGGCAAAAAAATTAACTTAGAATAATCTTTTTTCAGGACCTTCTCCTTTTATAAAAAATGCTTAGATAAAAATAATATTTTGCTTACTTAAAGTAAATACTTCTCTAGAGAATCTGAACTAGAATTTTTGAAAGATTCACATTATGTTCTGAGTTACCACCAATTAAAATAATTATCGGCGTTTTATCCTTAAAATTTCTCCCCACTGTTGAATTAAAATATGGATAAATCCACTTCTAAGCTATATATTTCAAAAATTCTAGTTCGACTCCGTACAGAGGTCTGAGCTATAAACAGGCAAAATATTATTATTATAGAAGCATTTTTCATAAAAGGAGAATGTTTTGAAAATTGGCCCTTCTGCGTTCATTTTTTGTCAAAATATTGTGCTTAAATAATTTTGTATTGTAATAATATTCTTAAGACAATTTTATATACATTTTCTAATCTAAGTAACAATAATATCATAAATATTATCCATTTATGCGCTTTTGCAAAATCATGATTCCGAACGTAGTCGGATGCCTTAAAAGGATTATGCTATTTTCAGATCAACATTTTAAATAATTAAATGCAAATATCTTCAAAAACATGATGAGCGAGTATCCTATTCTCATATTCATGAACTTCAAACTCACTTGCTCAATTAAATATCACAATTTGAGCAACGTAGAATTTCACTTAGCTTCAGCTGTGAAACTGGAAGGAAACTTAGAAAAATTCCAATTCAGAGATACTGGCCTAATCATTTGAAAAGGCTACAAATTTTAATAGATGCTCTATTGGCAAAGGATCTCGTTGCCAATAACACAGATCTTATTATGTGCTATTAAACAAAATTTCAGAGCAAAAATTTAATTTTCAAAAAATAATGTTAAGGTATCCGACTACGTTCGGAACCGTGATTTTGCTAAAGCGTATAATTGGATAATATTTATGATATTTAATGTCACTTAGATTAGAAAAATGTATATAATTTTTTTTAACCCGCGATCACACGCGCGGGGTGTTCTGTACACCCCAGCAGCCAGAAAATCCTCCCAGGATTCTATAAAGAATGCGCAGAACCACGATTTTTTCTGTAGCTGCACATGTTAGGTTATTGAACCTTCAGGCCTGATACAATCCCTCTTTCTCGAACGATAATAATGTATTGACCTTCAAAAGTTTATCTGAGGAGCTGAGAACTCCCGCGAGAAGTTGAGCATATGTACACAATCTAATCTAAATGTTTGGAAAATGATTAAAATATTATTTTTCTACATTCTACTATCATTATATCATTAATTAGAAAGTATATTTATTACTGACATATACGTTTTACTGGTTTATGAAAAAATATAAAATTATGTGTTTTAAAATGAAAATTTTGTAGGTTTAGTTTAAATTAATGTTAGTCTAATTTGTATGCAATAAATTTAAAAATTTGAATTGTATAATACAAAAAAATGTATCATAATGACTTAATTTTATTTTCCTAACTAAATACACGTGTTAAAAGTTTGGGTTGTTCTCTACACATCGCGAGTAACGACGGTAGCAAAAACAGGCACGAGTGACCGCGGATTAAGAGAATAGTATTACAATAAAAAATTATTTCAATACAATATTTTGACAAAAAATGAACATAGAATAACCAATTTTCAAAATATTCTCCTTTGTGAAAAATGCTTCAATTATAATAATATTTCGCCTGTATATAGCTCAGACCTCTGTACAGAGGTTCAACTAGAATTTTTGAAATATATAACTTAGAAGTGGGTTTATCCATGTTTTACGACAATAGAGGGGAGAAATTTTAAGAAAAAAACGCCTATAATTATTTGAATTGGTTGTAACTCTGAAAATAATGTGAATTTTTCAAAAAAAATAGTTCAGACCCTCTGGAGTAGTCTTTACTTTATACACGCAAAATATTATTATTTTAGAAGTATTTTTTATTTAAGGAGAACATTTTGAAAAAGTTTATTCTAAGTTAATTTTTTTGGTCAAAATATTGTATTTAAAAAATTTATTTTTGTCAAAATATCCTTAAAACAATTTTATACTCGTATTCTAATCTAAGTGACTCTAAATATCATAAAAATTATCCATTTATTCGCTCTTTTTAACATTACGGTTCCGAATGTAGTCGGATACTCCTTAATTTTTTAACGGATTTGAGATAATCTGGAATATTTTCAAAGAACAGTATTTAATAAATCGTTTAAGTAATATATGATAAATATACTGTTTTGTTATAACCATTATGAATAAAATAATTTAGTTTTCTGATTCTTAGAATAGATTCAGTCCGAAATAGGTCTTGAGAAAACATAAAGTGGATTGCAATTTCCTCACATAGAGCAGATAAAGAAATTTGGGAAAATATTTTTCACTTGATCCGTCTTTTTAAGAGACCTAAGTTTTTTTCATTAATCTTTTTGAAAAAAAAATACAACAATAATACAGAAAAATGAATAATCATTTAAAAAAAATATTAATACTCAATTTCAAACCTTTTTCTTCCTCTGCCACTAAAAAAATAGAAGACTTTTAACGCGGTTTAAATGACGCTCTAAGATGAATCGAAATAGTTATTTTTATTATTTCCATTTTCTCTCATTGAATAGTCGCGGATGAAGCAATCGAACAGGTAATTTAGCCTTCAAGATGTCCTGAATACTACGTTCTGGAAGTTTGAAAACCGATTAGAACATCCTATTATTCATCTATCAATTTACTCTAAATTGACACATGACTTCCAACCCTGCATAAACCGGAATCTTCCGACAACAAAGAGACATCAACAAGAGGAGAACATTTCTTTAATGGAAGAACAGGCCGAATTGATATTTTACTTCCGCTGGTGATGAAAAACTTATCTGTGTTATCATCAGAAAATGAAACAACCAGGTCATAATTACTGGACAAGGAAGTGGAAGATTCCATTTTTTTTAAATCTGCAAACCGACTTCGCATACTGGTGACGACAGGCAATAACAACAATAAATAACAGGGAATACCTGCAGAAAATGGGTTTTGGTGGAGAAAGCGCAAGAGAAAAAGCAAGAGAAAGGGGGCAAGCGCCTGTAGGGTCTGTGTATTGTCTAGAGGCGTAACTTTCTCCCGACAATAATTAAGACGGTTTGGTTTACTTCAGGATAGTTGTCGAACAAGAACAAGCGGAAGCAATATGCCACGAATAAATAAAATGTGGTCTCATTCGACCTCGTCAGTGACTCGTGATGAGTTCTCGACTCCTAGACAGACTATAAAGTGCCACAGTAATAACGTCTGAACTCTCTGTTAGAGTAAACAGCATTATGAAACTTTCATTATATTTGACAGCAGTGAACTATAGTAAGGATCAATCACTTGATAGATTTTGTTTATTATAAACTTGTTTGCTGTAAAAGTTTTAAGTTTTGTGTTTCAGTTTTTAGAATTTATTTTTGCTGTCTATACCAATACACTGAGGCGCTAATAAAACTGGTTTGCCTAGTTCTACTTAAACTATGTTGGTTTCAATGACGATTCATGAAATTCAAATTTGTGGATATAATAATGAAATGAAATATATATGCAAACAAATTACAAACAAAAAAACCCAGATTTTTTTTAAAACTGTATACGTCATTTTTATTTGCTACTTTACTAAAACCTGTTAAATCTATATATATATATACATTTTGCTTTTCATAAATTAAAATGATCTTTTTAACAAAATGTCAATTTGTATTTTAAGCCATTTAGTTAGATTTTTTTAAAAGATCGCCAAAAGTGTTTTTATATTCATATACAACCAGTGTCAAACAGAAAGAAAGGGGTTCCACGAATCCTAACCATCTTCCATAGCCCTTGATTTTTTTTTTCGATTAGTTATAATCCTTCGTAAGTAGTACGTAAAAGTTAATTGAGTATGTTTTATTTTGTTAACTTTAATGCTAATTATTTATATATTTAACTATTTGTTTTGTACGATTTTTTTTTCTGTTCCCGACAATCGAGAAAACAAAAGAATACTTCTGACGGTTTATTGGGGTATGATACGAGAATGATGGTTCATAATACATGTACAATTTTAATTTTTCTACTTTTGTTGAAGAAATAGTTACATTTTATGCTGTTTATTTTTATGTTATCCTTAAATGATGCAAAATTAATCTATATATATATATATATAAATGGATGTTTGTAAATATGAAATCGTATAACTCCACCACCTCTCAACCAATCACTCTGAAAATTGGCATGTATATGTATTTTTTTGTGGAGAAGTTTTTTGTGCTATCCTCTTTGTTGCAGATCCCCACCATAGGATACTACAGCATATCAACTTCTGCACCATTCAGTCCATCGTCAAGTTGCCAAAAACGATGCCATCTTAGATGTATCGCCGAAATTTTGCTATGTTTCCATTGAATCGCCATTATAATGTAAGGAACGGCGTTGATTGCGTATATTACAACTTTAACATATAATAAATGCAACACAATGTAATATTAACTCATTACACATCCAAATATAAATTATTTATATTTTAAGCATTTATTACACAAAATTTGTAACAATGTATTATTTTGCTTTGCAGAGACAGCTTAGGAAGGTGTTTTCATAAATCGACCCCCAAAAGAATTACGGGCGTTATAATTAAAAAATTATTTTTTTTATCAGCTATTATATCTACAGACTTAAATTTAACAAATGTGGGGTTTTTTGTTCAGCTGAGATAAGCAAAAAGCTTCTTTTTTGTTTAATTTATAATTCACGTAAAATCTTTAACGTCTATCACGTAAACTTCTTTATCCTTCAATCTGTAATTTTTCAATTCACCCACGCGAAGAACGGGTATACCAGCTAGGATATAATAAAAGAGTAAGTATCTATATCAGTGATTCCCAAAGTGGTCTATATAGACCCCCAGGGGTCTATGACGACCTTCAAGGGGTCCACACCAGCGAAAAAATAATTTGGGGGTCCATGAGGTGTAAATGGGGGTCTCTGATAGTAGCTCTCAGTAAACCATATCATGACTTAATTCCTTGAAAAAGAATTTATCTATTGGAAACTATATTTTATCAATTTAACTGATTTATTTACCAAATTTAGTGAAGTTAATTCGTGGTTACTAGGTGACAGCATAAATTTTACTAAGACAAGGATAACTTCAGCATATCTTTACAGAATAAAGCAAAAGAAGTATTATATTAAACGTTGTAAATTTTCTCATTTTGTCACAGACAATATGTCTGAACATTTTAACCAGTGTTCAATATTTAAATGCCTTTTACTCAGATTTTTAAACTAGGTTTAAAATTGCTTTTTTTAATAGTAATACCCCACTAGATAGTGTGAATTCATTTAGTCACATTGAAAAAAAAATGTCATATTACAGTCATATTAGTAACTGATCAGAATAGGCCCTAATGAAGATCTTAAAATAAAGTTTAGAAACGGGAGACAGCAGTTTTGGCTTTAAAAAGACATACCTGTTATTTGTCATGAGTATTGTGAGAAAGTTTTTAATTGCTTCTCCTAATGAGAGGGAATTTCATTGAGTTTTCCAATCACAAGAACAAAAAAAAAAAAAAGAAAAGAAAGGGTGAAAAACAGAAAAAAAAAACTGGTCACTTGCTAACAAAAGGAGATTTATGGTTAAACCTGAATAGATCGATGTTAAATTTTGAAAATTTGTTATTGAAGAGCCAGATTCATCCCTCTCCTTAAAAGCATTTGTTTGTTATTTAGTTATTTTATGCATTAATTTAATTTTAATTTGATTCATTAAGATGTGCTTCTTAAATTTTAAACGCTATTCTTCCCTACAGTAAGAAAAATAATTCTTTCAAAGTAAGTAGTAGTACACACACACCAACTGTCAAAAACAATTTAAGTTAATAAATTTGCAAAAATTCAGTATTACGTAAGCAGGGGTCTACCCGAAACCAAAAAACGCGGCAGGGGGTCTATGAGACAAAAAGATTTGGGAACCTCTGATCTATATTATTGACATCTATTCTCTAACTTTGCATGCATTGCTGCGGGAATCGAATTGTTTCAAAAATTTCCTACTGCATTGCACGCTGAATTATATTGGTAAGTTGGTCTGGCATGGCACAGCTAAAAGGTTACCGACCTCTGGATTAGAGCATCATTGACCCGATATAATCTGGTTTTTTTATTACTTTCGACCTCTCATTTAAAAGTTAAATGCCACCACCATACCCTGTTAAGTAGAATAACTCTGATTTTGTTACACAGAATTTAGATAGTTAAACAACTATATTATATAGTCCTTATAATAGAAATATTTCCTGCATTAAATTAGAATTGCTTGAAGGCTTTAGGAAAACTTATGTTGGCATCTACTAATTTCTACTTTGATCTTACAGAACATAACGATTTGTGTATTCTTGTTTTATGAATTTATTTTCAGTATCAATTTTTTTCCAAACTGTTCCTATTAAAAGCTGTCATCTTGCTTTATAGTTTTTTTTATTTCTATTGGGCTGCGGAATGATGTTTTACCATTGCAGATCTAGTACATTGCCCGGAAGCTAGTAGCTCTTTTTAGTGTGGCACCATACAGGCGGATTTTCATCGCTGCAGGTAATTTTGACGCCCAGTTTCCTCTCCAGAGGGAGGCACTTGAGCTCTGATGATGCGAACCTGTACTAGGATTTTAATTTTGCCTAGAGCACCTAAGCCAAACAGACTTTCTAGAGATCTTTTACATGCCGCATAATCATACGACATGACCGCTGTCGGTTTTCTGCATCAAGAAAATCCACCGACTTGGGACAGGATCGAACCCGCAACCTCGGGTGCTGAAGGCCAGTGACAAACCAACCACGCCACCCAGCCGGCTCTTGCTTTATAACATATTTAAGTATTTTAATTATAGATGACTTAATATATGGCCCTTAAATGGTTTTAACAAGATGATATGTTACTTCTAATGTTATTAGAATTTGTTCAGATAAATATTTAAAGGAACCTGAATTCTCAATCTTTGATAAATATAATTTTAGCAATACAGATAAACATTTTTTTTCGAAGGGCATTCAGTTTTTAAAAACATCTTTATAATGAAACAAAATATTGAACTTAAACGAAGAAAACGTCCCTTCATTGGATATCAAGTAAGGAAAACGGAAGAATGTGATTGAATAATACTATTTTTGTATATCTTCTTAACTTATATATCCCTTATTCGTTAATTACAGCTTTGTGTATCTTAAATTTTCTTAAAAATAATAGATTATTTTGCAGCATACTTTTATATAAATTATTATTTTTATTTTGCAAACACACACAATTTTAAATCAATATTTTTCAAGATAATTTTAATATTTCACACACACAAACATTTGAACTCCTTTCATAGAAGGTTAATGTGGCCGTGGTAGCCTTGTGGTCAAAGTAACGGACTCGTGGGTAGCGTGTCACTAGTTCAAACCTAGTACCACTGAAGACATCCTCCATGTAGGGGAGCGGTGAACGTTAAATCTGTCGAGAGCTAAAACGTCCTCCCGTTGGTGTGGTGTGGTAGTTAGGAGAGTGGTTGAGACAGCTCAGGTGTCATCCTCATCATTTGACCACGGTTCAAAATTGTGAGGTCTGTCGCTACAAGCCCTCGAGTATCTGAACAGTGCGACGTTGATATTCACTCACTTAAAAGGTTAATTGTATCCAAATACTTACTTTGGTGAGTCCTATACAAAAATTTTAAATTTGTTAAATTTTACTTTTTTTCTCAATAACTGATTAAGACTCAGCTCGCAAGATCGTACGGGTTTGTACAGTTTAGACATTCTTATTCTTTTAAGGCCCGAAGTATTTTTATGTTTAAATATTGCGTTCTTCTGGTTATATTGACATTATACTGACCCCAATGACACTGGAGAAACTAATAAAAATTTTTTTTGCTACCCTTTGGAACATGGAATGTTCCAACACGAATTTTCGGGAGGGATATAGCTTCGGCAGACATTAACGAAAGCTTAGAAACTGTAAAAGAAATTCAAGGCCTAACTTTTAATTTTTTTATTATAATATTTTTTAAAAAAAACTTTAATTGAATTGGAACGAGACTGCTACATTTTTCTTTTAAAAACACTTAAGAACCACTTAAAAGTATAGAAATAATGCGATATTCACTCAAAAACTCCCGTTAAAAACAAATCTACTGTCGACTTGGAGGCAGCTTGGTTATTTTTAACTCTATTTTCGTGGGCGCTTTTCAAGCTAATCCTAGAGGCCATCACAAGCGGTTCATCCCATTTTTCGTGCATAATACTCAATTCTTCAACCCCTGTTGAAGAAAATAGCTGATTTACGCCGAGAAAAGCAGAGGTCGAATGATAACTCTCTTAGAACATGCCTAAATAAAATAAATGCAGAAATAAAAAGAACTTTTGTTCTCAAGAGAGCAAAATGAAGGGAAATGTGTTTGTTGACGTTTATACCATAAATACCAAACTGTGAGAACTTATAAAATTTTTGAATATAACTCAATCGCAACAGTATGTGTGAAATACCATAAAGGATGATAATTGGCATATTTTCCCTGACAACAACGCTTCGGTTGATTTTTTGGGATCTTACCATCGAAAGATAAATAAACTGAATTTCACTGAAATTTATAAAGACACAGAAATTTCTGCAAGGAAAATAATTCACGGATGCCCCCAGTCAGAGCGAGGGAATCCTCTTTCACAAGCTTTTATTTAACTTGCAATGTAATTTGTTCGGGTGGAATCTTGCAACTCTGTTTTGAAGCTGATGTCTTCAACCGATTGAGCTGAAATTTTGTATACACGTTTAGTTTGGATTACAATGCATGTTTTGACCATTTATATTCCGAACATCGCAATTAGCTAAAAAGATATTTAAAAATGTAATTTGTTTGGGTGGAATCTTGCAACTCAATTTTGAAGCTGATGTCTTCAACCGATTGAGTTGAAATTTTACATTTAAACTCAGCATGGTATCCCACAAAGTTCAGTTTTGAGTCCTCTTCTCTTTTCTGAATTTATTACGGGCATTGTAAAAGTTAATTTTGGAAAATGTGAGGTTGAGATCTGTTTGCAGACGATATCATCTTCTGGAATTCAAACTCTAATATTGGTCACGATAGCATAGTGAATGCTTAAATGTGTTGCAATATTGCTACATCACATTTGCGTTACGTACAATCAACTTTAACTTCACTTATCAGTAGCCCTCATCTTGCTTTACAGCGAGACGTTAACAAACACTCATTCACTTATTCTCACTTCATATGATATTTTGGCTGTGCTTGCCATTTTCTTCCAAGTCTACATCCAAGCCTACAACCTTTTAACACCTTGCATAATATCAATAAAAAGTTGGGTCATTGTCAGTAATCTGTTTTAATTCTTTACTTATTTCGAGTGGCAACTAAAGTAGAACAGACTAATTTAAATATGTAAAAGAATATGACGCTCATATTCAAACTGTGTGTGTTTATAGGTTTCAAACAAAATACATTAAACAAATTAAAGCTATAACTAAAATTTAATAGTTACTCTAAAAGTATAACACAAATCTTTTTTTTTTGTGGTGAATATTTTAATCCACACAGAATTATTTCATGCTTAACACTTCATGCACGCCAATTCAATATATAACACAAATAGTTATAATAACAATCCGATACTCTGTAAATTATTCTAAAGTGAAAATTTTAGTATGTGGCATAATGATATAACGCGCGCTTAAACACTTAAGTATTTATTACAAAATATTACAATAATTAAAATCAATATTAATTAAATTAATTAATGAATCATTTGTAATCAAATTAGAAAGATAGTTTCATTTTTATTGAATGTTTAAGATATTAATAATAATAATAATGAAAAGAATATACTTATTTTTTGATAACTAAATAAACAATGCTAGAAAGATACTGATATGCAATTGTATAAAAGTATGAGTAATTTCTCTCATACTAGTATATTCTTCAGCACAAGTGTAGAAATTGAAAGTAAATAATAATAATAATAAAATCATTCTCCTTTGTTTGGCATTTTCATCATAGCCATTACTCGGTTTTGTTGAGAAAATTTATGGTGAACTACAACTTTCTGTGTCAAATATTTGCGCCAAAATCTATCAGAACTGCGTAACACTGGTATTCTTTATGAAAACTGAAACGTATTGAGAAAACTGATTAGCGTGAGACTAAAGGAATTGAATTAAATTACTTATTATGTCTACAGATATTAATTACGATACTTACATATAAATAAAAGTTATTCAATCTACCAAATGTTTTAATACTACAGAAAACTTTGATGATATGAGAAACGAAAGCAAACACATTTCTTTCCGATCGTTCAAATGGGTCTCCTCTTAGCTCTCTCCTAGGATGGGGCGGTTTCTTTTTAACTTTTTGAGTTCCACTCGAGTTTCCGCTTTCAGGTGCGGTGATGTTTTTTGTTTATCGGTATGAGCTCTCTCTGTCGGCGTAATGTGAGATGAAAGGATTCTGCAATATTTTAGGAGAATACGTGTTGATGTGGACGAAGTAATTCTATTTGCATAAAAAAGCCGAACTTTCAGTTGTAAAGAGGGAGAACGTTACGAGACACTTTAAAGAACAGTAAGACCCCGCTTAACTTTTTTTTGTTTAGCGCTGTTTTGGTTTAACGCTCTTTTATTTGAATTTTGGGATTCCCCCCGAAGTTACACACAGCGGTAAGCTTCCCAATATCCGAAACAGTTTATCTGTATTTCTTTTGTCCAGCGGTGTAATACGAACGTATTTGTATCGTTTCAAACATTCGTTAACGTTATTGTAAGTATAAATTTATATAATATAAGGATTACTATTGTGACAAATGTTATGATTTTTAGTTTTAATCATGGGTGATAATAAAAAACACGAAAATAAAGCAGCAAGAAAATGCAGGAGCAAATTTTGACAGGAGTTCAAAGGCAAGACGGGGCGTTATGGATGCTTCTTATCGATTTACAAACAACTTCTTACAGAGCGCAAAAGGGAAACGCAAATTACATTAGATGATTTCTTGATACAAAGGCAGAAAATTGGAAATACAGAAGATACTGTATGATCTGAAATGTAAACATACTGACATAAAATTTTATTTATTTTTATATGTATATTCATTTATTATGTTTCTATATTTGTAAGAAATACATTTTTGTTTTATTGTTATAAAACACATAATTAATAAATTTAATGGTAAAATACCTAGCCAATTTTCTACCTATCTTCCCCTAACCACATTATTCACATGAAGAAATAACCTCGTTTAACGCTGTTTCATATTACGCTCTACTTTGATGGAACGTATATCCCGCGTTAAGCGGGGTCTTACTGTACTCATATACTTCAATAATCTTTCCCTATATTATGGTTCCATAAATAGTTTCATATTTAGAAAAATTAATTCACTTAATAAAATCAACATTTTCTTAAAAATACATCAAACCTAATCTAATTAAAGACACAATATAGTTATTTACTCGGAAGTAGCAAAGGATTATTCGAATGAATAAAATTATTCAGCTGCTGATCGAATAAATAGGATTTGCGACTTAAAAAGAATATTAGTTGACTTTCTATACATTTCAACCAAAACTAGTATTTTAAAAAAATGCTGTGATCTCTCGAGAAGTAAGATAATATAATCAGCATCAAAACCTGTTCTATTATCTGCATATATTTTCAATTATTAGTATTACGATAGTTCTTAAGCAAATGCAATTCTGAATTTTTTTTGTTATTACTTTTTATTTCGAATACATCAAAAACATTCACGTCCTCTTTTTTGCCTTTTTTACTTAGTATTTTGGTCTACGTATACTATAGTCTGTGTGTTTCTTATATCTCTTCATTATAATGATCAATAAAGTCGTAATCTTTAGATTTTTTTTTCATAGAGTATGTGTTATTTTGTTAGTATTTCTTCTAAATTTGTGTTTGTTATTTTTATCAATTCCTTTATAATATAACTAAAAGTACCTGAAACAAACTTTCCATCGTAATTTGTTGGAAGCATTTAGGTCTCATAAATATTACCTTAAAAAATTTTTAGCCTATTACATAACTGTATGTATAAACTTTTCTCCAATAATAAAAGCAATGACATAACTTTCTTTTTTGAAGATGAATCATTCGTGGTCAAGCTTATACAATACTGAGGAATGAATTTTGATATTAATATAATAAATTTCTTGAAAGAAATTTATATAGAATTAAAATTGAAAAATATCTCTCATATTAATATTTTTCCATTGATTTTTTCTCAGTAATACTTTTTCAATTAACATTCAACTTACAGAACAAGAACTATTTAGTCTTACTTTATTTGGACTCTAATCTCAAGTTTCAGGGTTGAGAAAATATCTTTACAACCACTTTTTGTCCACAGAAACACCAGGACCTGTTTTTGAAACTAGACAAGCAGCTAAGTGGCTTGACTGTAAGATAAGACAGCTAACTACAGGCCAAATTCCTTCTAGTAATTTCCCAATCCTGTTGTAACCACCGTTCAATTTTCAAATCAGTCAATCTATTGCATTCCAAGCCTTGTGAATCTTATCTGGGATCACTAACCACTCTTTATGTCAGGTATTCCCGTTCACCTTGATTCCAACACTTAACAAAAGGATCCTCCAGGCTAAATTTCTATCTAGAAAGAAAACGAACGTCGCACAAGAGCCATCGGATGACCTTATTCTAAAGTACACGAAGCAAAAAACTGGACATTTAAAAAAGAAGAAAAATAAACACAACTTGTGGTGTGGGGGTATTACTTTGTTTATATATCGGAATGCACATTATATATATCTCTCCGAGCCCGCTGTTGACGTGCTTTGCGCGGGGGAAATACTTCAAGGAGATCTGGAATTCACAGCATTTAAAGAACGAATTACCTGCGCGACTGGAAACTTCCACAATGACCTATCCTCCAGCAAGACAGAGAACAACCTTCAGACACATAGTGTACTTGAGATGAAAGTTCCTAATTGCCCAACTGTTTAGACGAGTTTTTCTCGAACAAAAACAAATCGTAATTATTACGGTGATTTAATTAGGATTGGAAATGCGACATCGTAATCAAAGACGTCTGGTTTATGTTGTTCACGTATTGCCATACTTATTATCTAATCATTCAACCTCATTGAAGTGTCTTTCTAGATGGATCATTATGTTACTAAATGAATGATGGTGTCGTTATGTGGTACAGTCATTGCATGTGTGAATGCTTCTCTATCTTATTCAAAACATTTATTATTTAAGGTATTCGACCACGTTCGGAACCATGACTTTGCAAACGCGTACATATTTCTTAAAAGAATATTTTGTTTTAATATTTAATGTCACTTAGATTAAAATACAAGTATAAAATTGTTTTAAGAATATTATTACAATAAAAATTACTTAAATGCAATATTTTGACCAAAAATGGACTTAGAAGTACCAATTTTTAAAACATTCTCCTTTTATGAAAAATGCTTCTATAACAATAATATTTTGCTTTTGTATTTCTGTGATTCCTCCAGAGAGGCTGAACTAGCATTTTTGAAAAATTTACATTATTTTCAAAGTTACTACTATTTGAATCAATTGTTGGTGTTGTTTTGTCAAAACTTCTCCACTCTGATTTATTAAAATATGAATAAATCCACTTCTAAGTTATATATTTAAAAATTCCTAGTCGAGGCTCTGCACAGAGGTCTGAACTATATAAAGACAAAATATTATTGTTATACAAACATTTCCCATACAAAGAGAATATTTTTTGCCAAAATATTGCATTTAAATAATTTTTAGAGTTAAAATATTCTTAAATACAATTTTATACGTGTATTGTTGTTTAAGTGACACTAAATATTAAAAAAATATCAATATTCGTTTGCACGCTTTTAAAAACCTTAATATATCCGACTACTTTAAGGTATTTTGGCAAAAAATGAATATAGAAATGAATCCAAATATTTTTCTCTCTTATGGAAAATGCTTCCATAATAATAATATTTTGCCTATATATAGTTCAGATCTCAGTGCAGAGCCTGGACTAGGATTTTTGAAATACATCACTTAGAAGTCGATTTATTCATATTTTAATACATAAGAGTGGAGAAATTTTAACAGAAATACACGGATAATTATTTCAATTGATAGTGACTCTGAAAATAATGTGAATTTTTCAAAAGTCGTAGTTCAGTCCTTCTGGAGAATTCTTAGCTATATATAAGCAAAATATTATTATTATAGAACCATTTTTATAAAAAGAGAATGTTTTGAAAAAAAGATAATTCTGTGTTAATATTTTGCCAAATGTGTGTGTTGCATTGAAATAATTTTCTATTGTAATAATATTCTTAAAACAATTTTATACATTTATTCTAATCTAAGTGACATTAAATATACATATATATAAAATTCGTTTGTACGATTTTGCAAAATCACGGCTCCATACGTAGTCGGATACTTTAACAATTGTGATGTGGAGGCACAAATATACAATGTTATTTCCATTTAAATACTTTTTTTTAAATTAATAACTCTTACCCCATCTCTCATTCAGATATTTTTATAAATAGTAGTCTTGAAACTAATTTATATTTATTTTATTATTATTATCATGCCTTGTTTAAAAATATTATTCTTTTATTTTTCAAGGAGTTGCTTAAGATTTCTTTTTATTTATCTTAATTTAAGATTTCATTCAATATATTTTAAAATTAAGCTTTTTTTTAACATAGATTAAATGTTAATTTGAGGCTATGTTCTTAGCTTTATTGTAAATAACTAAATAAATACTGGGTTGAAAAAATGTAATTTGTGTGCAAAACATTTTATTTATTTATTTATATTTATTTATTTATTTACTAATTTAGCACAGATTTTCTTTTGCATGCAGTGGCACAAAAAATAAGGACACAAGAAAAAAATAACAGTTAACTAAACATTTACAAACAAAGACAAGTGTTTTCACGCATATGAATTTTACTCTTCTAATAAGTGTAATGACGAAAACGTCAAATACTACATCATAAACACAATCATTACGATACTAGTTTTACATTATTATAGGAAAGTAAATTAGTATTATTAGGGAAAAGACCTAAAATATACGCAACAACGTACTTTTCATGTAAATTATAGGTTTTTAAATAAATTTTACCTCAAGAGCGAAGCAAAAGTATATTTATCAACTAAGCATTCCTACAAGATAAAGATAGAAAAATGCTGAAAATAATTTCAAATAAGTGGCAATAAGCATAGCTATTTTAAAATAATTTAATATGCGTGATTTAAGTATATAACAGGGAAAAAAATGAATGAAAGTACATAAAGAATTTTCACATTTGTTTGTTATTTATTCCGTCTATATATAATAACGCAAAAATGACGACGTCATTCGTTATAGCACATGTAGATATTTCCTTTAAAAAAAAGGGGAAAAAAAGAAAATCATCACACAAACACAAATTAATTTGTAATTAATAATTATAAAATAAAATATTCCAAATAAACATCGCAATTCTTTAATATAACATTATGGTCAAAAAGAAATATAGAAAAAGATTTCAAATATCCAAAAAACTTAGCCTTCTCGACATAGTTTTAAAGAAAATATTTTCTTGACGAAACGTGTCCAATGAAAGTATATGTTCACAAATAAAACTTAGATGGCTGATTTCCTGTGATAGTTACAAAAAATAGTTTTAAAATATCATGAATGAGTAAAAGTAATTTGATTTATGCTTGATTGAAATTTAACAGGTATTCCCCCGTAACCTGTTGCTATTTTAAGATTGCAACTGGACATTGTTTTAAGCATTACGGAAACGAGTGAACTAGTAATCTCCAATGTGACGCATAACATGAATCATTGGATTATTTAGATATGTTGAAGTTGTACAGAGAGGGAAACAAAACATATTAAGCGAATCTGCCCAAGAATGTTTGAAGATAATTCAGCCGAATGCATTCACATTAAAATGCTGAGTAAACATTTCCGGTTGAGACAATCTGTGTATTAAAAGATTATTTTTTTAAAAAAAAAAAAACCTCTGTGTATGTAGTTTTTGAATGAAATTTTTAAAATTTAAATATTTTTAGATTTGAATATTAAATTTGATGCCATTTTTTTTCTAACTTTCTCATCTAAAAACTAAAGTATTATTTTAAAGAAAGATTTTTAATTTATTTTGGTTAAAAAATATTTAACTTTTATAAAGACTAAACTGTTTATTAAAAATGACTGTCTTTATAATAAATAATCTAAAAATGTTCTACTTTTTTTTAACTATTAACAAACTAGAAGCAGGTTAATTAAAAAAATAATCAAATAAGATACATCAAAATAAACAAATCATTAAGTCCAAGCAAACATAATTCATTTTTTAGTGACCTATCAGATGAATCTGCAATTTTTTCGCACTTACTTTTACGCATTACCATCTCTGAGATTGAATCCTTGTACAAATAAAAAAGTTATGTAATATGATCAGTTCTCTATACAAGATATTGGATGTGTTATGCTAAGTATTTTGGAATAGACTTTTGCTGATTGAAACTGGGGGCCAATTACAATTTTATCTAGACTCAGAAGAGAATATAGCAAAGTATGCAAAGGAAATAAAAAAAATTCATATTGTACTTGGAGCCAATGGAATTAACTGTCACAAGTTCAGAACTCAGAATCGTCTCGCGGAAGATCAATATCTGTTTGCTTCAAGACATGGTGCTGTCGATTTAATCTAAGCATACATTAGAAACAACATATTTTACTTTTTCTCCTGTGAATATCTACGTGTGCGTACAATTAACTCCCATGTAACAGACTTCATGTTGTTTGTGTTAAGATATATGACAAAAACAATATAGATCAAATTTTGAAAACTTTTTCTTTTATCTTTTTAGGTTTTCACTTAAGCCTAACACAACAGTACGATTTTAGGATGTTGTTGGCACAAACTCGCGAAGGAAAAGCGATGCATTTACTGATAAATATCTTTTAGCGTACCTTACAAAACCTATGCACAGCATTTTCAGTAAAATTTATTGTAGAACTTATAGGTAGCTTTCAGGGTCTATATTGTAATAAAAAGTTAAAATTGTCTTTTCTTACAGCATAAGTCTAACAGAAAAGTAAAATCGCAATCGGAAAATAATACAGATAATGAAAACCAATTTGCTGGTAGGCAGATATTGTATTAAATATCGTTTAATTGGAAAATATAAACATAGGAAAAAGTGTTTTCATTACGTAACAATCATCTATATATACACTCTCTCATCTGTACAGACTCTCTTTTCTCCTTGGATTCTCTTAAGTGTATTTCTTCATCTAACAACATAATCGTCGAGATCCAAAAACAACTTAAAAGCCTAAAAAATAAAAAACATCTCAATAGATTTTGCATTTGTTCGCGGAATTTGAAATGAGCGGGCTGATTGGCTTGCAAAGGCATCACCCAAGCACAAAATTCACTTTGTCATTAATATTTCTAAATTATTTTACAAGAAGATTATGAAGAAAGAATGGTGAAGTCTTGGAACCACGAAAATCTCTTTTCAAATAAAGGGAGCATTCAAAGGAGTTTTTTTCCAACCATTAATAGAAGATTATCCAGCCATCATTTTTATATTAATTACAAAATAACCCAATTTCTAACTGGTCATGGCAGCTTTAAAAGCTACTTGAACAAATTTTATTTAGTTCCGTCATCTTCCTGTAATTGTGATATTGGTGACGAGGAAAATGTAGAACATATGCTCCTTCTGTGTTCCAAGTTTGAAAGTAAACAAAACATCCTAAGACTGGCTTTCAAGGGACTTAATATAAATTGGCCTCCGAATCTTCCGCAACTTCTTTCCACCAGAAGTGCTTTTAAAAAGTTCTGTGAATTTATTGTAAATATTTGTTATCCTTCAAAGCCTCAAATGTCTTTTTTCCCTTCATTCCTTTGTAATGTGTGATTAATATTTACTTTTGTGAGCCCCGTGTGATACTTTGTGGTGCACGGGGATTTTATAGTTGTTTTCAATAAAAAATTACGTAATAATATCAATATTTGTTAAGTAGATAAGGCTCTTAAGGTAAGTTTTAGATAACTTAGTAATTTATAGATAAGGTTTTTATAATTGAAAAAGTCCTTTTAGAACAAAATCTGAAAAATATAATTATCTCGGTGAATGAGATATTAATATCATTAAAAATTATCGATATTTTAAATCTGGATTCTTTCCTTCAATTATGCTGATATAAATTTTAAAAAATGATGGAACTGGATTGTATATGTATGTATGATTACAGTCATACAGGATAGAATATTTAGATATAGGATAGAAAATTTAGTTTCTGGAAAAATATAAAAGAGTATAGAATTAGTGAATTACTGATTATGAATGGGCAAAATGTATGCTTAAATACTAAGAAGTCTTTTTTTAAAAAAAGTAGCGGAAAACATTTGAAATGTTAATTATAAATGCATGGATAAAATATTTAGAAATAAATAAAATACTTAAAATATAAATAAGAATATTTTTTAAAAATTTATTCGTTATATGCAAATGCTTTATAACACTTGACATCTATAAATTAAACTTAGATCGATATAGGGTGCCGTTGACCTTGACAAATTGTTCACTTAAATTACACTGAAATAAACTTCTCGGTGGACATGTATGAAGTAAAAAGTAACTATGTTCATTTACACATGCACTTTTTTTTCAGCTTTAAAGAAGTATATGATATCAACATTTTAAATTGAAACATTCAATAAAATCCAAATTGAATTATTTTACTATATTCTGATGGCCAACTCCTTGTTTTATGAATAAAAGTCTGTTTCATATTCTTATTATAAAGGTTTAAGTATAAACCTCAATAGCAAAATTACCATTTAACATACCGAGTCTGTTTCTAAAAGCAAATAATTTAAAACATATTATTAGAAAACCACTATTAACACTATTAGTATATTATCTTAAGTCGGATAAGGGTAATTTTATATTATGTCAGTTTCCAACTTTATTACAATACGTATATTCTTAAATAATAAAATGTGATTAATTTTCAAGTTTTTCAGTAAAATTTTAAATTTGAGACAATTTTTCCTGTTTTTCTGTGATAATTTGTTGTAGGAATCCATTAAAATTAAATAAAGACTAATCCCTATAAACCAACTATTCCGTAAGAAATATTAATATAATTTTTATAAAAAATAAATCAATAAAAATAAAAAGCGTAATAATTTTGTCTTTTTTAATACGTTACAATTTCTCAGGAAGAAATGGTTATTATAGGCTGTAAAATGAGTCACCTAAATAAAAAAAATTATCTTTCTAGCTTTAAAATAAAATTAAAAATTAAAACACAAGAATGTTTGAAACCTAAGAATCAAACCATACTGCTAAATTATTACAACCATTTTAAGAATTGTCTCCTAAGAACGATATATATTTTGCATTTAGGTGAACTTCACTAGTAGATATTTCGAAACAGTGTGCTTGATTATATAAATCACAATGATACAATGTATAGATCCATTTATCATTTTTCCCTTAGTAATAAAAAAACATTTTGTAACAATCTTAATACAAGTTAAGAAGAGGTGATTCTTTCAATTGAAACATATTTATAAATCAAGATCAGAATGAAGACTTTAAGATCAGGCGATTTTAAGAACAAGTATTTGCACGTTATTTAATTGCACAAAGAAGGCCATATGAGCCTGTCCACAAAGAGGATGATAAACCTCAAAAAGGACCCCAACCTTTGATCCGTACCAATTCAAGGGGCCCACGATTGATGAGAATTAGGTTATTAGAAACGTGACAGCGAAAACTTCCTCCCAAAAATGCCACAAAATATATCCCGGGATCCAAGCTTCAATTCGTTAACTTGTTGTCTTCTGTTAATATTAATGAATAGGACCCAAATTTGGAATATTTTTTTCTGGTACAAAACTGCTCAAACATTAATATTACATTCAGGCTTCACTATCCCGTAGAGAATCATTTAATTTATCATACTACTCATTTTTTTCCGAGTCGACACATTTTTCTTTTATAAAATGAGTTTCGCAATTTTTTTTCTCCTATTCAGTAACGCTAAATGAGCTATCATTTTGCATGTTAATAGGAAAAAAATAATTATTTATGAAATATTTTGAAATTTTAAAAACGCTATATTATAAACAAATGTATGAGTTACAATGTCACAAATTTTTATAAAAATTGATGCGTTTTTCTGTCCGAAAATGTGTTCCGCATTTGCGCTCTCGTACTAATGGCGAGAACAGCCTTACGTACAAGAGACACTAATTTGGCAATTACCGTATTTACTCGAATTTAAACCGCGCCATTTTTCAAGTGTTAATACTACTCAAAATTGGGTGCGGATTAGAATCGAAGGAAGAACATTTGTTAGAGGGGAGATTGAGTTTCAACCCCTTTCAAAAGGAAAAAAAGTAACCGTCCATTCTGGCTACTTGCTTCGATGACTTATCCCATTTAGCAGTTAATCTCCAGTAATTCAGTCTATGCTACACATTGTTGTCTGCTCGTATTTAGAAAAAAAAATTTGTGTACGCTTTCCTTTAATTAGCTAAACATCAAAGATATCGGTGATAGCATCAAGACAAGTTCACTATGACGCAAGTATGAAGAGGAAGGTAATTTTATAAGCAAAAAAGAAGGGGGGAAAAGGATCTTGTGCAGCAGTCACTGAAAATTTGACAAGGATGAAACAAATATACGTCGAGGGCGTAAACGAAATGGTATAATTTTTGCTTGGTTATGTTCAACAGTCGATTAAATTTCTCTTACATTTTTTGAAAATATAATTTTTTAATAAAATGTTGCATAACAAATGCATTGGATGGCAAGGAAGAAGCACAGTGTATGAAAAGGGTGACGCCGGCACCAATACCGAAGTCATCTGTGACGAATCTTTTTCGAAACATGATACTGACGATTAGATAAATTATAGGTTTATGTATATATTTGAAAGTTTTTAACACTGATCGAATAAATTAGTTATTAACTTATTATTTGTCATTAATTTTTTTTAAATATTTCTTAACTATCGGATATCAATGAAACTTTTACACAGTTTTTTATATATTTTCTCAAAAACGAGTAGAGAATGAAGAAGTGCGGCTTAGAATTGATGACAACACTTTTTCCCAGAAATGTTTTCATAATTCGGTGTACTGCTTAGAATCGATGACGGCTTCCAAACGGTATTAACACTGATGATTTTGCTAGGCTTTTCTTTTCAGAGGTTAAAATTTAAAGAACTTAAATGTATCAGTTAAATGAATTACAGTCATTGCAAGGAGAAAAAATACCTCAAAAAGAGAAAGTTGATAAAAAAATTAACAACAAAATTTGATAACTAGTGGATGTGTTGACGATTATTAGATTTTCGTTATCACAGCAATATATGAACAAATGAGCATCAGATACTTTATTTTAGAATTGAATAAAAAAAGCACATTAGAGTGTACATGTAATTTTTTTCTAGAAGAATCTAATAAAGATCTTGTTTTTAAAAAACTAATTTTGCATACATAATACCAAATTTTCAAAAAAAAAAAACTTATCACAGCTTGCACAAACTTATACCAACTGTGGGTCATAATAGTAAAGATATCTGAGCAGGTACTTAGTCAAAAAATGCCAAGTTTGTGTCTCCAAGCAAATACAGTATTAAATTTAGAACCAATTCCAAGTGACACAATAAACACTATCTACCAATAAGTATTTGGACACCCATACAAATGAGGATATCTGCGGTCCCGATCTAGGCCACGCCTTTCGTACTTAAATATCGCGTAAGAAACAGCATTGACACTAGTCACATTCAAGATGCTACCAAATTCAAAGCTGCCTGACTTCGAAACGGGTGTAATTGTCGGATCATATAAATGACTGATCCTAAAGGGCATATTTAGAGAGATTAAGATTCCAAAATCAACAATGGCGTTTGTGATTAAAAAATGGAAGGTGAGTGGTGACAGTCCGAATGTGCTTCGACCCAGCAGACCCACGAAACTAAGAGACAGATACCGACGAGTGCTGTTCAAAGAAATTCGGAAAAACCTCACCAAACCGATAGTCCGCATACTCCAAGAATTCCAACAAGCATCCGGGACCCTCTCTGTTTTTTCGATAAATACCATCCACAAAGAAGCACATTTACTTGGTTTCAATGGTAATTCTGCCACTCATAAGTCTCTGATTACAATCTCCTACCACGTTGCTCGGTTGAGGTGATGCAGCACACTTCGAAACTGGACCATAGATGAGTGGAAACAGGCTCCCTGAAGTGATGAATCAAGGTACATTTTCTACCAATTGGTGGGCAGAGTCTGGGTTTGGCGTTAGCTCGGAGGATGTCTTTTACCAAAATGCATTGTGCCTACGGTAAAATTTGGTGGAGTTGGAATTATGTTCGGGGATGTTTCAAGTGGTATGTCTGAGACCCTTGACCCTAATTCATGATAAGCTCAGCGCCGACTTCTACTGAACTATTATAGACAACAATGTACTTCCTGCTCTCTGGCAATGTTATGGTTAGGATCATTTTTACTTCCAGCATTACAACGCTACTTGTCATGATGCGAGGTCCACCATTGATTGGTTTGAGGACAGTGGGGTGAACTGACTGGACTACCCTTTCCAGAATCCAGACTTGAATCATATAGGAACTCTCTAGGATGAGTTGGATAGCCGTATTAAGAGTAGCCGAGTAGAAGAAATTACCACTACCCATCACCTAAACACTTGTGGAAAGCATGCCCGGAGGATTAAGGCTGCAATTGCCTCAAATGGAGATTATACCAATTATTGAATATGAAAAAGCTTTGTTTGCCTCATTTAAGGGGAGTTGCAAACCTCTCTCTTTCTCTATACTGACAATGTTAAATTGGCTGTTTTCGATGTACCTTTTCTCAAAATCGGTTCTATGTACATGCTTGATATTTTTCATACTATTAAAGTACACCTCTCTCATTATACTAAAATGAGCTTTTAGCTAATTTTGAATTTTTAATAAATTATGAAATATTTTATCAAACATTGCGAAATTTGACCCATTTTTTTAAAAAAATTTGTAAAAATTAAATTTTTGAGTTTTTACAAAAGCTCATTTTAGTATATATTAGACATCATTATAAATAATTCATAAAAATTTACATACCTGTGAACAGTAGTTTCTCAAAAAGGTACATCGCATATTAAAATTTACATTTTGAGATAAATTGATTTTAATGTATACAGTGAGACTTCTAATCGACTAGGAAATAAAAAAAATAAAAAATTTAAAATAAGAGATACATGTTTTGGTTTATATTAGTCGTTACAAATAATTTGTTTACAATTTTCGCCATTAAAATGGGCGTGGCCCAAATTCAATGATTATTTAAAAATACGTTTTAAGGGCTTCTAAATACCCTAGAGGTAAAAGTAAGGTATTTTTAGAAAAGTTAAAATCTATACAGTTTGAAAATGTAAAAATCTCAAATTGTCAAAAAAATAAGATTTTAGCTTTCCAACACCCCTTAACACAGGTGTCCAATTACTTATTGGTAGATAGTATAATTTCTACCACATAAGGATCAACAAATAAATCCATTTGTTACATGATTCTCAATTCCGTAATTATAAGATAACTTATTGGAATGCATACACATGTATTCTAATCCTTTTATGGAAAGAAATGAATAAAAATGAACTCAAAAATTAACGAATTTTATAGCATTTTCTAAAAAAAAGAAGGGGAGGGAACTTAATCCTTATAAATATTGAGGTGGTAATCTTGTTCAAATGTTTTGAAAAATAATTTATTATTTATCAAAGTACAATGGACACGACAGTAATTTTATTTATAATTTCTCGTACAAAAACAACTTTCTTATAAGTTTGTTTATTCTAATTATGAAAAGTATTGAATAATGTAAATTGTTCTAACTTAATTTGCTTCGAAAATTTTTGTCTGAGTTTTCCTTGTATAAAATTTCAGGTTAATATTAATTTGATTTTAATTTGTACAGATGTCCTGATGGAGCAACATCATCGAATTTCGGCACCTCACTTCGACAATTCAAAACATCAAGAAGCAGCATTGGGGATGATCTCTGGGCAAATTTTGGCATCACTTAAAAATTTTGAGGTCCCTTTTTGATTTCAACTAACAGCAGTCCCAATGTTTTATATAACACTATCTATAGTGGAAGCGGGATTTGAACCCATGATTCGAGTCGAACGCCACCTGCAATGAAAGTCACAATCTGAACCACTAATTCATCGAGGCACATATAGGGTCCTTATAATATTTTTAGTGTTCAATAATAATTTTACTGTAGGTTATTTAGTTTCATAATTTGAATCACTGTGTTTTAGGAATAAATATATTTCAAAAGTTAAAATACCATTTTTACTTGGTTAAATGAACATTTTGTCATTTAATCAAAACAAATTATTTCACAACAAATAAACAAGATGTATGGGATAGCTGCATTTCCATTATTTTTTTACAAATGAATTTCTGTAAAACAAGTGCTTCTCGCGCGTATGCTAAAAACAGAGTCAGATAATTTAATTAGAGCTTACTTTTTTCCTTGCTTATATAATTATTTTTTAAAGAATAATTATTTTCCGATGATTTGTTGTTATTTTGAGCTTTTAAATGCTATCGGATATTTTCCAATGTAATAAACCGTGTACTTGAATTCATTTTAAAAGAGCACAATTTCTTAATGTGCTTTTGGAGCTTGGTTTTTGTTTCTCATAAAAGAATATAGATAGCGACACTAGCTTTATAACGAAAGGCTGACAAAGAAATTTAAAGATGCTTAGTTTTTACGGATTTTACATTTGTGTGCGATTTGTATAGAATGTTCTTATTTTATTAACAGAAAAGAAAACGAAGTTGATTTTGTCTGAATGGTTTTTGTTTATTATCGATATTGCTGTTCACAAAAAATACAGAAGGTCGTTCACACTTCATGGAAACGATTTTGTAATTCCTTTTCTCTTCTGTATTTTGAGATAAAACTTTGGCAACTTCAAAATAATCGTCTGCTAATATTTTCTTTTGATTGGGATACAAAATGAAAAATTTATTTTAAAAACGGCTCCTAAAATTGATAGATGGCTCGAAGATCACGTAATTGCTCTTTACGTGGAGAAATATTCATATTAAAACAAATTATAAAGCGGTGTAAAAATCTCAGTTATTGCATTTCAATAAAAGGTATAATATATTCAATTTTAAAGGGGGAAAACGTATTTAGCTGGGGGAAAGCAAAAATATGAAAACAGGACCACGAAACTTTATCCTAAGATTACTCAAATGCATGCAGCTATCCAGAAAATGAAATCTCTGGTCCTAAAAGAAAATTCACCGACTCAAAGATTCACTGCACCGAAACTAGGAATGTCTTCCGGCACTGTAATTAAAATAATTAATAAAGATTTAAAGTTAAAAAAGATGTTTAAACCTATAGTTCGTCTCCTTTTTTAAAGCATATTGCTGAAAGAAAATTGTAGAAAATTATTTAAAAGACATCAAGCTGCTGAAAAATGCAAATTTGTGGTAACACACTTTGAGCCATGTGTTTTTAAACCACCCATTTTTTCATGTAAAAAAAGCAAAATTAGTGTTTCTGAAGTGATTAAAGTCATTATTCGTGAAGCAAAATATTCTTTTTTATAAAATATAGTATTATTAATGTGTATTTAAGCAGTTTATGCGATGATTTTATTCTACAGTAACGTTGTAAAGCTTTTGTACGTAGATTGCATACACGTGGCGACATCTGCAGACATCGTAATTAAGCTTGTCAAATATGGCGTCAGAAAATTCTGGATGCAAAGATATATCTATTTTTCGTAATTTTAAAATTTTCTAGACTATTTCTGACATTTCTACATTTCAAGGCGGATTTATATGAGTAACTTACGTTCTCAGCAAAAGTTTTACGCCTGAATAAAGTAATTTCATTGCACTAAAGTACCCTAACCCTTTCAGTACATTTGGCAGTCCCACTTAGGTGACTGCAATAAAATATCCAATTTCTATTGCTCAGCTCACGGGAATGTGAAAGAACGAAACGACTTCATCAGTGTACAGTAAAGTTCTCAAAGGGATTCATGATAGTTGCAGGATTTTCTGACATTGGAAAATTTAAAATAAAAAAAAGTCTAAAGAATAAGGCCCAAATTAGTTCACTCTTCTATCAGCAGAATATTTTAGAACCAAGTTTTTTGAAGAAGAAATTCCAATATGCAAAGGACATTGATAAATTTGAGCTTCATATGGACAAAGCCTCTAGTCACACGTTTAAGTCAACTGCCCCTTTTTTGCAAAGGAATCAGAAACAGGAATAAAGTGTACCTCATTTGATGAAATAAGTGTAAAATCATCCTTCGCTGCTCAAATGGACTTGTGTGCTTTTGGTTTGGTAAAATGGGCCTTAGGAAAATGGCATTTAAGAACACTGAATGGACTTTGGAAAATAGTTCAAGAGAAATGAAGTAAAATTCTATTTACAGTACTAAGAAAAAGTTTATTTTCATGAAAAATTCAAGCTAGAGCTATTGTCAAGAATCATGGCTATCAGATAGAAAGAAAATTGCCACAAAAATACGGTATTTATTAATAAAAATTAACTATTAAATTCGTTTCCATAAAGTGTGAACTATCTAGTATATAACAATTCCTTCAGAATTTAAAAAAAAATCAAAGTAATAAATCTAAAACTCAAAATAGTTCGATCTTCAGAAGGTACATAGAAAAATATATTTATCAAAAATTCAAATTAGTACATATTATCGTAATGCGTGAAGCGAAATTTTTATTTTTAACAAACTCTTGATATTGTGTTATAAATTCAATAACCATTTTTTTAAGAGTTATGTTTTGGATAATAATTAGAATAATGCCAAAGCGAATTTACTATTTTCTATTTATACAAAGGCGTTAAAAAAATATTAATCAAATAAATAAAATTTATGTATGCATTTAATTGTAATTATAATATTTATGGAACATATTTCCGCTTGTTATACAGGATTTTTTAACTATTTTATTAAATATGTAACATTTTTAAGTTTTTTTAAACGTAGTTGAAAATATAATAACCATCTTTATTAATAAAAAATTTTTTAAAAAAAACAAGTATCTTTAAATAGAGTTCATATTACATATTTTTTAATTTATAATTTTTTTTTCAGAATAATAAAAATATGTTGTTCAATGCAAATTGAATTCCAGCACCATAAGCAAATAGAACAGAAGAGAACCAGGGATGTCAAAAAAATGTTTATTCAATTTGCCGATAGATGGCAGCTTCGATAAATGGCAGCAATTCAAATGAACTAATCTAATCTTACTTATCTCAAATTTTTTCTTTACAAGGAGATAGATGATTATTCAAAATTGAAAAAATAGATATTCATCAAAAAACTGTTATCTTGAAACATCCGAATGAAAATTATTAAAAAAAAAGAAAACATATTTTTGTGTTATCTCTAAGGTAAAATGTCGATTTATCTTAATGATTCTTTTATCATAAAAAAAGAAAAATTTTGACAAAAATAGACATTTTTGAATTTTTTAGGGGAGATGAGACAATTTGTGGAATTCACAGCTGTTAATCAAAGAAAGTATTAGTTGGGTGATAAATTTCTGTGCGAATTTTTTTTTAAACAAAGGTAAAAAAAAATTCAAAAGTGAAAGTTTTATTTTAAATTAAAAATGCACTTCATAAATTATTTTCAGCTTTTACCAAGGCAGAAAGCTATGATAAAAGGAGAACGTGTCTAAATGATTGTTTTAAGAGAATGGCTAAAAATAAGTATTTTATGCTAAATGTATTGATGCATATTACTCACTAATCTACAGTTATATAAATCTGATGCCAAAAAATGCTACTTTAAAATTATTATGAAATATATTAATGCTAAAAATTTAGAAAACATTTTTTGTGAGAAATTATTTTTTACTCCATTTTTTTTCGGATTCATTCAATTACCTTGTGTGCCTCTATTTACAATTCTCAAATCAAAATATAATTATCACATTGTACCAAAAGTATTATATTATTGTTATTATTTCCAATGAGGCTGCGGATTGGTATTTACCATTGCAGATCTAGTACATTCCCCGGGATTTGGCATCACTTTTTAGTGTGACACCATATAGATGGAATATCAACCACCGCAATGTAATTTTGGCCCACAGTTTCGTACCTAAGCTATGACGATGCGAAATGGTCCAGGAATTTGATTTTGTCAACAGCCCTCAAGCCAAAAAGGCACTCTAGGGATCTTTAACATGACGCATAATCATACGACATGAACGCTGTTGATATTCTGCATCATGAAAATCCACCGACCGGGGCCGGGGTTGAGCCCGCCAACTTGGGTGTACTAGCGATCAACCAACTACGCCACTCACCCGGTTTATAATGTTATATTAAGATAGTAATAAATGATAAGTTGCTTTCTCACACTTTTTTCATGTATTCTTATCTGAAAATTGAAGGTTTGGGGCTGCGGTAGCAAGTTCTGGAAACAAAATGCCGAAGCATTTAGTAGCGTTCGTAGAGATATAAGATACGAGATCCGTGGATTATATAAGATGTGGGTATTTGTTTACAAATTATTTATTAAATAGTTTTAAATTATAAGCATAAAGAGAAAAGGTTGTACTAAAAATATAAGGTATTTGTTTCCAAAAGGTCAATTCAAAAAAAGTATTATTATGCAATATCTAAAAATGTTCATAAGATGTGTTTATTTTCATCACATATATTTATTTACGATTTTTTACCTAAAAATTTAAAGCTTAATTTCGGAAAAAATGACTAACTTAGGAAGATTAGATTATTTTGAATACATAGTTATCACATTACGATAGATTAATGTCTTTATTTCTAAGACCTTTTCAATGACAAAGCAGTATTATTTGTCAGTATCTTAAGAATATTACTAAGAGGGAGTAAAATATATGGATAAAAATGACTAAAAGGGAACAAAATATATGAACAAAAGTAAGAAAATTTTATGTACTGTTAGGAATGAAGGCTTAAAATTTTGTCTTCGTTTTTTATTTGATCTAATAATGTATTTAAGTACATATGTAGAAATTTGTTATTTTTACAATTAAATCAAAATATTAGAAACAGAAAAAAAGACATTAAATGGCTGATGAATTATTTAATTCAGTTTGAATGATATTTCACAAATAATTTAAAACCGCTCAATTGCTAGTGCAATCTCATTCTTGAAAAAAGGGGGTTTTTTATTTTATCGAAAGGTACCTTATAATTATATTGCACGATTCAATATTTATCACTTAAGAACTAATTTTACATTATTTTAACGTCATTTTGTGTGATTTATTCTTAAAAGTATAATAATAATAATAATAATAAACTCTTTTCCTTCTTATTCAGACTGTATATACTTTTACACAAAATTAATGGCGTTCACTCCATTCCTTCTTTTTCCGAAAGTACATATAAAAATTTTTAAGTACGTATTACTAAATATTTTTAATATTTATTACTTCAAACAATTTTAAAATTTGTCTGATTTTATAACAAAATTAGCAAAAGAACTTTGAAAAAAGTTCGTTATATGGAAAATTCCTTATATAGAGGTTCATCTTTCAATTTTTTTATAAACCACATAAAACAAATTTTAAATTCATAAACACTATATTTTTTAAAAAGTAAATATTCACACTTCTTTTATAAATTAATAAGTATTTGTTTTATGTCTTAACTATCAAAAAAAGAAAGAAAGAAAAAATGCAAGGAAAGTTTCTTGACGCCTTTATCCACTTCCTGAAGAATTAATTTTTTTTCTTTGATGCTCAAGCACTTACGTTTTGACATTTTCTAGCTATTTACAAGAAACAAAGCTACCAGTACAACTAATGAACATAACAAATGAACGGAGAATAGTTCAAAGACACGGTGACCCGAGATAACTCTACTGAGGGTGAAAGGGGATATCGAAGATGTTTCCAGTGAACTGAGCAAGGGGGATTAAGGGTTGCGCTTTTTGGATGAAACATCCAGAATTCTATTGCTCTGAAGAAGTTAAGCACCAAATAAAACCAGTTCAAGATTTGTGACCACCATAAAATGTGTTAAAAAAGAGAACAACTTGAAATATCCAGAAATATTTTTAAAATAGGGAGGGAAAAAAATTGAATCACAAGAGAAAAAGTTCGTTATATAGAAAATGCACTTCACTATTGGGAGGTTATTTTACGAAGAAAATCGTGAAATTTTCTTGGTTCCAGGAAAAAGTTCACTATACAGAAAAATTTGCAATATAGATGTTCGTAATACGGAAATTCAATTGCATAATGCTAATATACATTTATTTTTTATAGCATATAAATATTCAAAAGGAATTTTAAAAAAAATTATAATCTTGTATTTTTGCGCACAATAATTTCTGAAATTCTCTTCTCGGTAACAATTATTGCCCTCTTATCCCCGTACAAAGCGAAAAGTGATCATATTTAGAGTGGGGTAAAGCAAGGGAGATACAAATCTCCGGAAGTTTTCTGGGGGAGCTGATATTTTTTATACCCCTCTATTTCCCACAGTCATCAAACCAGCGGGCAAACTACGACGATACTTAACTGACAATCACCTGATGCTATCTCTTGATACTAAAGTTGAGTTCATGCTTCAGGTCATGTGCTATACACACAGTAATATATACATCATCCCCCCTACAGACTTTATGAACGAGCTTGTTGTATAATAGAAATACAAGATAATATGTTCCTTTTCCGAGTATCCTATTCCGAGTATGAACTCCACTATAAAAAGTTTCTTCTTTTCGAAGGTTATTGATTTTTTTTAAATATATTCTTATCGTTGAAGTAAATAGCAACCTAAAATTTGATGGTAAATAATTTTAAAAATCTGATAATTGAGAAAAGAATCAGGGGGGAGAACAAAAGAGTAAAAGCCTGATTTATTTTTAATTATGTAAAAAAATGCAAAGAAATTGAAAAAAAGTAAATGACTTAGAAATGTTCTAAAATCAGTGATTTATAACATTGCTTGTAAATTTATTTCTTAAATTGATAATAACTTAATAAATAAGTATTTTCTTTACATTTAAATAAATTACCTATTAATTTAAAAAATCCTGAATTCTAGCAATTAAAAAAAGCAAATTTAAATTGTTGTAGAATTCAGTGTTTCTAATTTAAAAAAAGGGGAAAATTTAGAATTAGTTTAAAATATTTTTAAAAAAAATTTAAACCTATAAAAAAGACTAAATATAAATAAAGTATGTACGATGAATTGCAGAACAATTTTAACCATTTATAGTGAAATATTTATACATATTTTAACTAAAAATGATAAAATAACAAAACAATAATAATAATAGTAATAAAATTTTACTTACGCCCTTCATTGCAAGTTTCTTTCAAATTAAGTGTTTTTTTTATCTTTTTTGATGAATTTCTATTAAATGTTTAGATTTTTTAAGAATCAACTGCTGTTCTTAATACTTCATGAACTTCTTTACAAATGAAAGTAATAACACATCAGTTTTACCTAAAACATTTTTCTGTTATACAAACTCTCCTATTAACATCAAGATGAAAATCGGACTGTAGAATTATTATTCTTACGAAATAATATTTTAAAAATCAGTTAGGAAAACCGTTATCAATCATAAAATAACAGCAAACGATTTATTAAAAGTAATATTATTACATGACTACATATAATTCCCAAACGATTAATAAGGAAATATAAATAAATTCACCAAAATATATTTTAACAGCTAATTATAGAAAAGAAAATATACTTTTTAAAGGTGAGAATAGTAATTACAGAATAATACTTTTTTGAAAGACGATATTGTATCGAAAAATCTAGGATCTGTTTATGATACGAATCAGATTAAAGAAATCAGTGACAAATGTGGATCTAAATACTTATGGTAAATTTAAGATTATCTTATAATTTTATGTAAAAAAATTCAGATTTTTTTAAATACTCATTGTTTATTAAATATTTAATGTCATTTTTTTACAAGTTCGCTTACAATAAGAAAGCACACTTAACTGTTTTACAAAGACAAGATAAACATAAAAAACAATTTGAAACATGATATATTAAAAAAGGACAAATTAAAACAAATCACTTTAAAATATTTAATGCAAATTTCAGTAAGATAATAAGCATATATAAAAAGGTCTAATCCTCTCTTCGCTTAGACATAGAATACAAAATATTAATAAGTTTAAGCGCGCGCGCATGGTATGAAATAGAATATTTATTAACACTCTTTCTTTTAACAATTTATAACTTAAAAAATCAAATCTTGAGGCATTAAAGGGAAATTAATTTAAAAACATCATGATTTATGGGGAAAATATTTTAATGAGTTTTGTATCACTGTATACAGTATATACGAAAAGAAAATTTTAAATTGATATATTTACAGTTTATATAATACAATATATGGAATGGAATATTTAAAATTTTAAACATCTTAAATGGCTAAGTAAATAAAGAAGTAAATATTTCAATAACCGTAATTTGTTGAAGGCTGTAATCTTGTCCATTTTAATTTTCTCTCTTATTACTAACTAAATGTATAAAATATGAAGTATGCTTTCATAGTTAGCAGTCCTCGGAAGATGATTGGAAAAAGTAACACGAGTGTTCAAAAACCTATACTTTAATGATGTATTAATTTTGGAATAAAAATAAATACAAACAATAAAACAGGCCCTTTATTTCCCCTCTTGAATTAATTAATTATTAACAGCTAAATTGATTATTTGACACATTTTCCTAGTAATTATCTTGGGATTACTTATTACGAAAAGTTATAGAAAAAATGTTAAAAAAAGAGAGAGGATAAATAATCTGAAAAAAATAAAGCGTACGAAAAAAAAATTAAATGTTCCTATTATTTTATATTAACAAGAATTCAACAATCACATCGTTATACATGCTAGAATATTGAATAAATGGTCTCGTCTCAACTGATATATATATTTTTTTATACTTAAAAAAAGGAATTTATGTAGAAAAAAAAAAATATATAATTTGAATTAGGCACTTTTAAAATACACTGCTTCATCTTCAAATAATCCGAAAAAATGTATTCCTTATTCTACGAAAAAATTTCATACATTGGGCCACAAAAGTGTTCATATACTTGCAATTTCTTATAAAATTTAATGTTTTCGACTAATAAAAATTATTATAATGTAATTGTAATTTTTTTATGATATCAGCAACTTATTCTTAATGGAATGACATAATTAATTTTTTTAAAAATAGTATAACTATTTTTTTAAAAAATTAATTATCAAAACGCTATTAAAAATTACGCCACGAAAGTCTTCGTACACTTCACAAAAATCTCAACTTAGCTTTAAATATTATATTTTTTCTTAATTTAGTACTTAGTAGGTTATCTTTTAGTGTTCACAACAAGTTTTAAACGTCTTGGTATAGATTTAATCAATTTTTTGTAATTTCTACATCAATTTTTCTCCATTCTTCTGTGATTATTGTTTTTACTTCACATTTTGTGTTTATTTGGCACGTTTTCTTTTTTTTTACGTCAGAATCTCACCAAATATGTTCTACTGGGCTAAAGAAAGTGATTGAGGAGGGGTTTCATAATTTGAGGACAGTTATAGAGACACCAGGGGCGTACAATGAGAGCAGTGCACTTGGCGTCATTACCCTATTAAAAAATTAAGTAGTCTCCAATATCCAAATTTCGGGCGGATAGTTTAAAATTTCTCTTTAAAATAATTAAATAGAGTTCATGATTCATAATACTATGAAAAAATACCAAATTACCTAATTCTGAGGCCAATTTACACCCCCACGCCAGAACACCTTCACTTCCATACTTCAGCATGGAAGTGAGGTGTTCTTGTTCCACATAAATTCATGAGATTTAACTCCTTATTTTTCATTTACAAGCTATTATAGGCCCATCGGAACCAAAAATGTTGAATTATCTGCCGTCCCAATCAATTTGCTGTCAATTTTGAATTTCCTGAAACTTAATTCCAAGAATCTAGTTGGATCAATAAAACATGGAGGTAAAAGTGTTCTAGCACAAATCGGCCACAAAATTCGGTAATTTGGTATTTTTTGTTGATATTGTGAATCATGGGCCCTATTCAAATATTTTAAAAAGAAATTTTAAATTATCCGCCCAAAATTTGGGTATTGGAGACTACTTAATTTTTTTTAACAGGGTAATGACGCCAAGTGCATTACTCTCATTGTACGCCACTGGTGTCTCTACAACTGTCCCAAATTAGGAAAACACCTCCTCAATCACTTTATTTAGCCCAGTAGAACATATTTGGTGTGATTCTGATGTAAAAAAAAGAAAGCGTGACAAATAAACATAAAATGGGAAGTAAAAACAATAATCACAGAAGAATGGTGGAAAATCGATGCAGAAATTACAAAAAACTGATTAAATCTATACCAAGACGGTTAAAAGTTGTTGTGAACACTAAAAGATATCCTACTAAGTACTAAATTAAGAAATAAATACAATATTTAAAGCAAAATTAAGATTTTTGTTAGGTGTACGAAGACTTTTGTGGCGTAATTTTTTAGTAGTTTTTTGATAATCAATTTTTAAAAAAAATAGTTATACTATTTTAAAAAAATTAATTATGTCATTCCATTAAGAACAAATTGCAGATATCATAAAAAAATTACAATTAAAATATATTGATTTTTATTAGTCGAAAATATTAAATTTTATAAGAAATTGCAAGTGTATGAACACTTTTGTGGCCCACTGTATATGAATAAAAACTTCTTAAACGTAGATAAAGGCAAATTTTTGCAGATTCTCTAAAACATTTAAAAAGCCTGGACTTACCTATTATATAAATTGAGATTACAAATCCATCTCAAATAGGTTCAAAATATCAGCTTGTTAGTGGTCTAGCTGTGAAGAAAAAGTTTATTTTACACACGATTACACTTTGGAACATACATAAACCAACACAGGTAAACATAAGCGTTATAATATTTTTCATGGTCAAACAACTTATATCAACATAGTTACTAGGGTTTGCAAGTAATATGAGGTATTTGAGTTTTGATATAAAAATTTCTTAATGATTTAGACCTTTTCGATGTACGCGGAGTTCATAAATGCCTTGAAATTGATCATGATATTGACGAATTTGGGGGAGTTGTCGACGACTGAGGTATTTAGGATTTGTTGCATACCCAGATTTAGGTATTTAAGTTTATATAATTTAGTGTATTGATATTTTTCAGATCTTGTAGTGAAGAACATACGAGGCTTTGAAATTTTAACTTTTAAATTTTAGAGATCTTGATACTTTTTGATTTTTCCCACTTTGATAAAGGGCACATTTTTCTAGGTTCTGGGTAGATAAGTTATTTTATATACTGAGCTACTTTAGTATTTTACTATTTTTCGTGTTATAATATTTTTCAAAATGCGGTGGTAAATATCTTAGTGTTTGAAATTTTAACTTTTACATTTTTGAGATTTTTATGAATTTGGATAATTTTATTTTAGCCTACCAAGTTGTGATCGGGAAAGGTTGGTACCATCAAACTAGTTTAACCCCACTTTTCGGTCCTAAGTCAGATGTATTTGCTTCATAGTTTTCAATCTAATTTTAAAACTTAGTTATTTTTATTTTCTTGCTCGCCATTGAGAATTTGAACCAGGGTTTTGTATTTTGAGATGATTCTATTAATTCCATATTTCTGTTATATATTCCATACTAATTATTACATTTACAATATCCAGGTGAAATCCCAAGGTAGTAACTTTAACTGTTGTGAAACATAAATCTGATTATATATGCATTTATAAAAAATTGACATAGCAAAAAAAAATTTTTTTCCCATGCTTTCCGAACCTTCAAATTACTCAGAACATTCCACCCCTATAACGAGCCACGTGGCGATAGAAACCATACGAAACTTCGCCAACTATCCCAGTACAATCGCAATGTCCATCTTATTATTTAATTGTTATTACCGCAAAGTACCGAAGCGCCCTTTTAAAAAAATACATATTCTCCCACGAGAGTCGGGGGCAGGTGATAGTTATCTTTAGGCAAGTCGCGCGTTCGAAACATTCCCCTCCCCCTCTTTGATTGACCCCCGTGGATAGACCTCAGCCACTTCATGGTTGACAGACCGTGTGAACTGCTCTTTGTTCGCCACGCGTCGGGTAGGAAGACGAGGTCGAAACGTTAATCACAGTTTTAATCAAAAACCGCGGACGGAGATGATTTTGACTAGAATGAGAAGTGGAGGAGTATGGGCGTGAATGGAAGTTTTTATTAGGCGTTTTAAGTGGTCTTGAGCTTCAGTCCGGCACGTTTTGGGGACTAGAGAGGAAAAGATTACGTGTAGCTCCCATGCTTTGTGTTTGTGTTTTGGAAAGAATATTAAAATATTTTAAACGATAATTTGAATTTTAAGGAGAGGGTTGTAAAAGGAAAAAAGTCGATTTTAAAGGGGTTTTTACTGTTTTTTTTATTGTAAACGTGCGTAGAGGGCAACTTTTTAAAAACATATAACTTTCTATGGTGGATGGAAACAGATGATTATTGTATATTAGAATATTAATAATGTACCGTATATACTCCCGTCTTTAACCCGAATACTTTTGGAATTTTTAGGAAAGTTAAAGTTAGGGGGGCTTATATATTGATCCTCTAATCTCAGACAAAGCTTAATTTAGGAAAAACAGGGTTTTTAACATTTTCTTTAGGCCATGCTTAAGCAATCTCCACTTTTTAGGTATTTTGAATGGAGCTTTTATTCTAAAGGGGGGAGTCACATATATCCTTCAAATTTTGTATTAGAATCCTAATTTCTGTGCAGTTCTTAAAATTTACATTCAATCATTGAGATGTCTGAAAGTGTATACTCATCTAGGGGCAAATTTTCCCCTCTGGGGAGTGAAACATGTGTCAACGATCACTTGCAGTTGACAAATTTCTCTTTCCTGACATTTTTCAAATAAAAAAAAATGGTGCAGAAAATAAGACTGGGACAGATAGTATACAAGATAACACACAAATGAATAGAAAAAATGTGTTATTATTTCAGATAGGATAACTAGAAATAAATATATCGCCATTGACATCCATCTTACTTTATAGCAGTATAAATGGAAAGTATTGCAATCACTTAGAATATTTGAAAATTTCACGATTTTTTTTTCAGTTTGGCTTATATACAGGCTTATTTACACACTTTCGACTCATATACTAAGCTGCTTATATTCGGAACTATACAATTTGTAAAATACGTTTTATTAACGGTTTAAAAAAGGAATTTAGTATGCCTGTTTAGAGAGAATTTTTCACAGAGTAAAAAATGTTTTTAGTTTATTCGGGTATATTTTTGTATTATATATAAATGTATGCAGGATTCCTTATTGTGGAATATATTTTAATAAAACGTTTTCTATGCACATGATTAATTTTTATTACAATGAGTACTTTCATTTCGAACAATGTTAGGGTCATACGCCCAATTTTGATCTGTACAATTACATTTCAATTTGTGAAGTTTGAAGAATAAGTTAATCGAAGTGAATATGCATTTGTAACTTTTATTTAAATATAAAAATTCATTTAATATCATTAAAAAGACGTTAAGAGCACACATATTTATCATAAACTGAACCTTTCAATTCATTTCTTATTTACTATTTTTTATGCAATAAATGAATCTTGTTTTTCCATAAAAATGCTTTCTTTGATTTTATTATAATTTTACGAACGAAAATTAAACAATTTCAAATCAAAGCATCTATCGCTTATCATAATTTTTACCTTTTTTTAAAAAAATAATTATAGTCTAATTTTTCTATTCCTACTATTAATTCACTCTCTACCTATATGTACATATATGCAATCGGACCTCTATATAACGAAGTCACTAAATCCCATAAGAAAAGTTCGTTATATGGAAAATTCGATATACAGATGCTCACCTCTTAATATACTTTATAAACTACATGAAACAAATTTTAAAAATTCATAAACATTATACATTAAAAAAAGTAATTATTCACACTTTTATAAAATTAATATATGTTTATTTTATGTATCTTACCCATCAAAAAAGAAAGAAAGAAAAACTGCAAGGGAAACAAAAAAAGAATGTCGAAAAATTCACTGTATTTTAAATATTAAGATAACTTTATACAAAAAATTAATGAATTTTAAGGAAATTTTATAATTTAAAGCATACAAGTAATATTAAACATAGATTATTTTATAATTAGAACACGGGACACGAGACAACTCCACTGAGGGTGAAAGAGAATATCGAAGATGTTTCTTGTAAGCTGGTAATCGGGGTTGAAGGTTTCACTTCTTGGATGAAACGTCCAGAGCTCTATTGCTCTTCGTGAGTTAGGATCTAATAAAACCAGTTCAAGATTTATGACCACCATAAAATGTGTTAAAAAGAGAATAACTTGAAATTTTTTCAAAAATACTTTAAAAAAAAGGGAGAACAAAAATTGAATCACAAAAGAAAAAGTTCGTTATAGTGAAAATACTATAGAGAGGTTACACTATAGAGAGGTTATTTTACGAAGAAAATCGTGAAATGTTCAAGGTTCCAGGAAAAAGTTCGCCATATAGGAAAATTCGTAATATGAAGGTTCGTTATATAGAGGTTCGACTGTATATATATATATATATATATATATATATATATATATATATATATATATATATATATATATATATATATATATATATATATATATGTATGTATATGTATATATATATGTATATATATATGTATATATATATGTAAATATATATATATATATATATATATATATATATGTATATATATATGTATATATATGTATATATATGTATATATATATATATATATATGTATATATATGTATATATATGTATATATATATATATATGTATATATATATGTATATATATGTGGGAGACAACAAGGGGTCCAAGACGTTTGTCTTTTCTTCACATTTATTTTAAAACGTAACAAAAATTGATAAAAAAAGGTAGCTATTCTAACGGATAGGTTTACTTGATGCGATGACGGTAACGCCTGCTCGCGCACCTCAGTCTTTCTTTTTTTTCCCGTTCTCTTAAAAGTCCAAGAGTTTCTGTTCTGGTTTGGATTTGCTGAGCCTGCGCGCGAAGACTGCGTTGTCTGCTGACGATTGGATTTCTTGGATGCCACATATATATATTTGTATATATATATGTATATATATGTATATATAAATATGTATATATATGTATATATATATATAAGATATATATATATATATATATATATATATATATATATATATGTATATATATATATAAAAGAGATTCGTTTAAGTTCCATATAATTAAAATTCCCGTATGGAACAGTAATTTTCATATATCAATTTACAGAAATATCATCTTGAATTTTTTATTTAGAAATGATAACTTAACTACCCACAAAATAGATAAATACAATAATATAAAAAAAAAAATTTATTCAATGTTGTTTAGATCATGAATACCCTTTTAATTTCTTGAGATCTTATATTCATCACAAATACATTAACCGTCTTGCTACTTCGAATTCCAAATCCACCACACAACAATAGGTTTTCAAAGTCAGCATGTTAGTGGTCTTGCTGTGAAGATTATAGCATAACACTCATATCACAGTTTACATTTTTTCCGCACACATCTTAAACATCTTACACATTGTTGACAACCAACAAATTAGAGCCTAGCAAATTTACATTTTTGATAATCAACCAATTCAAATTTTACCATATTTGATTGTCGTCATTTTATACTTGTCTTTGCTGGCTGGTTTAAAAGTCAGCTCAAAAGATGTGTTTATGTTTTTTCGAAATTTTTTAACTTGGTGAATAATTGACTTTCATTAATGGCAAGATACTTGTTTCTCTTCAAAAAGCTTTGTGAGTAAAGAAATTTTGTTAAATTATTTTTTGAAAGATACTTTTCTTATGTAATTGTTCTTGTATTTTTCTACTTTTCTTACATAATTATTTTGTGATTTTGTGATTTTTCTGCATTAAGAGTTTGGGAGAGTTTGCTACATAATAGTAGTGATTGGTTTTATCATGCTCTCTGAGTTATACTTTCTCTGAAGTTTTGTTTATTTTATTTGGTTTTCCTACCGAGTTGCAAAGGGGGAAGGTTGGCGCCTTCAAACTAGTTTAACCCCCCACTTATTCGGTTCGAAATTGCTTTCTGACTCGCTAGGTTCTTCTTTTGTAGTTCTTTTATTTCTCTATAATTTTGTTCTTCATGTTCAGTTTTCATATTTTTATTGCGCTATTTCTTGTTATGTTCTTTTATCTATTATTTCTAGTTTTTGATAAATAATACATATTTCTTTATATATATATATATATTTATATTTCTTGTTCAAATTTTTAATCGTTAATAAAATACTACTTTGTATTCATCCATTCAAGTTCAAATACATTTTTTAAAACTTGTAGTGGATGACACTTGATGTTACTACAGTTTTTTTCAAATATTAATTCATTAATTTTGTTTAGTTAATGAATAAATAGTAACAAACAAAAATAATCGTCCAACAGCATCTATATAAAGGAAAATCGTTCGTTGTTCCCCTATAGCGCAATGTATAGCGAGTTGGATTTGTAATCCAAAGGTCGTGGGTTCGAATCCCACCTGTGATGGCCTAATTTCTAAGAATGTGAATTTTTTTTAATATACTATTTCATTAGAATAATTAAATTTAATCAACGAAAAAAAAGAAATAAACAAAAAAATAGTCCGACACCCTATATAGGAAGGAAAATGGAAAATTACAAGGAAAATTGCTTTCTATTTTGCCACTTAATATTACGATTCAGTCATATGTATATACATATTTATATTAAATGTAACTATTTAATAAAAAGTAGCTAACATAAAAAATATTTTGTTGACCTAAGTAGGAATTGACTTAATATATATATATATATATATATATATATATATATATATATATATATATATATATATATATTTGTTACTTGTTATCTTTTTTTACTATGCAACCCCTTCTAACCTCGCAAAACTTTTTACGTTAATAAGTGTTATATTCTTAACAACAAAATTATAATTAAATTTGTTATTTTATATTAATTATATATTTATTTCTATGATTTCTGAAACGCAAGTCTTACAATTTTTGCCTCGTGGACAATTTACATAAATGGGCTAAGAAATGTCATGTCTTGGAACGACGAATGGAAACAAATATTTTCTGAAGAAAAGAAATTTAACCTTGACGAGCCCCATTGCTAGAAACATTATTGGAATGACTCCAGAGAAGAACTGAAAGAATGCATCAATCTACCGGTAGAAAGAGAATCAGTAATAGTTTGGAATTGCGGGAATCAGAACTAAATTTCGGGTTGTATGACACTACAAAATATCAGGCTATGTTACATGATCAAATAGTATGTCTGGGACTATATTTTAGGAAATATTAAGAGAATATTTCAGAAGGTTCTTGCTATTTATTTAAATCCACACAGTAATAGTTTATAAAAGAAAAAAAAATTCATTCTTTGTAAGGAAAAGTTTTGTCATGACCGATTCGAAGTCGAGATGTGCGCCCCCTGGAAACACTTTGGGATATTAGTAGCAAATATTCTTCATCCAGCGATGAACTAAAATAACCATTAAAAACGAATGGAATAAAATTTCCAGACTTGATCTTAATCACCTTGTCTTTTCAAAAAAAAAATGTGCTTGAGAATATCAAGAAAAATAAAGGACGAGTATCACATTTTCATTTTTAATTCAATTCCTGCTATTAGTTCACTCTCTCCCTATATTTATTTATTTATTTATTTACATATCTTGTTCAGATTTTCAATCATTAATGAAATACTTTTTATTATTCCACTCAAGTTCAAATACATTTTTTAAACGTAATGGATGGCACTGGAAGTTAGTACAATTTTTTCAAATATTAATTCATTAATTAAGTTTAAAATGAATAAATACACTGCTGGACAATTGCTAAGGACGGATCACAAATTGCTATGTAGTATAACATTAAGCGAGACATGAGGCCTAGTAGGATAAAATATAGTTGCCACAATGTTCAGAAATTAGAATAAAGAATATTTATTGTTCTGGAAAGTACAAAAACTTTGAAACATCTGAAAGAAAAAAAAATGTTCATTTGATCTGCATACGGAGAAATGGAACAATGCATCTAAAAGTCAGCAGGCACCTTAAAGAAAGGTATCAGTACGGGATATGTCCACCGTGGAGTGTGATGCAACATTCCACACGTCGTACCATACTTTGCACAAAATTATCCAGCAGCTGTTGAGGCAATTTATCCCATTCCTCTATGAGTGCACGGATGAGGGTGTTCTTGTTTGTCGGAGGATAGTTTCGACCAGCAACTTGCCTCCCCAAAGCATCCCACACATTTTCAATGGGGTTTAGATCTGGAGAACGCGCTGGCCATACGAGACGTTTTACCCTCGCTGTCTAGACAATCCTGAACAGCGAGTGTTCGATGACATGTTGCGTTGTCGTCCATAAAACAAATTTATCACCGACAGCACCACGGAAAAGACGAACATGAGGAAGTAGAACTTCATCAATGTATCGTTGGCCCGTCATAGTCCCATTCGCAACCACGTGTAGGCGCGTGCGGCCATTGATCATGATGCCGGCCCACACCATGATACTGCATGTCGGATATCGGTCCTTTTCCTGGATATTTTCCGGGGACGATAAGCAGTACCACTCGCGCCAGATCAGTTGGTGTCTACAATCCGATGACAGACTGAACCTACTCTCATCTGAGAATAATACGCATGCCCAGTCCTGTTCAGTCCAATTGTGATGCTCACGACACCATTGCAAACGGGCAGTACGGTGCTGTTGGTCAATGGGACACACACAACAGGTCTGCGTGCGTATAGTTTCCCCTCCCCTCAAACGTCTGGCAACAGTTTTTCGGGAGATTTGTTTTCCTGAGGCAGCAAGAAACTGATTTGCCACCCGCTGAGCTGTGGTGCGCCTGTTCCTTTTTGCTGATAGGACGATATATCTGTCTTCTGCAGGCGTCGTACTTCTAACACGACCTCCCCGTGCCGTCTACTACACATTTCAGTAGTTTTATATGACTTCCACAGCCATGAAACAACGCTGTGAGCGATGTCGAACTCCCTGGCAACATCTGTTATTTTTCGCCCTTCTTCGATCTTTCCAATAATTCGGCCACGCATAAAATCCTCTATGTGATGTCGGGAAGACATGCCAATCATTTTAAGTTCGTCTATTAAATCTTTCCTGTAAAACTTTGACTTAAAACAACAACTGTCCACTCGCGTCAAAACCTTTAAAACTCTTATGAACGCTTTCACGTGATGAACAGACGTGGGAAAAAAATTTGCATACTCATACTTCTTCTTACTAATATCCCGCACTTATTCTAATTTTCCACATTTTTGCTTCCTTTCATTTTGTGGATGCTATGGATGACAGTGTTATCCGTCCTTAGCAATTGTCCAGCAGTGTAGTTACAAACATAAAATAATATTCCAACAGCATATACAGAAAGGAAAATCGTTCATTGTGTCCCTGTAGCGCAATGGATAGCGCGTTGGACTCTTAATCCAAGGGCCTTGGGTTCGAATCCCACCTGAGATGGCCTAATTTCTGAGAATGTGATTTCTTTTTTTTTTTTTTTACTATACTATTTTATGAGAATAATTAAATTTAATGAATGAATAAATAGTAACAAAAAAAAATAATAATTCGATACCATATATAGAAAGGAAAATTGCAAGGAAAATCGCTTTCTATTTTGTCACTTAATCGTGTGATTCTGTCATATGTATAATGTCCTAATATAAATATATACATATTTATATTAATTGTAACTATTAATAAAAAGTAACTACTTAATAAAAAGTAACTAAAATAAAAATATTCTTTGTTGACCTAAGTAGGAATTGACTTAATTTTTGATTATATATATCTTGTTTTTTACACACGAAGTAATTTTGACCTCATCGCTATAGTTGCGAGATGAAATATATCCACAGTAATGAAAAATCGAAATGAGTTTTTTTTATAAGAGGTAATCTGTAAGAGTAACCTGTTTTATGAAAATGTTCGATAAAGGTATCCAATTTTTGCAAAAATGTTGCAAATTTAAGTCCAAAGATACTCATTCGTTGTATAAGAAGAGGCATTATTCATTTGTAATCTATGTTGTAAGATAGGCAATAATGCTTACTCCTGGCTGGTTTGATTACTTTCGCAAAGACTGAGTAATGAATGTCATAATTTTTTATTAACAGTCAAATGTTAGGAATGAAGAGTTGTATCCAGACTCTACCCTTACTCTATGTTATATAAGGAGGGGATTCAGGAGCTCGGTTCCATTTAACACGCATAAACGTATTCTTCAAGACGGGCTTTTAGCAAAATCAGAACTCGAGTTTGAATTCTAACAGCCACAAGCTTGAGGTCTTCAATATTCCATAATCATAATCGGGGATTAAGTCTACCATACCCTAATAAACATTTTCATACTTAAAATTTGCCAAAACAACTACTTAAAAGGGAATTTTTAAAACTTTACTGTCCTATGCGTGAAGTGATAAAATCACCTTTTGAGATAGACTGTTTCTCTGAAAACTATCTTCCTACCACGAGCTCTGTTTCGGACATTGAAATTACAAAGAGAACAAACTTGTTGGATTTACAATTGATTGCATTTTAAAAAGTATAGTACACCAAAATATCAATTTCTTTTTAGACTCACCAAATGAAAATTCAACATCATAAATATTTTATAAATGTAATGCATAAAACATTCAACTCATAAAAAGGGAAAACTTTATTTCCTTAAGATAAATCTGTGTTTCTAAAATTGTTGCTTGCATGTACTATAAACATTTTAAACTTCAATGTAACATTCTAACAAGATATAATTATCGCATCAACTAACTACACAAAAAGTTTCAAAGAAAAAAAATTGGGGTTTACTTATATATGTATTACAAGCTGTGTTTGTAAGTAAAAAGGCCGAATTTATTATTATAATTATCATTATTAATACTCAAGTTCAAGGACCTTCTACTAACTCCCAAAAGGTCTATACATTTAGTGGAAATTTATATTTTGGTAATAAATTAAACTTCCAATCTTAATCAAGGAAATAGATACTTTTAAGAGTTTAAATGGCCCAAGATACTTAACTCTACAGGAAGCGTGAACTGGATATAGGCTTTAATAGCGTTTGTTGTCTAAGGATTAGATTGGGTGGTAATGATAAGCACTTGCTTCTCTAATGTAGTTTATAAACATTTACATAATTCAAACAAATAAATTGAAAAAATCAATTTTATTTTTAAACTTAAAAATTACGGAACAATTTTCCAAATATTTTTTTATTCTATAACTCTCTTTTTAAAATAAGAATTAGAACAAATATAAGGAATGCATATTACTTTACCTTAAAGAAACTTGTAAATAAAATGCAAACTTGTTAAATGTATTTCTCTGATATGTAGTTTTATTTAACACTAATTTTTTGCTTTAATTTTTAAGGACTATTTTTTTGTCCAGCTTTTCCATTGAATTTGAAGGAAAAATTGAAATGGGCCAAGCTCAAACTTGCGTATTGATGAAATTGATCGACATTTAAGAAATACACTAGATAAGAAGAGACAGTAGCGCACACAGGAATTTTTCAGGGGGAGTCCAGGGTCGAAATTCCACCATTCTTGTATCATGCTCCTTTTGATTTTGTCACTTTTCGGGAACAAAATGAGTAAAAAACTAGTTATTGAATAAATAATTAGCATTAATTAATAAAATTAATCATTAATAATAAATAATTAAATTTTACGTACTATATACTTAGAATTATAATCAATCGGAAAAAAAATCGAGGGGGATCCGGACATTTAAAACCGTGATAATGGAAACAGTGAAAAAAAGCGACTTTGAAAAATTAAGGATCTATGAAAAGAAATAAATGCATTGCCTCTCAAAAATTGATTAATTTTTTTTCTATCAAAATATGGATTCTTAACTTTTTTTTTTAATCGAAACACGAGCCTGTTCTAATTTTATTCCCTCTTTTCACACATGGCATTTAGTAACTTATGACACAATTACGATTTGGAACATGTGTTAACTACCGCTGTAGACAAGGTGCGTATGAACAGACAATCGCGGATCGTCCTCTACAAAGCATACACCACATGTTGGCGGATTCAGAGTTCGGAACAAAATCATTTAGCAATCGCGTCATGCTCACAGCTCCATGAGATGTAATACCATCCATAATACCTGTTATTAGAAGGCAGTGTGACTGCCTTTTGGTGTACCTCTCCCGCACGGAACATGTGGTGCATGGGGAACAGCGCAAGTATGGTGTAAGTCAACTAATCGGTGTCACGTTTGAATAGTTTGAGGGATAGCGAAAATACAACCTGCAAGACACATGAGGGGTTTTTGGGAAAGTGACATAAATGAATTGCTTCCTATATTGTTAACAAAAGCACATATGTTTTGGCATTAAGCATGATTTTTTTTTGAAGATTACGCAATATTTGAAATAGTTGTAATGGTTTGTCAATGTACCCACAATGCTGGGGTTTTTTTTCTTCAAATAAATCTACCTTGAGGCTTTTGTGATGAACCAAAATAAAAGTTTTACCTGATTTTGAAGTACTGTTAACCTACCAATTCATGTATGTTCTCCATTTACGCGTAGACAACAATACAAAAAATAAGGACAATTTATTTATAAGGATATTTAAGGATATTTTATCACTGGATCCTCGAAATATTTCCTTCATAACTCAACTTCCCTTTTAATACTTAAAAAAAAATATGCCAAACAGTTTTGACGTTCAAATGAACTAGAGAGGGAGGAGGGCTCCACAGGGGGTGTCCGATCCCCCCTCCATCACTCTTGATTTTTTTTTATTGTTTTTATGATATTATGTATGTAGTACGTAAAATAATTCCTAACAATGTCAGTTCTAATATAAATACAAAAATAAAATTTCTTTTATCTTTTTCTTTCCCTTCAAAAACAAACAGAATGCGAACATAAAACATCCTCATATTCTCAAAAGTAATTAAATATCTGTTATTAATCATTTAATTTTATTAATTAATGCTAATTATTTATTCATTAATACACTTTTTGCTGTGTTTTGATACCTACAGTCGATAAAATCAAAAGAATATGTTTGGAAGAGTATTGGGAGTATGATACGAAATATAAATTCATATATTTATGAATTGAAAAATAATGAACTGGCCTTAAAAAATGTAATTAATGTAAAGACTATTGTATTTTTATTTGTGTTATGAAGGTTTTTTAACATTCTCTACGTTTGCATAAACTTGAGCGGATTTTTTTTTTACGGCTAACAGTACGGTTACTATCTTAGTACTGGAAAAATATATAAAAAGTGAAAACAATTGTTTCTATTTTCATCTAAAAGAAATTTTACTTTCTTGAACATAACGACGTTGATTTATTGGAAAAAATGTAATATGTTATATTTGTAATTGATTCCATGCAAAATTAAAAATAAACATTCTTTGATCATTGTTTTAAACGGTTTAAAAATGATGAGTTAAAAAAACATCTTATATGTTAGTCTCTCAGGGCATTGGATTCATTATTTATTAATACGACGAAAAGTGAAAGAAACGTAGTTTATTTTTAAAACATTTTTTCTCAGATTGATTAAAAGAAAAAGAGTATTAAATATAATTTTCTTTAGAATTTACTGAAGGTTGCATTGATTTGAAGTTTTATCATACTAACGGTCATCTATTAAAATGGGCCAAAATAACAACAAAAAATAAAGAAATAATAAAAACAATTACTGAACAGACTAAGTCTCTTATAAATGCATCAACTGTACATTTTTATTAGGAGGAAGCAAAATTTCCCTTCATTGAAAAACAAGAACTGTACAGTGGCCCACACAGGGAGGAGGGAGACCAGTGGTTAGAATTTTCCCCACCACCGTTAATTTTTTTAATTGATCATGATCCTATGTGTATACTACGTAAAATAATTACAATTCTGGTAATTGAATTAACTATTTGTTATTAATAATTTATTTTATTAATTAATGCTAATTATTTATTCAATAATTTATTTTTACTCTGCCTTTGTTCCCGAAAATCAATAAAATCAAAAGAATATGTTTGGGGGGGATTGGTGCTTGATACAAGAAGTGGACTTTTGTCCCTGTACACCCCCGCCCCCCTCTTGAAAAATTCCTCTGTGAGACGCTGGAACTGTTTCATAAAAGGGAAGGAGGATTTGAAAGAATGAGAGAACTTTCCAGTACACTCTTTTTTATAACAAAATTTATGGCCGCGGTAGCCGAGTGGTATAGGTATCGGACCGTGGTTTGCTTTGTCACGGGTTCGAGCCCAGTACCACTAAAGACCCGCCGTGTAGGGCAGCGATGCACGTTAAATCTGTCGAGAGCTGAAACGTTCTCCCGTTGGTGTGGTGTGGTAGTTAGGAGAGGGGGGTGCCAGCTCAGGTGTCGTCCACGTTACTTGACCATGGTTCAAAATTACGTGGTCCGTCGCCAAAAGCCCTCGTGTAGCTGAACAGTACGACGTTAATATTCAATCAATCAATCAATAACAAAATTTATTGTGTCGTAGAATGTATACAATGAAAAACCGGGACGTGGGTAGCCTAGTGGTTAGAGCATCGGACTCCAGAGCGGAAGGCCTGGGTTCGATACCCGATGCCACTAAATACCCTCCGAGTACACACGGAGTACGTGCTCGTTAAATCAGTGGGTCCGAAAGTCAAGTGGGCTGAATCACGAGTGCAGGGGACTGGAGAATATTTCCCTCCCCTCCAGAACCACTGAATTACTTTCCCACTGAATTTATTTTTCAGTACAGTAGAGTCCCGAAAACTCAGTTCTCGATAACCCGGCAGTCCGAATAACTCGGCCTCACCCTTTCAAGTCGAAAACCGAACAAGACATCAAGTCCGATGCAGAAATTATTGCTTTTGTCATATTTAATGAAAAAATGCTGGAAAATGATGGTGTTAACGATGAGAACACAGTGCAAAATCCTAAAGTATCCCATATTAAGGGACTAAAGGCTGTCGAAACTTCCCTTCAGTATTTTGAACAGCAAGCTGCGCCGGTAATGAATTCCGTGTTCCTTCGACGTCTTTGCAATGAAGATGCAAAATGCGGAGTGCAGCATGGGAAACAACAGGACATCTCGCATTTCTTTAACAGAAAGTAGTTAGTTTTCGCAAAGTAGGTTACTTAGTTTCCATTATAGACAGCTTTTGGCCTTCATAAAGTATTTTTCTGAGGTGTGTCTGATCGGGTAAATTACTGTATAATATGTATTCATTAATTTCCATTGTCATGTAGTAAATGTGCTCTATCCCTTCAAAGGCACGTACTTTTCCTTTGTTTAAGGGTATTTGGGCAGTTCATTTTCTATTGTTTTCTCAAGCAAACAATACATACAAGTGCAATAGAATTTTTTTAAGAAACACTCGTACTTATTCTTTTTTAATCTCATTCTTGATAACCCAGCGTTTACACAAACTCAGCAACCCTTCGGTCTTCATTAGGCTAAGGTTTTGGGACTCTACAGTAGAGGTTCCCAAACTTTTTTGTTTCATAGACCCCTTGATAGGGTTTTCGGTTTGGGGTAGACCCCTATTTACCTAATATTGAAATTTTAAAAATTCATCTAATTAAATGTCTTTTTGACAGCTGGTATAGAGCTACTTACTTTAAAAGATTTAAATTTCTAACTGTAGTGCAATGTTTAAAACTTAAGAAACACATGTTAATTAATTAAATTAAAATTTAATTAATGCATACACAATAACTGTGTTTCATAAAATAACTGAGCAACAAACAATTGCTTTTAGTGGGAGAGATAAATTTGTGGATTCAATAAAAAAATTTCAACATTTGATATCAATCTTGTTGGTTTTAACTCTTCATATCTTTTCTGTTAATAGTGTCTAGTCTTTTCTTCTTTTTTTTTTGTTTTGGATGTTGGTAAATGCGCTGAAACTCTTTCTCAATCGGAAAAGGAATTAAAAAATTTCCATTATTTGGGATAAATAACAGGTATATCTGTCTACAACCAAAATTTCTTACATTCGTTTCTAAACTTTACTTAAGATCTTCATTAGTGCCTATTCCTAGTGCCTAATTCTTGTAATCTGACTATATGAATGCATTGCCTACTATGGTATTGCTATAGCCAAAGCATTCTCAAACCTAAATTCAAAAAAGGGGAGGGGAATGGCATTTAAATGTCGAATGTAGTTTAAACGTCTTTTTCCTGGCAGATTGTATGTGACAATCGAGAAACTGGGAAAATTTTCGCGTTCAATATTATACTCCTTTAGCTTGATTCTGGCAAGAAGATTTATGATGTAACCTTGTAACTGCAAATTAACCTCATTAAATTTAGTAAATAAATAGGTAAAATCTGGTAAACCGCCGTTGTAGACCCCCATTTACATCTCCTGGACCCCAAAATTATTTTTTCGCTGACGTGGACCTCTTGCAGGTCGTCATAGACCCCTTGGGGTCTATAAAGACCACTTTGGGAATCACTGCTCTACAGTATAAGTAAAAAGTTCGTAAGAAATATGACAAATTTGTATTCAACCCTAAAAAAGGCAATTATGCGAATTAATGAATCCTTGCGTAATTTTCCTTTGTAGATACATTCCATATCAGGACATATATTTATCATTATTTCAGAATGTGTTAAAGGTTGAATAACAACAGACATGTCTATATAAAAGTTCATGCATACTGAAAATATATGGTTACTTAGGATTTTTAATTTAATCACACTGGAAAAAAAAAGCGATCTGATCATCTAACAAGGTTGACATTCCAATTGTTCATCTTATCCACCATGTATAACTCCATAAACATTCATATATTCTAACAGTTATGTTCTCAATATTAGTAATTAAAACTCAAACTCAGTGGCGCAACATCCCGTGAGGGCCAGGGCCTACTGTGCCCATCCCTGTACACGTGACCATTGGGCGCTGAGGTGCATGAGCAGATGCCCCGATCAGGTGCTCAGTCTGAAGCAAGAATCTCAGAGTTTAAGTCCCCAAGCAAGCTTGGTACTCATTTATCGACCCACTGCAAAAGGGATGAAAGTAAGAGCCAGCTCCAGGATAGAACCTCGAACCTGTGGCACCGCTACCACTTGGCCATTGAACTTTATTAGTGAATAAACAAATTAAAATAAAATAAAATACAGGATTTTTTACAGAAATAAATAAATATTTGTTTCATTTATAAAGGCATTTGCATTCCAGTACAAAAGGGTTTTCATATTTGTTATTCCATCTGTTTCTTTGGACTATTTTAAAGTGTTACATTTTAAAAGCTATTATAGTTAATTATTTTAAATTTCCTGAATGTATTACATTGATAACTTGAGAAATAAGCATTTACTTATGATAAAACAAATACGAATGCTTCAATAAGTCGAGTGTAAAATTTTAAAGAGATTGTTATATTTTGTTTCCAAAATATAATATTTGTAACAACAAGAAAACTCTATTACTTTTTAGATATATTAAAATCCGTGTAGATGAAACGTACATAAATTTCATTTTTATAAATATGTTTTATGTACTTATAATATATTAAAATTTTTATTCTTTAGGAGGATATTGAAATTGAGCCGACACAATGAAATTTTTTGAGAAAGTTTCTGTATTATTGGACTGTTCTGCTGCACCATCGGAAGGATTGGTTACAGTAGATGATGATAATGTATGTGTGTGTACAGTCCCAATTATGGCATACATAGACATTTTGGGGATTGTTCAGGGCCCAAAAAATTTCATTGATGCTGTTTCCAACAACGAAAATAAAATGAATAATGCAGTTCCTGTTCCCACATCATCCGAAATGAGGAACACCTCGAAAAGTATGCGCAATTATTTAGACGTACCTTCCAATGGTGAAATGAATAACAAAATGGACTACATCGAACAATTAACTGTCAATTTAATGCTAAAAAAAATTCAAAGAAAAATATCCGATTGTTTTCCAAAAACTCAATAAGTGTTTTTTTTTTTCAAAAAACTTGAGAGAGAACACATTTTCTATTAAATTTCATTAAGTTCATATAAATGTTTTTGTTTCATTGATTTTTATTAAATTCAAGCATATATACATATCTATGAAAATAAACACTGTACTCTAATAAACTTAATTTTGCTAAATATATTGTGTGTCTTTTTGCAATATTTTTAACACAAAAAATATTTCAGTCTCCTCAGCTTCGTGTTAAACGATTTTCACTGTACTCAGAAAATGAGTTTGGAGTTTTAACAGAATCAAAACTGTTAATAGTTCTTCGACCCGTATCAAAACTTAAAAATTATATTTAAGTCAAAAATCCCTTGATGTAATTTCTATAGCAGAACTTTGAATTCATTACAAATTCTACCATATTCAAAAAATGAGTTTGGTAGCTTAACAGAATCAAAACTGTTCCTAATCCTTTGACCTTTATGATCCAATAAATCCTCTAGCTCCGTGCGTCACGCGACACTTACGATTTCACTCATCCTTTCCATTTTACTTCTATGACTCTCGTGTGGTTATTTATCCACCAACAAAAACTACACAGTTCCGTGTCTAATACTTCATTCCTTAGTTCAGAATTTCTAGAGAGCTAGGAGCGTGCGTTTGACCTTCGAATCACAAGAAACATTTCAAATTTTTATTTCTTAAAGCAACGGTCGGCAAACCGCCGTTCGAAAGCTGCGTGTGGCTCTTTGCATAAACGGTTGTGATTCTTCAGACTTTTCCCTTTAAGCATTATTAGAAAATCTATTATATCTGCTAAAAATTATTGTTCCGCTTTTTCTTTTTCCTTTATAAATGATGAAAAAAATTCCCGTGCATTTACATAGTACCATTGAAGCATTGAACTGGTTTAAGACAGTTACTTCTGCTATACTTTGTTTTTCATTCATAAAATATTTTTTACTATTAGTGAAAATGTTAGAAATAGTTCTATGCTAAAAGTTCAAGTGACTCTTAACGATACCACCATGGGAAGACTCTTCTCAAAGTGATTTCCAACAAAATCTTCTTAATTGCATACATGAATTCGGGATCACTCACGAACAGACAAGAGCAGTGGCGCAAACAAGGGTCTGGAACCCCCATCTCCCTTATAATCCTATCATCTTATATATATAGTGCATTAAATTTAATTATTGGTTATTAATAATTAATTTTATTAATTAATGATAATTAATTAATCACTGATTAATTTTTTACCCCGCCTTTGAAAAATTCCTGTGTTTGCCACTGGACAAGAGATACACTTATACCCCCATTGCAGATTCAAAAACTTATTTATGAGGTGCTTAAGGTATCCGACTACGTTCGGAACCGTGATTTTGTAAAAGCGTATAAATGGATAATAATTATGATATTTAGTGTCACTTAGAGATTAGAAAATGTATATAAAATTGTTTTAAGAATAGTATTACAATAAAAAATTATTTAAGTACAATATTTTGACAAAAAAGGAACAAAAAATGACCCATTTTCAAAATATTCTCCTTTTGTGAAAAATGCTTCTATTATAATAATATTTTGCCTGTATATAGCTCAGACCTCTGTACAGAGGCTCAACTAGAATTTTTGAAGTATATAACTTAGAAGTGGGTTTATCCATGTTTTACGACAACAGAAGGGAGAAATTTTAAGAAAAAAACGCCGATAATTATTTCAAATGGTTGTAACTCTGAAAATAATGTGAATTTTTCAAAACCCATAGTTGAGCCGCTGTACATAGCTCTGAGCTATATGCAAGCGAAATATTATTATAATAGAAGCATTTTTCATAAAAGGAGAACATTTTGAAAAATAAGGTTATTCTAAGTTAATTTTTTGCCGAAATTTTGTATTCAAATAATTTTTTTTTCAAAATGTCCTTAAAACAATACATATATTCTAATCTAAGTGACACTAAATATCATGAAAATTATCCATTTATGCGCCTTTTTAAAATCACGGTTCCGAACGTAATCGGATAGCTTAAGGATTGATTAAAAGAGTACTCAAATGACTTTTATATATATAAAGAAACTACTAATGTCAAATTTAATGATTTGTATGAACATGAAAATTCAGAATAAAACGATTACAGTATTATTGGTATTGAAATTTTTCCACGAATATTGAAAGATTGATTTCCAATAGTATCATATTTTGAAAATTGTGTTCTTGCCTTGAGCCTCAGAAATAAAAATATCTTTAATCTCTTTTTGTCTTGGAAGGAATGGAAAATTTTGCATTGTGTAAAACATTTAAATATTATAAGAACATTAATTAGAGCACGATAGTTTTGACAGCGAGAGACTGCAACTGGAGCACCTTCCTGCGTACGCGTATGCATATTAATGGCCTAACGATACCTTAGTTATTCTGTTTTACTTATAACTTGGCTCGTCTTGCTAGAAAGTTTTCCAACCCCTGTCTTAAAGCATTGAAAAGGGTTCTACATTTTCAGTTATATACTAAGTTACCATTAAAATTACTTCGAAATAGAGTTCTGAATCACACTACATCGTAGGTTAAAATGAGAAAAATCACTTAAAATTTTTAAATTTATGCAAAATTTTCAAATAAAAAATACATTTATGAAGAGCAACGAAGTTTGTGTAATACAAATATGGAGAGGCGACTTTTTTTTTTATTTTACTCCAGAAAAAATAGTGAATTGAACCACAATCTATTGTATAAAAAAATAATAAATAATAAATTATGGAGATTAATAACTGAAAAGTATTGCATGGTAATTTTTCTCATTCTTTTAATGACTAAAAAAAAAAAATTTTTTTTTTTTCTAATTCAATTCTTTCATTCAGTTGTGTAAAAATGGGAATGATTTGAAAGTTTTGATATTGAAAGATGAATAAAAATGGACCTTTCAATAGAATGTTTTTTAAATAAGAATATGTTGTTTAACCTACAAAAAATAATCAAATGAACAACTCCTTCCTGTTGGCAATATACATAATCTATTAATAAAACCACACGACGAGTTTTTAAAAGAAAAAAAACATCCATAAAACATCGCAACGTATCTTTGTTTCGAAATACCGCACAACAACCATCATCACCCACGCAGCATAAAAACGTTTAAACTCCACTCTGCCAGACTGCGAGAGAAGAGCAACAACATCATATATCTCTCATTAAAAGAGAATCATAAAATAAAAAAGAGAGAAAGTGAGAGAGAGAGAGAGCTACGGATCAAAAATATTCCTCCAATCGTAGAACCCTACCTCTGCACAAATCAGTGCATCCCACACCGACCGGATCCCCCTTCCCATTGGCCGCCACATCCAGTAGGCGTTCCTTGCCTCCACAGTCGCACTATATCTAATTCAGTTGGCACCGACAATCTACCAAAAACTCACAACTTAAATTGCGACTTCTTTAAAAATTTGCAACTAGTAAAGGGAGTCGGAATCAATAGATATAGATTGGAAATAACGGCCATTCCGGCTGGCGATTGCGACGCAATTTCGTTTCAGGAAGTAAGTAAACTCACCCTGATTGTTTCGTAGATCTGTATTTGTTCTAATTCGGCTTTTATTGGTCTTTATTAGACGGGTTGAAATTATTTAATTTAGCCAATCGTGGCTGTTTAGGTTTAATCATAGGATGCAGCGCGAAGGATCAATGAATGAATATTGGAAGTGATGCTTCTCTCAGTCAGGATATTTAATTAAGGGTTTTCTGAGGACGTCTGAAAAGTTTTATGTGCTTTGACTCATGCTGAGCTTTTCTTGAGAACTTGTAATCTTTTATTATTCCTTTTTTTGTGTCATGTTGTGGCGCGTTGTCAAGTTTAATACTGTGTTCATTAAGAGTTGGGATTAAATTACTGTGACGAAGTAAACTTGCCTCTGCTATTAATCAACTTCATGGCGATTCTAATCGGCATTGATTGAGATTAAATTCCCCTGTATTAATTTTTTTCGTAACATTACGATAATGTATTTAAGTAACAAAGTCTTTTCTCTGTCTTTCATTTAGTTCTTTATGCTGCATCGTTCTTGAACTTGGAAAAATTCGGTCTTGCCTGACAAGGTCAAACATCCTTGAAGTCAATATTTACTTTAATGTTCATGATTCATATAAATACACCATTTTATTTAGTTTGAACGATTTAAATTAAAAATTATTCTTAAAATTATTCAATATAGGAAAAATATTTAAAAAATAAATGCATTTAGCCTTTTACGGGTATATTGAGAACAAACGGACCAAGAAAAACATTTCTTAAAACTTGTAAAGTCTTAGTCACTTGTATATTCTTGAGAATTAGCAAGCGTATAACAGCATTATGATAAAAATATATCCTATATACCCCCCACTTCTGACTGAACTTAAATCCTTAAATCTCCTTAACAAACTTAAATTTCCTTTTTAATTTACAATATTCTCGATAATACGATAATTATTTGAGTAATAATGTATTTCTTACGTTTTTCATTCATTCATTCTCTCATTAATACATGCGTTCTTCTTTTCGCTATAAATAAAATATATTGGGCATTCCAACGGTAAAATGCAAATATCCTTAACAACTATATAGCTATTTTAATGTATATAAATACAATAATTATATTATTTAACTTAAATTGAATATATATATAATTTGAATATCTTGAAGGATTTTTTTAAAATTTCCTAATTCCCAAATTATTATAAAAATTACTAACATTATCGTTTTTAAATGAAAATATCTGTAATATATTTTCATATAATATATATATATATATATATATATATATATATATATATATATATATATATATATATATATTATATATATATATATATATATATATATATTTGTATCGCATGTAATATTTACACATAGATAGATTTTTCTTCAAGACTAATTAAGTTTAAATGTCACATTGCTTGTATTTTACTTTAAACTAAAATATCTGCACATATTTACATATATAGATATATCCTTCTTAAAGATTCAAGTTTAAAAGAAACATTGTTTGTATTTTTGAGAATTTGCATGCGAATTACAACGTTAGGCTAAATGTGTGTTCGTACTGATCTTTAGTTTTAAATTATCAATACTGAATTAGAAAAGAAATTATTTTTCCTTTTAATGTATGGGGAACAAACTATTTAAAAACTCTGTTTATATTATCAATAAGAATTAAATTCATTATAATAAATTTAATTTAATGATTTTACTGATTGTTATTCTTTGGTTCTAAAATCTTGCTTAAAATGTATAATTGTTTTTAACCTGTTGTTGTATGTACTGAATGTCATATAATAAGATAAATGTTCTCCATAATTTATTAAATGTAATTTTCAATCCTTTCTTGTCTGTCACCATCCCGTCAAAATTAATATAGTCCAATCATTATAATATTACTTTCAAATCATGAATACACATTTTCGTCTCATACATTAAAAAAAAATCTTAGAAAAAACCTCAATTATAAAATGAATTAATTAATCTAAAAGGCTTTTTTTATTTGTAAAACAAATGTAAGCAACAAATGTATCAATGGTATTCTAAAGAGTTATTTATTTGAATAACTTAACATTCCACCATCGAAAAGCTTTAAAAGCTCGTATGAAAGGAGTTAAGCAACTGCAGTTTTGTTATAATTCACTTTTCATTAAAAAAATAATAATAAATTTAAAAAAAATAAAGATATATTAATAGATTTATATTTATGGATTTGTATATGTAAAGACTTGTTCAAAAACTGGTTTAACAGTCCATAATTAAAAACTATGTATAAAGAAATGCGCATAGATTTCATCAAATTTCCTAAAATAGTTTTAGTTAAATCAATTTTTAATAACCAATTATTAAATCACTGCTAAATTATTTTTCTTTCAGAGTTCATAGAATGATATGTGTAAATTAAAAAAAATTGAGAACTTTCTCAAAGAGACGTCTTTTGTTCCTATTGACAATATTTTAGTTTTTTTTTTTTTTTTTTTGGTTTTGGGAAAGGGAAATTAAAACAGCTAGATTTATTTATTATATTAGGTAATACAACGCAATTTTTTAATTCTCTTATTGGTTCGATGTATTTTTAAAGTAGTTCTACAGTTTTCAATAATTTTGCTGTTGATGGCACATATAATTAATGTATTTAATTCAATAATTATATTAAACAAATAGGAAGATAAAAGTTAAAAGATTAGTAGCTTATGAAATATTCATTATCATTGTTTAAATTTTTTATTTGACTTGATATTTTAATGAAATTCAATACCTTTAAGAAATTCTGTTGTGCATTTATTACAGATTTTATACATTAAACACAAACAAAATTAATGTATTTTTAAACTTTTCTTTTGGAGAGGATATATACCTATACAATCACGATTACGTGAAATTACGATATTCAAATTGTGAAAAACTCTAATCTATAAAACTGCAATTAAGAAGTTTGTTACTTGGTATATGAATGAAGAAGGAAAGAAGTGTATCTTCAATTCTGAATTTCTAAGATAAAAAAGAAAGAGAGAGAGAACCTGTGGAACACTTAAATTCTCTTTTCAATTTATTTATTAATTACTTAGGATAGATTTCTAAAAAATTTTAAAAAACATTTTGACAGTATAAAACATTTTTAAAAAGGAGTAACTTCTAATACACTAAAAAAATCTGCAGTTTGACTACATATAAAAATAATATTCAAATAATTATCTCCAAAATTTCATACAATTGTACTTTTTTTACTGAATCCGAAATTTAAATCCTAATCCTTTAAATCACAAACCCATCTATATGTTTTTAATAACCTTAACAAAATAATTCTTCTCTTTCAGTAATTATGAACAGTTTCCTTCTTACATAGCTCTTTCGGCATTTAATTTTCTTTAGAATTTTTTTTCTCTTTCTGACATCAATAATTCTCAGGTTTAGTTAGAAATTAATAATCTTAATCGATACTCATTTAACCGAAAAACAATAATTATTACAATATGCTATATCATGCATTTCTTCTTAACGATTGTATTACTAAAATACATAAACTAATCTGATTTTCGAAATTTTAAAATACTAACTATATGGTCTCTTTTTCTGAATTAATCTCTTTTTCAATTTAATGATTTACTCCCTTTTCGTTTTCTTTTGAAATCGAATACATTCTTTCCACTTACGAAAACGAGCATACCTGCTTTCGTATTTTTTGTTAATATGTTCAGTTCACATATGAGGACAAAAGGCTATTTATTTCATACATTTTTTTATGCTTTTCATCTATCCATAAAAAAATTTTCTCGATACATTTTTTTCATAATCGCGTCATATTTAAGACGAAGGTATATTCATTAACAAGTTCTCATGTCATTGCGGCTTTTTCATGTCAGCATAGTGGATATTAAATTTGAATTTTACATAATTCTATTATTAGGTTTAAGATAAAAGATTATTAAGACATTACATGAAACAAAAGCTAAGGTTCAAAATATTAAAAGCTATTATTAAAGAATCATGGAGTTTCTTGGTATAACTAAGAATCATATTTTCGAGACTAAATTTGTTCTTGACTTCAGTTGTAAGTCCTTTTATATATATTTTTTAAAGAAATTCAAGCGGATCATATTATTGAAATTTTATGACAAGGTATAGTTTTGATTCATTTTTAAGCATCTCAGTTGTATCTTTCAAATATGAGAGAACATTTCTTCCCCGGTTTAATTCTTAATTTAACTAGACATCCTCCGAACATCTTTTTCAAACATCAAAATAAAACGTTTAAAAAACTTTTTTTTTTTCAGTCTAGGATGCAGACAGGCTCCAAGCAATCAGAAAACAGAGGCAATTTCCACAGCATCCAAGTAATGTTGGGCTTGCAGCAAGAACTCGGATGTCAGCAGCATGATACCATAGCGGCCGTATCCGCTGCCTTGGGGTACGCACCGCCGCCCGGCCACCCTCAACAGTCCTTGTCGTTCGGCGTGTCCAGCGCTAGTTCCATGAGCGGCTCCATGATGAATACTCTCACGCAACAGCAGTATACAACGGCTAGGCTCAGAGATGGATTTGCAGAGTTGGCTGCCAGTAAAGATGTGACAGGTATATATTCATTCTCACTTCGTTTTCATGAAAACGAACTGCCGCAGTAGTCGAAAGGTCATGGTCACGGGCAACGCGGTTGGTGTAGTATTAGTCGAATCTTGGGTTCCAATCTTGATACCATTAACGATCGGCAAGGTTGGTGCACGATAAATCTGTTGGGATTCAAACTCTTCACTTTAAAATAGTAGGATAGTCAGGCGCTAGCTCAGCTCAAATCCTCATCACTTGAACATAGCTCAAAGTTAAGAGGTCCAACACCTATTGCCATCGTATTATTTGTAGGAAATTCATAAATATACATTAAAATTCACGAAAAGTGATGAAAATGTCCTATTTTCATTTAATAAATTCATTTATATAATATTGATCTTCAGACTTAAATTTTTATATATTAATCCTGTTAAGGCTATCTTGGCAAAACTTTAAAGCAGCGGATCTTAAAATGTGGTTTACGGATCGTGGAGGTCCCCACCTAGCTCTAGGGGACCGCAAAGGTCTCTCATTTATATATTGAATGAATTAATTTCAGCCAGTGGCGCACACAAGGGGAGTGTCCTAGTACCCCCAAAGCCCTTGATTTTTTTCGATTATTATAATTCTAAGTATATAGTACGTAAAATTTAAATAAACATTTGTTATTAATGATTAATTTTATTAATTAATGCTAATTATTTATTCAATAATTAGTTTCTTATTGTTTTTTGTTCCCCAAATCGACAAAATCAAAAGGAGCATGATACAAAAATAGTGGGCTTTCGACCCTGGACCCTCCCCCCCTTGAAATTCCTGTGTGCGCTACTGATTTCGGCTATTATTTATTTTAAAAATAAGCGCAGAAATCGTCTGGAAAGCGTAAAAACCAATGCTCAAACTACAGATTTTTTAAATATTACACCTGATGTAACAGCACAAATTAATACAACTAAGTGTATCATTTATTTGAAATTAGTATTTTGTAACTAGATTTTTACAGTTTCCCTACAGAAAAAAAAGTACAAAAGTCTGTATAAGTAGCTGAGGAGGTCTTAGGATTCTTGAGGAACCTTTAAATCACTCAACTCTGTGTTGTGAATAAGGGAGGGGTAATTAAAATCTTGGAGGGTCCGCGATCGTAAGTTTAATAACCACTGCTTTAAAGAGTAAAACCTCCTTTTCCCTTTTTCGGACAGAAAAATGTTCCAGCATTAACAGCATATTCTGGTTTTGTTATTCCATAAAAAGTAATATATTTCACTGTACAATTAATTTGTCCGAATTAATCTATTTTTTCTGTAATAAAATGCGTTCCATGTCTCGTCTCATCTATACTGTTATATCATAAAGAAAATATATAACTATGGAATATTTTTAAATCTTTAAAGCTTCGTGTAATTATCTACATTTATTTTAACGTTATTTATTTAAAATAAAATTTTGATATTTCTCTGTCTGAAGATGGGTTCAGAGTTCGATTCAGAACTTTTGGACTTCCTATATGATGATTAATAATCAAGAATGTGTGAAAAGACTCTTATATATTTCCTGTTACAAACTTCATTGAATAATTCCATTTTGAATTTATGATTACATGCTGTCAAATGTAATCTTTTTATTTGTTGCAAATAAGATGCTGTGAATGCTAAATTGAACATAAGAGATAAAACAGAATTATTATTGGTTTATTTTGGAATAAAGTTGAGGAATTTCATCATTAATAAATTATTCATTTCTCATACGAAAAATTTATACTAATTAGTTTTTGGATTTTGGAAATATTTTCTAATGAAATAAATTGTTAATACTGTGGAACGTGAAAAAGATATGAAAAGTTATTCAAAAGTATTATTCAAAAGATATAAAAATAACTAAATATATGCATTACCATTTTTAAATAGGAACAATTAAACTTTAATTAACCTATATTTAATTTCAAAAAGCATTTATTACTCAAGATAAATTATGGTCGGGAATGTATTATCCGCATACTAGAATTGTATAAAAACATTATTTATTAGTAATTTTTATGCCTTTAATTTTTAAACAAAATGCACTCATGATTAGAAATTATTTTACTTTAATAGAAGGTGCGTGTCCAGGAAATTAAAAAATTTTCTCAAAAGAAGTAATTTTTTTTAAATGGGTTATTTTTATTGTAGTAATTTTTCTACTTACATTAAAATCATATAGATTGAATTCCTTCTGATTCTTCTTTAAAGAGCTTAAAATCTTTAAATAATTTATTTAACTTTTCTCTTTCCCACTATAACAATGAGAAAAAAATTTTAAAAATTGCTATTTTAATTACAAATAAATCTTATAAGATATATTATGACATAAAAAATCATGTAACAACATCAAAATGGGCTAAATATCATTAAATTACTTTAATCAATATTGATGAATTCAATTCCATAAATAAATTAACGAAACAAAACTAAGTAAAAATTAAATATAGGGAGCGAAATTATGTTTAATTACTGTCAAAAAAAATATACGAGTATAAATATTATAAATTCATTTTTTTGGGCTCTAGCAACCTCGTTCATTTCGCTTATTCTCAGATCAGATCATGGGAACGCATAAATCCTTTCATTCTTACTCAAAAGAACTTTGTTTTATCTACTTTTGCATAAAACTATTTGAATTCTTGAAAATATTTTTTGAAATATGTTCCCTATTCAAAATTTCTTATTAGAGTTAAAATCTAAAAATAGTTTTAAAACAGCATCTTAAAATAAATTTAACTTATTAAATCCTTATTAAAGAGACAGAACAATTTTTTATTAAATTTAAATAATACATTGATTAAAAACATTCAATTACTTTAATATGTTCAG